>JALPQD010000009.1:14044235-14705562 GCA_023101885.1 Typhlomys cinereus
CTATGGCACCCAGATCATGGAGTGACAGAAAATATCTGGTGTTGATATACATGCCACAATCTGGATAGATCTCAAGGCAAATTTTGAGGAGTGTAAAAGTCACTAAGGAAAAGTTACCTGATGCTATTAGTCCACTTATTGATGCTCTCCAAAGGACAGACTATGTAGGTGGAGAGCAGATCAGTGTTTGCCAAAGAACAGAACAGTAAGTGGGAGACAGGAGGGAGGCAACTAGAAAGGCTGGGAAATGGCACCACTGGGGACTTTTGCAGTACTGAAACAGACCTGTACTTTGGTTATGGGATAAGCATTGACAGGTGAAAACATCGTATATGATCTTCCTCTACACATTCACCATTGATAAAATTATTCTCTCTCTCTCTGTCACACACACACACACACACACATACACACCATTTTATGTGTGTGTGTGTGTGTGTGTCAGAGGGCACTGTGTCCTGTGAAGGCCCAAGGGTGACTTTGAGAATCATCTTGGATTGCTTCTACCTCCTTGCTTCAAGCTGGGATTTCCCAGGCTCTGCCCACCAGTGTGGGAAGAATGAGCTACTGCTACTTCTGGCTAGGGTTTTTTACATGGGACCTGGGATCCGAACTCAGGACCTTCTGTTTGGGAGGCGGAATCTTAATCCCATGAGCCATCTCTTCAACCTACGAATAAACCTTTTAAACTGTTAAAATCTGAATAAAACTGGACCTTATCCCTTACATAGCTTCTTGGCTTTGATATTGGTAAGTGTTGAGAACAAAAAACATAAAAGAATTTATCTTGAACTTTTTGTGTTAGTTTCAGAACTTTTTGTGATTTTTAAAAATGAATTTTGATAATAAATTCATCATAATTGTAAATGAAACAATAAAAGAACAATCTTTAAAAAAATGAGTTTTGAAATTAAAGTTGTTTCAGTTGGGATTGTTAGCTTAAGAAACATTTTATTTCTGTCTTCAGCATAGAACATGGGGGAGGATAAGGACAAAGCCCTTTGCTGTTAGCTGTTTGTCATTACTATATGGTGTCAAGAATTGTCAGCTTGGTCAAAGAACCCCAGTCAAGATCCCAATATTCAACTGGGAAGATTTTATCTTCAACTGTTGCTTACTTAAAAAGTAAACTTTTTTTTTTTAAAGAGTGGGTTTTCCTTGTACTTTTTCTGGTTTTTGGTTTGCTGGTTTTTGTTTTATATTTTTCTTTGAGACAGCCTTTCTAGTCCAGGCTGATCTCAGACTCATGATCCTTTGGGGTGAGCCTGCCAGTGCTGAGATTACACGTGCATGCCTCGTGCTTGACCTTGTGCTGTCTTTATGGAAGTATTTTCAGGAACTATAAAATCTACAGAAGAGCATGCCACTCTGTAAATGTAAAAATACTTTAGGATGCTGGTTATTTACTCTTCTAGAATGCTCAAATTTGCTGCTTCTTGAAGTTAATATCCTTTTGTGAGACCCCTCAGCCCACCTCCACATGAGCATACCTCACCACACATCTCGCTCCCCCCGAATCCACACCATTCTTCTTACTTCAGATGGGTGCCCTGTGCCCTTAAACACGTAGAAAAGACCCCTCCCAGCCCCAGCTGGTTCCACTGCTGCTGGGCCGCTTCCTTAACTCCTTCTACCCCGCCCCATGGTCCTTCCGTGTGTCTGCCTCAGCTTCTTCCTCCCCTACTCCCCAGCTGTGGGCTGAGCTAGAGATGGGGCAGAAGGACTGGAGAGATGACAGACAAGGTGGGTGCTCCTTGGATGGTGCTCTGGGTGGGTTCTGGAAGCAGAAACACTGAGCTATTAGGTACTGGAGCTCCCTGGAGAGCACAGGTGGCAAGCAGGGGTGGCAGGGCTGTCCTGCTGGCATTTGGGGCCTTCAGGAAGTTGAAAAGGGTCCTGTGGTTGACTTTTGTAACCCTTCTGCCTTCTCCCCCTCCCCCCAAAAAAGAATACTCAAACTTGTAAGGACTTCACAGTTTTCAATGAGTGAGGGCACAGTGCCAGTAACCTTTAGTTAACACCACTGTGAACAGAGGAAACGGAGATGCACCTTTGCATTCAGTTCTAATCTCTACAGTGGTAACTCTCCTGATGGCTTCTTGTGATGATCAAAATTTGCAGTTCCTATAAACACTACAAAGAGAGCCTGAGTGGCAGGTAAGCCAGTCAGACAGTGTGGCCTTTGCAAGGGTCATCAATGGTTGACCAGGGTGACAAATTAAACTCTTCTTCCTCACAGATGCACAGAACAAGGTTTCAAAACAGATCACTGACCAAGGTTCACACTGCCGTATATAAAGTGCATAGTATTGGCCATCTCATTTATGCCTGTAAAGTGGGATACATTGGTTTGATTCTATTAAACCTTAAAATCATACACAGATCTTCCCAAAGGTTCATATGATACTTTCAAATAGATCTATCTTGAAACATAGGTAAGAACATAGAGATAAGATAGGTAAGAGCATTCATGTTACTTATGACCTCCAGATATCTGTATATGTTATTGTCATGAAGAGTAAGTACCACCATGTTAACAATTCTTTTTTTATTATTATTTATTCAATTGTGCGTGTGTGTGCGCGTGTATGTATGTATATGTATGTGTATGTGTGTGTGTAGAACCACGGATGAATTTGGGAACCACCATGGACGCCTCCACCTCCTCCTTGTTTACTCTGCCCCGGGATTCACAGGCTCCACCCTACCAGGACCAGAAGCGCAGGCCGCCCCCGCTTCTGCCCGGCGTCTATACGTGGTGTCTAGGATCCGAACTCAGGACCTTCCACCTGCAAGGCAGAGGCTTAACCCCTGAGCCACCTCTCCAGCACCAAACAATTCTTTAACATTTTTGTTTTTTGAGCCAGGGCTGTGATGCCAGCTGACGGCAAACTGTCCCTCCTCTTGACTACACCTCCTAAGTGTGGAATTACAGACCTGGGTCTATAGCAACCCTCAGCGAAGTGTTTCCAAAGCTGGACATCCTTGTCTTCCTTGGTCTTCTAGAGACAAAGAATGTCTTTTCTTTCCTGAGACATGATCTCAGCCCAGCCTGGCTTCAGACTCTCTGTGTACCATAGATGGCCTTGAACAGCCGATCCTCCTGTTTCAACTCTTTGATGCTGGGCTTATGTCACAGTCAGTTATATGCAGCGCTGGAGATTCAATCGATAACCTCACAAGTGCTAAGCAAGCACTCTGCCAACTGAGCTATGTCTCCAGTCTGTTCTGTTGTTGTTTAATAGGAATGTTCTGTAAAGGAAAAGCAAAGCATATTAAAGAAATTCATACCTTACAGAGATTTTTTTTTTTTTTTGTATAGATGTGGCTTCAGGGGCATTTGATCATCTGTGTGGCTTCAGGTAAGTTACAAACTTGAGACTGGGATTGACAGAATTCGCACTTGGGTTTTCTCAGTCTAGCTCAGTTCATCTTGTAAATCTTCTCCATGGTTAAGTGTCATCCTTCATCATTCAACATTTCCTAAAGCTGATTTGAAGAGTATGAATATTTTCCCCTACAGCACAACGTAGAATGGCAGAGCAAGATCCTACCTGTCACAGATAGAAATACCCTATTTATGTGTCCTTTCCACCTGTCCATTAGTTTATAGGCCCAAAATTTTCTAGGGGACTCATGAATCCCCATAATGTTTTCATGTACCAGAGTGTGGTTGACAGATGTGTGATTGTCACATGTTGCCAAATGACGTTTCTCCATACAGAGTTGCTGATTCTGAAGACTGGTTATTCCAAGGAGGTGCCAGGGATCTCTACGCTGTGTGACGATGTGCCTCTCACTTCATTCTACACTTCACTATTATTTTATGCCAATAGTTTACAGGAAACATTTCCTCCTAGGGAGGTAAACCTCAGTGAACCAAATCTAGTTCCTAGGAAAGAAGATTTCACGCACAAATCAGATGGGGGAAAAGTAGCTTTATGAAAATAAACGAGATCAGCCAGATAGTTCAGTGGGTAAGATGCAGGCTCGAAAACTGGTGACCTGAGTTTGATCCCAGAGGTTCACATAGTGGGAGGAAAATTGTCATTTGACCTCTACCCATCACCACGACATGAATGTGTGTACTTTCTCCCCCTTCCCACCCCCCTGATGCTGTGGGAAACATTATAGAGAAGCAGCTAAACTCCCCCCAACACACCCCCAGTACAGCGCCCTCATCATTTGAGGCCACAAGAAGAGTGTCCACTCTGGTTCCTCCTTCCTGCTCTCTGGGAAAGCAGCTAGGCAGCGCTTCAGCGTGAGCACTTTCGCCCAGACGGCTGGTGCTAAGTGCATCATTAACAGCGGCACATGCTTGCAGGTAAAAGTATACTTCAGTAAGTGCAGCGAAATCTCGCTGAATTGTGCTGAAGCAATTTAGGCCTTTTATTGCACTCCACCACTGGAGGATTTCACTATAAGCAACTTCTATAAAGAGGAGCACTGTAGAAAAACACGCTCCACGGAAAGCACTTTAGGTGGCTCTGGAGTCTCAAATGTTAGCCTTCTTTCTTTGAATTCGTCAGGAATTTTTTCGGTGCCCTTACAGATGTTATAAAATGGGAAACCAGAAATACCAAACCAACATAGGTTTTAAATACATTATCTTTATAGCAGAAGGTGTAAATAAACATAATTTTTGCGATAATTTAAATAGATACTATAGTTTATTCTGCATATAGTTTAAAATACAGTTAACTCATCAGCGTTGTATTGGCTAGATGGTCTAAATCATTGTTATCTATGGTTCCTCTGACCTCTGACCTGTTAGACTACCTAAAGGAGAAGGATAATCCCAGGAGCATGCCGATTGCTTTGGTTTAAGAAAAAGGCAGTGGTAAAGGCACAACCTGGGACATTTGTTCATAGGAAGGACACTAAAAGCAGTCAAAGTTTGGGGAAGGGGAAGGAAGATTCTGATGATGGAAGAGGAGAAAGAATCTGAAAGATTTAAAGAAAGAGAAGAGAGCAGGAAAATGAGGTGTGGGGTGGGGGGAGAAGGGAATGATTTGAAGATGTGTCATGTCCTCTGTTTTGAAGGCATTTAGGAGGCCTTCCCACAAAGCCGCAAGTAAAATTCAACTGCTGGTCAGTGCCTTCATGTTTCTCTATTCGTTTTTGTTCTGTGTCTTTGTGGGACCTGCTGTAAATTATCATTGAGGATGGAAACAGAAACCTTTAGAGTTTTGACTGAAATAAGCTGGGTGGTACTAAGAGACAATGTGGTTGGTTGGGAAGGAATATTTGATCATGAGTACACCTCCCTTCCAGACTCCATTTTCCAGACCCAGAGGTGCAGGCCACTAACACTTTACATGACATCTGGGATCTTAACTAAGGTTTTTCTGCTTTTGAGGCAGAGTCTTAACCCCTGAGCCATCTCTCCAGCCCTTGCTCTTTTTTAAAATCATACTATTTTTTCCTGACTGCAGTGCCCAGGCTGTCTCTGTCACCTCCCACCTTGATCTGACATTAGAAATAAGCATAAAATAAAATAACGACAGAAAATAAAACTCTGTTCTCTGTAAGCAGCCCAGTCAATGATATTCTGTTATAGGGTCACAAAACAGACTGAAATAGTGGGAACAAAGCTGGAAGGATCAACCTGAGATTGTGTGTGTGTGTGTGTGTGTGTATGTATGTGTGTGTGTGTGTGAATGCATGTGTTTGTGTTTATGTGTCTGTGTGTATCAGATGGCACTGTGTGTGCTTCTGAGGCCCAAGTATGATTTAGGGATTCATTTTGAATTGTTCTATCTCCTTTTAGCTTTGCTGTGAAGTTACTCAGACTCCACCTTCCAAGGAAGGAAGTTTAGGCTGCTGCCATTTCCTGGCCTGGTATTTTTATGTGATCTGGGATCTGAGCTCAGGTTCTTCTGCTTTTAAGGCAGAGACTTAACTCTTGAGCCTTCTCTCCAGCCCCATTATTTATTATTTTTTTGCATGTTAGTCATGAATTGTATTACTGAACTATACCCCAGGTCTCCTTATGTTACATAGACAAGTCTGTAGAAGATTGCCTTCGTAATCAATGTGGGAAGATGCAGCCCATGGTGGGTGAGACCATTCATTCTCTGGGCAGGTGGATAAAGATGGAGAGAGTTAGTTAAGACAGGCAGATGAGTAAGTATGCAGTGTAGGTCTGTGTCCTTTGCTCCTGCTGTGGATGTTATGTGACCAGTTCCTTCCACTCCTGATGCTGGCACAGCTCTCCTGCCATGATGAACTCTAATATCCAGTGTGAGCTGGATCAAACCCTTTTCTCCCTAAGCTGTTCTAGTCTGGTAATTATTGTAGTGATTAGCTATGAAACTAAAACAGGTACCTAATGGTCACGATACTTTCCAAGGCTTTGAGACTATGAATTTTATCTACGGTAGTTCTATTTGCATCCACAGATCTAAGAAATCTGTGCTTCCTGAAATTGGGAATATGGAGAGTGATAGTGTATTTATTTTTGCAATATTGCTATTTTGAACATAGGCCTTGCATATACCAGGGAAGTACTCTACCCCTGAGCAACCCCCCCCCCAGTCTTCTTTTGCCTTTTATTTTGAAACAGGCCCTTACTAAGTTGCCCAGACCTTGAACTTACCCCAGTCTCTAGAGCAGCCAGGGTTACTAGGCTGAGCCACCAGTTCAGCCACTAGCTGAAAGCCCTCAGGACTGTTTCTGATCACATGTAAAGAGGTCAGAGGAGGATTTTGACTTTAGTTCTTTCCTCTTCTTTGCATCGTTTTATGGCAGCTTGCCCTTTTTTTGCTGGCTCTTCTCTGCAAAAGTTGTCTGAGAACAGTCCTTGCCCATCAAACTCAAGTTTAATGGATTTCAATCATCCATTTTGTGTTCTTGGAACAATCAAAATGAAGGGGGAGGGAGAAGAACATACTAGGAAAGGAGTAAGCAAAGATACTAGGGTGAATGACAGCCGTAAAAGTTCCATTAGTCATTTGTTTCTAGCCTCCTCTTTCTCTTTCACAGGTCTCTGCTTGCAGATCATTTACAATGAGATAAGAAATCTTAGTTGCTGACTTGTTTTGCGAATGACTTAGATTTTCTCCCAGCAGGAGACAAGCTGTTCTACTATGGAGGCCAGAGTTCTGCTGATACCTGGATCACAGTAGTGCAATGTCAAAGGGAGGTAGGCAGACTCTACCCATAGCCCAGTGCAGACCCCTCCAGGGACTTCCAGGCAAAGACCTTCCACTTTGTTCCTCACTGCCACGCACAGCAGAACTGTGCTGAGTCACTGCTTGTGCATCTTCCATTTTCTGATTAGATTTCAATGAGCTCCTGCCTAGGGAATGTCTCAGCTGGGCGTGGCTGGTGACCTGAGCTCCCTCCTGGGTTGCTATGGTGGCACACCCAATTTCCTACTTTGTGCCAAGCTTGGCTTAGGCTACTTGTGACCACATGTAAACAACCTCTAGCCACAACTAGAGCAGACTCCTCAAATCCTTTCTGTAAAGAGCCAAGTAGTAGATCCCTCAGGCTTGGCAGGCACTGTACACTGTACATTCTACCTTGAGTATCCACCTTTGCCATTGATAATATTAAGCTTACAGTGACCATATTCAAGTAAAGGTTATTCATAGAGGCACTGAAATTTGAATTTCACACAGTTTTACATATCATAAAATATTATTTTCTCCTGATTTTTTTTCTCCCATCCTTGTTTGGATGATACGGGGCCTTGAAATACAGCTCAGGTTGGTCTAGTTAGAACTCCTTAAGTAGCCCAGGCTGACTCTTTCTTCAGCCTTTCAAGTGTTGCAATTACTGCTGTGCACATCTGAGGCCAGCTTCCCCAATCATTCTGAGACACAAATTACAGGCCATCCAAAACAAGAACAGGGACTACACTTGATCAATGGACTGCAGTTTACTGGCTGAGAACTTGAACGTTTCTCCTTGTGTATCCTGTGTAACCCAGATCTAGTGGTTTAAAACCACCATTTATTTAGTTAGCTACCATTTGTTGCTTGACAGTGTAAGTGGCTCACAGTGTGCTCTTTGATTAGGTTCACTCACACACCTGTGGTCAGTCATCGGTCCATCCGGTAGCTAGCTCTATTTTGGGACCAAAGAGCTGACTAGGCTTCCTTTCTGTCTTTCATCAGCCAGCAGGCTGGCCTGAGTTTGTTTTCATGGTGTTTCTAAGGCTCTACTTGTATTATTTTGCAATTGCCTCATTGACTAAAACAGCCATATGCTCAGGGTATGAGAAAGGACTAAGGGTGTGGACACAGGCAGATGTGGACAATTAGGTTCCGTCTCAGAAAGTCTCTGATGTTGATTGTTCATGTCTTCTCTTTAGACCTGGTATCTTTCTTCCCTTCCACCCCAGACCCTGAATCTCTTCCAGTCATGGAATCAGGCTCAAAGTCCAGCATCTCATGGTTGATATTTACTTCTGGAAGTGACATTTTGGATGTACTGTTGCTTCATTTGGTTGCATCAAGAAGCTAATTTTTAACTTAATGATAAGCACAAAAATCACTAGCGTTTGAAAGAAGAATGGGAAACATGCAATAGCCACTGGTACACAGAAATTCTAAAATCCATCCTGGCAAACATCTCCAGATTCTTGGAATCCAAAGTGACCCCATCTTTGTTGAGGCTGAGACTATGTTTCCTGAGACTGCTTCCACAGCTGTTCTTTCCCACTGCTATTGGGGTTTGGTGCCCTAGTCTACTGTTGTTCACATTGTTTAATTCCATTGCCTTAGATGGTACTGCTTAAAAAAATACTATTAAGAAAGAGGACCAGCCAGATGGTTTAGTGGGTAGGGGCACCTGTGTGCAGACCTGGGCACCTCGAGCACACTTGGTGGAAAGAACCAACTTTCAAAAGTTGTTCTCTGACCTCCGCGCATGTGCCTGCTCTCTTTCCACCCTCTCTCTTTCTCCCCCTCTCAAATAAATAAATAAGTAAATCGAATGCTTTCTAAATGTAAGTAAGTCCTTTATTTTCATCTGAGTATGTTCCTCAGCCTCTGTGGCTGTGGACTTTTGGAACTCTATGCTTCTGTTTGCTTTTGAGTTAATGTGAACATTCTCTGCTAAGGGAGTGATGCTTCTGTGTGAATGAGTGACTTCAGCATCTCGAGGGCCTCCCCCAATGACCACCCCATGTTCCAGAAATCATACCTGATGTTCCAAGACACATTTCTTTTCACCACGGTGTGTCCACCCACTGGCAACCACAACTGTACAAGTCTTAAAAAGCCACTTTTGTCCGAAAGTCTGTACAAACCATAATCTTAAATATTTCAGAGTCTTAACAGAGGAACTCACAATCACACAAGTCTGTTCTGTATCTTGAAACCATTTCTTATTTTGACCTTTTTTTTTTAACTGACTGGGGAGATAGTAGATAAGGAACGACATGTCCTGTCCCCTTTATGGTTCTTCTAAGTCTATTTCACTTTTCTGCTATCTTATAATAGGCAGCTAAAAACAAGTCAATTAATACTTTCAATAACTTTCAGTGCCACCATCTCGTTAGCCTAATGCAGACGTTCATTAGTTATTCCTGGTGACATTTTCCTAAATTGTCCCATACTCTCACTCTGGTGCTGTTTATCTAACTCATTCCAGCACTTTAATTATGGCTTCTGTAGCCAGCGCTATGCCCACTATATTTTTTTGTAGCCTTCATAGCTCTGTATTTTATCCAGTGATTACCTTCAAAGTCAAAAGGCCACAATTTCAGTTTTTATTAAGAAGTAATAGACCAATAGGTCTAGGGACCTATTGCTTTTAATTAATTATCTATTACTGAAAAATAAAACCTTCCCCAACTTAGAAGCTTATCTTTTATGTGTACGGGGGCATAGGACTGGGTAGGATTTGCAAGGAGGAATTTCCACTGGTCTGAGCTACATGCTCTTATGCCTACATGGCCTTTGTCACTTAGCTAAAAGGCAAAGCATTGTCAGGTGCTTGACTGCTGAAAAGGACCACAAGGAATGTGTCTTTCATTATGAAATACACTAGCCTAGATGTGCTCACACAGTGATGACAGTAGGGGGTCTCAAGACCTGCCAGAGATCATAAGCCACGGTGTAGAAATACAGTTCAAGTCTCTGCTGGTGCAGCATTTACTATTGTCTGCAGTGTCCAAAGCCAGCGACAAGGCCACATTCCCAAGCATGAATGTGTGGGAAAGGATCATCCATAAGCTGACGTGTGTGTGTGTGTGTGTGTGTGTGTGTGTGTGTGTGTGTGTGTATGTGTGTGGTGGGGGGGAGTCTTGGTTTTGAAGAAGGATGAATAAGGCTGGGACCATAAATAAAATAATCCATTTGTCTCACATTAAATATAGTAGACTAAGTCATAGCCCATAAAAAGTCTGTCAAGGTGTAGGAGTTCCAGAGTTGCACCAACGGAAGGACTGACAACTTGAAAAACAAAGGGAAGTACAAATTTTACTCCAATTGCATGTTTGAGTGTTGCTTAAGCAACTAGATAATACAAGCTAGAAAGTCTAAGCTGTGATGACTAGGGATGTGTTGAGTCTAAGGATGACATAGATTGTGTGGTGGTTTTGAAGGTGAGCTTTCAAGGGAATAGAAAGATAAGGCTTCTGAGAGTAGGTGAATCCAGCATGCACAATAGCAAAAATGAATCACATCTAGTTTTTAGGAGGTCTGTAATGCAGGTGACAGATTTTAGTCAATCCCACGATTGCACCATTATCATCTTTGGAAATTGAAAAATTAGCATTAATTAAAAATAAAAACCATTCTTCTCTTGCTTCCTTCCTCTCTCTGCTTCACTTACTTTCTTCCTCCCTCCTCTATTGTAACAGTCTTTTTCTTTTTCTCTTTTCTTTTTCATCTTTCCTTCCCTTCCTCCCTCCCTCCCTCCCTCCCTCCCTCCCTCCCTCTTTCTTTCTTTCTTTCTTTCTTTCTTTCTTTCTTTCTTTCTTTCTTTCTTTCTTTCTTTCTTTCTTTCTTTCTTTCTTTCTTTCTTTCTGATCAAGGGAGCATCATCTGCATTGTATGATGTGAGAATTTTTACCCCATGACATGTCTAAGGATTAAGGAATCTTATCCAACATTAACAGTTAGAGGTTGAAATTCAGTGAAAAGCGTAGCTGCGTTGGTATCTGCTAATCATTCCTTCAGTTTCCTAGTCTCGTGAGCATTGATGTTTGGGATGGCTTCCATCTCATAATGAAGCAAGCTCTGTACTTAATCAGAGACTCAGTCTCAAAACAGTAAAGTGGAAGAGCAATTGCTAGCTCTAGCAATTCTAGACATAAACTTCAGGTCTCCCCACCTTCTGCCCATAAACACCTGCACACACGTGTACACCTGAAAATAGAAAAGAAAAATAAATTATTTGAGCATAAATTATTTTTTATCAATATTTCTTTTTCTTTTTTGACAGTATAGAACAATTTTTTTTTCAAATTACCTCATATTACCCTATATCCCTCTCCTCCTACTTCCCAACAATGTTTTCTCCTACTTTTATGTCTTTGTGTGTGTTTGTGTGTGTCCCATTGAGTTGTATGGGCACTTGCAGGAGCATGTGCGATGTATCAGTGGCTGTGTCATTGAACCAATGGTTTCCTTTCTTCGTGCCAGCATTCGCCATCAGTATTGCCTCAGGGAGGGCAGGGCCTCAGGGGCTCATTCCAACACTAATGAAATGCTGTCCATTCTTCAGTAGCTTTTGCTCAGTTGCAGTGGGTGCTGTGAGCAGCCCTATTGCATCCAGAAGACACTGTTCAGCAGAAGCTCCTCCTACCCACTGGCTCTTACATTCTTTCTGCCCCCTCTTCCTCAATGGTCTCTGAGTCTAGGGGTGATTTAGATATTTAGGGTTGGGTACCCACCCCACAGTCACTCATTCTCAGCCCTTTGGTCAGTTGCTCAAACATAGTTTCTTATTAGTAGTTATTTTTAAAAGCACAGAACTGACTATTATGGGGAATTATTTCAGGTTGTGACAACTGAAAGGGAAAAACGTAATTAATCTGGAGAGACAAAAGGAAAACTACAGTCATTGACTAATGAAGCTATTGCAACAAATAGTGTGAAGTTTTCCTCATGCAGAAGGAAGGCATTAAGTTAGATCTCTGGAATAAAATGCCCACCACAGCCATTTCTCTGGAATAATCTGAAACTGCTTTGCATTAATACACAATCCTGCTTCCTAATAATCAGGAAGATGTTTGGTCCATGTGAACATACACACACACACACACACACACACACAAAGAGCTTGGCGCCAACTATCATAGAAGTGAAAAATGAAAACAAGAAACCTAGGTAAGGCATCAAAGATTAGAAAATGTTCATGTAAAATTTCCAAGGCAATTGATAAACGAGACTACTCATATTGCAGGTTTTTCTTTCTCCATTTCTGGCTAATCTTATTAATGTACTACTGCTTTAGGTTATTCTCAGTTGCATCTACTGAATTTAAAGAACGAATGTCCCTGCAATAAAGCATCTATCATGTCAGGCTGAATAAAATGTGTATTTTGTGCAATCTGAGATTGAAGGCTTTCTGTGCCTCTTGCAGTTTTAAATCAGACAACCCCCCACTTCCTGCAGACACTCGCTTATTTGTCACTTTGAGTTTGATTTATCTCATGCAGAAGCTAAAACTGTATTAAAAATCTTCTGTTAAGCACGTAGAACCCCACATAGAGAGAGCCAGTAAGTTAAAATATGTCTAATGAAAGACAGCTGTGTGCTCATTGGAAACAAAAATAGGCTAGAAAGAGATTTGTTTCCATGAAGAATTATAGGAAAAGTGTGAGAACCAGGTGTCTGCTCTTTACAAAATGGTGCTGATATATATAAGGCAATGAAAATATTTGCAATGTTTTTTTTTTTAATGACCACATAAAGCAACCCAAGAATCTGTGTATTCTGCAATTGATCAGTTTAGGAGTAGGCTATGAAATCAGCAAATTAACTAGTGCCCTCTGCTTTATTCATCTTACCACATGGTATTTCTTCTTTTTATTTGCCTACATGTGAGAGTATCTTAGAATATAAAACTATAAAATATTTATGATTTTGTGATTGTTGTTTATGTATATTTTTGAAATATTTAGTGGTGTCATGACACTTTTGGATTTTACTTTTCAGGTAAGTACCAAAATTTTGTTGATAATCTGAAAATACCATGTGTTGCAGTTCTTCTGCATGGTTGCTGATAAATCAACATCAAATGGCTTAAGGGAACAAGGAGTTTATTTTCTTACAACAGTCCAGGTACAGTTCATAGTCCAGCTTGATGGAAGAGCATGCACCAACACCAGGGCCGAGGAAACTGGCCACACCATCTCTACATAATGGCTGAGAGATGGAGGATCCTTACTTTCCAGACCAGCATGTCTGGCTAACTTTCTCAACTAGCTCTCTGTACTTTATTCCAGGACCTAGTACTGGGCTGGGCCTTCCCCATCAGCTAGACAATCTCTTGCAGGCTTGCTCAGGACATTCGTTCTTTAAATTCAGTAGATGCAACTGGGAATAACCTAAAGCAGTAGTACATTAATAAGATTAGCCAGAAATGGAGAAAGAAAACTAATTAGTTTATTAATAACTAATAACTAGTTATTAAGTTAACTTAATAACTAATTCTCTACAAATGTGCCCAGAGCTCAAAGCCTCAACTGTCAAGTTGACACATATGCCTAACTATGACATCATGACTGCAGATTTGTAGCATCAAAAATGTATAGTAAAGAGCCAGCAAAACAGTTCAGTAGGTAAAGGCACCTGCACAAAGCCTGGTGACCTAAGTTCTATCTCAGAACTACATCTGGTAAAATGAGAAAACTGACTTTTGAAAGTTGTCTATCGACCTTCACACATATGCTATAGCATGCACATGCACATGCATGCTTATTTTTTTCTTAAAAAGAAAAAAAAATTAAAATGTATAATAAATTAAGAATGGCTCATTTGCACTATAGCAATGTAAAATATCTAATCACATGTTTGTAAGCTTTGTTCACATTTATATCATAATGTACATGAAAAACAAAGGTAGGGCGGACAGTGAGATCCCTCAATAGGCAAGGTATCTGCTTGCAAACCTGATGATTTGAAGTCAATCTTCAGAGGCCGAAATGGCAAAAAGATATAAGTTACTTCTGAAAGCCGTCCTCTGACTCCCATGTGCCATGGCATGCACACACATGCCCCCCCTTTTAAATAAATATAAAAATTATCTTTAAAAAAGAAAAATAAAAAGTAGGGCCAGTGAGAGAGCTCATCATCTGCTCACAAACTTGGCAACCTTGATCTCCAGACACTCAAATGATGGAAGGAGAGAACTGATTTTTAAAAGTTGTCCTCTGACATTCATTTGTGTGCTATTGCATGCATTCTTTCTCTTTCTCTATCTCATAAGTAAAATATTAAGCTTAAGCCTAAATTAAGATATTTCATTGCAATTTAGTCTTCAAAAGTCCATTGAGTTTTACCCAATTGTAGAGACTGAAATTGTATTATTTACTCAATTATAGAGACTGCAATTTTATTATTGATTCATTCATTTTCATTCACTCACTCATTCAGAGAATTTATATAGTGCCTGACCCGTAGCAAGTATTCAGTAGATAATCATTAATGTCATAGTTAGACACAGGTGTCAACTTGATGGTTGATGGTTCAAACTTTGGGTACCTTTCTAGAGCTAACTTGAATTAAACCCAGAGCAAACCTGCAGGAGATTGTCTAGTTGATGGAGAAGGCCCACCAGCCCATAGTGGGTAGGACTAGCCCCTGGATAGGTGAATAAGATGGAGGAAACTGCTTGAGAAAGTTGGCATCCTTTTGTATACTTGACCAGACATGCTGGTCTGGCAAGTAATGATTGTTCTTCTCTCAGTCCTTATGTGGATATGGTATGGTCAGTTCTCTTGGTGTTGTTTGGGTTCTCCTGCCAAGCTGGACAAGAAATTTAACTGTACTATTGTAAGAGAGAGTAAACACTTTGTCCCCTAAAAGAAAAAAAATCCAAAACCTTTGCCATGATTTTATCAGTAACATGCAGAGACACTGTTACACTTACTTATACACACATGTATTTCCATAAGAATGTTGCATGAGCTCCTCATAGACTGAGGGATTTAAACTTTGTTTAAATCTCTTTTGTACAGTGTGGTTTCATGTTTGTTTCATATATATAATAAATATTCAAGAACCTTTCATGTTACAAACACTGTGCCAGACTCTAGAAATACATGTCTGAATAATGTAGCCTCAAGGTACACACACACACACACACACACACACACACTCTCTCTCTCTCTCTCTCTCTCTCTCTCTCTCTCTCTCTCACACACACACACACACACACAGACAGATTTTAAAAAAATTGTATATGTTTTGATGTGTGTGTGTATGTGTACCTGCCATGGCATGCATGTAGAAACCATACGATAACTTCATTGAGTTGTTTCTCTTCTTCCATCTTTATGCGAGTTTCAGGATTGAACTTAGATCATTAGAAAACTTGCCAGGCAAGTGTTTTTATCTGTTGAACCATCTTACCAACCTAGGAACTTACTTTTTTTTTGCAAAAGAATAGGTAAACAAGATAATACCAGATTAGTACCAGATTAGTACCAGAAATCAAAGTGTCTAGTGACTGGTCTTATAATTCAGTGTGTGTGTGCGTGCGTGTGTGTGTGTGTGTGTGTGTGTGTGTGTGTGTGTGTGTGTGAAAGAAAGAGAGAGAGAGTACAAACACATGCATTTGCTCTTTCTCATGTGTCTGCATGTGTGGTAGAGTGATGCTGTTACACATGTGATGTTTGTTGTGAATGAATGTTGTGAATGAATGTTATGAATGGGGGGCAGATAAGTCCTTCTATGGAGAGCATAAAGACATGAAGAATGAGAGCACACTAATTCTGTAAAAAGGCACGGGTTCTTCAGATCACTATGAGTCATGCAAGAACTTTAGATTTGAATGAAATTAGATAATGTATCTAGTCTTGTGGACCATCCCAAAATGGAAATCAGTTGACAAAGTTTTTCACACTGGCCAAAACCAGTTCTAGGAATGGCTGCTACTTCTTAAACGAGGTGATAAGAACGCTGAAGAGTTAGTGTTCAACGCGAAAGGAGCTGGAGACAAGAAATCATCTATATCTTCACGCTTCCCAATTCATCTCAGCCCACTGAAAAGTTGAAAATGAATACAAGCAAGTTGGCTAAAAACTGTAATTCTGACTCGTCAACAGCATATTTGAAAGGAACAGCCCAGCCTGCTGGCAGCTCCTACTTTTCTGATTAGAAATTAACCGCTCTGTTGTCAGGATGAAGTGGCGTGCTTTGTTATTGAAAAGGCAGCTCTATTAGCGTCTTTGGGCCACAAGGGCCATTTATTTAATTACTTCTTCCAGGACACTAAGTGGATCCCTAGTGACCAGGCCAAGTTATTGCACCTTAAAAGGTGAGTGATTCATTCAGTGTGGCAGAAAACAGACTTTACTTTCCTTTCTTTCAATTTATTTAGTTGTAAACTAAAGTCATTGTAATAAAGAATGTGAGAAATTTGGTTTCTTTCCACCTCTGATAAAAGAGGCAGACTTTTATGATTCCTTTTAAATAATATAATAGCTGTAAAAGGAGAGAACAGACATATTCTCAAACCAAAAACCTGAAAATTTGTTTTGGAGCTCAAAACTTAATAGATGTGTGTTGAGAGCAAATAGTCAAGGAGTCCTAACTGCCATTTTATGCAATTTACTAGCACATGGGAAATACTTCACACATCACACATTCCTAAGTAGATTCCTGTCTAACATTGTGACAGTCCCTTCGCCAGGCTCACATTCCTTTCCATGGACAGTCTCACTGGCAACAGCCTCATGGAGGAGTGGCATGGGGGTTCAGCCCAGCTGCTCAGGAACCTGCAAATAGTTACACAGCTTCTCACCAACCGGATGCTCCTACACAGGGAGAAGCAGCGTCACAGCCCCTTGGGAGGCCTGTGGCGAGGAGGTGGCCCCAGCCTTGAGGTGATACAGTCTTCGCAGGTTGGAGGTTTCATAAAGTCTCATATACGAGCAACCTTAGGTTCTTATCTATCTAAACACATACTGGCTCAGAGGCTGAAAAGTACAGTTTAGGAAAGCACATGAACAACATTCTTGTTTTTCACACATCACATTTTAAAATACATTTGGCTCACAGGCCACGTTTACTCCATTTTGTTTCACACCACACTTATTTTTATTTTTATGTTCCCATCAATGTGTGTTTTATGTTCCCATCAATGTGTGTGTGTGTGTGTGTGTGTGTGT
The DNA here is from genome assembly GCA_023101885.1 of Typhlomys cinereus. Lineage (NCBI taxonomy): Eukaryota > Metazoa > Chordata > Mammalia > Rodentia > Platacanthomyidae > Typhlomys > Typhlomys cinereus. Next base: position 14,061,532 of record JALPQD010000009.1, read on the forward strand.
GTGTATGTTTCTGTCTATCTGTGTCTGTATTGCTGGGGATTCAACCCAGGGCCTTGCACATGCTTGTACAAGTGATCAGTCACTGAACTATTTTCATAGTCCTCAATGAACATTTTAAATGAGGAAATCAGAAACCAGAAAAACAAAACTAAGTCGTGTCCTTAACTTTTATAATTTTAAAAATAAAACACAAGAGAAGAAATACATATTCAGCTCATAGACAGCTAATAATGTAAATATAGGTCATGAATAATGTCCAAGTAGAAAAAATTGTATCTTGAAGATATATCCAGCTTTTCCAATGTGGCTGGTACTTAAGCTTTACTAACATACCACTGAATATGATACATTCTATCCTATAATTTCACTTCTTAATTTAGCATGCTATAAAACAGTGAGGAGCTTAATCCTTTAAGATGATTTTTTTCCCCAAACACTTTAGCTGCTTGAGATAAAAATATACAGTAGTTTTTGCAGCAGAGAAACAGAAGATTTTTCAGACTTTTCCTAGAAGACAGTAATTTATCACTTCTATAGGAAAACCATAGAGTCAAACTAAGAAATCTGCTCTCCCATGCACATCCATGGAGCTGTGGGGTAATTGAGAGTAGGAGCTCTGCCAGGGCCCTTGAGACCTGCTATGTTGCTTAATGCTGTTAATACACTTGGCTTTTTTTTTTTTTTTTCCTTTGGTTCTGTGGCAAACAAGCACAATTTCTACCCCATTCAATTAAGGGGCCTTCTAAATTTCCATCTGTCAAGTGCTTCTTCTTAACCATGGAATGAAGATATGCTGATTTGAGTCCTTGCATTAGAAACAGAAGATTTGGCCAGAAAGCTTTATTAAAATTATAATCTTAGCAAGCTTACATACTGGCTCTATATCTTATCTATAGTCATCACAGACACCTACATGGCAAAGTTTTTATTGCAGTGAAACTAAATGTTGTCTATAACATCCCTGTAATTCGGCACTTATGATCTTGGAAATCCCCAGGAAAAAAATCTGTTTTTATGCTGACATGGTTGTTACTTTGTAGATTCTGATCACCAGTAACAGCGTTTAAAATTTTCAAATGTATATTTTATTGTTATTTTGACAGAGGTGGGTAGGGAGAAAGACAGAGAGAGGGAGAGAGAGAAATTAAATTTAAAAAGTTAAAATTTTATTAGTGCCACATTTTCCATTGAGCAAGGCAGGAATTTGAGACACGGTGAAAAGTAAGTAGATAAATTATAGAAAAATCATTAAGCTTATTCTAGGTTTCCTCTCTTTTGCATGAAAATAGCAAACATGATCCTTCTTTGGGATAGCAGCTGAACCTTAGGAACTGTGGCTAATTCAGCTCTTTGTGGGCTTTAAAAAATGTTTCAATTGGCCAGTCTCAGTTTTGATTGGAAGCCTACATGATCTAGGGTCTGAATATATTTTTATGACATCAAGTATTTCCGTGTTCCCCAGTAGAAAGCTGGAACTCTTCTCAAGGCACTATACTTCTTCACAATGAAGAAATGCAACTTCAAACCAAAACCCAAGTGATTTGCAAAGTTGGGTTATAGATCCTAGAATATCAATATCAGAAAAAGCTCAAAGATAACAAGATTTAGAGCTGATGGAAAGAGATGAATGGCTTCCACAAAGCAGTGCAAAGAGCCACAGGTTGGCTGAGTCCTGACCAAGTGCTCTGATTTTGAGTCTTCCTTTCAACTCAGCCTGGAGAGACCCCCAAATGGCCATTTTTTAAAACTCGACATTACAAAGAAAAAAAGTAATTTCATAAATCTACTCTGGGGTACCTCACCTCACATGTGAAGGGTGGGGATATCATTTGGATACAAAGTACTTGCCTAGCACTCATGAGGCCCTAGATTCATTCTTCAGCACCACAAACCAAAAAAATTAGACACCTTTTCTGTTGCTCTTTCCTTAGTGCGACGACCTGAACACAATCCTTAGGCCAGTTTCCAAATGGTGCAAACTGGTCACCTTGCATTGACTGAGCATTTTCTCAAAGCACCAGGACCTCCCTGTGCTCTGTACCCAAATCTGTGCTTTCTTACTCCGCATAATCCACCAGCCCCAGTTCTGTTCATAAAATGTGATCTGGAACGCTCAGTTTTCTCTTTGCTTTCAGAGAGAAGGAAGTGCTGACATCATCTATCCCATGGCAGGTCTTGACTTTACTCTAGTTCCTTCCTCTACAGAGGCAGACATGTATGGGCTCTCCGAGTGAAGCACTAAACCCCAAGTTTCCTCATGTATTTGAAGACACTCAACTGGGCAAAGGTATTTTTTAACATATGAACCATCATGTTTACATAAAGACGCTGGACTGATTGGACTTTATGTCCAGCTGTTACTTGATGGAAATCATCCGATGCAGGTTGAGTGTGGTAAATAAAGAAATTTGAGAGTGAAATTGAAACTGGACAACTTTTTCTTACTTAGTAATCTTTTAGTCAGATTTCTTCATACACATGCATCTTTAAAAAAGGGGGCATTCACTTCTTAGATTGCCTGTTTGTCTCAGATACCTGGAGGGTGTGTCTTGGATACAGTAGAATTGTTGAGGGGAATTGTCTCAGACTTAATTCTGACTCTGATTTTTTTTTCTTCTGATGCTTTTGGCCCAGGCAGAAAGATTATTTATATCATTTGCAAGAAGTAAAACAAACACACTAATAAATACACTCATGAATATGATATCAATTAACATAGCAGATTTAGACTTTGGATAAATGCAAATCCTTACGCATCTCAGTGTCTCCAGCATATTTTATGCAAATGGTTGTTAAGAATGAAAATTCTAATTTCAAATGAAGAAAATTCATGACATGCATCTTGGGTTGCGGTTTAATCACTGTATACCCAGGAAGGTATCGACAGTTGTCCCGTGGAAGCTATTAAAGTTGCTGTCCAAGGTTAAATGAAATTGCAGTTTATCAGAGGAGCATTGAGAAAATAAGGGAATCTGTTCATGGCTCTTGATTAATGCCAAGCGTGATCAACACAAGGGGGTTCATTAAGCTATACATCATGTGGGCAATTTAACATGTCATTGTGCCGGCTGTCTGCTTTGACTGCGCACAGCCCCGAGTTTCAAAGTTGTGTCTCTGGCACTTGTGTGCTCTGTACAGAAGCATCCTTCTTACTTCCCTCCCTGTGCATTTTCTATTATAAATTCTTAGGGTTTTCTTTCCAGACAGGGTAAGCATTTCATATTTTTAGGGTGAAAAATATGTCTTGAGTTTTTAGTGGATTTTCCTCACATTGTGCATAATAAAATGTATTAGGAAATCATTCTCTTATTATTGAATTTCCCCTAATCATATATATATATGAGACACATGGAAAGAAAAACCTACTGAAATTACCAACCCAATCCATGCTAAATTTTAAGACATTTATTCATCTATGTGTTATAGTTAAAGCATAACTTTCACAATTTCTATTCCCAATAATGGTTTCTCATACTTTCTTCAGTGTTTTCCTCATTACTCTCTGCGTTCAAAGCATCCATTTCAAAGTTGATCAGATCTGGGGAAATATTAACTGCAGAACTGTGACTCAAGGTATATTATTAGTAATTCCATTATGTATTAGAATGCCATTTTTTAATAATTGTTATTGAAAACATTTCCATGTCATTTGGGAAAAATATACCAGACATGATAAATGGTGCAATGCTTTGGTTTTATATGCTTTAGAGATTTATCTTTCAATGATCTTAATTTTTCCAGACATGATCAAGCCTTTCTCTTGAAGCACAAGGGCTATGATTTAGTTTCCCAGTTTACGCAGTGTTTTTTCATTAGTTTGCTTTACAAAATTAAATTTGCTAATATTATTATTATTGAATGGAGTTTGACAACTTATTAAGGAAATAAAATATTTCCCTGTGAAAGACTAAAGAGCTGTGATTTATCTTTCCACCTTATTTATTTGTTATCTAATCCATGGGATTCAATACCATCATGCTTTATCACCCTCGCTGAGCTGTAGGTTCTCCCAGTCACAGAAGATTTATGAGTTGCAGTGAGCGAGAGGCCATGGTCTCAGCCAGAGCCACAGGGAAGTCACAAGGGAGGACATGACAGGGAAGTAGGACCACGTTGAATGCAGTCTGAAACAGGCATTTTGGCTGCAGAAATCTGATGAACAGGTTTCGTGTGGTGCTTCCTTTTGGATTCTGTGGGTACACGAGTAGATCGGGACTCTGGGCTGAGTCTGACAACTTCCTAACTATTTCAGGATGACAATTATATCCCGATGGCCACAGTTTGGAGTTTTCTACACTTTTGATATATAGGTCTAATGTTCTTGCAAATGAGAAATTCAAAATGGATTCTTAGAATACTGTAATGCTTTTAAGACCCCCAATCAACAGCAGGGAAATTTGGCTTTGTTTAGAGACAAGGTCTCACTCTGTATCCTAAAAGACCTGGATTCACTATAGCTCATACTTGCCTCAAACTAGTAACAATCCTCCTGCTTCAGTCTCTGGGTGCTGGGATTACTGACATGCAACATCATATCTGGTTCCAGAAAAATATTTTTCAACATCTAAATGCACCTATGAAATCAGCTACTGTTGGTTGTGTCTTAATATTAACTATTGTTTGCCAAAGGTAGTACTCTATTGGCATCTGACCTTCTTACAGACTAGAATCCCATTTAGAAGCTGGTAGACCAGGTGCTAGCTTTCAAAGAACACCTGAATAATTGAAGGCCGTTTTAATTTGTCTTTTTATTTAAAAAAAAGGGTTGTGAATGCACTATCTACAACACCCTCAAAGTAAACTGTTTTATTATTTAAATTGGGTGTTTGAAAATGTATTTTAATTAGGTCCAAGACCAAATTAGAATGGTATCTAGTGAATACCAAGCATTTTCCAAAGCAACACAACATAAAGCTCTTTCTTTCCTGGGACTTCAAGCAGAGGGGATGCAAGTTTCATTTGTCAATTTAGGCAGAAATCCCAGCCACTTATTCTAACTATCTGATGGGTCTCCCCTCAAAATACTGCAAAGGCCATTCACATAGTAAAGGTACTCTACTCGAATACTTTTTTTTTTAGGTACTATATTGTTTGCTGCTGCCATTAATTGCCAAGGATTTCTTTACAAGACAATAATTAATTATACCTCTGGGAAACTGAAGAGTCAACATGAATCAAAGCAAGCTTGGTGAGGATCATGGAAGTGTCACGTAATTAAGCAGGGCGCCGGAGACGGGTTGTTTATAGAATGATTTTGCTGGAGCTAATTGACACTAATTATTTAATCTGATTTTCTTCTTCCTCACTATTCTTCTGTGGAATTGCAGCTTCCTGCTAACAGCGTTTAGGAAGCCATCAAGGTGCTTGGTACTTCCATTCCATTTGACCGGCCTTGCAGGCAACCAAGGTTGATGTTGATAATTGATATTTTCTAATATGCTATATAGACACCATGCTTAAAAACCACAGGAGAAATCAACAAATGATGAATGATAAAAATACATATGAGGCAATGACTTGTATTGATGGTAAAACCTCCAGTTTTGAAACAGAGTTAAGTTTAATTCATTAAAAATGTATTTGCAATGACCTTACAGCTTCTACATTATTTTCATGTATGTGATGAAGTAAGGCCCAGAGTAAAAATGGAAACGTAAGAGCAAATTTATGAAGCTGCCTAAGTGAAAAGAGCCATCCCAGCACAACCTTCAGTAGAGCTTTGGGAAAAAATACCCCCTACTGCTGTGGTGGGGGGCACTGTGCCGGTGGGCACAAGGGAGCTTGAGGTGTATACCAGGTAATCAAAAGAGGAACCATATGCTTTGTATTAGATGGTGCCAAGTGTCCTGGTATCTCTGCTTGTTTATTCCACAAGCCTCTGAATATCGCTGTTTAAGATTGCACTCACCATTGCGATAAACAAACTTGGGTATGGATTTACTGAAACCTTTTAAAAAATTCATTACATTCTTTAAAACCTTTTATCTTCATTTAAAGTGCATGGGGTAGGGAAAGAGGAAGGGGAGAGAAAGTATGTGTGGTCATGGTACACACCTGAGGTCAGAGGAAGTTTTCAGATGTTGGTTCTCTCCTTCGATCGGTGGTTCCAGGGTAGAACTCAGCTCACTAGGTTCACACACAGGTGTCTTTACTGTTGACTCATCTCGCCGGCCTTTGATTTATTTTTACTGTTCCATCATAATCCAGTTGCTATATTTTGGGTAGGATTCAAGCTCCTAGAACCTTCTGGCTAAAAGATTAGAAAAAAAATGGAAACTCACACTACTGTGAAAACTGAGGCTTGGTTTTGGATCCCTCTCACCTTCAACTCTCTCCTTCAGTGATATGCTAAGCTGTTCTGTTCTCATCACTTTTCAGAATTGCTCTGCCTCTCCGCTTTATTTTCTTCTTTCTCCATTAGGAGCTAAATGGCGACTTTCTATTCCATTCATTCCTTCTGCATTTGCTAACCAGATATCTTTTATCTTAGAGAACTATGACTCATCAACTAGTCATTAATTATAGTATAACTGTTGAGAGATTTATATTCAGCTTATTTTGAAACAACAGTGAAATATTTGATTTTTTGTGCCTCATAATTTTCTTTTTTTAAAAAAACTTTATTATTTATTTATCTTTGCCTGCACCTGTGTTTGTGTGTGTGTGTGTGTGTGTGTGTGTGTGTGTGTGTGTGTGTGTGTGAGAGAGGGCACACATGTGTCTGTGCAGGACCAGGGGTGACTTCAGAAATCATCCTGGATTACCACTGGGACTTCTCAGGCTCTGCCCACCAGGGCAGGAAGTGCATGCCACCATGGTTTTCATTGGGATCTGGGATTTGAACTCAGGACTTTCTGCTTGTGAAGCAGAGACTTAACCCCTGAGCCATCTCTCCAGTCCAATACTCTATAATTTTTAAAGGAGTAATGTTCTAGTCACTTTTAAAGGTAACCTGACTTTTCTGATCTTAGCATTGAAAAAAAAATCCTGCCTTTTGGCCATCTTTCCTTGTTGCCATATTGGTGCACATGAATGTCATGGCTGATGCCCTAATAGGACCCACTTGCTGAGAGACAAATGTTGAGTGCTTATTAGGTCATTGTCCAGCTTTTAACTATGATGACGAAGCATGGTGACATAGGACAATTTGAAATCGCTGATGATCACAGAGCTAGGAAAATTGTAGGACTCTCATGGGCAGGCTGAAAAGTGTGCAGTGGTCAGTCCCCCAGATACGATGTGCAGCTAGAATACCTAATGGCAGAAATGGAAGAAAAAAATGGCAGATCAATTTGTTCCCCTTGTGTCAGGTTGGTCTCATTGTACTGATCACTTCAGTTGACTGGTGACCAGGAATTAAGAGGAAATCACATAGGTGGATAGATCCTAGGGTGTAAAACATAATGTAAATAAAAGGCTTGAGCAGAAAAAAGTATTTATGAGAGGGAGAGAGGGAGGGAGAGAGAGAGAGAAGAAGAAGAAGAAGAAGAAGAAGAAGAAGAAGAAGAAGAAGAAGAAGAAGAAGAAGAAGAAGAAGAAGAAGAAGAAGAAGAAGAGGAAAGGAGAAAAAAGAAGGGGGAGGGGAAGAAGAGGGAAGGGAGACAACAGGCATAAATGTATTATGCCTGTCAAAATTGGCTCTCTCTCTTTCCAAAGGTGGGCTGAAAGTTCAAGAATCTTCTGGGTCACACTGAAAATTCATTAAAATCAGTCAGAGCAATTTAGTGAGATTTCATCTCAAAGTCCAAAGTAAAAAGAAGGCTGAGATATAGTACAGAGAGAGAGAGAGAGAGAATCCCATGTCATGTATAAATTTTACACGCACACGTGCGCACACACACACGCGCGCGCACACACACACGCACACAAGCCTCATACATGTAACTTCAGCATCCCTCCTTGTTGCCAGTTTATACATTTCAATTGATTGAATTTCCGAAAAATAAAGTTTCCTTCATTTTATTTTAAAGATCTACTGTTTTCCTTGTTCGCCTTTGATAACTTTATGATAAGTTTATCTTTTACATTTCTAAATTTTGCTTCTATCAGAATCTACTTTTTCTCCACCCCTTCCCCAGGACAGCACTTTTGATCCCAAGTCCCCATATTCCTGGTAATTCCTTGGCAATATATGTTGGCATAGATCATTTTCATTTATTGTTTTACTTGGTTTTGCTTCACTTGGCATTGCACTTCTTTTAACTTTTTAAAACTTAATTTATTTAGTGCACGCTCATGTGTGTGCATGTGTGTGTGCGTATGTGTGTGTTTATTTGTGTGGAGAACCAAGGGTGATTTCGGAAATCATCCTGGATTTCTTTGCTCTCCTTTTTGCTTCACTCTGGGATTTCTCAAGCTGTGCTCACCAGGCAGAAGTACAAGCGGCCACCTTTTTTGCCTGGCGTTTTTACCTGGCACCTGGGATCTGAACTCAGGACCTTCTGCTTGAGGCAAAGTCTTAACCCCTGAACCATCTCTCCAGCCCCTCTACTTCCTTTATAAGAAAACATTAATACTTTGGTGATATTCCATCATACAGGAAGGTGCAGGCAATTGTTCTGCAGTATCTGAAGATTGGGTTCTTTACGATATTTAAAAGTATAAATCATTGGAAAGAGCAAGGGGGACCAGAGAGGGGTGGAGGGAGGGAGGGGACCGTGGTACCTATTAAGTTTGTATGAGTGGGGAAAAAATTTAATTAATTAAAAAAAAGTATAAATCATGGGATGGAGAGATGGCCCAGGGGTTAACACTCTGCCTCATAAGCAGAAAGAAGGTCCTGAGTTAGGATCCAAGGTCCCATGTAAAAAAAAAAAAACGCCAAGCAGAAATAGCGGTGGCCTGCACTTCAGGCTTGGGGGGCAGAACCTGTGAAATCCCAGAGCCAAGCAAAAAGTAAGTAGAAGCAATTCAGGATGATTTCTGAAGTCACCTTTGGCCCTCCACTGTGTGTCCCTCTGATACACACACACACACACACACATACACACACACACACACCACACAATAAATAAAAAGTTTAAATTTTTTTTAATAAAGCATAAATCAGGAGTCAGTGAGGTAACTCAGTGCCTAAGGTACATGTTTATAATCCTTGAAAGAGAGAACTGACTTCTGAAAGTTGTCTTCCAATCTCTATTTATGTGCCATGTGTAATGTACAAACTCTCACCCCTTCTCTCAAGTAAATAAATAAATATCATATAAATAAAATATTTTCAAAAAATATCATTGTTCACATTGGAAATATTTTGCCCAGGCTTCCTCCCAAGAAGAGGATTACTAATAATCAAAAGCTTCACTCTTCGTTCCTTACCATGTTTATAGAAAGGTTTTCAAGTCAGCCAAGGGGGGACAGAACTTTGTTCTTTCAGTCGCTACACGTAGCCTGCTGACATCTGCTGGCTTGAGCCTCCCTCCACCAGAGTGGAATTGAGCCCTGGCAGGTCTCAGAAGGCTCAGCAGGAAGCAGCGAGGGGACAATGGGTCAGCGATAGGAGTCCAGTCCTGGGCTTGTCTGTCATGTGCACGAAAGCCCTCACACTAGCCTCTCTACCTTTATAAGTCAGAGTTTCCTCCTCTGTGAGATGAAAGCATTGTATTCTAGATACTGGGACTTCTTCATGTCTCCAAATCCTCTGATTTTATTTTCAAAAGGGTCTGGGAACCCGTACAGTGCAAGGGACATTGCCTGACATGTGACTGATGAGATTCCACTTATCAGCATTCTATCAAAGACAAGCTTCTTTTTAAGCAAGGAGGGGTAGTTCTTAGGCTCAATCCTAGATATTTCAGTTCAGATGGTTTGTAATTAAAGACATACTGAGTCAGCTTCGTTGTCCCATTGTTGAACGAATACTGGACTAAAACAATTGAAAGGGAGCACAGGCTTATTTTGGGTTATGATTCTTAGTTATATTTCCATCAGGAACCAAAGGCACTGGCCACACCACATCCACAGGAACGACAGAGAGGAGCATACTTTCGTTTGCTAGCATGCCTGTGGGCTAAAGTACTAAACCAGTTCGCTCCATCTTATCCACTGATCCAGAGACTGGCCCCACCCACTAGGGGCTGGGTCTTTCCACATCAGTTAGATAATCTCTCATGGGGTTGCTCAGGACTACCTTAACTACTAATTCTTCACAGATATGCTTAAAGTCTCAGCCCTCAATTGTTAAGTTGAAACAATTGAATCCAACTAGCGCACATACCAAGCGACCTGAAAGCCTTGTTCTACAACTCACCTGCTGGCAAGATCTCCTGACTGTATGTAATAAACTCCTCAAGAGACAATTGTTTTCTTAACAATTGCAAGAAAGCTTCAGTTCACAAGTAAACCAAAGTTTCCATCTGCCATGCAGTCCTGCAGGTAAGTTCTCCCCTAATGGTACTCATCAAGCTTTGCCATCTATCCATTAATATCCTCCAATGGACAAAGATCTTCCACAGGTTCAGAATATCACTTGGAGCACAAGGTAAAGGAACACAGTATTAATTTGCCATTGATCTTTGGCCAAAGATCACCCTCTCATGTGGTGATGGCATAGCACAACTTCCTACTACATCTCACCTTACATGGAGTGCAAGGCTTATTAGACCCCACACCCACTGTTGAGTGGAAAGAGCTGGCCACTGTCAAAGAGATCTCAGCAAAGTTTGCCATGTTGTTATGGCTTTCGAACTGCAGCATGCGTCAGAGCCATCTGCTGAGACAAAGATCACAAGAAGTTTCGTTTTTGTCAAGATCTCAGATGATGTTGGTCTAGAGAGCACACTGAGAATCCCTTGCTTGCTGAATTAGGTACAATCTTTACCATAATCACACTTATGCCCTTCATTGGAATTGGAAAGCTAATTTGGCAATCCAATGAGGCTTGGTGACTCTAGGCAGGGAAGACGGTATGCAATGTACAGAGATTAACCCAGGGAGTGCCTGAGAGTGCCACGCTAGTGCCACAGAGAGCACACGAAGCAAAGAGTAATAACTGAGTGGAGACTTGTGGAAGGAGACCATCAGCTGAAAAGCTTCTAAACGCAGAAGAGGCCAGAGGACTGCCGCTGAGCTGATGGCAGCAACAGGCACTTGACAGAGGAGATCAGATGCACATCAAAACACCCTGATTCCCTCACATGACTGCTTTTCTCAACTACCAATGCCATCTACAGCTTAGTTTTAATAATGAATCATAGGGACAGGTTGCTAATACTGTAGATTATGGTTGAATATTGGCTTCTGAGTAAGCATCTCCTTTTGTTGCATTTTTTCCCAGATAAGACTTTTTTCACATTCGAATGATCTCTCTCTCTCTCTAATTTACAAAGGGAATTCAATATACCACAACACCCAGGAATATGGATGGTTGAACCACTTTATAGCCATTGTCTCCAAGAGACACTCCCTCTTGTCCAAGTTTCAGCAAGAGAATCGATGGGGAGCAAACCAGGATCAATTTTAATTGATTGTTCAGGGTTTTTAATAATCTGCATTATTCCTTTAATGCTTGACGGAATAACCACTAGAGTCCAATGTCCTGTAATTTTAACTCTCAATCTTAATGCATTTCACTATAGAACAACCACAGAACTTACACACATCATGCAGCCCTGTGGCATGCCACAGGATAGAGGAGAGCAGACTATAGGGTGGATGTGACAGAATTATGCACATATTTATGTACACACACACATCTAGTTGCCATAGTTTGGGACACAACATCCATAACTGATATTAAAATGTTATGTGAGAAGCACATTTTGCAATATTCAATTGATGCACTTTAATTTCCTCCTTAATTCATGTTCATAGATTTCTACTCTTAAATAATGTCATAAGGATTAACTGACCCCAAACAGGAAAGAACATTACAAATTGTCCTGAAGATTAGATTGGACACTAGAACACACTGGCAGCCTGACTGGCAAATATGGAGAAGGTTTGATTGTTCGTCTAAACATGATTCTCATCCTCTAACCTAAAGATCTACTTTGAAGCACCTGGGTATTCAGTTTCTCGAGAGTCTAAGTAAATCATGATAATCCAAAAATGATTAGAAATATACTGAAAGAGACTATATAAGCAGGTGCTTCTTCATCTCAATAACATACAATACTCACCCAAAAAACCTAAAATACCGAAACCTGGTTGTTCTACAGCAATACAGAGCACTGGGATTTAAAAAGTTCAGCATCAAGTATGAAACTACTTCTCAATAAATCCTGGAGTATATTTTGCTCTCCTCCCTATTCTTTCATAAGAATATTTAAAGACAATAGAGAAAATGGTGTACCTTTGACATTGGGGAGCTGTCAAAAGCATTTTTTAAATGTTTCATTTATGTGAGAGCAGAGGGAGGGAAAGGTGCACACATATACCATGTGGGCTTTTAGGGATTGAACCCAGGTCTCCAGATTTGCAAATAGGCACTTTATCTGTTGAACTATCTCACAGCTTTCTAAATCAGTTTTATGTAAGATTTCAAACAGGGGGCTGGAGAGGTGGCTCAGGGATGAAGCCTCCGCCAGGTCCTGAGTTCGGATCCTAGACCCCACATAATAGACACCAGGCGAAAGCGGGGGCGGCCTGCGTTTCCGGTCCTGGTAGGGCAGAGCCTGGGAATCCCGGGGCAGAGTAAACAAGGAGGAGGTGGAGGCGGCCATGGTGGTTCCCAAATTCGTCCATGGTTCTACACACACATACACGCATACACGCATACGTGTGTGCGCGCGCACACACACATATACGCGCACAATTGAATAAATAATAAAAAATTAAAAAAAAAAAAGATTACAAACAGTACTTAACAGAGTTTTCCACACTGAAGAAACACCTATCACTCTGAGGCATACCTGAGGACCAGTCTAAATATCATCTGTTTTCAAGACTTGTCACAAGTACTTTCATTAGATTCTTATGTTAACTACAGGAAAATGGAATTAGTATTCCCATTTTCTAGAACATTGAGACTTTGAAAGTATAGGGATCAACTTTGTCCTCAGAAGTCATGCGTCAGAAACTTAATCCTCAAATTTGCTTGTTCCTAGTGTTTGGAGGTGAGAGGTTTGAGAGAGAAGTTGGGTTTAGAGGAACTCATGGGAGTGGAGCCCTTGATGGGATTAGTGACCTTGTTAGAAAAGGAGGAGGCTTGAGTTTATAGATGCCCACTTTCTGTGAGGTTGTGAAACAGTACTAAGGCCTCCACTAGCTGCAGGCCATTTGACCCTGGGCTTCCCAGCCTCTAGAATGATAGAAAATAAGACTCTGTTCTCTGTAAGCAGCCTAGTCAATTATATCCTGTTATAGAATCACAAAACAGATTAAAACAGTGGGGACAGAGCTGGAAGAGGGTGTGTGTGTGAGAGAGACAGAGAAAGATAGGGTACTGTGTGTGCCTGTAGAGAGGCCCAGGTGTGACTTCTGGGATCATCCTGGATTGTTTCCATGTCCTCTTTGCTGCCCCTCTGGGGTTTCCCAGGCTCCGACTTCTAAAGCAAGAAGTTCAGGCCTCTGCCATTTCTTTTTTTTTTTTATTTCAGCTCATACAAACTTATTAGGTACACCAGTTCCCTCCCTCCCTCCTCTCCCCCCCCCCCCGCCCCGTACCCCCTGCTCCCTCTCCCCACCCCTCTCCCTCCCCATCCCCCAGTGCCTCCCGCCCCAATTCCCAGAGAGTCCTTTCTTGTGCATGTATGATTTTCCTCTGGGCCCTCCTCTCCGATGACGTACAAGGACCCAGTGGCCTTTCCCTGAACCCTTTCCCGTGTTCCCCTTAGGTATAGGAACACTGCTGTGGCTGCCAATCCTTTACCTCCAAGGCTCTTGGTGCCTTTAGCAGATGCTAGACTTTGTGAGGTCCACGGTGGATTGGACAATGCGCAGGGCATGCAAAGTCCAATTATGATTGCTTCAGCCCTAACTAGTATAGAGTATCTTAAATATCATTGCTCCTCCCATCCTTTTGCTCTTACACTCTTACCGCCCCCTCTTCCGCAAATTTCCCTGAGCTTCAAGATGGGGAGAGACTAAGCTTGCCTAGTTCTAGGTGGTTGATATAGAGTCTTTGAAGTTCTGGATTGTGGTTTGTTGATTTTCTTTTGCAGTTTTGCTGCTCCTGCAATGGAGTGAAGGGCATTGCAGGAGCCTCTGCCATTTCTGCCTTGCATTTTTATCCGCAGAACTTTGTCACCAGCTGGAATCCAGGATCCAAACTCATGTCCTTCTGCTTGAGAGACAGAGACTTAATGCCTGAGTCTTTTCTTCAACCCAACCTGAGATTCCTGGGCTCTCAAGCAAATCATCATTCCATACTCTTGTTCTATTTTTCAAAAACTTTCTCCTTCCTCTCATTTCCCACCTACAGATTCCCTGTTTCAATAGGCCATAACCAGGGTGATTCTGGCTTCTCATTTAATGTTCCAACTCCTAAATTTAAAACTCATTCTAGTCATGAGCCAGATTTATTGGACTATGTTGTGGGACCAAAACTGTGTCTATCCATCCAAGTTCTCAAACTCAAAGCTTTTAGCTTCTGGTAGCATTCCAGTGCCTCCAATCCTGGAGGAATGGCAATGATTTCTATTGGATCCCCCATGTTTCCTCTTTAGAAGATGGGTTCTCTTCTGGATCATCAGGAATTCAACTCATCAGTACATCATGTCTCAGTGTTCTTTGAGATGTAAATGATAAGCTGTCCACATCTAGCAGGCTAACTGAATAAAAGTCAGATTCCAGTTTTAGTGAAACATTTCCCATAATGAATTGAAATGGCTATTAAGGATTTTGCAAGTGGATCTATTAGATTCCAGAGCAAATTTAGTGAAGTGTCTGATTTTCCCTTTTGTTCCTGATGGCCAAGTATACCCTACTCCACTTGTCATCAATAGTATTTTGTCTAGATAGATGCTAACCAAGTGTTTTTCACCCAGAATGTGCGCATATTTCTTGCAAAAAAACTCAAGCCAATATTTACTGACTTGATTTATTTTGTTTCTGAAAATTCTATTTCTTTATTCATTTTTCAGTTCATTGAGTCTAAGCTGTTGAATTCTATTAACAAGTCCCATTTTCTAAATGATCAAAGCACTTGTGAAAAAATATTACTGTGAACTTTCTGAATAATATAGCACCTCAATTCATGTGGTTGGTACTCACTGAACAGGCTGCCTTTTGTTGTGTAAATATGACAGAGGTGAATTGATCTTTTCTCTTAAGTGCTTAATCAAACTCTATTAATATTGCTGATCATAAACTACCCATCAGAAAGGTACGGCTGGGAAATGATCATGCCTATGAACCAAACTAAAATGAAACAATTTATCACAAGATATTTTTTTCCTGGACCTACTAGGAATTCACCCTAGCTTTTTTTGTGCTGTTATTAATTTGCATGTTTGTCTTTTCTGGCTCTATGCAAAGTGTGCTGATTTATTAGATTCTCTGTCTCCAGTACACTGATAATTGGATGCTCTTGAAAGAGTTTCATTGATTGAGACAATGATCACAGATATTACTGGAGCAAACCTCTTAACAGTGTTGGGGCGTATTTTGGCCATGATCAATGTTTCCAAATCTTCCTTTGTTGTTGTTGTTGTATTTGGTGCCATCCACATTGATTTAAATCTGCAACAACTTCAATGTGGTAAGTTCATCTTGACACAAAGTTTTATTACTTACCTTGTAATGGAAACTTTGTTTATTATAGATGTAAAATCCTCCCTGACAGTCTGTGAAGATAATCTATTTACACTTATATCAATAGGCATCAACATGCGATAATAAGCAAAATGAAGAATTAAAGACATTGCCATTTTTATAATTAAATTAAGTTTCCTTAAAAAATATTATATATCAACTTGATAACCTCTAAAAGAATCGTAATGCTTTGAGAACTGAAGTTGAATATAAAATCCAGCCTTTCCTGTTTGTCTACAACTGTAAAGTGACAAGTGATGTGCTACAAGATAAACAATGGATCTGATCTTGAGTCAGAGTCCTCAAGAACCATCTTCATATGCAAACACACAGCAGGACTGCTTTTTAGTCAGAACCACACCCTGCTATGTTCAAAGGAAAAACAAACAAACAAGCAAGAGATAGCTTAAGTTAAATATAGACACTTTGTCAGTATTCTGATTCATATATCATGAAAAAGTAAAACAAACAGGTGGATTACACTTTGTTAGAATTATAACACAAAGAGAAAAAAGTCCCACAGCACACACACACACACACACACACACACACACACACACACACGGGGGGGGGAGGGGAGAGAGAGAGGGAGAGAGAGATTATACACTTTCTAGTTACAGTTGCAGCTACTTGACTATGTTTGACTTCTGTGGTACCCATTTTAATACATACACTAAATCTCAGTGTTCACCTGTATGTAAAGAGAATAAGAGACATCATGTTTACTAAGCTGATTTTTTAAAAAACTAGCATATACAAGTAACAAATGTACATAGTACAAAAATGAAAAGATAGCAAAAGGATACTCAGTAAAAATAAATGTGTGTCAAGTCCTCCTTACAAGTAGGTGGTTGCCTGTTTGCCATGCATACTTATGAAAATACATTTAATGCATTTACAGGTATACACACACATGCATGTAGCATGTATGTCTATATGAATGCATATATTATTATATATATACATGTATATAAAATGGTAATATATTGCACAGTGTTCTTCACCTTGATTTCTTCTAAAATCAACATGCTTTTGAGCAATTTTCATCCCATTACATGTAGTTGTATCACACATGAAGACTGAGCAGTTGTTCATTTTATGCAAATATCACAGTAAGTTTAATCAGTCCTTCACTGGTGGTGGATATTTAGGTCATTTTTAATACCTTGCTATGCTGAAAAAGGTTTTAGTGAGTAAGTTTTTCCAGAAATCGTATCTTATACTTGTGATATGGAGCTCTTGGATCAAAAGGCATGCGTAGCTGAGATATTGGCCAGAATGCTATTTAAACATTCAACAGTTGGTAGGACATAGTTCCCAATCAGCAAGAATGGGTGCAAACTGTAGACAATTGATAAAGGCTAAATATTAGATAAGATCACTGTCAAATGCCTTTCCATAAACATAGCAACTATTCCTTTTTAATAATTTTGTGAGGCAGGTAGCATAGTTTTTTATTCTGATTTCCATTTATAGAATTAGATCAATTGGGGCTATAGTGATAAAGTGTATTTCTGCAACATATACATTGTGCTTTACCATTTATAACACGAGCAAATGTCACCAGCATTAGCAAAATACAGGGGTCACTATCCATGTGTTGGAAAAGTGACCATAACTTAGATTTCATCTGCCTCTCTCACTGGTAGGAGAGGCTTCTGGAATAGAAACTTATTTTTTGCTTTCTGTAACGATACCTTTAATACCTAGAAAATGTTTGGTGTGAGGGAGTAGAGAGATGATACAAGGTTTAAACTCTTTTCCTTGCAAGTAAAAGCACCTGAGTGAATTCAGAACCCCAGATCTCTTGTAAAAATGTCTGGTGGAAATGGCAGTTACCTGCACTTCTGGCACTAGAAGGCAAAATCTGGGAAACCCCAGAGCAAAACAAAAAGGAGATAGAGCAATCCAGGATGATTCCTGGTCACTCTTGGGTCTCCATAGGGACACATAGTGCCCTCTTACACACACACAAACACACACACACACACAAATAAAAAATTGTGGAAGAAAGGAAGGAAAAGAAAGAAAGAAAGAAAGAACAGAAAAAAAGAATGACAGAAAGAAAAAACAACAGAAAGAACGACAGAAAGAAAGAACTTGGTGGCATTGGCAAAATGTCTCAGTGAATTCTTAACTGAGAACCAGGAAGATAAAATTTTCTCTCTAAGAATAGGCTGTGGATGTTTATCTCATAACACTCAATTTTCTTGGTGGTTTCTATTTTCTATTTTCTTTAACATTTGGAATTTGGCCACTTCTAACATCTACATCGTGAAGCCCAAATTAGTGAAGGAAAAAACTGGATTTCATCATTAGGTCACAGGAGGATTCCACAACTTGAGGAAGAATGTCTCTGTTTGAATATCTTAGACTGTGATTATTGCTAAAATTTTCACATTGCATAATGTGGTAATTGTATTTAGCTTAGCTGTCTTTTGTTTTGGAGAGTCAGGGTGTAGATACTTGCAAATGGAGAATTTAACACCTGAAGTAGTAATTATGTGTACTTAGAAATTACAGGGTAGGAACTGGAAATTCAAACAGAAAAGGCAGGTTATGGGAAATAATATTCAACATATAGATGCTATGTGTCGAGTACTGTAGGGACACAGCCCAGGATGCCTGTGATACCTTCAAGCAAAGTGGCTAACTTTCTTAATTCTCCACCGCCTCCCTTCCACCCCCAATTCATGAGAAACAAAGAGGCAAAAATCACACAATGAGATGATGAGTTCAAAATACCACAATATTAACACTGAATTTGACACCGCCTCATACATTTAGATTGCCTGGAGAAGTACCATCTAGAAGTTGGTGTCACATGTAATACAATGTCTTCACAACAAACCAAGTGATCTGGACTTCTTCAACCTTTCTCCCACATCTGTGTAATTAATTCTATATTATAAACATAGGGTTCTGAGAGGCGGGGAAAAAAAAACCAGCCCTGAATTCCAGAAGAGTAAGAATTGTCTAATTGTGGGAGATGGGTCTCTATATTGTAAATATTGTGAAAGAGTATGAATGTTCCACGGCTTTCTGGAAAGACTCAAATATGCTTCGCAAAGAATGAACTTCTCTGACTCACTGTCATGTTCTAGTACCTAGGGAACTCCTGGGACCTCAATAGCACTAAATGACTGTTGCATGGATGGATGAATGCTAAAGACTTGCTTCACCACTGAGGCTGAAAGAGAATCCCAGGAGCAGCAACAAGTGGTCAGCGTTGCTGAAGTCTTGAACTTCACAGGCAAAGAGTTTGCTAGTGAGCTGTTAAAACAGTGCCTGTGATATCCCTCCTGGATTCCATTAGGCTCCAGGTTCAAAGGTGAACAGTTAATTTCATAGCTGTACGAAATAGTTATATCACATATCAGTCAAGGTGATATATGCTTCTAAATCTCTTGGAAATCACCCTAGGGCAGAGGCCAGAAATCATTACAAGCTGAAGTAGGAAAACAGTTAATAAAGTGGGTCATAGAACTGCTTCTCATTCAATGCTAAGAAAATAATGTGGTAATGAGATAGTGTTCTTCCCCATTTGCTTTAGAAACACATTTAGTCTCAGTAACTATTCATTCCTCAATCAAAGTATTTAGTAATATTCTAATAGGAAAGTTTCTGGGTACTTATTAAAGTAGATACCTGCTGAGCTGTATTACCAGCTTAAAATCTCAATGAATCAAAAGGGAGATAGAGAAAGAAAGGGAAAGAGAAAGTTTATTGGACTTTGTAAAGATCTTTATATAAAGAAAGTTGATAAGTACTGGAGTTTTATTTGAGGAAAGTAAATGGGAAGATTTTCTGTGTGAAAATTGAATGTAGATAAACCATAATGGAAGAATGCTTAATAGACAGAGCTTTAGCATCTTACAAAAGCACTAGCTATAATATGCAATTAAGCATATTGGAAAAGCTATTGACAATAAAGCAGAGTTCCACGGTGCTAAAGAGAAGAGGGCTGGAAGCAATATTCACAATTAACATCGGGTTAGTTCACTGTCGCTTGATTTAAGGTGACTTAACAATGTAGCATGGCACATACTTTTCAAAATTCAATTACTGATCCATTTCATGTTGGGACGAATTGAAACCTTTACTTCATCTCGGTGTTCTGATTAAATGAATATGCATGTTCCAAGAGGATCAAATGCATGCTCCTGGACACCACTTCATGTTTCTGTTTTCAACAGCAACCATGCCTGATTCCACACTGGACAGTGTATCTTTAGACCAAGAAGAACATTCTACATTTTCTGTATGACTTCAGGTTTGGAATAGCTCATCTCATGGCTCTACCATTGTGAATATGAATATAAATACTTGCAGAAGACTAATCTCTTCATCATACCCTTCAGAATGGAGAAAGACAATTGAAAGGTGACTAGGTTGCTGGGGAGAAGCCTTCCTTCTGTCCTTGTTTACAGCATGAAACAGTACATAGAGAAAGGTCACTTCACAATTCCTTGGTGACAATAGGAAAGGAAGAATCAAAAGCTCCTCAGGTACTCATGGGGGGTGCTACAGATTTGGTAACAGATTTGATAACCAAAGACTTAATTTCCCCAGTGATTCCAGTGAGACAGCAGGTTTTATCTTTTTTTTTCACAGAAAATTAAGAGCAAATTGTCTGGCTCAATAGACTTACTGACTCCAGTTTAGATAAGTGTTTGCTGTATTTATTAAGTTGCTTATGTAGTGTAATAATACAAGTGATTTAATAAAGATAAGACTTCAGATAAATGTCAACACACTTCCACTCTGCAGCTGGTCCATTTCAAGCAGTTAAAATAAATTAAAAGATAAAATGCCATTCACAAAAAATTGATCATTGTCTAAGGGAAACATTGCAAATGGAAAGAAACCTTCATTTTTCAGACACAAAGACATTTGCATATATGTAGGAAAGGAACCTGTCTGTAAGCTAGAGATTCTTTACCTAAAGGAAAGGGACAGGAATTGTGTTTTGTGGTGTTTACCATAATGAGATATAGTTAAATGGCACTTGTAGTTCATAGACAAATATTAATGACTAGTGTTATTTATAGCAAAATACTGGATCTTTGAATGAGACAAATAAATATTAATTCTGTTATATATCTATTTTCCCATACATCAAGGTATTGCTAGTGAAAGCTTGCCAAGCTATAAAATGTAGACACTGCCAGTGAATTTAAATAACCTAAAACTGATCTTTATCCAACCTTCTCTGCTTATCTTCTTAGTGGAGAGAATGTTATGTGTTTATTTGTAGTTCCTCCAGGACATAATCTGACATTTGCAAACTAATTCAGAAAGATGATAATAGAGAAGGAAGACATATCTTCAGTCATGGTGCCATCCATATTGTTGCTCTATCAAAGCACTCATGCCTAGCCTTCTCACCATTTCACCCGTCCACACACACATGCACACACACACACGCATGTATGCATGCACATGCACAAACTCATGCATTCACATACATGTATACTCATTCAAGTCCTACATCACAGTATTTGCTATCTGGTACTTGCTGAGAAGAATATTAAAAACTCTGTTTAGGATTGAAATGATGGCCCTTGAAGATCTCAGCCTCTGAATTTTCTTACAAAACACCAAGGCTGTTATCACATAGCAGGAAAAAATGGCATGAAGTGTAAAGCATGATAGGAACCAGATCAAATTCTTGGATTGACTCAGGAAAAAAAAGTCTACCATATCTGCAGATAATTCACTCTATTTTCTTAAAAACTGAGTTTTATATTTATATACAGTAAAGTGTTTTTCGATAGTCTGATATATACTAGCATTGGGATTTTTCTATTTCATACACTGTAAAGATGAGAAGTTGGACTTTGTATTCATGTTTGAAGGTTGGCTAGTGGCCACAAATTTCTTCAGTTCCTGTATCAAGTCACTAAATTATATTATTTCATTCTCATATGAGGAAGCAAGGTCTCTTCCTCTGGGCATTCACTCTGGGCTGCATGTGTGACATGTTTGGTCAACAGAATTTGCCAGACATGAGATTATGTGAATTAGAGAAATTGGGACTTAAAAAGTCTACAGTTGCTGCTTCTGATTCCTACCTGCAGAGTCCTCATCATGAGGAATCCTGCTTCCTGTAAGATAAACAGGGTTAGCCAAGGCTGACTGCAGCAGGAGCATCATACACACAAGTGGCGTCTCACTGCCCCTTCCAATCCATCTGGCTGCTCAGCTAAGTACCACCACATGTCTGAGCTTAGACAGCCCAGCAGAGGAATCCTCTTCTCTTTCCAAATTACCATGTTTACTGGGCTTTGCTACTCAGCAAGAGGTGACAGAGACAGCAGCTAAGGAAACAGCTTCAGATCTGATCCTCAAATGCGAGCGCTCACATAGCACATGGAAAAGTCAAGAACGGAGGTGCGCTGTTGATTTCCAGATCTTTCTGGGTGGGGGAATTACACAGGTAACTTAGTGGTAAATGACAGATATGTTAATTAGTACAGTGTTTAACTATAAAAGGAAAATTGCAAGGTTAACGTCCATACTTTATTGCTAACCTGTCCATTCTGCTTGTCCAGATGGATTTTGTGCTTTTCGTGGTAGAAACACAAATTATTTTCTTTGAGCCTCCTGAGAAGCAGGTCACCTGAAGAATGATAATAACAGTGATTAGAATTTATAGAGATTCTATGCACAGGAACTGAGCCACTTCCATTTGCTAACTTTTCCATAACCATGGGAAAGTATCTGGGAGAGGCTTGAAACAAACATCTCCAAACACGTTTTGCCGTTACTGCTTGGGTTGTGGTGACTTCATTTCAGATTGATTTGAGCCTTTAACAGAATTGATAGGTTTTTTTTTTCCCCAAATAAAAGTTTTAGGGAAACACAAACATAACGGTTAGAGACAGGAATCTGTTACCTGGTATATATAAGACCCAAGTTCGATCCCCAACACCAGGAAAAATGGTGGATGAAAATGAGGACATAGTGCCAGATCTCACAAGCTCACTCCTTCCCGAATCTGCCCCCAGTAGAAAGGTTAAAAGTTGACTGGTGAACCTTAAGCAGTTTTAAAAACTACTCAGCTTAATCAATATTCCTTCCAGTAGTGGAATACTGTGGAATTTCAAAAGCAAGAATAAGTATGTTTTCACCAAGTTGTAGGCAACTCAAACTGCTTCTCGATGACCTCTTTTCCAATTTCCACTCCGAAAAATGATAATCTTAAAAAAAAATACAGTGGTTAGATGGTTGGAAGAAAGAGCAGAAGATTGAAAAACTGGGCACAAGAAGTCTACCAGCTGCTAAAAAGTTTGAAAAGTCAATAAACGAAGCTAAATACTAGTCTTCTAAAATCATTTTTCTGGTGAGATAAATAGGGGTTTTTCCACCTTAAATTCTCATTTGACAGTATCCCAGCACATGTCTTGGCTATTAATATACTTGGGTAGCCTCAGGGAGATGTTCAAAAAGTGTTTCTTAAGACGCTGATATTCTTGTCTCCAGACTCATGAGTCATGTGGACACAAGTGTAGAATTTAAGAGGTAGTCACTTCCTCACCGGCGAGGAGCTTCAATTACTGTATCGAAGATTCAATAAACATTTCTTCACTTTCAACCGAGATTCTCAGGACGCCATTCTAAAACATCCTGTGACGGTGTCTTCTATGAGAAAGGAGTTACATCACTTAAATCTGTCCCCAGTGCATGCCTCTGGCCACCATGGCAAACCCCCTCCCAAATTAAAACACAGTCAGGTAAAATGCAGAGGCTGCCCCAGCTACACCACATTAAGCACAGGAAGGAAATGCTACTGTCTAGGAGACAGAGCCAGCACTGCCTTCCATACCTAGATCTATGTGGTCCTGCAGTTATTTAGTGGGGGTTCCCAGAATTCTAGACTCATTTTTTTTAAAAAAATTGGATGCATAATATTTGCATATTCTACAACTTTTTGAGGTGTTTTCAGTCTTAAGTTAGTTGGAAAGCTTAACTTAATTAAGTAGGGAATACTTTTCTGTCTCTTTCTCTCTCTCTCTGTTTCTTCCTTCCTTCCTTCCTTCCTTCCTTCCTTCCTTCCTTCCTTCCTTCCTTCCTTCCTTCCTTCCTTCCTTCCTTCCTTCCTTCCTTCCTTCCTTCCTTCCTTCCTTTCTTCCTTCCTTTCTTCCTTTCTTTCTTGTGGTGTGTGTGTGTGTGTGTGTGTGTGTGTGTGTGTGTGTCAGAGGGTACTGTGTATACCTGTGGAGGACTTTGAGAATCATCCTGGGTTGCTTCTACTTACTTTTTGCTTCGCTCTGAGATTTCTCAGGCTCCACCCATCAGGGTCTCTCTCTCTCTCTCTCTCTGTTTCTCTCCCCCCTCTGTTTCTCTCCCCTTCTCCCCCCACACACACATACACACACACACACACACACACACACACACACACACGCACACTGTGCCTGAATTATATGCATTACATATCACTACAGTATAATAATGCACTAAGTAAAGGATGAAAAGTCTCAGCCCATGCTGGGCTTTGAATGTGATTTGTCTCCCAGAGGTCTGTGTCCCAAGAGCTTGGTTTCCTGTGTGAAAGTGTTGTGAGTGGTAGAACCTTAAAGTGGTAAGGCTTAGTGAGAGGCGACTTGATAATTGGGGAAGGCACCGTTGGAAAGCCTGGCTCCTGAATCCCTGGCTCTTGATCCTTGACTTTCTGTCTTGCGTGTGACACTTTCTGCCTTTTAACCATACCCAGGTCATCTGCCAGGAGGCCTTCACCACAGGCTTACTACACAGCTGTGTCATCTTGTATTTTCAGTCTCCAAAACCAATTGAGTCTCTTTTCTTTATAAAATACTGTCTCATGTATTTTGTTATCACAGCAGAAAGTGAACGGTTATGGCCCCAAAGATCTCATGATCTGTGCTTATGTCATACATTTTTGTTTTCTCCATTCAACTATTGTATTCTAGTTACAGTGTTTTGGTTTTTTTTTGTTTTTAGGAATGCAATGGTCCTGAATAATAACTACCTGCAGGAGTGACTCCATTAAGTAGGAATCTCAGACCTGTGTTCATTTTTAAGTTTTTGGTGTTTTTCTTTTCCTTTTGGCGGTGCACAAACAAAATTGTGCAAACCAATATTTAATGAATGAAAAATGAGAATAGAATGTGATTAAAACAGTCTATAATTTTTGCATGTTACTATAAATTAACTTTCACTTATGCAAAGGTAGGTAAGATGAAAGATATTTAAAAATTTTTGAAACAAACAAGAAAAAATTAAGTTAGGTCTACAATATTGCTATTAGGGAAAAGCATTTTGGCATAGAACTGTTGAATTTTAATTAGTTTTTTTAATTTCCCATTGTAATGCCTGTGCTGTGTCTGTGGATTTCACGCTTAGGTGGTTAAGTGACTCAAAAAACAATTTGTGATAATGCATGAGTTTTGTTTAAACTATAATATACAAAATGTGTTAGGCAATGTCCAACTTAATGAAATACATTTTATGGGTGAAAAACTCCACATAATATCCTAAGGTGCCTGCATCGAATTTATGAGAGCCAATTTATAGGAAGGCAGAATATTACCCCATTTGCAACCTTAACTTTATGAATCCATTGCATTGTGTATTTTTAGATTTCACTATCTCTGGTGGTCAATCGTCTTTCAACACTGAGTATCCAAATGTAGTTCCAGGATGAGAGAGCCAGAGTCATTGAAGGGCATAGATGATTGGCCAGTTGTTTTATGATGCCGGTTATTGAGAAAGTTAATAGATCTTAATGACAATCACGTATTTCTAACAATTCTATCATCAAATTAAGTATGATAGAAGTTAGCTGATATGTTGAAAATATTGCCAGGAAACGTTTTCACGCAAAAATATTATAATTTATTGCTTTATTAATAATCTTATGTGACTTTCACAATATTGACTTAGTCGGTGACAAAAAACAATACAATAATTTAATCGGATGATGAATCAGGTCCACATGCCATTTATTTATTTTTCTTACTCCCTCCCACATGCCATTTAGTCCAAAATGATCATGCAACTTTACTTTTTAAAAAAGACCATGATGGACATTAACATAGAAGAAAGATGCAACAAAGACTTCATATAGCCCATAAACTCACCAATACCTCTGTCATCTAAGATGTATGCTGACTCTTCAGTTTATCTATTTGTTACTTTGCTTAGGACTGAATACTTTCAGCTTTGTGCTAGTGTGAATACTTCTTTTCTGTTCGCTCTCTTTCCCTCTCTTATTACTATTTTTAGACCTAAGAAAATAACTGAAAACATAATTTGTCTAAGTGATTCTGCTCAATATCCTGACCAGTGCAATTGATAGAACTCTTTTATGCACTTGTGGGTGTCTTATTTCTATCCATAGCAATATCCTAATCATCTATCTCTGTCTCTATTCCCTGCTCTGCATTCAACCATGTGTGGTTTAACAACAAGGAGACTTTCTGAGAAACACATCATTAAATGGTTTTATTGTGTGAAGATTATAGGATACCTCTGCATAAACTAAGGCATCTGGTGTCACAAGATCATGTAATCTGTTGGGTTACTGTTCTATATGAGGTCCATTTTAGCCTTAAATGTTACTATTTAGGACATAATTATTTAGAGATCCATATATGCACCTACAAACTTGATAGATTTATATATGTGTATATAGATGAGTGTGTGTGTATGTGTGTGTGTGTGTATACACAGAGAATCATACTTTTTGGTAATTTAAGTATTTTTAAGGTCTCTAAAATTTAATTTAAGATGGACTAAATATTTTCAAAGTATTTCCTATTAGATCATGAAAGAATACTGGATGAATTTTTGTGTGTATGTATTTGCATGTATGTTTGTGTGCGTGTGTGTGGCAGTGTATGCATGTGTATTGCTGTGTTTGTACATGCAGGTGGGTGTGCATTCATATGTGCTTATGTGGTTATACATGCATGTTATACATACGTACACTATTAGATGGGAAGTAAAGACAGTCCCTGCAGACTAATAACCAGGCAAGGCTAAAGAGACAGTGTCCAGTCTATTTGTAGTCTTCAGCTACAGCTATGGGGTTGTGTGTGTGGGGGGGGGGTTAAAGGCTGAGGCCAGTGTTATATGGTTGGAGATTTATGAAAAAGGAATACACAAGTGTGTACAGAGAGTGGCTTGGAGCCTCCTGAGGGAGTCCTGAGACTTGTTGTCTCTCCTGTGTTCTGGTAACTATTGCTGGGATGCCTGGCCGCCTCCCTACTTCACATCCAGTTCTCAGTAGCAATGATCCACCAGCATAAAACCTTTCCCAATCCGTGCAAGTTCACCTTCTGGTCTCATGAGAAGATGGTTTCCACCTCTCAGGACACCACATTATATCATTTGCCCAGAGTGTTTGTTAGATATTCTAGATACATATATGATTTTTAAAAGGCCCAAATGTTTAAGAACCTGAGTATTGAGACTTGAAGTCACCTGTTGCAACTAATACTCTAGTCTCAACTGTAGGTTAGAGTAAGGATGAATAATTTAGTGGAAAATAGAAGGATAATTTTGAAAATCAGTGTTTTAAATGTTAGAATTTATATTTGGCCATGTGGAATGCTTTCCTGATTTCTTTTTATATCCTCACAAGGTGTTTAAAACTATATCTGAGCCTTCCTAAGCATTCACCACATGCCAAATATTCATCATAAATATACCAGTAGTTTTTTTTGTTTTTTGGGTTTTTTTTTTTTTTTTTTTTTTTGCTTTATAACCCTTAGATGTCTTTCACACTCATAAGTAATTGACTTATTGGAGTTGCCAAGATATTTCCTTAAGAAAACCCAGAAAAACAAAAGCAAAAATATAGATGGGAGCAGGACTTTCTTAGGCTTCTGCGTTCTCATGTGGATTGTCTGTGTGATGTAAGGCTGGGTAAGGGAGGGACCACTACTCGACTACTTCACGAGCATGCATGAGAAGTAGGAAGGACAGGGCGAATGTGCTAAAATAAGAAGTGTGTGCTGAAAAATTAACACAACTAAGACTTGAGAAACAATATTGGCATCAAGGAACAATTCTCAAATACAAAAGAATTTGGAAACTGAAGTAGCTTATTTTAGTTGCAGTTTTTTCAGGGGATAGCAAGTAGTGAGGAATGTGACCAGGGGTATAATCCTTTGCAACAAAGTACTGTTTCTTCTCATCCCTGAAATGCAATCCATACCACAAGCCTACCCTTCCTTCTGTGGACTTCTTGTTATTCAGAGGAGCATAATATTAGTATGGAAAATAAGGCAAATTCAGGAAAGAATGAAAAGTGAAACAAGAAGAAATTATCTTTTTAAAACATTAATTACTTTTCTAATCACAAAAATACTCTTTAGGAGAGACTTCAAAGAGAAAAGTTGTGATCAGCATCATACCAAACCACCTCCTTGTTACTCTTCTTGCGATGATCTTTATATTGATGAAATTGTATAACAAAACCATAGAAGTTAGCCAGAATGTCAGAGTTATGACATACTTCATATTAATCCAGAGTACACATAATCTCCTCTTATCAATAATATACAAGATGATCTGACATATAGTTTGAATCTATCTAGCATATGTGCAAATATTATATGGCTTTGTGTCATACAGGACACAGGAAGAGGAAGGATCTCTGTGTACTTGTCTCTTTATAGGAGAAATGATCTGATTTTAATGATCGAGATATGTATCTGTTTAATACATTCAACACTTTTTTGGTGACCCTTGTACCATTAGACTTCAGGCATTTCATGTAGGGGGGAGTACTAATGTGGGTGTATATATATGTACATGCAGGTGTACTCGTGTGTGGTTACCAGAGGAAGACATCAGATGTCTTCCTCAATTGCTCTCCACCTATTTTTTTTTTCTAGACGGTGTCTCTCACTGAATCTGTACTCACCAATTCAGTGAGACTGACTGGTCAATGAACTTTAAGGATCCACCTGTTTCCTTCATCCCAAGTGTCATAATTGTAGATGTGCCTTGCTGCACCCAGCTTTGAGGTGGGTTCTGGGGAATGCCAATGTAGGTCCTCAGTTGGTGCAGCAAGCAGCTTACCAACTGAGCCATCTCTCTAGTATACTCCAAGCATTTTATAATACAATGTTCATTTGAAATGATGATGTCTGAGTGGCACAGTTTTTGAATCATTAAATATATTTGTTATAGTTGAACAAAACTGAGCTATTACCTATCATGTCAATGAAAAGATAAGAGTTTTTTTTTAAAAGTTAAGAGATATCTGACAATCTTTGTCTCTGGGAACTATATACTTGATTCTTTTATCTTATTTTTCATTGGAATGGTAAGTGTTTCCCTACAGTAAGTGAAAATTTCTACACAGTTTATTTTTAGATTGATGAGGTTTTACCTAGTTCACTTTTGTCATTGAAGGCAATGACACAAATTATATTCAGGAACTCTAGATACTTAAAAACAGTCTTCAAGCAATGGTGGAGCTACTTATTAGCAGTATGTCAACTCATAATACTTTGTGTATGTGTGTATGTGTGTGTATGTGTGTGGCTGTGGGTGTATTTGCCTGTATATGTAGATGTGGAGGAAGTTGAATACTCATGTCTTCTTTTCTTCCTGTCCATCTTATTTTCTTGAGCCAGAGTCTCTTAATGAACCTGGAGTTCACCATTTTAAGTCTAAGCTGTTCACCTAGTGTGTCATCAAGATACATCTGTTTCAGCCCATCTCTTAGCCATGAGGTTACAGCTACACTCCAAAAACAGAGCTTTTTATGTTGGTGTTAGACATCTGAACCAAGGTTTCTATGCTTTCACAGCAAGCACTTTACTCCCTGAGCTACCTTCTGAACCCCAGACTTCTTTTTTGCAGTGCTAAGAATTGAACTCACCATCTTGTGCATGCTCAACAAGCACTCTACCACTGAGTCACATCCCCAGTTTTACTTTTTTTCTTTTGTGGTGTGTGTGTGTGTGTGTGTGTGTGTGTGTGTGTGTGTGTGTGCTTGTGTGTGTAATCCACCCAGGGTACTTTCTTCCCTATGACTAATGGGGAGGAGAGAAGAATTATGTTCAGCCTTGCCTCTCCAGTCCTATTGATTTGTGCTGGTATCATATTGACTTTTATCACAATAGCACTGAATTGCCAATTCATATTCAGCTGTGGCTATCGCCAGCTCCCATTCTTTTGTATTTGTTCATATTTGCTTCTCCCTATTACATATTTGTGGTATCTGTTCTATATTTGCCCTATTAGATTTTTTTAGCTGTTCCTAATGATGACATGTTAATGAATTCTTATAGCAAATTATGGACATATTTAATATAGCCCTACTATCTCTTTGTGTCTGCAACATCCTGATGTAAGCAGAGCTGATTTTGCAAAGCCCCTTTCTAAAACCACACAATGTCTGATTACATGTGTATGTAAACTATCACCATTCACAGCAGTAATGTACATGTAGTGATTGTGGTAGCTGTTGAATAAATATTTATTGATAGTTAATGACCACAGACTGTTGCACACAGAAGCCATTTAGAGCTTGCAGGAAATACTGATTTTTTTCTTTTTTTTTCAAAAAGCCCACTTTGCCCTGTCTTTCTTTGCTGTTTACATTTAAACAATAAGAATGAAAAACTACAAGCCAGAGTGCTTCTGTTGTTCTCAGTGAATAACAGAGATGGTGTTTTGGTAGCAAGCTCACAAGGTTTGTGGAAATTAACTTCACACAGGAACTCTGTATTGAAATAGATTGTTTGCGAATAATTCTTCTCTTTGAGAAGGGTGAGGGATTAATCTGCAGAAATGTTCTTGCTAGGGCTGTGCATGTGTGGAAATTTGTCAGGGAGAAGATAAATGGGCCCTCCTTGAAAAGTAAATCGCACCATAGCTAATCCCTTGGGAAAGCAGGGTAAGGGTAGCAAAAGCAACCTGCAAAGGGGAGGCGCCATTGCCATGTGCTGGGAAGGAGAAAGACAAGAAGAAGGCGAGCGAGATGGGAATATGCATGGCATCAGGCACGCTTTCATTCAAGTGTCTCTGCAGGATGTAGTTCTATCCGTATTGGACTGTTGTTATCTTTGAAGAATCTTTGGAGAGCTTTAACGTGAGACTGCACCGAGTGTTAATATGAGAAATCAATGTATCCAGCCAGCCACAAGTCAGAAGAGCCACCAGGAGCTCCCTGACCACATCTTAAAGATGCTCTACTCCAGCAGTCAGGCATTAACCCTTTAGACACTGACTCAGGGCAGAGTGGGGGAAGGTTGGAAAGCTCAGAGCAGTACCAATTTTCTAGCAAGTCTGCAGGATACTAATGATAATTTAACAAATTCTCTGGCTGTTTAGGTGTGAACTATCTACATGTCAGTCTTCATTCTAACACAAACCTATCTAATAGTTTTATTGAAAAGTGCAAATTTTCTCAAAGAGATGATAGATATTAAAGAAAATCATGAAGTATCCATACCCTTAGGATTTCCAAATTTAACAAAAGGGAAAAAAAGGACCAAAAAAGTAAGCCATCCACTTACATTGAATATCTCATTCATTACAAATCACTTTTAAACCACAAATATATAGTGGAGAAATATTTGGAGCATACTTATTCTAGAACATTCTCATTTATCTGATATCCAAATTGACTTTGGAATGCTCTGTGTTATAAGAAAGTGTTTCCTCATTCTCATGAAAGGGTTAGCGAAAGAGAGGGGAAAGGCATATTGGGGAACACGATATGTGACAATCGTCTGCCCATCTCCATTGGGACTGCTACTGATTCCAATGATATGACAAGAGGTGTTGTGCTGAGAGTTATACAATCAAAGCTTACTGAAATGCTTTTAAATTAATACCAAGAAGTTGCAACGTAGTACTTGCATTCGGAAGAGACATACTTCCCCATAAGGACAAGATATTTTAAAGTTATCATCACATAGATCAGTCAATTATTGGTCTGTCTGGGGCAGCATACAAGGTATGTTTCAAGATATTTTTCAAAAGAAAAAAAGAAGACATGGTAGATAAGCAAAATCTTGAAGGAGTTAACTGAATAAACAGGGATTAAAGTCAGAATGCCTCTTGTTAACCCTAAAAGGGGAAGAGAAAAAGCAAATCTCATCCATAGAAAAGGGTCGTGTAAATAATTAGAAAAGAGTTCATTGCTTTCAAATGTTGGTGCACATGAGTTTACAGTGGGTTCAGAAATACATGCCATTAAACAGAGATGCTCAGCTCTAGACAGCCAAGGGCCAAAGGCCATCCTGTACACGGATGGCTGCTTAAAGAATCCTTGGATGCTTCTCACTCAGTGCCAGATACCTGTTGTCTCTGTCATGCCAACCAAATGTCCTTTGGGGAACAAAATCTCCTTGACTTGAGGATTCTGAATTCTGGCTCCTGTGCAAGATAGATATTCAGGACTTATGGGTCCTGAAGGGACAGGATGTGCTAAAGACTCCCCAAAGTGTCTATGGATGACCGTCGTATATATAAGCATCATCAGAAGCATCAGTAAATAGCTCGACCTTAGAAATGGTGGTTGTATTTGTCTGAGGTCAAAGCGAGCATATCAAAAATACTCTAAGCAATGCATTCTTTGAATCAAGTCTCAGGGAACAACAGGATTTCTGGAAGGCTTGAAGCAGATTATTCCGACTCTGGACACTGCAGCTCAGAATACCATTTGTTGCAAGGATCCAGGTGCTGTTGCTGGACTTCAGACCACACTTTGAGGACCATTGTTAGAGCTACCCTTCCAGCTCTTCTGTGTCCCTCACTTATATCTTCCTGATAAGGATACATGACCAACTAGAATTCAATGTTCCATAGAGTTCTATCTATGATAAACCCATTTTCTTTCAGCATTCCTCTACATAGTACATCCATCCCCCTCTGTACTGGTACCTCATAGTAAATCTGGCCTAGTTCTGGACCATTACATGGGAACCCAGATGTGTTCATACATCTAAACAATGGCCTCTAATGCTGAATCAGTAAAGAAGTTGACAAGTTGATGGGGGAGATTTCCTCACATAAAGCTCTTGATTAGTTCTGACCTTTGATGGAATATGGAATCACTAATGAGGTGGCTCCCTATCGATCCTTGTTCAGTCAGTCAGTAGGACTTCTGACTTCTCCAGCATTGAAGTGCAAAAGGTGGAACCAGAAAGCTATGCCAATATAAAATATAAGTCCTTAAAATATTGGGGATCAGGACTTGGGTGTTGGCTTAGGAGTTAAGTCTTTGCTTCATAAGCAAGAAAGGACCTCAGTTTCAATCCCCAAAATCCCTGTAAAAATGCTAAGGGTGGTGGGTGAGGGGAGAAATGGGAGGGGCCTGATACTCTAACCTTGGAAGATGAAGCCTGAAAAACCCTAGAATTAAGCAATAAAAGGGGTAGAGAAAACAAGAATGATTCCCAGAGTCAGTCACCCTTGGGGTCTTCATAGGCACACACACTCAAGTGCCCTCTGCTACACACAGACACACACAGACACACACACACATGCACACGTGTGCACACACACACAAAACTGGAGCGTCGAAGTGTTGGTTTGTGTGTGTGTGCATATTGTGGCAATGTAAAGTTGTTGAATGTTCACTATAGTAAAAATAATAATAAAAATGTCCTTTTTGGGAATTTTCTAGAGTGAGAATCAAGGCTGAGTTCACCTTGTGCCTTCCTCACCTCCCCTTCATCCAGTCATATCTGCAGGAACTCCTCTGTCATGTCAGTTGGACTTCTGCTTACACTACTGTCCATAACTTGCTGTCCTGTTAATACATTTCATAGTTTTGTTCCCCCACCAGAGCATGCCTGGTGATATTGTAAGTAAAATTAATCAGGTTAAAAGTTGGCCTGCAAAAGGGTCATGGGAGCTGAGTGATATTTGTTCACAGAATTCTGTGGTAGTCTTTAAGGGAATTGCCTGCTAAAATGCTATACATATTACAGATACACATAAATATTCATATATTCATTGATGATGGATTGCATGAATAGAATAATGGACAAAGGTGGTTAGGAGACCTAGTCTATTAGAAAAATTTAAAATACAACCCTTCTATCCTACGTGAAGAACTTGAAAATTGCTGCGCCAAGGGTATTTCTCATACCTCCACTTGTCATTCAATGCAAATTATGGAAAACCCAAGAGGACACACAAGGGATGCTACTCAGCTTAAGTTCTTGCCCTCCATAAAAGACCCCTAAAAGTGAATTATAAGACACAGAGGAAAAATATTGAAAAATGGCAGAGTATGTGACAGGGTATTTTGATTAGCTCTTAGCTCCAAGGGCACAAAACTGTGAGGCTTACATCCCCCGTAGTTTGAGTGATACAACCATTTACAAATGCACAATAATTGTGGCCAGTAATAACCAATTGTCTAAGTTTGAGATTTCTATTTACATGAGTGCTTCTTCCTTTTATAGTAAGTCCTACTGAAATCTTTCTAGAAGTTCTTCCAGATTGCTAGTGACAAATAAACCCATTTTAGTCTCAGAAGGATGCTCAAGGAGCGGTTCAGCCCAACTTCTACCACTAGACAATCTCTTTGTTAGATTTAAAGAAAAACATCTTTTTGATCAATTCTTATCAGTTGGATATAGCATTAAACAAGTCCTCGTTGTCTAGTTTCTTTCTCCTAGGTTGCTTGTGGTGTTTAAACCGATTCTTTCTGCCACATTGATCGAGACTTCCTTAAACATGGCCCTGATCCTTTCTGCTCCCAACTAATACATCTAATGTTGCTTATTTCCTGGAGTATGTAACTCTCCTAAGTGACAATATGAGTCTGGGTTCTCCTGAGAAGGAGGGAGGGAAAAAGAATAGTAAGAAGAAGAGAAAGAGGGAGGGAGAAAGGAAGAGAAGGGAAGGAGGGAGAAAGAGAGTGAGAAACAGAGTAGGAAAGAAGAAAGGAGAGAGAAAAGAAGAGGAGTGGCAAAAAGGAAAGCAGAAGAGAGTGAGAGAGAGAAAGAAAGAGAGAGAGAGAGAAATTAGTTTTGGAAGTGAGGGGCAATGGCTAAAGTATTTATTACATAAGCCAAAGGACCTGAGTTCAGATGCCCAGATGCCAATGTAAGAATGCCAGTCAGGTGTGAGGGCTCATCTCTTATTCAAGCCTTGAAAGAAAGAAATTAGGGATCCCCAGTGTAAGGTGGGTAGCCAGGCTAGGTCCATCAGCAAGGTCTCAGTTTAATTAAAGAACCAGCCTCAAAAGAATAAGGAGGAAGAGTGATCAATGATAATTCCTGATATTAACATATATAAAACATGTTCCAGATTCCAGATCCAACACACCTGCGTACACACACACACACACACACACACACACACACACACACACAGTGGGAAAAAAATAAGTCAGAAGGGATAAAAAATCCCACAATCTCTTATCTTCAAAGTAGAGACAGCAGTGTATGTTTCAGCTCAAGTTTCAATTCAAACTCGAAGTGTGAGTTTGAAAAGCAGGAGAAGACCAGTGTCTGGACTGACAGACAGAAAGAAGTCCTCATGTGCAGTCCTTCATTTTCTCCGGGCTTTAAATGATGAGATGAGGCACATCTATAGCCAGAGAGGCCCACCTATAACCGGTGAGGCAATCTTGGTCTGCCAACCCTGATGATGATTCATCCCTTAAATGCTCACAAAACATATCCTGAAATAATGTTTAGTCAATTACCCCACAACCCAGTCGAGTCCAAATATTGAAATTAACTCTTGAACCAAACAGTATGCTCTTTAATAAACTGCTCAAATACCCACATGAGCCTCTCAAGATGTGGAGACAGACACCTACAAAGACAGTTGGACTGAACTTACAGCAGGATGGTTTGATTCCTGGTCTTGAAAAAGGCAAGTCCTTTACAACTGGCCAGTGAAGTCGGATGGGGTTACAGATGTGGAAAGATAAAGTCCTTACCTCCTGCCCTGCCTGCCATCCAAGTTGCCCTCTGTCTTCTTTCAATCTGGCTTGTCTCCAGGTGGTTTCAAGAGACCTACATGTTTCTGCTTTGGGCCTCAGAGCTAAGTAGGACAATGTTCAGATAATAGTCATAGTATTGCTAGCTGCTGTTCTTTATTGAATACCTACCTGGGACAAGGTACTTTTCAATTCTGCATGAACATCTCAGTGCGTCTGTCAACTTGTATGATAGACATTTATAACCTCACTCTGTGTATTTTAAAGTGATACACACCAGAAACAAGGAGAGAGGGGACCATGTTACAGCAGAGAAAATAGGCCACCATCAAGGACTGCAAGTAAATAATGAGACATCTGGTTAAGTTCCCAGACTTTCCTTCCCGATCATTTGCAACTGATGGGGGTATGATCTCACCAGAAGGGGAGGGCATATAGGCTGGCAGATAGAAAGTAACCATTTTGCAAATGGGTGATTGACCCCTCTATCCCCGTAGTCTCCTACTTTTATTCCATCTACTTTTGAATATACTCTTATAACAAGACTCTAACTTAATAGGTTTTTACTCTGGCCAGGGAGTGACATCCAATATCCATCAGGATGGAGCCAAGGGCATTGCAGGAGCAACAAAACTAAAAAAAAAATCAGCAAACCATAATTCAGAACATCAGAGACTCTATATCAACCCCCTGGAACCAGGCCAGTCTAACCTCTCCCCATCCTGAAGCTCAGGGAAATTTGCGGAAGAGGGGGTGGTAAGATTGTAAGAGCACAAGGATGGGAGGAGTAATGATATGCAAGATACTCCACACAAGTTAGGGCTGAAGCAATCATAATAGGACTTTGCATGCCCTGCGCATGTCCAACACATTATTGACCCCACGAAGTCTAGCATGGACTAAAGGCACTAGGATCCTTGGAGGCTAGGGACTGACAGTCACAGTAGTGTTCCTAAGCTTAAGGGGAACACAGGAAAGGGTTCTGGGAAATGCCCCTGGGTTCTTGCACCTCATCGGAGAGGAGGACCCAGAGGAGAGTTTGGCATGCACATTAATGGATGCTCCATGGATTGGGGGGGAGGCACTGGGGAGGGGAGGCACTGGGGGATGAGGAGGGAGAGGGAGGGGAGGGGACCAGAGGAGTGGGGAGAGGTGGAGGGAGAGAGGGGATCGGTGGATCTGTTAAGTTTGTATGAGCGGAAATAATAATAAAAAAATAAAAAGTGACATACATGCTACCCATTATGCATATTTTGTGCAAGAGGCAAGTTATTAGCTGTCTAGTTGCAAGCTTAATCTAGATCTACTCCTCCATTAGAAGCCAACCCCTTACATTCCCAATTCAATCCATCCAAAAACTCTGGATTCTGGGGATTATGAGGACAGGGCATGTTGGATCCTGTGAGGCTGCTCTAATACTCTAATGGAGACCAGGATGAAAATCAGACAGTTTCCAAGACTTAAAAATTTCTTGTTGGTAGGTTGGAGAAATGGCTCGGGGTTAAGACTCTGCCTTGCAACAGAAGGTCCTGAGTTCAGATCCCAAGTCCCACATAAAAACACCAAATGGAAATGGCAGCAGCCTGTACTTCTGGCACTGGTGGGCAGAGCCTGGGAAATCCCAGAGCAAAACAAAAAGGAGGTAGAAGTAATCCAGGACAATTCCTGAAGTCACCCTTGGTCCTCATAGGGACACATAGTGCCTTCTAATACACACGCATGTGCGCGCACATGCATACATACACACACACACACACACACACACACACACACACACACACACACTAAATAAAATGCATAAAGTGTTTTTTTTAATTTCTTGTTGGTCTTGGCCTCTTCCACATCTGCCAAAGTGTCTTACATATAATAAACTGTTAAAAGATATTACTTGATTTATTGGTGGTCTGATCAGCTGGGGAGAAGTGTAGGTTTCATATAATCATGTTAATTCTTCTGAGTCTGTTAGTACATCAAATCAAGCAGGTTGCCTGACTTTATTCCTTCCCTGGAATTGGTGTGTTATCCAGGATCCTTATGTTCCAGCCCTTGGCAGTGCCTTGGCCGGTTTCCCAATTCTCTCTGCCTTCATTTTCTCTGCGTGAAAGCAAAAAAGGAGGAACCAAATGAGTCTCATTTTCCCGCACAGCCGTCTGGCTAAATGATAGGGTGAAGCCCAGATGAGTGATAGGAGCATTTCCTGTTACTACAGGCCATAGGGAGAAGACAGAGCTGGGGTCTCCAGCCCTCACTATAGGTAGGAGCTTATGCTATGGAAAAAACTAGGTCTAGACTGACATGCTGGCAGCTGAAGGTTTTTCTTTTTTTTTTTTTTTAAGACAGGGTTGCAGCATCTCCAAGCTAACCTTGAACTCCCTCTGTAGGATGGAGGATGACCTAAGAGGTCAGATCATTTTGCCTCTACCAAGTTTGTGCAGTGCCTGGGGACCAAACCCAGGACACTCATTGTACCAATTATGCTACATCCCCAGACCATACATTTTTGAGGGTAGGGGGAGGAAGGATGGGAAAATAGGCTCATTTACTATTCTTCCAGCTTATCTTGAATTTTTTTCTACTTTTACAAGCATATTGGGTATTCATCCCAGCTTCCCTCCCTCCCTACTCACCTCCGTTTCCTCCCTTCCCTTCACCATTCTCTCCCACTCTCTCCCACCCTTCTGCCTGTATGATTCTATGGACCCCAAAGTTCACTCTGACTTGTCTACAGTGGGTGTTCAGGCCTCCGTGGTATATCAAGTTCCCTCTCTTCAGGCCACCCCGCTGACATGCAGTGTTTCCCTTCACTCATTCAGCTTTAGACCCAAAGGTTTCCACTGTAGATGTCCATTCTATTGGTACAATTACAGCTGCTAACAGAGCACTTTGATGTACTGTCTTTCTACCTTTAGGTTTATTGGCTGTCTTCCTTATTGATTTTCTCCTTCCCCTTTTTTTAAAAGTAGGTTCTTGTTCTAGTTTACAGTAACAAGGATGTGTACCTTTCTGACAAGCGGGTCTAGAATCCAATCAGAAAGGTGTTGATTGTCTCCTTGATACTCCTGCCACTATTACACGGATGGTCACCTGTTGCTATGGTGATTTATACTGCAACTTACAGATCTCATGCTATTGATGGGGCTTGTGGTTATTTTTCTCCCCCAGTAGCTTCTCCAGTATTACTTGGTACTATGTAAGCTATCCAGCAAAGAGAAAGTCCACAGATCAGTTCTGGTTGATATATTTTGCCCATGTTCTGTGATCCACGTGTGTTTCATCTTCAGGAATAGGGTCTTATCATCAGTTTTTGGAGAGCAACCAAGAGCAATGGAGGTATTACCATGCAAGATTTCAAACTATATTACAGAGCTATAGTAATAAAAACAGATTTTTTTTTTAAAAGAAGTTGTTAAACTAGAACTGCAGGCAGAGGTGACAGATGATCAACTCAGGCCGAGTGCTTCATAGAGCCAGGCAAGCACTGTCTCTGCTTTAGTTAAAGTTGCTGTAGACCCAGATTTCTGCTCTGTTAGTTTCATCTGCCCATTGCTGAATGAATACAGGAGCCAAACAACTGAGGGGAACAAAGGGTTTACTCCAGCTTGCCATTCTCAGTTACAGTGCATCAACATGAAGGAGAGTTCATACGAACATCAGGACCTATGGGAACTGGCCACATCACATCCATTGTGGAGAAAGGGGCAAACCTCCTCACTTGTCAAAGTATGCCAAACTACTGAGCCAGCTCCGTCAATCTCATCCACCTGCCCAGAGAGTGGTCCACCCCTTATGGGCGGGGTCTTCTCTCGCTGATTAGATAGTCTCCCATAGGCTTCTTGGAGCTTGGCTTACCTTCACTGCCAATAGTTCACAGATATGCTCAAAACCTCAGCACTCAGTTGTCAGGTTGACATCCACTAGTAGAGACAGGATGAGACCACATTTGATTTTTAAAACAAATGCCTTCTGCTTTCACATGTTACTTTTTTGTAAGACTCAGCAGCTACATTCCCACAAACATAACTGACCCAAAGGCCAGGGACACAGGGCAGAGGGTTCTGGGCACACGGGCTAACGCTCTCATGACAACTGTTCAGATGTTTTAATGCGATTACAAAATGATTTAATTAACTGTGATTCATGCAAGAATTTGATGGAGCATCAAAAAAACTTCAAAGCCGCATTTAGTTGTAGACATTGATGGGAACTATTTTTTTTTGAGAGATGGGCAATTTCATTTTTTAAAAACACATCCTGCTATTTTCTTTTATGATTTTCTTCAAGACCACTGAGAAAAGTTCCCAGACAAGCTCGGGTCCTTTTTATTGACCCTTGTGTTACAGAGTAGCTAGATGAATAGAGTTTAAAATCTAGGTTTGCTAGGAATTCGCAGTCTACTTTACACTCTGAAGAGGTAAGCGGTTTTTCTCCGACAGAAGTATGCTGCATTGATCTGGCTCAGAGCCAGCGTTTGACAATTATACGAAGTTTCAAGCCTCTCTTACAAGTTCCCAGTTTTTTAGGTGTCAACTTGTTTTACTTTTTTATGTGGTGGTAGGAATTAAACCCAGTACTTCAAGCATGCTGGGCCTGTGTTGTACCTCTGAGTCAATTTCTAATGAGGGTTTTGTGGTTAATCTACTGAAACAGCCACATTCTAATCATTTCAACATCTGTGTTAATAGTCATGCATTTCTTTGGAATCATTTTTAAAGTTTATTTTAAACTTATTCTTGTGACTGTAAACTTTTTTTGCACATATGCATGTGTGTGTCTACATGTGTATGGGAGCATATATCTAAGAAGACATTTGAGAATATGCGACTGTGGAGACCCAAGGGTGACTTTGGGAATCATCCTGGCTTTACCTCTTTATTGCTTTGTCTTAAAGTTTCCTGGGCTCAGCCTTCCAGGGTCATAATTACAGGCCACTACATTATCCACCTGGCATCTTTTTTTTTTACATGGGATCTAGGTGTCTGAGAACTTAGGTCCTTTTGCTTACATTGCAAAGTCTTTAATCACTGAGCCTTCTCTCTGGCTCCATGACTGTAAATTTATTTTTTTATATTTATTTTTTATTTTCCCACTCATACAAACTTAATAGGTACCCTGGTCCCCTCCCTCCACCCCTCCCCAGATCCTCTTGCATCCTCCCCCCCTTCCTCCTTCCTTTCACTCCCCTCCCTTTCGCCCGGTGCTCCCCCCCCCCCTCCAATCCCTGGAGCATCCTTTAGTGTGATTGTCAAACTTCTCTCTGTGTCCTCCACTCTAATGAGGTGTAAGGACTCAGTTGCATTGCCTAGAGTCCTTTCTTTAGGAACACTATTGGACTGTTAATTCCTTGCCTCTAAGGATCCTAGTGCCTGTGATCCATGCTAGACTTTGGAGGATCGTTGATATGTCAGCCATGACTGTAAATTTCTTAAAAACAATGATTGTGTGTATTTAAAAATTTTTATTGATTATGTATGTCTATATATGATATATGTATGTGCACATGCACACACACTGGTAACAAGTGCATGTCATGGCAGGCATGTGGAGGTCAGAGGGCAGTTTTGTGAAATCAGTTTACTTTTTTTACCTTACATAGGTTTTGGGGATCAAAGGCTACTGCCAGGCTTGCAGAAGAAGTAGCTTTGTCCACTGAGAATTTCAGAGTCCCAAGTCTGTGTGCCTTGCATCATGTCACAGGGCTTCGGTCATGGGGATGGGCTCTACTATACTGCTAAGGTGGAAATGAAGTCTGGCTCTTTTTACCTAGCACTGAACAAACTTTAGAGTTGCTGTTGTCCATTCTCACGAATGCTGTGAAATAGTTTAGAGTTCATCCTCTTTTGTATCCTCAAGAGAATGCACATGTGCATGTGTATTTTCCTGAAGCCCTTGTACATGCTAAAAAGCACTCAACCATGCAGACCTTCTCTGACTGTTCTGAAACAGGGTCTTTCTTAGCTCTTCAGGCTGGTCCGAAATTTGCTCTGTAATTCACTGAGGTCTTAAACCTCCTTGCATTTTTTCCTTCCTCGGTCTTCTGAGGAGGTGGGATGACAGGCCTGACACACTTGGTTATTTTTCAAGTCCTATTTGTCCACCATGCAACCATCTACCTCGTTAGCACGTATGCAGGGAACTGAAGAAGAAAAAGAGGAGGAGGAAGAAGAAGAGGAGGAGGAAGAGGAGGAAAAGAAAGGAACCAGGTTCAAGGAGAAGTTGGATGAACATGCTACGTAGGTCACATTCTGAGAAGTCAAATGCCACTTGCCTTGGAAACAGAGCATGCAGAGAAGAGTCCTGGCCTGGGGTCTGGGAGATGGCTCAGAGATTAAAGGCCAAGTAAAGGATGTGAGATCAGAACCCCAGATCCCATCTAAAAATGCCAGGTGGATATGGTGGCAGCCTGCAGTTCCAGTCCTGGAAGTCAGAGCCTGTGAAACCTCAGAGCAAAGCAATATGATAGAAGAGTAACTCAGAATGATTCTCTATGCTGCCCTTGCACGTATGTACACACACACACACACACACACACACACACACACACACACACACACGCATGCCTGCATACATGCATTTGTGTGCACATGCAAATGCATATACACTCTTGTACACACTCTATACATAATACATATAAAAATGGAAAAAGAAAGAAGCCAAGCTACTCACTATTTTTAATCACAAGGTGATAATTTCATAACATTCAAGCTAATTCATGTTCTTAGCATCCTACTGTGGAATACAATCACAGGATGGTCCAAGAATATTCTGCTGAAAACTTCTAGCGGCTACCAGAAATAAAATGAAATGAAATAAAATAAAAATGGCCAATCTGCCATCTGTCTTTCTTTAATTTAAAAACAAAGAACATGA
Organism: Typhlomys cinereus; assembly: GCA_023101885.1. Lineage (NCBI taxonomy): Eukaryota > Metazoa > Chordata > Mammalia > Rodentia > Platacanthomyidae > Typhlomys > Typhlomys cinereus. Next base: position 14,103,989 of record JALPQD010000009.1, read on the forward strand.
AGTGTGGTCGCCATGTGTCTGGCGGAAATCTGTTTATGCCTGGAATTGGTAACTATCAAGATGTGGCTCTACGCTGCCTGGCAAAAGCTGCGAAAGTAAAATATGTAAACAAAAAAGAACTCTGTGGCTAGGCATGCACACTCCAGAGTATTCATTTGCATAATAAACAGTTCAATATTCAGGAGATTATAAAATAGCAATTACTGCTGAGTTGCTATATTCGGGCTTCCAACAAAAAGGACATTTAGAATGTAATAGTTTTGCCTTTACAAAGAACTTCTCCGAAAAATCTTTATTTTGAAACAAGATTTTGTTTATTTCTTAGAAAGGCTTTAACTACTTGGCACATTTCTTTAGAAGAGAAGCAGAAAATATCCTAGCCAAAAAGAAAGAAAAAAATGATAGTCTTTGGTTTAAAAAAAGATAATGATCCATTAATACTTTTTAATCTGTTAAAAAACCAGAAGTACCTGCTGGGGAGAGTGTGTTTTTTTTTCCATTTGAGGAGAGTGGGGGGGACTCATGGGGAAGTAGGGGTCAGACCTCGGCAGGAGCAGGCACTCAGGCAGGGGGTGGAAACAGAAGTCATTACATGTGGAAAAAAATGCAGCCTACTTATGCTAATAGGAAGGTAGACTCCCTCTAAATCACCATCTGTGGTTTTTTAAAATGACTCAAGTGCTCCAGGTATTGTATATCCAGGGCAGTTTCTACTTGCTCAAACTGTAAGTATTTAGCATTGGAAAGGAAATATGGCTCCTTAAATGAGTGCATTTTTGCAATAAATGTCAATCTAAATGCCCTCATACAGGACTTTTTGACTTCTCAGTAACACTAGATTTACGTGTGTGTATGTGTGTGTGTGTGTTTGTGTTGTGATGTGTTACATTAAACCACTTAATTGCATGCCTATCTACATCTATAAGCCATTTAAAAAAAAATTGTTGCTTCCTGCTGTGAAGACAATATGGTGACATCAAGGAGTGGTCCCTGTTTATCCCAAAAAGCCCTTGAGCTAGGAGGGTTTTCATTTGCCAGGGTGGTGGTTTCCTCAGCAATGGTAAAACCTGGAAGGATGAGGAAAGCGAAGACAGAAAACTAACTCACATTGAATACCTTTGCATGCTGGGAACTGAAGGGCAGGCTCTCCATTTGATAGTGTTGGGGTCACATACAAAAAAGTTACAGATGCCACAACAGCCCCAGGGATTGTAACTGCTTGGCTGTCACACGAGAGGGACAATTCATCTACTGGTGTGGGGAAGAGTGCAAGCCTTATGCCTGCCCCGTGTTCTTAGGAGACACATTTTATATTTAACCATCTTTATCAAATATTTTGAAATATTGGTACTATTGCACTAAATTGAGTCTTACTAATACTAAAACTCAGTCTGGCACACTGTTTTTCAATACTCGGAGCATTGTGATGGGTGGGTTTTTTTTCCTAATCTATAAATTATAAGTATTCCTTGTATGTGTTACAAAGAACTTTCATGGCATAATCAATGAAAGACTTTAAAGTATGAATCACTTGTTTCACCAAGATAAGATATATGGGAAAAGAGTAGTGGAAACAGTAGAACCTTGGGGGGGGCAGGTAAGCTTTTCAGGTGCTGAAGACACACTGGGTGAAGCTCACTTCCAGGAACAAGGTAGGTGTGAAACGGCCGCGGCATTCATGTTCCACTGAACTCCTGGGAAGAGTGATTGGAAAGTTGTATTTTAGAATGTCAGTATTGTGTTTCCCCCTTGTGATTAACTTAAGATGTCAACTTAAAATACAAGACACGGTGTACAGTTTTTTGAATATATGGGCACTTTTTCTCCTTTTCTTTTATAGCTGACTTTGAAGAAAACACCCCTTGAAGGCTGAGACTTTAAAATTAGAGTTATGTTTCAATTTATCTTTTCTTGACTTAAAAAAAAAAAAAAAACACGTTTCAGATTTGGGTGTAGCGTGAGGTGGAATGAAGACAATCTCTCTTCCCCAGCTTCTTCTGGACCTTTGTTTTCTCTTCCTCTGCTTGGCTACTAGGTCCCCTCAGCCTTTAGAATACTGACAGTTACAGTCCCTGACAACGGTTGTGCGTGTTTCTTAACTACATTTGAAAAACTGACTGAAATGATCATCTCTTTATGGCCTGGAAAAATCTTTTCCATCTTTGAGAGCTTAGCTGCTTGGGAGCCTGGCGTTTTCAATGAAGTGTTTCCTTTAGATGCTTTTGAATGGTGCTCTAGCTTCCTGGGCTCTGCCTGCTCTCTGCCACCATGCTTCTTGGCTTTCTCTTGGTGACTGGGTGCTCCCTTTATCAGGCTGAAAATTTCCTCCTTGGTCACATACAGAGTGACCAATGACTGTTGGGACCATTTCTTTAACATCCAGGTACATGTTGACTTCTCTTTGAAGAATTGATCATGGTTTCTTCATACAGAAGACAATAGACATTCAACCATGGAGTCCTTCTAAGCCTTGATCCTCTGGGGCCATCCTTCTAGATCCTGTTTGCAGACTTGTCCCATTTTTGTCCCTCAAACTCATAATTATGGAACTGATGAAATTAAAATGTAAGGCTGACAATGCCAGAAATCTCATTCTAAAACAGGGACAGACTCCATCAGGAGTGCAGTCTGTCTTGTGGCAAAGAGAAAGTTTAAGAGTTTCTTGAGTCATCAAGATCATCGAGCAATCAGACCTTCATTGGTCACATTAGTGAGTCAGGCTCTCCTTCCTTATTTGGAAACTCCTGGTTTGTAAAATATGAGGAAGATGTGACACCAAAAGTCAACGGACATGAGACTTGAGAAGGTAATCAGATATTGAAGACAAGCCTTTATTTAGCTCAGTTAGCAAGCTCTCCTTCCCTTGCAACACAGTACAAAGTGATGTTTGAATCAGCATGACCCTGAATTGAACAGGGTTAAAAGTAAAGCTGGACGTATGCATGTAGATGTCAAAAGACTGACAGAGCTGGGGAAAGGCTCTGTCAGTAAAGTGACTGCAGTCCAAGCATGAGGAACTGAGTTCAAGCCCCAGCACCGATGTAAAAGCCAACTAGGGCCAAATGCCTATAATCTTTGCACTGAGGAGGGAAAGACGGGAAGGAAGATCATGGGGCTTGCTAGACAGCTAATCTAGCCAAAATGGCAAGCTCCAGATTCCATTCCGTGAGAGACCTTATTTGAAAAAAAATAAGGCGAGAGTGATAGAGAAAGACACCTGACACTGACCTCTGGTCTCCACACACACACACACACACACACACAGTAACTGTGTAACAGTTGGTGAAGAACTGCTGGCTCCGCATCTCACTTCCATTCTCTCCTCTTAGGCTAAGCTGTGCTTGCTTCCTCCTGAACCCTAGAGGACACAAGACACCACTGGATGGGCACCCAGATCCTGCCCAACACCTTGACAGGCATCAGTTCTGATAGGTTAGTAGCTAGCCCCACCCCATCCCCCATTTTAAACATGGTTAACAGTAGGGTTTTTACTTGGTTTAATCTTGAATCTAACGTTTGGGCCCTTTGCCTCTCCTTTCCTTGCAGAGCTGCCAGGCCCCATCTCTCAGTGTCAGGCTCGCACAATCCCGGGGTGGGTGGCGTGCATGTGATCCGGGCCCGCTTCCCGCGCGTGCTGCGGGCGGCTCGGTGGTGCGGTGCCACGGCAGTGTCACTTTTCCTACACCATAATTTCCGCGCGCACTTCACTGCTCCTTCACCGCACAAGAAACTGTAAGGGTCAGTGATCTTCGGCGCCACCACTTCCATTTCCTCATTACAAAAATTGACCTTCTTTCTGTTGTTTGAAAGGGCTCAGGCCACTGTCATTCAGATTCCAGGACGCTGAGCGGTAATAACAGGATTGGAGCGAGGGGCAGGCAGCAGCCGCTGGCTTCCTGCTCCTTCCCGGGATCCATTTTGGATTCTTGGTGTCTCTGGCATTGCATTTCACAGGCGTCCATCCCCTCCTGGTCACTGCAACAGCGGGCCCTGCGGGAGCGTGTGCTGTGCTCTGCGAACCGTTGCCAGACCCCCCCCATCCTTCCGAGGCCATTTCATGCCCACGACTCACATCTTTCCATGCAGCATACATCCCGCTCCCTTCTCGCTGTCTGTGACCACCGCAAGTGTGGACCAGCGGATCGGTGCAGACAGGAAGTCACCAAAGCAGGAGCAAGGGGACAAGCAGGAGAGTCCTGTCTTCCCATGGGGCGCTTCATTCACACCTGTCACATCTACTGCAATCCCACCAGTTCCCATATTCTGTCCCTTCTTGCCCCTTGAAGAGGAATTTTACAAATTGAAAGTAGAATATTAGACTATAAAAGAGCATTGCTTTTCATCAAAAGAATGACTTATGCCTGTGAGGTCAAAATTTCTGTCCTTGTGCTACAAATAAATATTGTTGGGAAATCTAGCATTGTGGGTAGACAACACGGCTCAGCGAGTAAGGGGCCTGTGTACAAAGCTGGTGACCTGAGTTCTTTTCCCTTAAGCTCAGGTGGCAGAAGGAGAGAATCGACGTCAGAAAGTTGTCCTCTGACTTCCACAGTCCCTTGAGAGCATGGGTGCACCCTTCCTAAATAAATAAATATTTTTAAAGATCTAGCATTTAGCTATTATATTTCACTTAAGTAGGTGACAATTCACAAAGTATATCTCAAAAGGCAATCGGATTCTTCATCCCACTCAGATGGTCATAAATATACATTTTAATGAGGTGCATCATGAAATCTTTCAGTGTTGGAAGCAGGGCCTCGTGAGTTCCTAGTGCCTTTGCTTTCCTGTTTAAAAGAAGCATATGCTGTGTGCCACTGAGAATGCAGGAGGGGCAGGAAGCAAGAATTCATATATGAAACTGTGTTTCATACATCAAAACTTATTTTAAAGTGTTGATAATATGACTTATTTTAATAAGACATAGCAGTGGAATTTTAAAGTAATTACCACTGCATCACCGAATTTTATGAGCTTAAAGTCACTGTGTGGGACCTGGAGAGATAGCTCAGGGGTTAACCCTTTTTGCCTTGCAAGCAAAAGGACCTTAGTTTGGATTCCAGACCCCACGTAAATATACCAGGCAGAAATGGCTGCAAGCCTGCACTTCTAGTCTTGGAAGGCAAAGCCTGACCAATCCCAGAACAAAGAAATAAGAAAGTAGAGCAATTCAAGATGATTTTCAAAGTCACCCTTGGGCCTCCACAAGCATACACAGTGCCTCTGATACACACACCTAGATACCCCCCCCCCAGGTATTCACTGGCACCTACATATATACATACAAAAAAAAAAAAAAGAAAAGAAGCGTCACTGTGTGGTTTCCGTGAGCTGAACTGTGATAATGAGTGAAGCATAATTTGAGGCAGCATTAGTTTTGAAAAAAAATTATAATCTTTAACTTCAAGTATTTTAAATTAATTATTTATTTGTGTGTGGGAGGGGTATGTGTAAATGATTGAGAGAGAAAGAGAGAGAGAGAGAGAGAGAGAGAGTTTGTACCTGTGTGCCAGTGGGGGCCATGGTATGACTGCGGAGGTTAGAGGACAACTCTTAGGACTCAGCTAGCTGTCTCCTTCTATCATGTGGTTTCTGGGGTCTGGGCCCAGGTCAGTGGGTCGGCACTTGCACAGCAAACACCTTTACCCCCAGTCATCTTAGCAGCCCACAATTTTCTGTAACTTTTTTCATCTTTAACTGACAGCTTAGAAAATAATTTTGCTATGGCCAATTGCCATTTGTGTATATATTTGCATACATCGGTAGATATTTTTATTTCAGGTTCTCTTTATAAAACAATAACATAATGCGATGGTGAGACAAAACTAAAACTCTTGATCCAGACACCATAAGAACATTAGAAATTTAAAGCATAATGTTTAAGTTTCTAAATGTGCTGTTAATGCATTGTTCCTTTGTAATTTCAAAATATTTAATAATTGCAAATGTGGTTTTCTAATAGGATCCATCATAATGATTTGGGAATGTTTTGTACAATTACTATTATAAAGCCTATTACCTTGGACCAAGAAATTTTGTTCCTCTATATATTTGAAGCTGTGATTTGTGGGAGTGCAGGAGACCTTAGCTTAGGCAATCTCGAGCATCTCTTAATTGAAATGGGCTTCCAAGTTGCAAGTGACTATTAATTTTCCAGAAAAAAAAAGAATTCAATCATGCAGCCTGATGAGAAAAATAGGGAGCACACAGGTGTAATATAGAAGTGTGATGTATCCAGGTAACATGAACCTCTGTACAATTATGAACAAAAAAAGAGCACATGCTTTGTATGTAGACAAAGAGAGCATCTTTCACTGAAGATGCTTAGAAAATAATTTTGCTATGTCCAATTGCCATTTGTATATATTTGCATACATCGGTCTTGCCCTCACTCCAGCCAGCCACTCAGAAATAGCTTGTTCTGTGGTCAGAACTGTGTAATTTTCTTGAACTGATATGTGTGGTTGGTAAAGGAAAATAAAATTGTTAACTCCCTACATCTTAGTCACAGAGTTTTGCCCATCAGAAGCTGCCTCCCTCTGGGCTCAAGAGGCTAGAAAAGAATTCCCTACTTTCTGGCTCTTCCTTGCAAAAGAAGAGAATTTTCTTGGGGAAAAGAGAGTTGCCAATTTTCAAGTAAATGTTGGTTTCATGTAATCTGAACATTTCTAATGCTTAGTTCTTTTGAATCACTTATTTATGGTCATGAATATGTAAATTAGATTGTTTATATAAGATAAAATTTTCCACCATGATTTTTTTCTTGAAAGCTGGTTACCAGGTGTGAACCAATAATAGAACTTTCTAAAAATGTACTGAAAACCAAGGACGTCTCAAATTCACCATGATTTTTTTCCATCATGTCCCAAGACCTACAGAAGAAACAGAGTGGCTCACACAAAAGTGAAGGTACCATGACTCTGAAGTAGCAGGACCATGTGCATAATTCTAGGGGCTGGGGAGATGGCTCAGTGGTTAATGCCTTTACACTGCAAGCAAAAGGACTTGGGTTCAGATCCACAGATCCCAGGTTAAAATGCAGAGTGGGTATTGTGGTTCTTCTGTAATTACCACTCTGGAACATAGAGTCTGGAAATCCCCAGAGCAAGCTGGCTAGCCGAACCAGCCCTAATGCCATGCTCTGGGTTTCATTAAAGATCCAGACTCATAACAATAAGGTGGAAGAACCAAAGGTGACATTACCCTTGGGCCTTGACACACTGGAGTGCGCTCATGTGCATATACTCACACACGTACACTCAAACACATACACACAAAAATATGTAAGCACTCCACTCACACATGCATAAAAAAATAATTCTCAAGTCTTTGTTAATCTACAAATATATGCATCTGGACAATAGGCTCTGTTCCACTCTATCATTAGTTACTGTCATTGGAATATGTTGCTACTATGCAGGCAAAATGAACACAGTCTCTGATGGCTATCATCATATTTGAGGCATTTCCTACGTTTGTAAAACATTACAGCAAAGTTTGTAGAACACTGACTGTGATAAAGGACTTACGTCTTCAAGTCAAGTCAGACCATGATCATCACGGTTCCAAAATAAGCATTTCCCATTTACAACAGGTCCAATCTCTGGACTCTGGGACTCTGACTTTCACATAAAAGCAATTTGCTATAAATAAATAGAAGCACCCCTCCCACAAGACCAAACAAAAACAGGCTGTTGTTAGCATAAATATGATTGGAAAAGCTTGGAGAAAGCACAGATATTTGAAGAGAGAAGGTTGGCCTTTGGCCTTTTATCTCAACCACACCATGGAGCCTATGCAGTTTCAGGCAAGAAACGAAAGGTTAGAGTTACCACAAATGTCTCTGTGAGGTGGCAGTTGATACCAGTCGTATGTGAAAACTTTCTTCTCTCGCTCTCATCTAAAGCGTATGAGAAAGGGTGGATAAAAACAGAAAGTGCAAGGTAGAGTCACAGAATATAGTTAGAAAACTGATCCCAGGAAGTGGAATGCTTTTAAAAAAATCTTGCCCACCATTTTGGAGAAATTCAGACAAGAATCAGGAGAGCTTATCCCCATGAAGAAAAAGAACAATCTAGTCAACAATCTGTACATATGTTGTCTTTCTTCCTTCACCACGAGGACAAAAAAACCAAAACAAACAAAAGACAAAGCAAGTGTTTCTAGCCTCCCTGGCCACGTGAGAGAATCAGCATCTATCCTAAGTGTATGTCTATTGCACAATGATGATTGAAAGGCTGTTGACCACTGAGACAATTTCTAGTCAGCAAAGGGAGAAGGCTCAGCTGTGGGGCCAATTAATTACTTTGCTTCTACTCTGAGACCTGAGGACAGAGACAGCTGCATGTGGCAGCAAACTGAGCTGAGGGGTAACTTCACTGCTGGGAATGCTGGATTGGAGAACAAGACCTGGATTCAAAGACAAACCTGGCTTGCTTCATGGCCACCGCTAATGAAGCAGCCAACAGATCAATGAGGAGATAAAAACATGGGAAGGTGGGGCTTTAGTTGATAAAATTACAAACTTTCCAATTCCCATCCTGTCAGAATATGCTATTGTATTTACCACCATGAACTGTTGTTTGGTTGAGACGGGGTGCAAGCAGCCCAGGCTGACCTGAACTCTATATATCCAAGGATGACCTTGGGCTCCTGCCCGTCCCTCCCAAGTCATACACCACCACACCCAGCTGTTGTCCACAGTTTTCCCTGCTGCCTTTCTTTCTCCTCTCCTGAAGGATAGGCTCTTGCCTCACAGGAAAAACTAGAAAAAGGTTCAACTGCCCTCAGATGGACTGCGCTTGCCTGCCCTTTATTCGGAACTTACCTGCCAGCACCAAACCTTGCCAAGTTTAGTAAAACTACTACAGCAAGTGGGTCCAACCCACTCCCTTCCACCTCGGATCTCACTTCAATGCTGATAAAGTGGGCCTGTTCACCCCTGACTATCTTACAAATGTTTCTCAACTTGAAGAAACTGACAGAGTCATTGCTATTCCTTCAGGAACCTCAGGAGCCACTTTCCACTGGACCAAAGACATCAAGTCATGTGTCTTAAGCCAAATCAAAGCTAATATTTGAAGAAAGTTTGGTGCCACAAGCCTGCAAGGATTCTTACCTATCCCAGAGGTTAGGGCAGGAGGATTGAGAGTTCCAGGCCTGCTCTGGCTACTGAGAGTTCTAGACTAACCTGGGTGACTTAGTGACTGTTTCAAGCTAACAAGTGAAAAGAGAGCTAGAGATAGATATCTCAGTGATACAGCACTTGCCTAGCATGCTTAAGGGCCTGCCTTCAATCCCAAATATTACAGTAACAAATAACAAATAAGTGAAAACTTGATATCTGCTCATCACATTTCTTTCTCTTGCAGTGCTGTGCCCTAGAATCTCAGAACAACTGTAGCCCAAGGTCAGCACCCTGACTGTATGGTTCTCAACCCAAAACAAATCTGTTTTAGCTCTAAGTCCTCAGAGGATCTACTGTCTCCCCCTCTTCTCTCTCTTCCATTGTGATTTGCATGTATATTTAGAAAACACTTTGGCACGGAAACAGCCACAGGCCACACTGTAAATAACTGGCAGCCCTGGGCTCAGGATTCACAAGGAACATGAACTCTTTGTACCTGACACTTCGCACAATATGCTCCCTGACTTTAAGAAAACAATATTTCATGTTCTTACTCTAATCAGCCTTGTCTGCCAGCCCCAAGAACTGAGGGGTTCATTGTTATACGCGGCTGTCATTTGTCCCGTCTCCATGCTCTCTCTGCCTTCAATACCTTTGTGGTATTTAGTGAAAGTAATTTTCAGTTGGAAATCTTCTGCCCTTTCACCGAGAGCAAGTATAGCACTTCATCAATGGCCAAAGAATTCCAAGCTATCTGGGATGTATCAGGACAGTTGATAAAATCTTATGGAGCAACCTATGGTAGTGCATCCCATCATAAATTAAAAAAACAGAAGAAGAAGAAGGAGAAGAAGAAGAAGAAGGGAAAAAAGCAGAAAGGGCCTTTGTCAGTGTTTATCTGAAGCGCTTTTATTCTTTGCCCTTGATTTCCTCTTCAGAAAATTGATGCGCCCTTAAATTGAAGCAAGAGGCTTGACAGGTGATGCTTAGTGTGATAACTGCTCAGATTTCATCAGCCAGTGTTTTTCTGGTGGTGCAATTGTCGGAACTTTCAGCTAGATTACCTGTCATCCACTACATCAGATAAAAGAGACAGGGTTGAAAGATGCAGTTTAGCCACTGTGCCTCGGAAGAAACGAAAACTGCAGGTGTGGTAACGGCTGGGCGTGAGGAAGACAGTTGCTTTCTAATCAGGCTGTGTCTTCCAGAAACTTGGAGCCCCACTGGCAACCATGAGGCCCAACTACTGCAAAATTTGCATTGTTAAGCCTTATGAGGAAATGGAAGGGCTAGCAGGTCACATGTGGGTATCACGAGATGCACTCCCCCTTCGGGCTCTGTTTTATCTGTTCCTTGAGTTGGAATAGTTGCTGCTGCCTTTCAGACATAGGGGGAAGCATTCTGACTTGGGGTGCAACTCAATGTACTGATATTTTGATTTGTGGTTAAGCTGTTTGGAATCCCGAAGGGAGCTTTAGTGGAAAATTTACAGAAAACAACTTTTTAGTTAGAAAAAAAAAAGGATGTTATCATGTTTGGGGGGAAATTTGCTACCAGATCGTGATTTTGTGGAAAATACTTTTTTTTTCAGATCTAAAAATTGACAGGTGGAGATAAATTAAGGTAGAAAATGTCCTGAATGAACGAGTCTCTTCCTTGCTGAGGTTGTGCATTGTTCCTGGGAAAAATGTTACAATAAACTTATTTCATCTATTCTATGGCTCTCAGGTGTTATGCTACCTCCTTGGAATGGAAACAAATATTTGAATATAGTTGCCGTTGCTCTCTCAATGTGTTACTTCCTCAGAAAAGAAACAAGTATTTGAATGTAGTTGTCAAATAATAAATGCAAATTTGTTTCTGTGTAGAAGGAACAAGAGCAACTTGCTTCTTCAAAGAAGGAAAGCTGGACATGCCAGGAGTTTCTGTTAGAATGGGTCCTTGAGTTTCTAAGTTTACCTTATTTATTAGTGAACGAGCTGAAGAATGCCATCTTACTGAAACAGCTTCACCCATCTATTCACCTGCCCAGAGAGTGGTCCCACCTACTATGCACTTGGTCTTCACACGTCAGTCAGGCAGTCTCCTTCAGGCTTGCTCCGGGCTTGCTTTAACTATCAATTCTTCACGAACGTGCCTAAAGTTCAGTCTTCAATTGTCAAGTTGATGCTTATATATCTAACTAGCACAGAGACACTTGTGCATATTGACTCCATAAAGAAAGATTCAAATTGTGGTCCTGATCTATGTATATATATCTTGTCTCAAGTCTTCCCTGAAGGAATTTCAGTTCTCCACTGCAGACCAAGTTGACCGGAGAGCTAGTTTGAAGCTGCCAGGCACAGACTGTGAATACATCACTTGAAACTTTCACTTCCTGGAGTGAGCAGCCTTTTCTTTTACTTAATCCCATCCCAACATTCCCATCTTCAAAGCCTGACCCTTTGACGCATTTATGAAATCTAAAGTGCACCTTCCATCCACACTGTGAAGACTTGTCTGACCACTGCAGGAAGCAAGGTGATCCTCCTTTGAAAATTGCAGTCCCTTTGATCCTCCTGGACGTGTGAGGTCAGTACAGTGACAATCACCACAGTGCCTATCACTATTTTGGCCAGAGGTTCACGAGATTCAGAGCTAGATTATTCCATGACCTACTTGCGCAATGTTAGAAGAGTCTTTTCTACATGCTGCTGGAATCAAGTTTGTCTATCACTTATTTGTCAAAACTCACAGTATGCTTCCTCTGTGAGCTATTTAGCTAAGCATTTCATTGATTTTATTTTATTTCTTTAAATTCATTCCTGCCTTCTTTATGTCAAGAACTTCCCAGGTCACCTGGTGGGCTCTTTCTTTTTTGAGGTGGTCTCATGCCTACCCTTACTGTCTTCTTTCTCATTCTCACGCGTGCTCCTTCGGTGTTCTTCCCTATCCTTGAGTGCAGGCATTTTGGCTTTTCCCCCCAAAGTTACCTTGAGGCTCTCTTAAAATACATCACCCACAAACAAACTCCGCCTAGAAATCCTCCAAGTATTTTGATATGGTCGGGAACATTCTATGTCCATCTCTGGATACCTGATTTTGTTTCAGGAGTAGGTGAGTGAGTTTGTTTTATTTTGCCAATGTTCCCTAAATCTCCCGGGGTAAAAACTTCATTGTAAAGAAATGAGAGGATACAGATGTAGGTCAATGGCAAAGCGCTCGCCTGGTGTGCTTTAGGCTGAAGGCCAATCCCTAGCGCTACAAGACTAAGTAGAAAAGGAAAGATAGCAGGGAGACAAGACGGAAAGGAAGGAAGGAAGGGAGGGAGGCAGGGAGGGAGGGAGGGAGGGAGGGAGGAAGGAGGAAGGAGGGAGGGAGGGAGGAAAAGAGGGCGAAGGAAGGAAGTCCCCTCTGGCTCTTCTTAATCATCAAGAGTATTCCTGGGGCAGCTGTGATGGCTGGCAATGAAATACTTGTCACAAAGCCTGACATCCTGAATCTAATCTTTGGAACTTACATGGTGGAAAGGTCCTCATCTATGGCACATGTACATCACACACACACACACACACACACACACACACTAAATGAATGCAAAATTAAAATAAATCTTTCTTTATAGGAACTTTTGGATCTCTATATACAAAAATAAACAAACATCAAACTTACATGAAATGAAATCAGACTAGGTCACGAATTTGTGTATAAATTGCAAAGCAATAAAATCTGGGAAAAAACATAGAGCATGTTCAATGATGCAGGTAAGTGGTGGAATTCTTACTTAGCTCATTCAAGACAGTGGGTTTAATGCCCAGTATCACAAAAAGAAAAAAAGAAGCAACTGGGGAGATGACTCAGCTGGTAAAATGCTTGCTGTATGAGCGAGAGGGCCCAGATTTGAATCCATAGCACCCACATAAAGAAACTGGGCAGGGCAGCCTGTTCCTGTAACCTTAGCCCTGGGAGACAGAGACAGAAGGATCCTGGGGCATAATCCTGGGGTTCCTTAATCAGCTGATGAGCTCCAGATTAAAGAAAGATCCTGTCTTTAAAACTTGATAAAGAACAATAGAAGAAGACACTTGATGTCAACTTTTGGCTCTACACATGCTCACAAAAGTGTACACACAAGTATGTACCTCCCACACCAACACGAGGATTAGACAAAGAATATTTTGACATCAAAAGCACAGTACAAAGAGCAAAAATGTAACTTGGACCTCATCCAAACTAAAAAATCTTTGGATTGATCAAAATATCTTTGAAAAGAATAAAAAAGTTAAGATTAAGAAAAAATATTGACAAATCACACAGTTGACAATGGATATGTTTCTAAAACTCTTAAAACTCAACAAAGAAGAAAGAAGTGAATTAGACAAGAAGTAGCATTTCACTAAAAATACACAGAAGCATATTCAATGTCATGAGCTACTCAGGAAAGGTAAATTAGAACCACACTGATGAATCATTGTGCATGTATAGGAAAAGCTAAAATAAACATCAAGAATAACTTTGGAACCGGTGTACCTATTAAGTTTGTATAAGCGGAAATAATAATAAAAAATGTTAAAAAGAAAAAAAGAGTAACTTTGGGCTTGTGCAGATAAGGAGAAACTGGACCAACCATACATTGCTGCTATCTGTAAAACAATACAGACACTTTAGAAGATGATGACAGTTGCCTATAAAATTGATAAATGTTTATTATATCTGGCAAATTGCACTATAGTGCATTTATCACAGAGAAATGAAATCGCATTTATCACAGAGAAATGAAATCTCTGTGTTAGCATAAAAACCTATACAAACATGTGCAGTATCTCTACTTGTTACGGCTAAAATCTAGAAAGCAAGTCTAGAAAGGCCTTCAGTTGGTGAACGACTAAGGTTTGTGGGGTACCAATACCATGAAATAGTATTTAGCAGTAGAAAAGAATGAACTATCGGACAGCTTCTCTTAAAATATGATGTGTTGTATTACTGTTTGACCAGTGGCGCATGTCCTGAAAGGACAGAAGCAGCCTTGGGCCTCTCCCTCTGGCTAGAGATCCAAATAGCATTGTGGTTCTCCAGATGCAAGTTGTATCTAGATGACAGTGGAATTACAGCTTGAAACAACCTGGATCCCTGGTATTGAGCAACTGTCACTCCATCCCTGAATTTGCTTTATGTGAGAGTCAAATAAACAATAAATGGGTGTCATTTTTATGGGGCGCTCTGTCATCCATGTGAATCCAATCCTAGAAGGTACAAGATGCACTTTCAGAGAACAGAAAGAAGAGTAGGATGTGTAGAACCCAGGGACAATGAGAGTGGACTCAAGTGAATCTAAAGAGGAACTGAACCAGGACGAAGAGCAGGATTTTTTCACAGTGTCATGGAAAGCTGCCATAGTGTGCGGTGACAGAATATTACAAACCAGATAGCTCCCCTACACCAGAAATGTATTTCTTACAGTTTTAGAGACCAGGAAGTCTAAGTGTAAGTCTAAGATGGGGGTATTGGGTGTCTGATAGCATTGTTTTTACTGATTTACAGATAGTGTCTTCTCTCTGAATTCTTATGTAAAAAGTGTCATTCCTTTTCTTAAGGGCTTTATTCTCATGTCTTGGTCTACTGCCCCTGAAGGAGTCAGAACTTTTGTATACGAGGTTTGACACACACATTTAGACCATAGCAAAAGTCATAGAAATATTTGGAGTGGAAAAAGACATAGTATGATTTTTGAATACTTACTTAGATTGATGCATAAGGCAAGAATAAAGTATGGGGTTGCAGTTACTCTGTATGGTTGCTGATAAAATCATGACAAAACCATTTAGTGGAACAAGGAGGTTTTATTATCTCTTATGATTCCTGATTATGGTTCCTCATTCAGTTTGGCAGGAGAGTCAACACCAACATTAGGGGTTGAGGGAATTGGCCACACCATATCCATGTAACTGCTGAGAGAGGGACAATTCTTACTTCCAATGAGCATGTCTAGTCAAGAATAGAGAAGGATACTGACTATCTCAATCAGTTCCTTCCATCTTATTCATTGCCCAGGGACTAGTCCTTTCCACCATGGGCTGGACCTTTCCCATCAACTAGACAATCCCTAGCAGATTTGTTCTGGGCTTAACTCAACTACTAATTCTCTACAAATGTGTTCAGAGTTTGAACCCTCAACCATCAGGTTAACACCTGTATCTAATTATGATGTATGGAAATGGCTGAAATACTCAAGGAAGAGAAACTGAGAGAACATTTTTAGAGATGCAGTTGGCAGAAATTGGAAGATGGTGAGGATGAGATAGAAGAACCAACATTACTAATGAATTTGGGGCTTGGACAAGTCATTGACTATGATGGAGCCATCGTTTTTGGCCTTCTTATAGAGATGTCAGCAGTTGGACTGATGGAACTGTACTTAAGGGAGAGGTCAGAATAGAGACTGTAGAAGCTGTTGGCATAGGACTGGAAAAACTTACCGTGGGACCAGGTGTAGGGAGAAGAAAAGGAATCCGATCATACAGTCTAGAGAGGGTAGAAGCACAATAGAGAATCAAAGGAATTAGGTTTCTGGAGATTTCTCAGAATAGTCTTTCCTCAAAAAGGCCTACAACGAGAACTGAGGGTGAGTGGAAACAAGCCAGGTAAATGCTGACAGCGTTAATGAGTATTTATGATATGCAGAAGGGAAAGCATGGATATGAATAGCAACACATTCAAGGACCTTGCTGCAGTTACTCTGTTGCTAATAAATATGACCAAATTGCTTACAGAGTACAAGGAGTCTATCCTCTCTTTTGACTGTCTGGCTATAATTCTCAATCTAGCTTGGCAGGAAGACCCCCACACCAATACCAAGGGTCAGGAAAACTGGCCATACCACATCCATATATCCACAGGACTGCTAAGAAAGGAATAATCCTTGCTTGCCAGACCAGCATATCTGTCCAAGTATACGGAAGGATGCCAACTTACTTCACCAGCTCCCTTTATTGTATCCATCTGCCAAGGAAGTGGTCTTATTCACCATGGGCTGGGTTTCCCCTCATCAATCAGACAATCTCCTGAAGATTTGTTCAGGTTTTAGCACAACTACTAATCTTTTCCCAATATGCCCAGAACTCAAGCCTTCAATTGTGAAATTGATACTTGCATCTAAATATAACAGACATGAAATTCACCAGTAATGACCAAAGGGTCAGAGAAAACACCAATTGAATAATCTAGATAAAATGAGCACGTTTCTAGAAGCATAAAATTTCCCAAGATTAAATCTGGATGAAATAGAAAAATCTGAGCAACTATATATCTAGCAAGAAGATTTACACTGTAATAATAATAAAAATATTCCTGACATAGGAAAGCTACCTGGTGGCTTTCTGGAGGAAAAATTTTTTACCTAAAATGTAGAGACCTGATAGCATTCCTTCTCAAGATTTTTTTTTAAATGAAGATAAAAGAACAAGCTACAGCTCATTTTGTGAGGTTAACATTATGCTGATATCAAGCACAGGCAAGGATAGTACAAGACAAACAGAACTATAGGACACCATCCCTTCCTAATATCAGTATAAAAATCCTGAACAACAATAACAACAACAACAAAAAAAACTGGTAAATCAAATTCAACAGCCTACTGAAAAGATTTTTCACCTGAGCAAGTAGGATTTATCCCTGGAATGTAAGGATGGTTCAATACACAAAAATATAAAGGCCCAATCAGTGTAATACATTGTATTAACAGATAGAAGAACACGACATGATCATCCTAACTGTTGCAGAGCATGTAGCTGTGAATCTTGTCATGATAGAAATGTGTGACAAAGAAGCAGCTTTTTCAGCATAGTGAAAGTTCTACATGAAAACCCACAGCAAACATCTCAATGGGGACTTTTCATTCTGTCATCTAATAACAATTCACTGGAAGGAGGCCAAGAGAAGTTAAAGAAAGGGGCTGAAGAAGTGAGAGGAGAGCAGACAGTGTGACCTAAGACCCAAAAGTAAGGGGGCACATTAAGGAGGATGGGAGTGGGAAAGAAAAGGGAAGAGGAAAAATCAATAAAAATGAACTTTAATTGAAGCTGCCATGATAATGCAAAATAGTTTGTATGCTAATTAAGAAGACAAAGACAACAAACAATCAAGTAAAAAAATCTTACACTCTGGGCACCTAATTGCCATGAGGCATTCCCTTCCTTTGTGAGTTTATATTCTTATAGAGCAAACAAAGTTACTTGGTATATTATACAGTAGATTGATTAAAAGGTCATATGTACTTTGAGAAAAGCTAGCATGAGAAAAGTAAATAAGCAAGACTAGATCAAGGTCTCTAGATGTTTGTTTGTTTGTTACTTATGTGTTAAAGATAAGAGAGTCATAGAGCTTTTAGCAAGAAAAAATGTTGTTTTTAGCAGAAACAAATTCAAATGTTGTACAAGTAGAACCTGCTCAGAGTGTTGGAGCAAAAGCCAGGAGACCTACTGGCATGGACAGAAAAAAAAGTGTTTAGCAAAAAGAATAGTAAAAGAATTCTTATAAGTAACAGGTCTCCAGGTAGGATCATATGTGTACAAGCACATGTGAGCGTGTGTATTGGGATGGGGAATTATTTGATCAATGCTTAGGCAGTGGTAAAATTCATTTTAAAAACTTTTAGCTACTTAATAGTGTACACTAAAAGATTCAAAGACCTAAAAACCAAAGACGTAAAGATAAAGACACCAACTTGAAAGAATCCATTTAAAACTGTGAAGTGGAAAAGGTCTACTTAATTAAGGTTAAGATCCAAAGACTAACAGAGAATGCAAGTGAATTTATTTTTTAAAACCTCTAAACAGAAATGAAAGCAAGAAGACACAAATCCAGGGAAAAGTAACAAGCTTACAAAACAGTCATATGTCAACCCAAGAGCTAATTACCCCTACAGGGAAAAAGATTCTTCAAAATAATTTAAAAAGTAAAACGATAACAATAATTTGGAAAGAGTTTATAGAAAATGAATGGGCCTTAAGTGTATTTAAAATCACAACCTCAACTCAACAGAGGAGGAATGCAAAGATGCATAAAAATACTATCATTCAAGAGTATGTTATCAGATTTTCAGATTTTTCCAAAACACAGAAATTTGTGAACATTTCATTCCTAAGAATGGGCAAAATATATTGTCATTTAATGTATTGTTGCAAGTCATATAAACTGATGCCCTGTGTATGAAAGTTTGGAAGAAAGTCAGTTTGAGTCACAAATGTGCCCCTTCATTGATACCTGGCAACCCCAATCTTTGGAATTTTTCTTACTAATGATGTGCACATCTGCAAAGGCATATACCATCCCAGGGAAATGGGATGACAAGGAGCCGTTCCAGCCGATTGAACCAAGGATCATGAGTCAGCAATACCCCAGAGAGCCCCAAGTAGGCAGGACTAAGGCTCTGGAGTCACAGTACTGAGATCTCCTGATTGTCATCAGGGAAATTGTGACCTGGAGTTGGGGAGACAATAATCTAGGGTGACGAAACCATCTGAATCTTCCAATCGAGAAAGTGATCTGTTTTGTCTGGGACCTTGTTGCTGGTTAAATTTTTCTGCAGCATCTTTGGCTACTGCTTGTTCATTTAGATGGAAGACACTCATTTCACATGTGTGATCATGGTTGGCTTTTTCCATAAAGCAAGGGAAAGAGGGGAGAAATAAAAGAAGAATGACAAATTGCAGATATACCTATGAAATCAGCGAACAAAAAGTGTCATGTGTGTTGAAAGTGCAAGGACAACTACCTAAGAAGCGCAGGTCAGAGGCTGCACGTCAGGGCTGTGTGCCTGTCTCTTTCCAAGGTTGTTGTTTTTTTTTTTTTTTAACCAATAGCAAAACATAAAAAATGTATAAAATCATCCTGTCCAATTCTTCATAAAACATTGAGGAAGGCATTTTTTTTCTGCTGTAAGCATGTCATACCTTTGCAGGTCTCTCTCTCTCTCTCTCTCTCTCTCTCTCTCTCTCTCTCTCTCACACACACACACACACACACACACACACACACACACACACACACACAAAATCTCTTCCATAATGTTCCTTAAAATACACTCTATACCCAAGGGATTCACATCCATGAATTCAACCAAATGCAGAGAGAAAATTCTGGGGAAAAATATGTCTGC
Organism: Typhlomys cinereus; assembly: GCA_023101885.1. Lineage (NCBI taxonomy): Eukaryota > Metazoa > Chordata > Mammalia > Rodentia > Platacanthomyidae > Typhlomys > Typhlomys cinereus. Next base: position 14,123,248 of record JALPQD010000009.1, read on the forward strand.
ACTGAACATTGACTCTTTGGTCATTGTTCCTTTCTAAACAACGCAAGGCAAATTAATGCTTTGTGTAGCATTTGCAGGGTGTGCTGAGTATTATAAGCAATTCGGAGTTGACTTAAAATACATAAAAGGTGTGGCTGCACCTGTACTTGGAGCATCTTGGGCTTAGGGATCTAGCAGACTCCTGGACCCCTGCCAGGGCACCTAGGGGTGACTGTGGCTGTCATCTGGGATCTGCCTACTCTAACTGTTGTTTTTGATCTTAGTATGAGATCAGCAGAGTCCAGAAGAACTTTCTGTGATATGAAAATGTTACATCTACGCTAGTGAGCAAAACCAAGGAGCAGAATTTGTTATGTCATCTCATTTGAACTATGCTTAACTTAAATTTAAAAAGCTATAAGTGGTCAGTGGTTACTGTATTGGATATCCTGGGTCTCGAGGGTTTGAAGAAGTAGGAGAGATACTAATAGAGAAAAAAATAAGCAAATAAGAAAATTATTTTTTTTAATTTGGGTATGTTCGATAGGGAAAATAAGAGGGGTGATATCATGAGAGTTGGTGGAGTGACTACAGAAATCAAGGTTATCAGAAAAATCATTTCTGAATAAGTTCCAGTTTAGCTGACTTTGAAGTGAAGAGGTGTTGGATACATCAAGGGTAGGAAGAAGAACATCCTAGGCATAAAGATTGTGTCAAAAATAGGAAAGAGACAGCCAGGGAAATGGCTCATCATTTAAAACACTTGTTGCAAAAGCAAAAGGACCAGAGTTCAGATGCCTGGGTCCCACATAAAAAGAAGTAGGCATGGCTGCTTGCCTATAATTCCAGTTCTTTCAGACAGAGCCTGGGAATCCTCAGAGCAAGTTGGCTAGCCAAAGCAGCCTATTGCTGCGCTCTGGGTTTAGAGACCCAGACAGCACCCTCAGGTACACACTCAAATGCACAGGGTCCCATATATGCAAATGTGCATACCTGTATGGAAACATTATACACAGACACAAACCCAATATATGCATGCATATAAAAACGGATATAATGCAAAGGAGATAAAGGTGCTGGTATACTCAAGATGCAGGAAGCAAGTGGTGGTGGGAAAGATGACAGAGAGCCAGGAGGACAAGAGGTAGGCATGGCTGTGGGGGGCTATCAGGGCCAAGAGAGATGAGTTTTCTGGATTGTGGGAAACTCAAGTGAAATCTAAATCTATTTTTTAAAAAACTTCCTTTAAATTTCAAACTATCCTATAAATAAATGCATCTAAAGCCAAATTATGTAAAAAAGAAGCAAGAGATCATGAACACTATCTATTTTTAAAAACCTTTCCTACAATTTAGTTTACAACATGCCCTATCTTAAAAAATGACTGGTGAGAGTTGGAGAGATAACTCAGCAGCTAAAGTGCAAGCAGAAGGATCTGAGATCAGACTCCAGATACCACATAAAATGCTGAGTGGCTGCGGTTGCTTGCTTGCAACTTCAGCATTGAAAGACAGAGACTGGAAATCCCCAGCACAAGCTGGCTAGTCAGACTAGTCCTATCACTGAAGTCTGGATTTGATGAGAGATTCTGTCTCAAAAAGAATAAGGTAGAAGAGTGATCAAGGATTATTCCTAGTATCAGCCTTAGGTCTCCATGTGCATGGGTACACACATGTACTTGAACACATGCATGTACTTGAATATGTATGCACTCATGAATGTAACCCCAATTCATATGCATGCACGAAAAAAGAACTGCTGGTGATTACAAAATTATTTTATAGCTTCAGATGCATTTCTTAAAATATTGGTGAGGAAGGTTGCAAATAGCTTATTGACATGGAATATCTAAATGAGGATATTTTATTTTTAATCTTCTGTGTTTAATTTTTAACTTTGCTTGAGACTGATTTGCTGGGGAGCACAGATGGCACACTTTCTAGGTGGGCCATGGCTGGTCATCCAATGGAAATATGACTCTTGGAAAATGATCTGCCACCAGGTTTCTGTGGGAAAGTCATGTGAGCAGTAAAACAGAACCAGTTTCCTTTGCATCCTAGCAGAGCCTCCTAGACGTCAGTATCAGTCCTGAAAACTGTTCCTTCAGTGGGAGTGGACTCTGAAGATCTTATCCTTGAATTTGTCAGTAGATCAGAGCTACTGATACAATCAGGTCAACATAGCTCTCTTGAGACGTCACAAATGTGCTGGGGCCAGTGCATAAAGAGGAGGGTCACGGTCACCCAGTCTCCATAGAAACTACATGAACTGCCATGAGTCTCCGGCCAGATAAAGCATAACATGTGATACTCTTAAACTGTTGGCTGAAAATAATTCATAAGATGATGCATTATAAAGTGGTGAGAAAAACTGGTAAAGTGTGTCACTGAATTAAGCGAATGTATACATGATACAGACAGTACTTTTACCAGAGAACTAAAACTTGTCTTGGTGTACAATATGAAGTCTCCAACCTGGAGTACTTAGTGAACGTGCTAAGACTTACAAATCCTTATTTTTTTTAAAAGTGAACTTTTCAACATACTATGAGCTATTAATTATTGTTTTGCTTTCCCACTAAAAAAAATACAAGTAGCAAAAATGCAAGATTCAACTGTCGAAAAGAGAGACAATACCTAAATTTTCCAGTTGATATTTAATTAGATTTTTTGTAATAACAGAAGGCAATTTACTAAATTTACAAGACAAAATGGAGTGAGATGGAAAGAAGACAGAGAGAGAGAGAGAGAACCCTTTTCATCTTTACCAAATTAGTTTGTGCTTTTGAAGATAACAAATCTTCATTTTACCCAATAAAGCATTTTTTTAAGTATGGCAATGATAACCCCTCCCCCCAGTGAATTTCTACAAAGCTAGAACAATTTTTAATTGTTCATTACTCACAAATGTGGAATTATGATTATCCTAAACCTTTAAACAGAAAGCAAAGCAGAGGCATGGATTTTGTTTTAAATTTAGACTAGATGGAGAGCACACACTGACGTTCTTTGTTTCAAATACACTTTGAAACTAGCAGACCACAGTCAACCTAGTTAAATTATTTGAATGGATTTGGGGGGGGGGAGTCTGTTCATTTTAATATACCTTCAGAAATATTTTACTTCTTGATGATGACAGCAGCTCTTGCTGACAACTATTAATGCATTATAAACACCCCATCAGAGTTATATAAAAACATGTCAGTTTTCAAGAGAACATCTTTGACAGCAAATTTTCTGATTGTGAAACAGCTGTGCCTTCAGTACAATGCATTAAGTAGTTTATTCCTTTTAGATAGTTAAATTGTGCATGAAATGTTGCTGGCGCAAGGGCTCCAAATCTGGCCTGATTAGCGAACATCTGTTACATTGGAAAAATTCATGTCTACCCTAATTAGCTGTCAGGCTGGTGTACATCAGGCCGGATGGTGAGGGATCCTGTGCTGTTTCTGTCAAACAGGTTCCTCTCCTCTCCCGTCACCTGCCCTTTCCAATCCCTTCCTTTCATGTGTTGCTGTAATTAGAGACAGTTGGACATACAATGGGGCAGGCTGCGGTCAGTTATAATCCCATCTGTGCCACATTTTTATTCCCACCAAACTTGAGAACCAGGAGAAAAAGTCATTCAACAGCTGAGAGGCAGTTGGACCTGCTAAGGCTTTGACCTTTGATAAACCAGGCCCCAAGACCACTACGGGAAGACCCGTCCTGAAGTCTTTTGAGAACTGGAGGGCATGGTAGCTCCTGAAGAACTGATCTTTGTTGTGTGTGTTTTAAATGCTGATGACTCCCAGCTCCATAATCACCACTGCCCCTGTCCGGTGGACATGAAGATGCATGACTGAGCACTAAAGGGACCAAGGTACAGGTGGGGGGAAAAATGTTCTGCAAAAAGAATTTTCACCACAGAGAAGTGACTCCACCAGCCACTGAAGACAGAAAGAGGTTGTGTTACTGAATTTACTAGTCTGGTAAATACCAGATTTTCCAATGTAAATAGAAACATCCATCAACTCGTGGATAGGCACAGAGAGTAACTTCCTGTTTGAACTGTCTGCCTTTCTGATAAACCACAAAGTACAGTCTGAAACAATCCCTCAGTAGGCGACATACGCCTTCACTCTCTGACAGCCACGTATTCAAAACCTAGAATGTTTGGGTGCTTCATTCTTATGAGGCTATACCACCTGGAATATTAAGCTCACATAAGATTTTAGCATCAAGTCATGTTAGCGTGTGATTAGAAATGGAAGTGAACCTAGGCCATGTTCTGATCCTGTCTTCTTTCAGTATTATCATTACTGAGCACCTGTGAGGTATAATTATAGTGCCAGCTGAAATTCAGAAGTTGAGGGCATACTTCCCAAAATGCTAGATGACTGAAGTTATCACTGAGGAAACACCCTGACTAGGAGTTTTAGGTGGCACCAGACAGCATCTCCTTCCAATGCTGAATGCTCTTCCAACAGCGGCTGAACTTCGGTTTGTTGGACTCAGAGAAGCCGAGTCTGTCCCTCCCTCCTCTCTCTCTCTCTTCCTACAATCTTTCCTTGTGTTCTTACACGTTGAATACTTCCCCTGTCTGTATAAAACAGACCCGAGGGAACATCTATGCATGGTTTCAGACACCAGCCAGGTGAAGGAACAGGTGGTGATGGTTGAAATATTACACTTCATACTGTGATTATTTTTTTAACAATTCTGATGGTTTTGCCTTCTTTTTAGTGTATTTACTAACTTCTAACTAATTTCTAACTTTTACTTAAATATTTACCATAGATCTTACCTCTTATGAGGCTATAAATATCTTAGAGACAAAGGTAATGAATTTTTTATTTGTATTTCATAACAGAGGCTCGATACATATTGGTTGTGTGAGCATCACTTAGCACAATCAAGGGACTTAAGAAAGTCGCAGATCTTCAGCAATCTTTTCTTAGAATGTGCCCATAACACATAGCTTTACCTGAAAGTTGTTTTGAAGCCGGAACAGATATAATTCCCAAAACTTGGCTCATGTTTGGAAAATGTGACTTATTTAGTTTCTCTCAAATGTACTGAATTCCAACAGCAGATCTGTGTTCTTGTATTTTCTGCATTTGCAATTCTGCATAAACCTAGAGACCACTGTGAAAGACCATCAAAAATGCCTGGGGGAACGGGTGGAGAGGGAACACATCAGACTAGGCCAAGCTGCCCACTGAGAGCTTTGAGAGTCATTAAGCAGGGATACAGGTCATATCCAGTTATGGACAAGCTGGAACCCAGCGGGGCTCCACAGGCTGCATTGTTTCTTCACAGACCTCCACTTGAGACTCTGAGACTACTATGAATCCCTGGAACACTAGCTGGCTCTGTTGAGAGGAGGAAAGCCATTTTGTGATAGAACACAGTTCCAAGGTGTCATATCTACAAGACACCTGAAATCTCTAAGGCTGCTTTAATTCCCAACTACCTTTTTCTTGGCAGATACAGATGACTGAAGAATCTTAAGTACGGGTCTCATTCTAACATGATGTCAGTCATTGATTTCATCATCATGCGAATACCATAGAGTGTGCTTGCACAAAAGTTTATGGAAACGCTCAGTCCCTCCTTGAGGGAAAAGTTCTTCCTGGTGCTGGTTGTAATCACAAAAGAGAAAACTGCACTGGGATTTTATCTTAAAATCTTCCTTTTGAGACTTTTTTCTTTTTGACTGTAATATTAAAAGTTTCTTGGATTTTACAGCACCTTCCAAATATTTCAATGCAGTCTATCTCATTTGAAGATAGTAGCTATTTTCCATTTTTATTTCTGGATACATTATCAGTGTTTGAAATACACAGGAAAAGGGCTTAGGAGATAGCTCAGAGGATAGATACGTTGGCAGCCTGTAAGTCCAGCCCTAAAATAGCCGAGCCTGGAAAACCCCAGAGCAAAACAGTGAGGAGACAGACAATCCAGAGTTATTCCCAATGTCACCCTTGGGCTTCCACAGACAGACAGACACCACAACTTGCATAAATAAATAAATAAATAAATAAATAAATAAATAAATAAATGAAAAAAGAAAATTATGCAGGGTGAAAAAAACTGCAGACAGGGTTACTTGGATGCTTCCCAAGTTAGACTTCCCAATCCCCATCATTCACAGCTCAACCAGCATGCTAGCAGCTGTGGTCTTTATTCGAACATTTGGGATGAGCCACCTCCAACTCAAAACCCTCACTGTCCACACGAGTTTTTGTAAGACTTAATTTCATTTTATGCATGACGACTCAGACTTAGAGGTGATGTGCCTGGCTGTGGGTGTGTCTGTGTGGCTGCTAATGAGCAGGAGGAAGTTCAACCAAAATTTAACCCCAAGTGGCCCTGCAACCATCACTCTTTTTTTTTTCATATTTCAATGCTCTTCTTTTATAAGCCTAAGTATTTTATTTTGATGTCTTCTTATAGTACTTTGAGAACTGAAGAAAAAGTATTTGGCTCAATGGCATTACTTCCCAGAGGTCTACGGTTCATTTGTGTAAAGAGAGCAAGTCTCCTTGAGTAAATGGACAGCAATCTATACTTTATTCTACCCACACTACTACAGTGGATTGGGCAAATCTAACTACTGTGATTATCCAGTTCAATCCAAACTAGGAAAAACTCCGAAAGCTCTTCACTGAGAAACTTTGTCTCTTAAATCCAAGTGTGAGTCCTGGAGTCCTCTCTTTTCTGGTCTTTGGGATGAATCATATGGACTGTAACTGACATTGAAATAGTTATGATGACCTGCCCCAATACACTTTATGGTCATATTGTAGCTGTATGTGATTTTGATCAACATGATAAATAAAATTAAAAGGGCCTTTTCTGCAGTTAATAAAGAGTGATAAAACAAAAATATTTACTATGCACTATGCCAGCAACGAAATTAACCAGTAATAATTGTTTTCAGTGGTACCAATCAACAGCTGAGAAAAAAATCCCACAGGTCATTATATTTACCAAAATTAACAAAATGGTTCTTCCCACCCTCTTGTATACCACTCCCTTAAACACACACACACACACACACACACACACACACACACACACACACACAATGCTAATATTTCTCAATATTTGTTTCTCTGCAACTGATCTTGTAAACTTTTTAGTATTTTGTAATGGTGATATAGAAAATACTTTATTGCTATTCTAAGCCTGTAATTTACCTTGAGCCTGCTGATAACATCTTTCCAGACAATCAGTCCTGGAGTGTTGTAGATGGCGACTGAAGGTCACTTCTTTCTGGCAATGACTTAGGTTCTGAAAACAGATCTCGGACACATGCATTCCTTCAGTGGATATGTGCACATGGGGGGAATGAGTGTCTCCTTCTGCAAACTTCATACTGCAGAAACTGCCAATGCTTCCAAGACCATTGCACAGCCCCCATGGAAACACACATCATTGTTTCGAAGTGAGCAACAAACTTCTTCCCAGAGAGTGAAGGTGGTCAGCATTGGGACCTAGTTCTCTGGTCCCAATTGCCTGTGAATGGCTTTCACTAGACATTGTAGATGTCCCCCCCAGAGACTTCTATTAGTAAAACACTGCTTGCTAGTGTTCATTGAGAAAATCCTAGGCACTTGATAATGGTGTCTCCTTGCAGTTGACACTATTGTACAGTAAGTTTAGCAGAATTTCTGCATTGTAATCCTCGCCAAGTGGACTCCGTAGTAGGGATGACAGGAGAGGTCATATGGAGAAGGACCACAGGATCACTGCTGTCTCTTAGGTCTCATGGCTGGAGCAGTGCAGGTTCTCAGGCCACCTGTGAATTCCCTTCTCAGAAACAATTTTCTGCAGACCTAAAGGAAAAGAAGATGAGTCCACTCTGATATGGGAAGGAGCTGATCCTGCCACAGTGGACTATTCTATGTCTTTTTCTCACAACAGAACCGTTTCCTCTTGACTTTGAACATGTTATCTCACAGGACTCCCTGCCAGATAGATATTCACATTTCTTTACTGGTATGGTAATCACAATGCTGAATTCAGGCAAAGCAGGATTGTTCATGAAGGTTAAAAAAAAATTCCAATGTTCTTATTAAGTCAAAAGATGAGCCAATTCACTCCACAGAGTCCTTGGAAGATACAGAATCTCTGTAGACACAGCCCTAAAATAACTCTTCCAGTCACTACTGAGATGAAAATTAAACTTAGATTTTCTGACACTCCGCTCTTGTTCTCTCACCATGAGATCCTCCCAGTTCACTGAGAAATCATTAGGTTTACACTATAAGCCAATTCTCCCAGAAGCCTGACAAATTTATAGCTTTACCAAACATGGGCGCCAAAGCAGAAGTTATCAATTATTTTCAAGGTGTCTAAAATACATTGCTATAGACATGTGATGGCATCTATAATTCCAACGAGTCCTCTCCAGAGAATCTCTAGGGACACTTTTTGGAGTCTTCTGCAAGATAATAAAATAGTATCTGGTCAGACACACTGCACCTCACACTCTGTAACAGCTTTCGACATAAATCTGGAGCATGATTTACATTTGAAAGTTCCAGATCAATATTTGAGGAGGGAATATTTTTTATCAACTTGGCTTTAATTCTCTGAAATATAAAGTTATTTTTTTAAAATGTCAAGACCCACTATACCCACCCTGGCATAAAATAGCTTTGCCGAAAAAGTTGAAAAAAATTAAACATAAATTTTGTGTTGACATAATCCAGGTTAAGTCTAAAGAAGAAAAATACTTACTTTTGCAAAAATGAGTGGCTATTTTATCACTCAGAGAATGTCACGTCAATTGTAAAGCCATCAGCCCCAAGGTTTGGTGGTGATTGCCTCATATTTACTGTTAGTCCAGCAATGGGGATGGGACTTTTACAGTCTTTGGACAGACTCGTGAGTGTGACATTTAAAGTGTTGATTTTTGCAGCACTTATGTTAATTGTTGTAATTTTCCTGATGAACCACCATTCTGGTTTCCTGATGCAGCCAAGATAGTTTTACATTTTCTATGCAGGGCCTCTTTGCCATTTGGTCTGTGTAGTGTCAGCTTCGAGTGCTACTGAAAGCAGACAAAATTGCAAGCAAATTGCATCAGATTGCCAACATTGTGAAAAGGTAAATTGCTTGCAAATCTATTTAAACCACTGCCCTATTTTCATCAGCTTCAGTACTTGGTATTCATGATTGCTTAATTGGCGACCTTTCCTATTGTGTAGTGCTTTATGGTGTAATGGAAAGCGATCTTTACCAAACCAATTACCCTTTTTTTCTCAGCACTACATTATTGCTGTGATTGCAACTGCCAGTCCTTTGTAAATGAACTTTCTGATTTCAATGATGTTTTTAAAATGTAAGATAGAAAAAAGTGGCATTCATATTGTGCGATGTTCTATTTTGAAGCCTCTTTGTAGTCACCATTGTCTGGGAAAATGGACTGAAGGGTTACACAGTACCTACAAATATCCATGTAACTATTATTAATATTATTATAATGTCCTCCTTTGTACTGAAGCTCAATTAGGAAAGGATAGGAGAAATATTTTGTCACCCTGTCAAGTGCACAGGAAGTGCATTTGAGGCTTCTTTTTTGACACATACATTATCTCTAGTAATAAGATTCATTTTAAAGAGTGGGGATGAAGATACAAAATCAATTTAAATAAAATTCCCATTGCTAGTCTCGTGGTCATGCCATATTTTAAAAGCAACCTTAAATGACTTGGATATTCAGACTTAGAATGCAAGCTTAATTTTATTAGAGACAGTAGTAAGCAGGCTTAGAAATTGTCAATTTTTAAGGTCTTAGATTCTGAAAAGAAATGTTGAGGTGCAGCAAAACATAACCCTCCTCCATGGTCAAAGCTAAACTATGCACAGACAGAGAAGCGTCCCACGCCTTTACAAAATTCTTCTAATAGTATGCTACAAAATTTGTATCCGCATGAATTCCTGTAAACATGGCCTCAGCACTGTCCTGTATCCTGTTTATGCATTTTCGTGTGGCTTAGAAAATTATATCATTTCTCATAAGTGTACATACAGACAGAGAACTGCAAGTCATTTAGTCATTCCCTAATACTGTAAGTGGAAATGGATGAATCATTCGACCCCCTACAGTTAGAAACTCTATTGTACAAGGAAAGGACATTGTGCAAAGATTTTTTTGCCCCTCTTCTCCTATTTAATTAGGGGGAAAAATGGAGTTCAGGCGAGGCTTGCCCACGACGATCAGGCGATTGTTGATGTTAGTACCTTTGATGTGATGTAATGATTTATTTACAGCCCAGCAACTTATTCCCTGAAAGCAAAGAAATGTGTTTATGAAAGTGCTCATAACAGCCAATTTCACTGTGATATTGAGGTCTAATATGGCTATTTCTTGGTATCAGCAGCATATTCTTCTGGAATAATTAGATACATGATTCGATTTCCGAACTGTAAATGTAGTCATGTATTTACAGGTGATGACATTTACTGGGGTGGTTAATTTGTTAAAACATGGGATTTATGAAATGTTCATTGGGAACAGGACCTCGAAAGTTCTGTGGATTTTGTGAAATCACTCTTACAAAAGATAATTTCTATATTGCTGGGCTGGGGGGGGGAGATTTCTGGTAGGAGAAACCTCATGGCTTAACCAGGACGATAATTATGATTGTCAATACTAGTGACCAAGACTGATCAGGACCTATTCGCTCAGTTTTCCAAATCAGTTCTGAGGCCAGGAGAGTGACATGAATATTAACAACACGTAGATTACTAATACCACACACAAAGCCAGGACCGATGCCAGGTACTGTGCTAAATGCTCGGCCTCCTGTCACTCAATCCTCCTGCAATCCTACTGGGAAGGTAGAGTTTCTCATCCCAGTTTATAGATGAGGCAATTGAGGCCAAGGAGGTTGAAAGGTGACATAGGATCCTGCAGCTAATGTGGGGTGGATCTGAATCTGAAATCTGACCTGAGGCAGCCATGCAGCTGAGATGACCTTAAGTTTCTGAGGTGTGTTGCACCAGGCCTGTACTATACAGGACTGGGATTGAACCCAGGACTTTGTGCATCTAGGGGAGAACTCTACCATCTTAACCCCAATTTCTCCCCGTTCTAAGGTCTCATTCTTGAGCTAGGGAAGAAGAGATTATGGACTAACAAGCTGCATATCTGATTTCTTTTATCTGAAATATATGTCTTTTAAGTAATTATGGAGAAAACTGACTATGCCCAGAGCTGTTGGATCATCTGTTCTTTTCTTCTCTTTATACTTGGTAAGGATTTGGTGTTGATGTTCATGTCTTATGTGCAAAACTCTATTCGAAATCAGTTCCCGCCTGCCTGAGAAGAGCTCTTCTGAATGCTAGCTGTGGAATTATTCTTATATCTTGCAGCCATTCTCCATTTACTCTATCCTTCTTAGAGAAAAAAGATCCTTTTCTTTTCTCTTTTCTTTTATTTTCTTTTCTTCTTTTCTTTTCTTTCCTTTCCTTTCCTTTCCTTTCCTTTCCTTTCTTTTCCTTTCCTTTCCTTTCCTTCCTTTTCTTTCCTTTCCTTCCTTCCTTCCTTCCTTCCTTCCTTCCTTCCTTCCTTCCTTCCTTCCTTCCTTCCTTCCTTCCTTCCTTCCTTCTTTCCTTCCTTCCTTCCTTCGGGTTTCACTATATCTCTCAGACTAATCTCAGACTTTCAGCAATTTTCCCACCTCTGCCTTCTGCGTGTTTGGATTCCAGGTGTGCCACCCACCATGTGAGGCTGGAAACAGAGACTTGAATTACACTGGCATAGCAAATATCTAATCCAGTTTATCATCTCCATTTGTTTGCTTTTTGGCAATCAGAATCACCTCATTCTTTATTTAAATAAAGTTTAAAAAATATCACATTTAGGAGTCTGAGAAGAGGGCTTAGTGGATAGGAGAACTTGCTATGAAAGCATAAGAACCTGAGTTCAAATTCTCAGAACCCAGATAAAAAGTCGTCCATGGTCATGCACTAGGGGCTAGGAGTGTGGACACAGGAAGATCACTGGGATATGTTGGCCACTAACCTCGCACTAGGTGAAGTGAGAGACCCCTGTCTCAAGAAAATAGGCAGCAAATGATAAAACAGACCACCTGATATCCTCCTCTGGTCTTTGCACATGTCCTGCAGCATACACATCCATACATCATACACACACACGTCCTCTGTTACTGCATGCTGCCTCTGCAGTTTCACGTGAATCTGTGAGGACGGCTCACTGCCTCCAATCCTGTTCTCATAACCAGCAGTATCAGTTGCCCACAAATGGGTGCTGACTTTCCGAGTGCTTAGTGACTCCTTGGGGATATGAAACCCTTAGCCCAAAACTTGAATTATTAAAATAGATACTCAGGAAGTAGAAGTTCTCTGAGCAAACTTGCTTTAATTTCTTTCCTACAGAAAGATAAACTATAAAGCTAATAGCTAACATCTTACTTCTAATTTATAAACCATTTTTTACTATGGCTCAATCTTGGAAAGCCTATGTAATTTAAAAGCAAATGGAAATAGCTTGCTAAAGAGAAGACTTAAAATTTGTTAAACAGTGTCAAAAACTCTGAGATTAATTTTTTTTTCATTTGGTTATGAACTTTCAGAAGAACATAGCTATTTGATATACTATTAATAATGATAAATAACACTTATTTGGGGTTTACTACCAATCAAGAGACTACTACAGCAACTCTATGAGAGTGTTAACAGTTTGTGAGCAGATGAGGAATTTGGAAGTTCACAATGATTATGTAAAATTTCCCATGTCAGGAGATCTGTGAATGGCTGATCTGGGAATCTAATTCAGATAGCCTATTAGTTTACCAGCAACTTTCGATTTAAGAAATGAAGGGGAGTCTGGAGAGATTGTTCAGGGGTTAAGCCTTCGCCTGGCAAACAGAAGAACCAGAGGTCAGATCCCAGATCCTGCATAAAAATGCTGGGCTGAAATGACAGCAGCCTGCTCTTCTGTGTCTAGAAGGCAGATCCTGGGAAACCCCAGAGCAAAGGAATGAGGAGATAGGGCAATCCAGGGTGATTCCTGATGTCACCCTTGAGCCCTCTTCTATACGCTCCCTACACCTTGACCCTGGTACCTACACATACACACATAGCACACAAGGAAGGAAGGAAGGAAAAAGGAAGAAAAGGAGGGAGGGAGAGGGAGAGAGATTTGAAAGATTTTGCATGATCACCAACACCCTTCCCAATACTTAATCTTGCACTAAGACATTTAGGATTTTCCATAGAGCTCTGGGAAGTCACTTCTGTGTCTGACCTGATAATTGTTCCTATTGTCCCAATTTTTCCTCAGTTTGTTCTTCATAGACGACACAGGATGGCTCACTTAACATTGCGTGTTCTGACGGCAAAAGCTGAAGTCCATCATTTAGCAGTGTTAGGAGTTAGAATCTTGGCATAGGTCAATGGCCATTTTCTTGATGCTAAAATAAAAGGCCAGGCCAGCCATGGATGCCCTCCGTAGGAACGCCTTCTTTCTCTCACTCCAAGAGGAACTTTCCAGAGCTCATAATTAGGTTGACTGAGGAATCCACGAAGAAATGACAAGACTTAGGAGTGAGAACAATGTTCGGTTGCTAGGAAGATGGACCCAGTTATGGTCTTACTGTTTTCCCCAAATTTTTATATTGTATGCTAACTGCCAAGGTGATGGTATTAAGAAGTGGGGTACGCCAAGGCTGTAGTTCAATGAAGCTATCATTTTGTCCAGTATGTTTGTGAGCTGGTTCAACTCCCCAGTACTGAAAGTAAATAAATAAATAAGTCAATCAAATCCATTTAAATTTGGGATCATAGCTTAGCTGGTAAAGGACCTGTCTTGTCTGCCTTGTATCCATGAGAACTTGAGGTCGATCCCTTAGAACACAGGTTTAAATAAAATAAAGCTGGACCTGATGTTGCATGCTTGCAATCCCAGAACTGGGGAGGTGGGCACAGATGAACCCCTGGAGTTGACTGACCAATCCCAGGCCAATGAGAGACCCTGTTTCAAAAAGCAAGTATGGCCCCTGACAATGACACCTGAGGTTGTCCTCTAACTTCCATATGCACATGCCTACACGTGCATGCAACATGAACAAAATGCTCATATGCACACACACACACACACACACACACACACACACACACACATTTACAAAAGGGCTGGCGGGAACTAGCATTCTTCCCTGCTGCTGGTTTGCCTTCTACCATGAAAGGTTTCTTTCCTCCATATCAGGATGTAGCAGCAAGGAACCATGTTAGTAGTAGAGACAACAGGTCCTCACCAGACAATGAGCTTTGTGCTATCTTTGCCTTAGATTTCACAGCCTCTAAAACTGTAAGGAGACTTCCATTATTTTTAATTCATGTGAGCTTTCTCATTTTTTATTTTTTATTTTTACAATAATTCCCACATGGACCAAGATAGATCCCAAGAAAAATCTAGCTCATCTTAGACCTGTCCTGAATAACACATACCCATTGTATGCAACACATGATTGTGTGAATCTTCAGGAAGGTAAACATCCAGCTGGTTAGAAAGTCACTCAAAAACCAAAACAGACAATTACTTTCCTCGCCCCAGATGAGCGAGGGTCTCTCAGCAAAGAAAACAACTGTTCTGAAAACTCTCAGGTGAACTTCTATGTGACAAATACTGTGAGCAGGCAGGGATCACAGATACTGAGGGGGATTACAAAGTGACACAGCTTTGCTCAAGAGCCTCCACCCTGGAGCAAACACGAGCACCAGAAGGAAGAGACTTAGTTGGACAGGTAGTGCCATTGGGGAGAAATTATTGCCTTTTAATTAAATAAGTCAACCTGAGAATAATCTATGTTTAGGTGTCAGTGAAATAAAGGAAAAAGTTGTCAACCCAAATGATAGACTTGCACATTAAGTGGCGGTTTCATTAACCCAAGATAGTCTGTTTTAAAAAAGTGTCAATATATTCATTTATTAAATTTCACTTGTCAATATTTATTTCTGCTTCTCATTTAATAAGTCTAAGGGAGAATTTGTAATAGTGATATTTTAAAAGGAATTGATTTTGGTCTTTAAATTGCATTTTGACATTCAGTAAATGTTTAATCTAAAATCATAACTGGCTTGTGTTTTAAAAATATTCACAATTCTTTTCCTTACACATCTTTTTTATTTCTTTTTAAAAATTTTAGCTTTGACACTTTCATATATAAATACAATGAACTTATATGTTTTGTAAAATATTCATAGTTTAGATTCATTAAGAAAATGACGGAGACTTTGATTTGTGATATCCTTCTCAATGAATGGACTCATTATGCTAGTACAAAATAGCCATTTTTTTAATATGTTAGTTTTCTTTGCATAGCATTCTTCCTTGTAATATCATCTTGACCTTCCTGAAGCGTTGTGTTTGTATACACTCACTGGAAAAAAAAAATAATCCGGAGCACTTTAATGAGCAATTCTGTGACTTCAGTGTAACATTCTGAAATCAACTCACTAGCGAGGAGGACTAAGCGCTGTTGCTTCTGGAGCCACATAATTCACGTGTTTGGCTACCATGAGATTGAGCATGAAATTTCGCATCAAAGACCTCCATGCCTGAGGAGCAGACATGCAAGGAGGTGGCCCGGCCAGGGCGAAAGAGCTAGCACAAAGCAAGCTGGGTTCTTCCATGCATGAGAGGGGACCAGGAGGCGTTTCCAAGAGACAGGATCTCTGCCGTCACTCTCCACCCTGGAAACAGCACATTGCTGCTCTCCGAGTTAGGCCATAGCAGAGAGACTTGGGCTCTTTATGACGGCCGGCGAACGCGCTGAGGTGGGGTCGGATCCACAGACAAGCAGCCTGCACCCCTCCTCCTGGGCTCAGGAAGACTCCATGTTTACCTAAATGTTCCCAACACCTTAATTTTTGTACAAGTGGCCCCTCATTTTCATTATGCAGCGGACCTTAACAGATTTATTTTAAAATTAAGGGCCTCTTATCCCAAGGAAACCACTGGCAGAATTGAGGTTGAAAAGAGTTCTGGAAAATGCCATGTGCAGGGGTTATAGATGAAATAAGATATTGTTAATCTGCCAAAATGGTTGATTTCATGATCAAGAGAAATTTTTTTATAGCTTTCATATCTATAAACATAGGAAGAGTTGTCCAGAGAAGGAATATGAATTCTGTAGCACTGTTATTGGGTTACTCATATTGTAAAACTAGCAAAGCTCCTGTGTATTAATTGTATTTGAACTTTTAAAGTCATGGTTTTCAGTGGAAACTATATTTTATTAATGATCATGTATATATACACGCCAACAAATAGTCCTCTGGACATAACAGGGCTGCTGCACCCATGAATTCATTTCAACTATACCTACTTCCGTAAGACTAGAATAAGAATTGGCCCCTTAACATTTCCTCATGGAAGTGGGAAGACTTCATGAGGTGCCACCACCCCTTTAAGGACTACTGAGGGCTAATGCTGAATAGGGGAAGTGGAACTGCTTTCTTCAGTGGTGTACCCACTGGTATACCATCCACGATCCATCCACCAAACGCTCAGGAACGTGCCAGTATACCCCGATGAAGCTG
Source organism: Typhlomys cinereus (assembly GCA_023101885.1). Lineage (NCBI taxonomy): Eukaryota > Metazoa > Chordata > Mammalia > Rodentia > Platacanthomyidae > Typhlomys > Typhlomys cinereus. The sequence goes on from JALPQD010000009.1 coordinate 14,139,789, forward strand.
TGTAGGCTACACACACAAAAAGATATCAACGTAAAAGGAAGACTACTTGGGAAGAAGACATTCAATGAACAATATGGAGTGAAAATGACTTAACTTCATAGTATTCCCCTATATGACTGTAGCAAATAAAATTTAAAAAATTATCAAAGTAAAATATGGAGAAATGTAGTGTATTTATGAAAATCCTGCAAATGTTGGCAAGCACAAATCGTAAGGTTCATTTGTCACCAGGTGGATGGAATGCCCGATATTTTTTTTTTAAAGTTCTGAAAATTAATTCTTTTTTTTTTTTATTTCAGCTCATACAAACTTATTAGGTACACCAGTTCCCTCCCTCCCTCCTCCTCCCCCCCATGCCCCTTGCTCCCCCTCCCCACCCCTCTCCCTCCCCATCCCCCAGTGCCTCCCACCCCAATTCCCAGAGAGTCCTTTCTTGTGCATGTCTGATTTTCCTCTGGGCCCTCCTCTCCAATGACGTACAAGGACCCAGTGGCCTTTCCCTGAACCCTTTCCCGTGTTCCCCTTAGGTATAGGAACACTGCTGTGGCTGCCAATCCTTTGCCTCCAAGGATCTTGGTGCCTTTAGCAGATGCTAGACTTTGTGAGGTCAACAGTGTGTTGGACAATGCACAGGGCATGCAAAGTCCAATTATGATTGCTTCAGCCCTAACTAGTATAGAGTATCTTACATATCATTGCTCCTCCCATCCTTTTGCTCTTACACTCTTACTGCCCCCTCTTCCGCAAATTTCCCTGAGCTTCAAGATTGGGGAGAGACTAAGCTGGCCTAGTTCTAGGTGGTTGATATAGAGCCTCTGAAGTTCTGGATTGTGGTTTGTTGATTTTCTTTTGCAGTTTTGCTGCTCCTGCAATGCCCTTCACTCCATCCTGGTGGGCATTGTATGTTACCCCCTGGCCAGAGACAAAAAGCTGTTAGAGTCTTGTGATAAAAGCACATTCAAAGGTAGATGTAATAAAAGTGGGAAACCACAGTAAGGGAGGGGTCTATCACCCATTTGCAAAATGGTTACTTTTTATCTGCCAGACTATATGCCCTCCTCTTCTGGTGAGATCACACCCCCTCAGTAGTAAATGATCAGGAACAAAAGTTTGTGAACTTAATCAGATGTCTCATTACTTATTTGGGTCCTTGGTAGAGGCCTATTTTCCCTGCTGTAACATGGTCCCTTCTCTCCTTGTTTCTGGTGTGACCCTCCTACCCCTCCTGTTCATAATCCTTGGAATTACTGTCTCTAGGTGGGCTGGGTGGGTTTGGTACTAGGAGCCACCTATTAGGGATTACATACGGCACTTAATTTTCTGGGTCTGGGATACTTCACTTAATATAATTGTTTCTAATGACATCCATTTCCCGGCAAATTCCAGTAATTCATCATTTTTGATGGCTAAGTAGTACTCCATTGTATAGATGTACCACCTTTTCCTTATCCACTCGTCAACTGTTGGACATTTGGGCTGATTCCATGACTTTGCTATTGTAAACAGTGCTGCTATGAACATGGTCGTGCTTGTGCTATCGAGGTGAACCTCTGCTGTATGGGGGGTTATTCCCAAAAGTGGAATTTCAATCTTTAATTTCTTTAAGAATCTCCAGACGGCTCGCCAGAGTGACTGTATGAGCCTGCATTCCCACCAGCAATGTAGGAGACTTCCCCTCTCTCCACATCCTCTCCAACATTTGTTGTTGTTTGTATTGTGGATTTTTGCCATCCTGACCAGGGTGAGATGATATCTCAGGGAAGTTTTGATTTGCATTTCCCTGATGGCTAAGGAAGTGGAGCATTTTTTAAGATATTTGTTAGACATTTTAATTTCATCCCTGGTAAAATTTCTTTTAAGTTCCAGGGCCCATTTTTTAATTGGGCCATTGGTTTCCTTGGTGTTTAGTTTTCTAAGTTCTTTGTGCACTCTGGACAGCAGAGTTCTATCAGATGTGTGGTTAGTGAAGATTTTCTCCCATTCTGTGGGTTGTCTTTGAGCTCGTGTTACAATCTCTTTATCTGAACAGAAGCTCTTTAATTTCACAAGATCCCAACTGTTGAGAGTTGGTAGCAGTGACTGTGCTATTGGATGTCTGTTTAGGAACTGTTGGCCTAGCCCAATCAGCTCGAGGGAGTTCCCTATCCTTTCAACTATGGTTTTTATAGTCTTTGGCCTGATATCAAGGTCTTTGATCCATTTGGAATTAAGTCTTGTACATGGTGACAAATACGGGTCCAGCTTTAATCTTCTGCATGTGGAGATCCAGTTTTGCCAGCACCATTTGTTGAAGATGCTGTTCTTTTTCCATTAGATTCTTTGGGCCCCTTTGTCAAAGACCAAATGGCTGTAATTTTGTGGGCTTATATCTGGGTCTTCAATCCTTATCCATTGATCTGTGTGTCTATTTTGGAGCCAGTACCAGGCTGTCTTTATAACTATGGATTTGTAGTATAGACTAAGGTTTGGTATGGCAATACCTCCAGCTGTGTTTTTGTTACTCAGGATTATCTTTGCTATCCTGGGTCTTTTGTGCCTCCATATGAACTTTGAGATTGTTTGGTCAACTTCTTTGAAGAATTGCTTTGGGATTTTGATTGGTATAGCATTGAATCTGTATATTGCCTTTGGTAGGATGGTCATTTTTACGATGTTGATTCTGCCAATCCAGGAACAAGGGAGGTCTTTCCACCTTCTGGTATCTTCTGCTATTTCTTTCTTTAGGGTTTTAAAGTTTTCATTGTAAAGGTCTTTTACCTCCTTGGTTAGGTTTATACCAAGGTATTTCATTTTTTTAGGGGCTACAGTAAATGGGATTGTTTCTCTCAAGGTTTTTTCACTTCTTTCATTCTGGGCATATAGGAAGGCCTCTGATTTTTGCACATTTATTTTGTATCCTGCCACCCTGCTGAACTTCTCAATTAGTTCCAGGAGCTTCCTGGTGGAGTTTTTGGGATCACTCAGGTATAAGATCATGTCATCTGCAAATAGAGATAGCTTGACTTCTTCCTTGCCAATTTGAATCCCTCTTATGTCCCTTTCTTGTCTTATGGCTTCAGCTAAGACTTCAAGTACAATATTGAATAGAAGTGGTGAGAGTGGACAGCCTTGTCTAGTTCCTGATCGAAGTGGGAATGCTTCCAATTGTTCCCCATTGAGCATAATCCTTGCTGTGGGCTTGTTGTATATAGCTTTTATTATATTGATAAAGGTTCCGTCCATTCCTACTGTCTCTAGCGTTTTGATCATGAAAGGCTGTTGGATCTTGTCAAAAGCTTTTTCTGCATCTATCGAGAGTATCATGTGGTCTTGGACTTTGGACTGGTTTACATGATGAATTACATTTATTGGTTTGTGTATGTTGAACCAACCTTGTGTGCCGAGGATGAAGCCTACTTGGTCCCTGTGAATGATCTTTTTAATATGTTTTTGAATCCGATTTGCTAAGACTTTGTTGAGAATCTTTGCGTCTGTGTTCATCAGGGAGATCGGCCTATAGTTTTCTTTTTTAAGTGAATCTTTATTAGGTTTTGGGATTAAGACGATATTAGCTTCATAGAAGGAATTTGGTAGTGTTCCTTCCTTTGTTATTTGATGGAACAGTTTAAGGAGTATTGGTGTTATTAACTCCTTAAATGTCTGGTAGAACTCTGTGCTGAATCCATCTGGTCCAGGACATTTTTTGGTGGGAAGATTCGAGATTACTTCCTCAATTTCTTTATATGTTATAGGACTATTTAAATAATTTACAACTTCCTGATTCAATGTAGGTAAGTTGTGTTTACTGAGAAATTCATCCATCTCTTTTGTGTTGTCAAACTTCACAGAGTATAAGTTTTTGAAATATGATGTTATAATTCTCTGGATTTCTTGGGTATCAGTAGTGATAACTCCATGTTCATTTCTAATTATGTTAATTTGGATTTTCTCTCTCTTGCTTTTGGTTAATTTAGCTAGGGGTGTATCAATCTTATTGATTTTTTTCAAAGAACCAGCTTTTTGACTGGTTGATTTTTTCTATCGTTTTCTTAATCTCGATTTCAGATATTTCTCCCCTTATTTTGCTAATCTCCTCTCTTCTACTACTTTTGGGATCAGATTGCTCTAGTTTCTCTAAAGCTTTAAGCTGCATTGTTAAGTTGTTTATTTCTGATGTTTCCATTTTTTTGATGTAGGCATTAAGAGCTATGAACTTACCTCTTAGAACAGCTTTCATTGTGTCCCAGAGATTTTGGTAAGTTGTATTTTCGTTATCATTCACTTTCAGGAAATCTTGAATTTCCTTTTTAATTTCTTCCTGAATCCAGTTCTCATTCAGCATCATAGTGTTAAGTTTCCAGGAGTTAGTGTATTTTCTCTTGTTTGATGTGTTGTGGATGTCCAGCTTTAGGCCATAGTGGTCTGATAGGGCACAGGTTAGAATTTCAACTTTCTTGTATATGTGTAGATTCATTTTGTGGCCCAACATGTGATCTATTTTGGAGAAAGTTCCGTGTGCTGCTGAGAAAAATGTGTATTCTTTGGTGCGTGGGTGAAAAGTTCGATAGAGATCTGTAAGGTCCATTTCTTTCAGGGTTTGATTAAGTTCCAAAGTGTCTCTGTTAAGCTTTTGACCTGTTGATCTATCCCATGTTGAGAGGGAATGCCCCATATTTTTGCACTGAAATTAAATGTTGTGATCTCCACATTGCAGATGAAAATGCTAAGTTCCTAGAAATTTCAATGTCTTCTTGGAAATGAGCTCACCTAGCCATTTGGAGGCAGAAATCGCAACCCGTAGTCATTGCCTTTCTGACCTCTGTTAGATAAGCTCCTAGAGGAAACCCTCAAGACCATGCTGATGGTCAACAAATGCAAGGAACATATCTCAAGTGACAACTTTATAGAGACATTTAAAACGCTGACATTTTGTGGGGTGGTATAATTGATAGAAAGAAACTCTAGTTGCATTAATCTCTTGCATGTGTGGGCGTGCCCACTTCCTCCCTGAATGTGATGGGCTTCGCTGTTGGCAGCAATTTATTTCATAATATTGTGGTCTGATTGAAAGCAGATAGTAAGGAAATTTCTCCTTTAATGGAATTATTGCTCAGAAAAAAATATGGCACTTGGGTTGGGAAGTCTTTATCATACATACTAACCACGCTCTTCAAAATGTTATGTCGCATTTGTAGCTCCAACTGTATCTTTAAGATGACAAGCGATAGAAAGCCTATGGTTACACAGGGCACTCATCTTCATGCGCAACGTCAGTGTTAATGTAACCTTTAAAATGTAACCTTTAAAAGTGTGGCAGTTATCAGCAGTATGACCCATATCAAAGTTGAACCACCTGACAAGCTCCCTCTTGATGTCTGGCAGTTTTGTATTTTGCACTGTAGGTATATGTGACAAGACCTTTCTGTTGACCCATGGGCAGGACAATATGGAGTCCCCATGATTGTAAATTCTGAGCTCAGGTGTAACAGCCACGATCTCTCTGATTAAGCACCAACTCATCCACATGCTTTGGCATTGCATCAGAGAAAGCAGAGCAACTTCTCACCCAACACCCACATCTTTAGACTAAATTTTTGGTTTATTGCCCTCTTCCATACCATCAGTACTGTATGAGAAACCAGCTAGTATGAGACTGTATGAGAAACTCCTTTGTTTCTCTCAGACATGACGGAGAGACGTTCGTTGCTAACAATTTCTTTTACCAAGTAATTTCATCACAGACCAGTGCCCTTGTGATGAGAATAAAGATTCCACACAAAACGTAGAAAGAACATGGGAATATTAGTGTTAGGTATAACAAAGATTTTAATATTGTTGCAGTTATCTTGCATGTTGCTGATAAAATCATGGCAAAACAGTTTAAGGGAACAAGTAGCTTAATTTTCTTTTACGAGTGTTCAGTTACAGTTCCTTGTCCAGTTTGGCAGGAGAGCCTACACCAACACCAAGGACCAAGGAAACAGGTCACACCATGCCCACATAACGGGTGAGAGAGGAACAATCCTTACTTGCCAGACCAGCATGTCTGGCCAAATATACATAAGGATGCCAACTTTCTCAACCAGTTCCCTCCATCTTATTCACTTATTCAGAGATTAGTCCCACCTACCATGGTCTGGGCCCTCCCATGATCTAGACAATGTTGCTGGTTCACTCTGAGCTTAACTCAACTACCAGTTCTCTACAAATGTGCCTAGAGCTTGAAACCTCAACCATACAGTTGATGCCTATATCTAACTATGACAAATATGAACTATAAGTACAACACTGGAAATTTGAGTCATGGATTAAATAAAGTATGGCCCTTTTCATAACACAATTTAGAAAGTCATAAATAGAAGAAGTAGAGTTGTAGATGTAGCCCAGCAATAGAGCTCTTGATCAGCATGGATAAAGCCCAAGTTCTAGCCTCAAAACCAGAAAGAAAAAGACGAAGAAAAGAGTGCTCATGAAGAAGGTCCCCCCCCCAAAAAAAGCAAAACATCTTCATGGACTGAATGTTTTTAAACACATGTGAACTCAATTCATAAAAATACTGATTTATTCTTCATGATTATTTCTGATCCTAAGGCTAAGATACAGATAATTACGGCTTCTTAGATTTTTAATGTAAATTAAAATTTCTAGCATGAACATGAGTTAGTTTTATAATTTTCCAAAAGAAGAAGGAAAGAGCTGGCGACATAGCTCAGCAGGTAAGGTGCCTGCTTACAGATTGTAGATCTGAGTTGCAGACCTTGAAACCCACATGGTAGAGGGAGAGAATTACCTTTTGAAACCTGCCCTCAGACTGACTTCCACCTATGTGCCAAGGCATGCCTGCACCTGTTTTCTTCTCTCTCTCTCTTCCACCCATGTGCCACGGCATGTCTTCTTGTTTCTCTCTCTCTCCCCTTTCACTCTCATTCTCTCGAATAGATGAATAAATAAAAATTAAAAGAGAAAACTAAAATATTACCAATGATATCTAGGTGAATAGAGTTTTCTTTGCCCCTCATTGAAAAGCAATCTATTAGGTTAAGATAATTACAGACAAAGATGAAGTGACCCATAGGAGTTTAACTTCCAAGGAAAATCACAAGAAATGACAAGAGGAGCAGAGAGGTAGGGGGAGGAGGAAACAGCAATCCTTTGGGGAGCCGTCTACAGCAAAGGAATGAATTTAAATTCCTTAAAATGCCTTTTAAATTCACCTGCTTGGATTGTTTACCTGTATCAGAGACCAGCAATTCAGTTGCTAAAGAAGGCACGTGAACTTAACCGACAATACAAGAACATTTTGTAAAGAGAATATTGGAGAGCTTGGTTAGCAGAACTTAATTTAGGACCTATCTTAGAAACTTGATTTTTTCTTCCATCTCTTGCCTCTGAAAGAATGTTTTAAATGGTCAAGGAAGAGAGCAAAATCTAGAATTTCATTCTGAAACAATTTTGGATCAAACTGACAAAGTTCAGATGCTATAGGTCCAATAGATGTGACAAATGCATAGATTCATCTTTTTGCAGGAATAGTGACCAAACACAGAATGATCTCTTAGGTGACAGCACACAGGGAAAGTGAAGCATTCTGCAGAGTACCTGACTTGATGAGCAACTGTGGATCAAGTTTCTAAAATGAATGAGTAAGAATTAATGTATCTTCATATCATCACCAGATGGATCACATCCCTGAAATACAAAAGGTAACACTGAATTCAATGAAAGTAGACAAGGTTGTATCAGACACTGGCAAAATGTCATTAGATTTCAAAAGTTCTCTCTTCTAGGCAGATTCAGAAGTTAAAATGTGAAACGTGGGAGTACTCAGTTGACAACATAAAATTTGTAAGATAAAACTATGAAGTCACAAAGAAAAATAAACCATGGAGTATTCAATACTTTAGAACTTTGTATGATCTAGAATCATCTAGGAGACAAACCTCCGAGCATAGCTCAGAGCGATTACCTAGATTAGGTTAATGCAGATTGAAAGACACACCTTAACAGTCAGTGGCATTACCCAAGGCACTAGGGTCCTGGACTGACTACAAAGGAGAAAGTGAGAAGAGCAGGGCCATTCATTGCTCTCTGCTCCTGTTGATGCAATGTGTGTCTAGCCATTTCAACCATGAACGACTGCCATGACTTCTGCACCATGTTGGACTGAACCCTCACACTGTAAGCCAAAATCAACTCTTCTTCCTTAAGTTGCACTTATCAGGAGTTTGGCCACAGCAGCAAGACAGATAACTAATACACTTAAGGTAGCCTCACACTCCACAGGCAGCCTGGGATGATCTTGAACTCCTGATCATCCTGCCTCCACCTACCAGATGCTAGGATTGCAGGTGAGCACCATCATGCCCACTACACATTCCTTATATGTGTGATAGTTAATCCTGGGTGTCAACTTGACCACACCTGGCATTAACCAATATCAGCTATCAGACTACCTGTAGAGATTATCCAGATCAATACATCTACAATACAAAGACTGATCCTACATCTGATTAGAACCTCCTAGTAACAGACCAGATAAAAGGAACCATAGAGCAGAAAACTCTTCAGGAATTCTTCAGGAATCTCCAGCCTTCAGATGTCATCCACTGGCTTACTGGACTGAGCAGCTCTGAGCCTTCAGGATGTTTGCAGTGACTTAGCCTATCTCCAGCTTCAGCTACCAGCCATGAAAGACTGTTTCTCCCTTCTGGAACTATAAACTAAATAACTCTCCCTTTCTCCCTTAAGTTGCTTGACTTCGAATCCTCTCTCACAGCAACAGTTAAGAGTACCTATTAGGACATGTCAATATTTTTAATCAAACTAGATGAAGACAAATAAAACAAAACCAATTTTATTGGGCAAATAAAATTATCTGTGGATCTCTTTCCTAGAAATGAAAATTTGAGATGTAGAATAAATACTTGGTTTTAGTTCCACGAACATGGACTGTCCCACTTAATTTGTTCACGGGGAACATACAGGACACTGGTTGTCCATGGTAACATAAAACATGGATGCAAGGACAGATTTAGCAATGGCTTGTGAGAAGAAACTTGTGGCCTTCATGCCCACAATTTATATTCTGACATGATTAGCATACCCAACCCTCCCCTGGGAAATGATAAGATGTCAGTGTTGGATCAGTGAACACACACAATGTGAGGCTCAGTTGTCCAGGCTTCAAAAGACCAAGGATAGTAGATGCCCACATTGTTGTGTTACAAACTTGTCACCTCTGATGACAATAGACTCTCAGATATTAAAGCATATACTCACATAGGACCAAGCATGTTATTTCAGACCTTAAACTAGTACACAAAAAATAAGATAGTTAAGAATTCATTGCCATTTAAAAAAATCATTTATTCATGCAATAATTCATGCAATAAATGTTTATGGAGTTCAAATCAATGCCAAGTGCTAGACAGTTATTAGCTGAATTTAGTTCCCAAACCAACCTTCACATGGCCCAGGTCAAAAGGCAGCTCACCTGAAAAAGTGTTCAGCAGGCAAGCATGAGAACCTGAGTTCAACCCCCAGGACCCATGTAAAAATAGTCAGGTATGGTGGCACAATCTTGTAATCCCAGTGCCAGGAGAGTGGAGACAGGTGCATTTCTGGGACTTGCCAGCTTGTCAGCTTCATCTCCTTGGTGAGTCTCAAGTCATGAGAGACGCTGTGTCAAAAAACAAAGTGACTGAAGTCGGAGGAACAACATCTGAAGTTATACTCTGGCCTTTTCTTGTGTGTGTGTGTGTGTGTGTGTGTGTGTGTGTGTGTGTGTGTATACACATACCCATACACATGCATACACTCACAAATGAAATTCTCCAGTTCAACTGATTTTCAAAATGAAAATGAATTATGAATTTGGGAGGCAAGTCTCCCAATTTCTACTTCATTACTTCAAAATGCCATGTGGTTCCTTCTTGTCCTTTTATCTGTAGTTTCAGAGTTTATAAATCACTCTTATCTTCTTGTATATTGAATAAGATGCAAATGACAAACTTTGCAATCCACCAAATATTCTGGATTTTCTCCAGGGATCGTATCCATCTTGACTAGAGTCATTCGTAGTCCTCAAGAGGAAAACAGAAGTGATCCTTTGCTGATGCCAAGAGAATAGATCTCTTGTTCAGGCTTTGCTTTCAGGAATTTTTGCTGCTAGTGAGGTTATCATAGGTCTAAATGATAAAGACATTCCTTATGCTAAGGAGAAAATAGAGCATTTGGAAGTAAAAAAGAAAAAGATTAAGTTTTAAACTCAGAAGAGAAAAAGATAAAAAGATTAAGAGGACAAAATGTTGGTAAGCCCACCTCTTAATGCTATCGTATAGACAAAGCTTTAGGTTTTCTCCTGTCTGTCCTGGGTATCACATTCTTCCTCAGCTGATTAGGAATCAGAAGTCCAGTATTTACATTCCCACATTCCCATCATTTTCTTACTGATATGGAACCTTGGGTGTTTCTTTCCTTTCAGAATGAATTCACCTTGTCTTGTCTACAGGATGTTCAGACTCCTCTGAGGCAGAATTTTACTGGCTAGATGAATAGTTGGACACACAACTATACCAGGCCTGGTCGTGGCAGGTATTATCAATATCATAACATTTTCTCTGAGTCTCACTTAATGTGAATCAGCAACCTCACATTTTTGATCCAGAATTTTTTGTATTAAAATAGAACAATATTTAGCTCTTTATACTTAACTCTATCAGAAGAATATCTGCTAATATCAGAATTAGCTAAATATCAGAATCTCTACTTTAAGTAAGAAAATGATTTGAGCAAACAAATGGAAATATTCAGATCTAGATAACATTCTGATCAAGATACATTTTTCAGTATGGCAGCCTTGAATTCTACTTCAGATCTGAATGACAAATAAAACCTATTCTGAATATTTAATTGTTGATGATTTAATCTTCAAAGTAAGCCTGGATAGCAGACACTCTCTTTCATCCTGGTTTAACAGTAGATGGACACTGTGTAGTCAAGCTTAGTCACGTGACTCAGAGCAGGAATTGAGTGTCACGTGGGATTGTTGTGGTTCCAGGGTTAAGGTTGCAAACACTGTGTTCATTCCCCCCTAGAAATTAGGAACTGTTTTATCTTTAATTGAAGGAAGAAAATAGATTACTTACAAAATTTTTTAACAGGAGGAAATAATCTTCCCTAATAAAGAATAGGCATTTGGAGTTACCAAAATAACTTATCAGGTAAGGCATCTATTTTCAAACCTGGTGGGTGACCTGAGTTTGTTCTCCAGAGTCCACATGGTAGGAGAGGAAAACTGATTTCTGAAAATTGTCCTCTGCCCTCTATTCATGTGTAATGGCATGTACCCCTCACTGACTGTGCCAGATTCTCTAATGACTCCATGTGCCTTCCATGTTTCATGGAAGTTACCATTCCATGTTTACTTTAAGTCTTGCCACACACACATACCACACACACACACACACCACACTGCATACACACGCAGTCTCTGTTGCCTATCTCCCTGAGAGATTGTAGTTTGCCTTTGTCTCTATTCTAGCTGCCCCTCTGCCATCCCTTTCATTGGTCTTCTCGCTGAGTACCATAGAACCACGCCAGGTACTATCACAGTCCTGTACCTTTCTTCCCACTGACAGGAATGATTTTCCTCTCCATCTTACTTAGGTCACATGGGAAAATTTTTCTTGGACTTTCAGGGTCCTATTGCAATGCTGTCTTCTATTGGTCATTTTTCCTAAGATTCTCTTCTCCAAGCAGATTTGATTCTTCTCAATTGTATTTCCATGGCACTTCTAGTGGAAAATTTCCCATAAAGTATTAGAGAATTATTATTTGTTGAAGAATTATTAGCAGGTCTCTTTTCTCATTAGATTTAAATTATGAAGTGGCCATGATTTCATCTCCGTGCCCAGATTCTGTCATGACTTGCCACACAGTTTTTCAGTAAGTAGCTTTAAATTACATTTGTTGCTATCGAATATGATTTTATAGATGTTTTTATTATCTCCAGGCAAAGTAAAGGATTATGGCTGGGGTGTGGAGTGAGCACTTATCTGGCATTGGAAAAGCTCTGAGTTCCATCCCCAGCACCATGCGCGCACGTGCGCATGCACACACACACACACACACACACACACACATCATTTTCATTTGCTACTTTTTTTCTTGAAATGATACATAAAAATTCTACTGAATAATGGGAAAATGTCCAATTTTTAATTCATTATATGTTTCCTTTACATGTCCTGATCCTGGAAAGTCAGATGGCTCAGTGGGTAGAGGCACCTGTGACAAGTCTGATGACCTTGATTCTGTCCCTGGAACCCATGTGAAGGCAGAAGAACTCCACAAAGTTATTTTCTGTACCCACATAATGGTGATCAAGGGCCGCACACTCAAATACAAATAACATTTTTTTAAAAATTTTTTATTATTATTTATTCAACTGTGTGCATGTGCGTGTGTGTGTGTGTGTGTATCTGTGTGTGTGTGTCTGTGTATGTGTAGAACCACGGGCGAATTCGGGAACCACCATGGACGCCTCCACCTCCTCCTTGTTTACTCTGCCCCGGGATTCACAGGCTCTGCCCTACCAGGACCAGAAGCGCAGGCCGCCCCCGCTTCCGCCTGCCGTCTATACGTGGGATCTGGGATCCGAACTCAGGACCTTCCGCCTGCAAGGCAGAGGCTTAACCCCTGAGCCACCTCTCCAGCCCTCAAATACAAAAAACATTTTATAAAAAAAATGCTTTGAGCATATGCACGTCTATCATCCCTTGTCCCCATTCACACTGATCCCCTTCTTTCCAAATAGATCCCTTCTACTTTCATGTCTTAAAAAAACCCTAAGCTCTACATGGAGAGAAGACAGGCAATACTTTTGCTTTCTGAGTCTGGCTTGTTTCAGTTAGTATGATGATCTTTGGGTCCATCCCACAAATGGTATGATTTTACTGTCTTTTCTCAATGCTGTATATATGCCATGTCTTCTATGTCTGCTTATCTGCACATTTAGGCTTATTTCCTGTCTTGGCAACTGTGAATGGCGCAGAAGTCAGCATGGACATGCAGGTGTCTCTATAGAAATGCTTAAATTCCTTTAGGAATGTACCAGGAATCGCATAGGTGGATTACATGATAGTTCTATTTTTAGTATTTTTTGAGAAGTCTCCATGCTACACTAACTTACATTCCCACCAGTAGTCCGTAAGTCCTCCTGCCCTACATAAACATGCTGTATTTAGAATTGTTTGGTTTCTTGATCATGGTCACTCTGGTGTGAGAACAGAATCTCACTAATGCATCTATTGCATCCAGTGTCTGACTGGTGTGAAATGCAGTCTCAACATAGTTCTGACTTGTGCTTCCCTGATGAACAGATACACTCCACATTTCCCCCTTGTATTTTAGGTCCAAGTGTGTTTCTGCTTTGAGAACTGGCTGTTCAATGCATGTGCGTATTCAACAACATCAGACTTTTAGGATACATTTTTGTGAGTAATTTTTTTCCCAAAGAGATCGTAGGAATTCTGCCATTAAATAGGAACAATTACATCGCTCTCCACATGACTTTTATAATTATTTTGAAACCTGTTGTAGTATGGTCAAATAAGTCAGTGGGTGGTTTCTGAGTGGAGCCCCGAACTGGTCCAAAATGCTTCTTTATCCAGATGAATAATACTCTGATTCATGGTTGGGTTGATTTCTGTCTTTATGACAGTAGAAGCATGTACTTGTGGCATCAGCTGGGCATGAGGATTGTGTACTTGGACATTTTGCTCAGTGCAGAGGCTGTGACAGGCTTCTTGCGTAGCAGAGGGACCACACACATCCTCCTGGAGCAACTCTTTTCCTGGTTTCCTCCCTTTCATGTGGTGCAAATGCCTTACTAGATCTCTCTCTTAACTGGCACGCTGCAAGCCAGAGTCTGGAACAGGCACAGAAGGGGAAGCTCAGCGACTTCTCTGTGTGTCAAGACAAGGCCCCTGCAGCCCCGCTATGAGATAAATGGGGGTGTGGAAACAACCGGCTTAGCCAACAACCGCCTGAGTGCCACAGCCAGTGTCTTTTCTGTAATTATTGCATTTAATACAGCTAGTTACTTGCACAAAAGAGTTTCCGGATCCAACAATTTCCACTGGGGGCTGTTTAGGAATGTGCAGGCCCATCATTTAGCCCTGATATTGTTGGGTTGTCAGAATTGATCATAGCTCTTGACGGAACACCTCTAGCTTTTTTTTTTTTTTTTTAATGGAGTGACTCAGAGTGACATTTCACATTGTTTAAGGAGGAGTGATCTGTTAGTTTATATTTTATCTAAAACTGTGGATCAGATGACCTCCCTCGGGGCTTAAATACATGAATCCTTCTTGCATGTTATAATTAATAGTGGAGCCAGGAGAGAAATTCATAACGAGGGGCCGAAGAGCTGGGCAGAGCGACTTGTCAAAAAGAAGGAAATTCCACCCCAGATTAGCTTATTTTTAAGCATGTCAAGTTCTACACACAAACATGATCTATTGCTTCCTAGCTGTGTCTGTTTGGGCCGGCATGCTCCGGGCGGTGTGAGACACCGCTGTAAATTTTGTCTGAGTCAGGGCAACTCTGATTGATCTCTGAGTGTAAAATCGATGAGAAGACACTGTCATTTTCTTAAAGGATGAGCTAGAGAAGGAAAATAAATTAGGACTCCACGGAATGTCTATCTCCAGTGCTCATTAATTCAGTGTGGTCTGTACTTTGTTAATGTTAGGGCCGCGGCTTTAATCTTCCAGGTGCTCTTCCTGCGGCTACTTGCCGGGCTCCTTCTCTGGTGTATGTATATTTCATCCAAATGCGGGGGGATGGCGGCCTCTCCCCCCCCCCTTAGTTTCTGATTAATCTATTTTATTATTTTGGAGGGATACATCACCACAGATACTGATGAACTTTAAACATGGATGTCTTTCTCTCTCTCTCTCTCTCTATCTGTCTCTCCAGCCCTCCTCCTCCCTTTTTCTCTTCCTCTTCTGTTTCTTCACTCTCGCACCACTTCATCAGGAGACCCATTCAATTGCCTTGAATAGTTTGGGCAAATAATAATCTAAGCTTTTGGTGTTGTACAATAAATTCTGTGAATATTTACTATCTTTCTCTCTTCTCTTTCTCCCTCTCCTTTGCCAATGCCCTTTCTCCTTCATCAGGACATGCGTTCATTTGTTGCAAACAGTTGGGGCAAATAACAACTGCCGTGCATTGTGTCTCACAGAATGAACTCCATGGAAATGGATTTTCTCCTCTCTCCTTGGCTCCCTATTTTTTTCACCTTCTATCCCTTCTTACCTTTTGTGTCTCCCCTACTTTTTCCCTCCCCCCCATCTCCTTACTTCTGTTTCTTCTCTGGTCTATGGACATGTCACTCTGGAAACTCCTCACCTCATCTCTTTTTCTTCTAAGGCTTTTTTTTTGGGGGGGGGATTAAAAAAAGTTGTTTCTTCATAAGTTCGTGTGTGTCAAGACTTTCCCTCTGTTTCCAGAGTGAAAGTACTTATGAGTGCATGAAGGAACGGCATGCTCAGAATCATTATTGGAGGGTCTGGACTAGGCTATGTATATATTAAAGCTGGAGGCAGTCTATGACTGACATAGCATGCCCTTGATGTTCAATGTTTGCTTTTTGCTCTTCAGGAAGAGAAGAGGGGGAGGACAAGAAAAGCAAAATGTCAACTCCCATTTGCATTTGGTATTTGTATCCACGTAATACTGTTTCCCTCTGCCACAGAAACCCAACATCTAGTTCTGTTTGCAGCTCTGACTTCGGCTGCTGTGACTGGAGATGGTGAATCAAATGTTCCTGAAACATTGCTCACTGCTGACACACTGCGCACACCTCGGTCATGACTCACGCGTTGCAGTCACAGCTTCAATTGTTCATGGCAATCCGTGAATAAATATTATGTGGCTTCTGGAAGCCATTTATTTACTTAGGAAAATTTCTATAAATGATAGAAAATTTGCTCTAGTTTGTCAAAAATGTCTACTCCAAAGGGTGGTGGTAGTGGTTTAAAAAAAAAAAGAAGGTCTATTCGCTTCAAACAACCTTAAATTCATATTCATGAAGGGTGTTTACTTTCTTTAACAAAGCACAGAACATGCACATGCCAATTAATTATTTCTCAGAGAAAGGTCATTTGGGGGACTCTATCTCCGTCTTTCCAACTGAGCATACTAAATGAATAGATTTGCAACTTAATCTAGAAGTGACATATATTTGACCTTGAAATTATTTGTCTTCTTCCTCTTCTTTTAGATACTTGTCTTCCTTTACTATAGAGGCTATGACAAAATGAAACAACACTTTGAAATGTGAAAACAATACGTAATTTTTGAGAAGTAAATTTGAGAGGAAGATACACTGTATTTGCTATGTGTATCCCTTCCACTGTCAGTCTGGTATCATTTTGCTTCTTTCAGAGAAAACTGCTCTCAGAAAGCCAAAGGCTAGTGTATGAAGTGATCGTTCATATCTTTAGATGTTCTCCTTGCTTCTTTCATCAGTAACCTTAAGATATTTTTTCTCAGAAGATATCTAAAAACAAGGCGTTGGATGAGACAATGAATGGAATGGTTATTTTACATCCCCAGGGAAATTTGTAGTTTGCAGAGGCGCACTGTGCCTACTATATGCCTACTATATGCCTACTGTATGCCTACTGTATGCCTACCTGCCTTAAGTGCTAGAAAACAGATGCAGTGAATACAAATCCCTCTCAGTCTCTGCTTTCACCTGTGCACCACAAGGTTTTGGGAGACAGCGAGGGTCTAACATCTCCTCCTGTAAGTGCCTGGTTAGTGACCTTAGGCAAACAGTTTACTTAAGAATTTCAGTTCTCTCATCTATATGATCATTCTCAGGATGCAGAATTGCCCAGATGAGCCATACTGAATTTCATGGCAGCAGGAGATACATATCGCCCTCTGGATTAACACTATGTATTATTGCTTTTGGTTTTTGATTTGGACCCAAAGAGGCCACAGAACATCCAGATGGACCGTTCAGCAGGACATTGAAAACATTAGAGGGTGGCAGTTCACACATTTTACAACTCAAATGACATCAAGGAAGCATTTGGAGTATATTTATTACATCCACAGCAATTATGGGATGACTTCAGAATAGGCTAAAACATCTCCCCAGGCCATATTCACATCAGACATGTCTGCCTTTACAGCATGCACATGCATGTGACAGCTATGATTGAAGACAGGAAACAAGGCTTTCTGGACCATCAGCACTTCACTATGGAGAGAAAGTTACTTGCGATGTACATAGTGGTTCCTTTCTTTCTGTGACCACTTGAGACTTCAAAAAATTCCTCAGAATATAAGGAGTATAGAAACTTTATTAATTTACTTTGAAATTAAAGAACCTTAATGCTAGTGCATCATTTTTATCATATATTTGTAAGAGAAAAATGTGTATTCACTTGGTCTACTCAATAATCCCTTTAGGCATTTAGCTAGTGAAGATAATTTGACAAGTGTGCATGGAAGTACAAATATGATCATGCAGGTCTGTCTTGTTCATGGAAAAAGAAATCTAATTGATTTTCTATAAGCAACTAAAGACAGATTATGATTTTTTAATGCCACTGAATCCTATGCATAGGTTTAATGTTGGTCTTGCTCTCTCCTCCTTATGTCCAGGTTAACCTTGTCGACTATGTGGAAGGATGACTACTGAGAAATGAGCAATAATGATCTCTTTTGAATGGAACCAGGTATTGATAAATTCTATCATTCTCTGCTTCTTCTGAATTTGGAGGATGACTGTGAAGCTCAGGGTGACAGTGTAGTTATGAAAAGTAATTCAGGGGAAGTCATAAAAAGCTATAACTCTTTGTTACTGAGTGAGTGGTTTAATCCCCATCAGTGAAAATGTTGAAAAAAAATGTGTCTGCTATTACAACTCCAAATCCCCTTTAAAACTTACAATGATGCATCCGTTAGCTTGTTCTTTTAAGCTACCTCAACATTTTCTACTAAAAGTCCACTCTGGGAGCATCACTTGCCTTCAGGTCTATGGATACATTTCCATAAAGCAGATCCCTAGTGCTTTTCTTCTTGCTCAACTGAAACTCTGTGCCCATGATGTGTAAAACTCCTCCCTTCCCCTTTCCCCAATTTCTGTAATCACCATTTCAATCCGATTCTGTGCATTTAACCATTTCCAGCATTCCATTTCAGAGACACCCTTGGGACTTGTCTTGGTTTGACCATGTATTTCACATAACAATTGTTCAAACTCATATATGTTGTCACTTATTAAAGATTTTTCTTTATTATAAGTCTAAATAGTGGTGCAATTGCATGAATTTGCCAAGTTTTCTTTATCCAGTCATCTGTGCGTGGACATTTAAGTCATTTTTACCTTTTGGCCCTTGGGAATTATGTTGCAATGGCATGAAAGTGCAAATTTTTTGAATAAATATCCAGGAATGAAACCACTGGATCATACATAGTTTCATTTTTCAATAGTTATTTTTTTATACTACTTTCCACGGTGATTTCTCATTTCCAATTCCCCCAACGGTATACAAGGGATCCAATTTTATCGCATCTGCTCAAGAACTCTAGTGCTAATAAGCCTCCCATAGCAGTTTTGATTTACATTTGTCTGTCGTGAGTTACACTGGGAACTGTTTTTCATATGTCATGTGATCATCACATGGCATCATTGGAGGGGTATCCACTCAAGTCCCAAGCCCATCTTCTAAATATGTGCTGAGATGTTTATTTATGGTAAGAAACATTTTCTGTGAACTCTGCAAAGCAAACCACTTCCAAACATAGTCTTCAAATATCTCTCCCCTTTCCCTAGTTTTCCATTTCACTGTCTTATGTTCCTTACTGGGGAAAAGATTCTTGGTTTAATTTAGTCCCATTTGCTTGGTTTGGTTTTTCCTGTACAACAATGGCCTGTTCACTGTTTATTGCCAACATCACGACTTTTCTCCTCTGTTTCCTCCTAGGAGTTCTACCAGTTCTCCTTTTATGTTTAAGTCTTTAATCAATTTAGCTGATTTTTTATTAGGATGTACCATTAGGGTACAACCCCATTTTTTTGCCTGCAGATAGCTAGTTTATCAGCACCATTTGTTAAATAAATTATACTTTTCCTACAGGAAGTTTGAGGTAGACTTATTAAAGATCAGTCGATGGTATGGATGTAGGTTCATTTCTGGGTTCTCTTATGTTCCACTAATCTGGGTTTGTCTTGAGGCATTTTACCATACTTTGGCTTTAATTTTTAATTCTTTGAAACTCTCATGCCATTTTTATCCCTTACTAGGCAGTGTTCATTGTTGATATACAGAAATGCACCTGATTACTGTGTGTGTGTGTGTGTGTGTGTGTGTGTGTGTGTGTGTGTGTGTATAAGAGCACACTTGTGTGTGCCTGAGGATGCTCAGAAATCATTCTGGATTGCTTTTTCATCTTATTGCTGTGCTCTGGACTTTCCCAGACTCTGCGTTCCAGGGCCAGAAGTTCAGGCTGTTGCCATATCTGCCTGATATTTTTACCTGGGATCTGGGGATCTGAACTCAGGTCTTTTTGCTTGCAAAGCAAAGGCTTTAATACCTTAGTGTCTTCCCAGGCCTCCAGTTTAATTTTTCAAAGATTGATAGATACACTTAACATGGATAAATTTGAAGAATGTTGCTAATAAATAATGTTGTCAGTGGTCACTGACTCGTAATTGCTTATGCCATGTCCATCAAGTATTTCATACCTGCTTTCTGTCTGTATAAATGGAAAATAGCAAAATTGTATTGAATCAAATGGGAAGACGATCTTTGTGAAAATAGTTGATGTAGGTCTTGGAATAAGTAGAGACTCAGAGATATTTTTCTTCAGGAAACTGAGGTAGGGAATAAATAATGTTTCAAGTTCCGTAGTATAAATGAGTTGAATCAGGGAAAAGAATCTGGCAGTTCTGGGGCCAACAAGATGGCTCAGCAAGCAGAACATGCCTAGCAGCCAGCCAATACCTGAGTCTGAACTAACGTCTAATAGCTTCTGACTTTTCTCCCTCAATCTCTCTTTTTCTCTCTCTTACATATACACACATATGAATAAATGAAATAACTTAAAAAAAAGAAATCCGGGATTCTTGCTTATATGAACATGTTGCATTCTTTTGATGGGGGGGTATGTTGGACTTAGAAGAGCAGATTTAACCTCAGTGATAATTGTTTATTGTGGTGTCTGTCAGTGTACCAGTTATGTAATGGGATATACTGCATGGCTATGTTTTGAGACTAAATGCTAGTCATGGCTTAGGAATGGTAAAGGATGCTGCATTCTGAGCTTCAGGCTCCTTAACAGCCCTCAGCATTCCCATCAGTGAAGGGGGTTCACTAATGTCCCCTAATACACCCTTAGGGGACCTATGTATAACACGGGATCTTCCCTAAGAATCTGCACTACATGGGGGGGATTGTACCTGTTTTACTTTAAGAAAATCTGAATATTTGGGGTAACATTTTGGTGCATTTCTGAGGAATTCTCTTCCAGAAATGTGATTAAATATTACATTCAGACTTGAGAATTTGGTTTGTGTTTTAGCTCTTTTGATTAGACATAGCTAATGGCTTCACCTTTCACAATGCATTGAAAGGCTTTTGACTTTATCTGCTGTAGTTTTCTTATTGTTTAGCTGCAGAGAACATTATTTTGCACCATTCCCTGGAAGGATCCAAATGAGAGGGAATATGGCTTCTGAAAGTCTTGAATATTTTTAATCTTGGAAGTCCTCAACAAATTGTCATTTCATTAAGGTGCCCTGCTAAGATGTTCTTTCGTGTATCATCATTAAGATGAATCGTAGCTCCCTCTGAAATGTGAATGTAATATGCATGTTATAGGCTACACACACACACACACAGAGAGAGAGAGAGAGAGAGAGAGAGAGAAATCGTAACTGCAGGAAAGGTTCTGCTTCCTGCTTCTGGGAGGAGGGTGTAGGACCCTGTGTCTTTGCTGCCCGGTTCAGTTTCAGCTTTGTGTGTGTGTGTGTGTGTGTGTGTGTGTGTGTGTGTGCAGACTTGAATTGCTTGTGGAGGCTCAAGGTTACCATCAGGAATCATTCTGGATTGTTCTTCCATTGTTACTTGCTCTGGGGTTTCCCAGGCTCTACCTTCCAGGCCTGGAATTACAGCTGCAACCATATCTATCCAGTATTTTTAACATGGGATCTGGGAATCTGAACTCAGGTCTTTTTGCTTGTAAGACAAAGACTTTAACCACTGAATCATCTTCCTGCCCCCATCCCCTAAAACCCTTTCCTGACAGTGAAAACAGCTTAATTAAACAATGACTCTTTGGATGTCAAAGGTAACTGTAAGGTTTTTGAACTTGTAGTAAAATAAAGGCAAGTATTTCCATCTTGGCCATCTGCATCAGCTTGTATGGTAGCATTAAACACAATCACAGTGTATACTTTTCATCTCTTTTTAAACTCAAAACTCCTCCACCGTCTGTGTCTGGCTTCTTTCATTAAGCAACATGTTAGGATGATCCAGCCAGGCTTGCCCTCCATCAAAACTGCATTCAGAAAACAACAAACCACAGTTCAGAACACCAAAGACCCTGCATTGATCACCTGGAACCAGACTAGATAAATCTCTCCCCATCCTAAAATAAAGCTCAGGGAAATGTGCAGAAGAGGGGGCGACAAGATTGTAAGAACCTAAAGATGGGGAGAACCAATGATATGCAAGATACTCCACACAAGTAGGGGGCACAGTAGCCATAGTGGGACTTTTCATGACCTGCACAGTAACCGACATGTCGATGACCTCCCAGAGTCTAGCATGGATCACAGGCAGTAGGATTCTTACAGGCAAGGGATTAATTGTTATAATAGTGTTTCCATACTAAGGGGGAACCCAGGGGAGAAGAGGGGCGCTCTGGGTTATGCCACTGAGTCCTTACACCTCACTGGAATGGAGGACTCAGAGAGAAGTTTGGTATTCACTCCAGGAAATGGGAGGAGGAAAGGGGGAGGCACTGGGAGAGGGGGATGGAGGGGGATGAAAGGAAGGGAAGGAGGGCAGGGTGCAAGGACTGGGGAAGGGTGGAGGGAGGGGACCAGGGTACCTATTGAGCTTGTATGATTGGGGAAAAATAAATTTTAAAAATTGCTTTCAGTTTTATGACCCAATAGTATTCTATATATTGCTCCATTTATTTGTCTGTTCATGGCTGGGTTGTTTCTACCTTTTGACTGTTACAAATAGAGCTGCTGTAAATGGTGGTTACACTTATCTAAGTAAGTCTTTGCTTCGGACTTTTTTGGATGTACGTCTGAACGTGCTGCTGCAGAGTAAGGCAGTCAGTTGCAGACGCCAACTTGACATTAGAAAGCTGAACCTTTGGGCACTTCTTTGAAGAGGTCTTTAGTTAAGGCAAGCTTTGAACAAGCCTGTGGGAGAGTTTCTAATGATGCAGAAGAACAAACCCTCAGCGGGTGAGACCATTCCCTAGACACACGGACAAGAGGGGGAGCGCTGGGTTAGTACGTTGACAGACTGTCAAGGGAGGACATAACTGGTCTCTCTCACAGTTCCTGCGGGTATGGTGTGGTCAGGTCTCTGAGTTCCTGATCTTGGTATGAACTGTCCTGCCTCGCTTGTGAACTGTGACTGAGAATCATAAGCTGGAATAAATCTCTTATTCCCCTAAATTGCTCAGTCATTTACGCCAGAAACAGAAGAGAAATTGAAACATGGGGTGACAGAGCAATTCTGCGTTTGATACTTGGGAATCACCCGGTTGTCTGGCCCAATGACTGGAAATGTCCATTTCCATTCTTTTCAACAATGCAGAAGGGTTCTAATTATTCTCATCCTGGTTAGTTCGGGCTGTTTTTTGTTTTGTTCTTTTTTGTCATTATTATTATTCTACTAGGTGTGAGTCAGTATCTCCTTTTGGTTTTGATCTGCCTTTGCTGTGAACAATAGAGCAGACCATCTTTCAGGGTCACGTTAGCCACGTGTACTTGTCTAATTCAGTCCTCTACTCTTTGTTGTTTTCTTTTTCTTTTGTGTCTTGAGATAGGATCTTTCTAAGTGACCTGGACTCACTTCAAACTTGTAAAATCAGTGACCCGCCACTGATTTTACAGATGTGTGGCACCTGTAATTGCTTGTGACTTCTGTCACTGCTGGGTTTCAGGTATTTGAATGGAATGTTTCATGAATTTGTGTATCATTCCTGCCCGGGAGCCATGCTAAGTATATGTACTGCCAAAGAAAGCAGTTTAAAAAAAAAAAAAATATATATATATATATATATATTCTGACTATTAAGCCTTTGTCAGCTTTTCTTTGCAAATGTGTCTTATAGATTGTCTTTTTGATTTTTTTTATTATTTATTTAATTGTGCGTGTATGTATCTGTGTGTGCGCGTATGTATGTGTGGGTATATATGTATCTTTTTGCTTTTTTATTATTTATTCAATTGTGCATGTATGTGTGTGTGTGTGTGTGTGTGTGTGTGTGTGTAGAACCACTGGCGAATTCAGGAACCACCATGGACGCCTCCACCTCCTCCTTGTTTACTCTGCCCCAGGATTCACAGGCTCTGCCCTACTAGGACCAGAACACTTAACCTCTGAGCCACCTCTCCAGCCCTGTCTTTTTGCTTTCTTGATAGGGTCCTTTGAAGTTCTTGGGACCTTAGTTTTGATGAAGTCTAATCTATCTCTTTTTGTTTCCTTAGTTTTTACTGTCTTATCAGAGGTCACTTGGAAAGTTTTAAACAGAAAATATATTTTTTCTACTTTTACAAGGACATTGAGTATTCATCTCAGTTTCCCTCCCTGATCCTCTCTAATTCCTTCCCACTCCCACTCACTCTTCTGCCTGTGTACTTCTGTGGACCCCTGGGTTCACTCTTGCTTGTCTACTCCTGTGGGGGCTCAGGCCTCCATGGTAATATCAAGTTATCTCTCATCAGGCCACCCCACTGTTATGTGCATTTCCCTTCACTTATCCAGCTTTAGACCCAAAGGTTTCCACTGTGAGTTCCCATTCTGTGGGTATAATAACAGCTGCCTACAGAGCACTTTGATGTACTGTCTTCCTACCTATAGGTTTAATGGCTGTCTTCCTTATTGATCTATTTCCTCTCTTTTTTAAGGTTCTTGTTCTAGTTTAGGGACGGGTACCATTCTGACAAGCGGATCTTGACTCCAATCAGAAAGCTATTGGTTTTCTCCTTGGTACTTGTTGCAGTTTGCCTGCATGGTTGCTGATAAATCACCCCCAAGCAGCTTAAAGGAACAAGGAGTTTATTCTCTGAGCATAGTCTGGTTACAGTTCTCAGTGCAGCTTGACAGGAAAGCTCACACCAACACCAGGGCAGAGGGAACTGGCCACACCATTTCAACATAACGGCTGAGAGCGGGACAATCCTTACTTGCCAGATCAGCATATCTGGTCAAGTGTACACAAGGATGCCAACTTTCTCAACCAGTTCTGTATTTTATTCCAGGGCCAGTCCCACCCACCGTGGGCTGGGCCTTCCCCAATGGTTAGACAACCTGCAGGTTTGCTCTGAGCTTAATTCAACAACTAATTCTCTACAAATGTGCCCAGAGGTCAAACCCTCAGCTATCAAATTGACACCTCTGTCTAACTATGACAGTATTCATGCCACGGTTACACTGGTGGTCACCTGTTGCCATGGTGATTTATATTGCAACTTACAGATCTCATGCATTGATGAAGCCAGAACAATAACTTTTACTTATAATAACTGTGGAATTAAAAATAGTTTCTCCATTATAACATTAAATGTTAATGGAATTAATTCACCGATCAAGAGACACAGATTACAAACTTGGATTAAAAATCACAATCCATCAATCTGCTGCCTGCAGGAAACCCATCTCACCACAAAAGATAGGCACGCTCTAAAAATAAAAGGCTGGTCAACAATTCTACAAGCTAATGGAAGCAGAAAACAGGCAGGGGTAGCCATTATGCTCAGACAAAGTGGACTTCAAACCAAAGAAAATTATAAGAGACATGGATGGATACTACATTTTAGTCACAGATACAATTCACCAGTAAGACTTCACAATACTGAACATATATGCACCCAATACGGGCCCCTCCACATTCATTAAGAAAACCCTACAGCATCTAAAGCAAGAAATCAACCCCCAAACGATAATTCTTGGGGACTTCAACACTGCCCTCTCAACATGGGATAGATCAACAGGTCAAAAGCTTAACAGAGACACTTTGGAACTTAATCAAACCCTGAAAGAAATGGACCTTACAGATCTCTATCGAACTTTTCACCCACGCACCAAAGAATACACATTTTTCTCAGCAGCACACGGAACTTTCTCCAAAATAGATTACATGTTGGGCCACAAAATGAATCTACACATATACAAGAAAGTTGAAATTCTAACCTGTGCCCTATCAGACGACCACGGCCTAAAGCTGGACATCCACGACACATCAAACAAGAGAAAATACACTAACTCCTGGAAATTTAACACTATGATGCTGAATGAGAACTGGATTCAGGAAGAAATGAAAAAGGAAATTCAAGATTTCCTGAAAGTGAATGATAACGAAAATACAACTTACCAAAATCTCTGGGACACAATGAAAGCTGTTCTAAGAGGTAAGTTCATAGCTCTTAATGCCTACATCAAAAAAATGGAAACATAAGAAATAAACAACTTAACAATGCAGCTTAAAGCTTTAGAGAAACTAGAGCAATCTGATCCCAAAAGTAGTAGAAGAGAGGAGATTAGCAAAATAAGGGGAGAAATATCTGAAATCGAGATTAAGAAAACGATAGAAAAAATCAACCAGTCAAAAAGCTGGTTCTTTGAAAAAAATCAATAAGATTGATACACCCCTAGCTAAATTAACCAAAAGCAAGAGAGAGAAAACCCAAATTAACATAATTAGAAATGAACATGGAGTTATCACTACTGATACCCAAGAAATCCAGAGAATTATAACATCATATTTCAAAAACTTATACTCTGTGAAGTTTGACAACACAAAAGAGATGGATGAATTTTTAAGTAAACACAACTTACCTACATTGAATCAGGAAGTTGTGAATTATTTAAATAGTCCTATAACATATAAGGAAATTGAAGAAGTAATCTCAAATCTTCCCACCAAAAAATGTCCTGGACCAGATGGATTCAGCACAGAGTTCTATCAGACATTTAAGGAGTTAATAACACCAATACTCCTTAAACTGTTCCATCAAATAGCAAAGGAAGGAACACTACCAAATTCCTTCTATGAAGCTAATATCGTCTTAATCCCAAAACCTAATAAAGATTCACTTAAAAAAGAAAACTATAGGCCGATCTCTCTGATGAACACAGACGCAAAGATTCTCAACAAAATCTTAGCAAATCGGATTCAAAAACATATTAAAAAGCTCATTCATGGGGACCAAGTAGGCTTCATCCCTGGCACACAAGGTTGGTCCAACATACGCAAATCAATAAATGTAATTCATCACGTAAACCAGTCCAAAGTCCAAGAACACATGATACTCTCAATAGATGCAGAAAAAGCTTTTGACAAAATCCAACAACCTTTTATGATCAAACGCTGGAGACAGTAGGAATGGAAGGAATCTTTATCAATATAATAAAAGCTATATACAACAAGCCCACAGCAAGGATTATGCTCAATGGGGAACAATTGGAAGCATTCCCACTTCGAACAGGAACTAGACAAGGCTGTCCCTCTCACCACTTCTATTCAATATTGTACTTGAAGTCTTAGCTGAAGCCATAAGACAAGAAAGGGACATAAGAGGGATTCAAATCGGCAAGGAAGAAGTCAAACTATCCCTATTTGCAGATGACATGATCTTATACCTGAGTGATCCCAAAACCTCCACCAGGAAGCTTCTGGAACTAATTGAGAAGTTCAGCAGGGTGGCGGGATACAAAATAAATGTGCAAAAATCAGAGGCCTTCCTATATGCCCAGAATGAAAGAAGTGAAAAAGCCTTGAGAGAAACAATCCCATTTACTATAGCCCCTAAAAAAATGAAATACCTTGGTATAAACCTAACCAAGGAGGTAAAAGACCTTTACAATGAAAACTTTAAAACCCTAAAGAAAGAAATTGCAGAAGACACCAGAAGGTGGAAAGACCTCCCTTGTTCCTGGATTGGCAGAATCAACATCGTAAAAATGACCATCATACCAAAGGCAATATGCAGATTCAATGCTATACCAATCAAAATCCCAAAGCAATTCTTCAAAGAAGTTGACCAAACAATATCAAAGTTCATATGGAGGCACAAAAGACCCAGGATAGCAAAGACAATCCTGAGTAACAAAAACACTGCTGGAGGTATTACCATACCAAATCTAAGTCTATACTACAAATCCGTAGTTATAAAGACAGCCTGGTACTGGCTCCAAAATAGATACACAGATCAATGGATAAGGATTGAAGACCCAGATATAAGCCCACAAAATTACAGTCATTTGGTCTTTGACAAAGGGGCCCAAAGAATCCAATGGAAAAAGAATACCATCTTCAACAAATGGTGCTGGCAAAACTGGATCTCCACATGTAGAAGATTAAAGCTGGACCCGTACTTGTCACCATGTACAAGACTTAATTCCAAACGGATCAAGGACCTTGATATAAGGCCAGAGACTATAAAAACCATAGTTGAAAGGATAGGGAACTCCCTCGAGCTGATTGGGCTAAGCCAACATTTCCTAAACAGACATCCAATGGCACAGTCACTGCTACCAATTCTCAACAGTTGGGATCTTTTGAAATTAAAGAGCTTCTGTTCAGATAAAGAGATTGTAACACGAGCTCAAAGGCAACCCACAGAATGGGAGAAAATCTTCACTAACCACACATCTGATAGAACTCTGCTGTCCAGAGTGCACAAAGAACTTAGAAAACTAAACACCAAGGAAACCAATGGCCCATTTAAAAAATGGGCCCTGGAACTTAAAAGAAATTTTACCAGGGATGAAATTAAAATGTCTAACAAATATCTTAAAAAAGGCTCCACTTCCTTAGCCATCAGGGAAATGCAAATCAAAACTTCCCTGAGATATCATCTCACCCCAGTCAGGATGGCAAAAATCCACAATACAAACAACAACAAATGCTGGAGAGGATGTGGAGAGAGGGGAACTCTCCTACATTGCTGGTGGGAATCAGGCTCATACAGTCACTCTGGCGAGCCATCTGGAGATTCTTAAAGAAATTAAAGATTGAAATGCCATATGACCCTGCGATTCTACTTTTGGGAACAACCCCCCCATACAGCAGAGGTTCACCTCGATAGCACAAGCACGACCATGTTCATAGCAGCACTGTTTACAATAGCAAAGTCATGGAATCAGCCCAAATGTCCAACAGTTGACGAGTGGATAAGGAAAAGGTGGTACATCTATACAATGGAGTACTACTCAGCCATCAAAAATGATGAATTACTGGAATTAGAAACAATTATACTAAGTGAAGTATCCCAGACCCAGAAAATTAAGTGCCGTATGTACTCCCTAATAGGTGGCTCCTAGTACCAAACCCACCTAGCCCATCTAGAGACAGTAATTGCAAGGATTATGAACAGGAGGGATGGGGTAGGAGGGCCACACCAGAAACAAGGAGAGAAGGGACCATGTTACAGCAGAGAAAATAGGCCTCCATCAAGGACTCAAATAAGTAATGAGACATATGATTAAGTTCACAGACTTTTGTTCCTGATCATTTACTACCGAGAGGGTATGATCTCACCAGAAGAGGAGGGCATATAGTCTGGCAGATAAAAAGTAACTGTTGTGCAAATTGGTGATAGACCCCTCCCTCACTGTGGTTTCCCCCTTTTATTACATCTATCTTTGAATGTGCTTTTATCGCAAGACTCTAGTTTAACAGCTTTTTGTCTCTGGCCAGGGGGTAACATACAATGCCCACCAGGATGGAGTGAAGGGCATTGCAGGAGCAACAAAACTGCAAAAGAAAATCAACAAACCACAATCCAGAACTTCAGAGACTCTATATCAACCACCTAGAACTAGGCCAGCTTAATCTCTCCCCATCCTGAAGCTCAGGGAAATTTGCGGAAGAGGGGGCGGTAAGAGTGTAAGAGCAAAAGGATGGGAGGAACAATGATATGTAAGTTACTCCATACAAGTTAGGGCTGAAGCAATTATAATTGGACTTTGCATGCCCTGCGCATTGTCCAACACACTATTGACCCCACAAAGTCCAGCATCTGCTAAAGGCACCAAGATGTTTGGAGGCAAGGGATTGGCAGACACAGCAATGTTCCTATACCTAAGGGGAACACGGGAAAGTGTTTAGGGAAAGTGCACTGGGTCCTTGTACGTCATCGGAGAGGAGGGCCCAGAGGAAAATCAGGCATGCACAAGAAAGGACTCTGGGAATTGGGGTGGGAGGCACTGGGGGATGGGAAAGGAGGGGGGTGGGGCGGAGGAGCAGGGGGTACGGGGGAGGAGGAGGGAGGGAGGGAACTGGTGTACCCATTAAGTTTGTATGAGCTGAAATAATAATAAAAAATGTATTTAAAAAAAAAGAAAATCAGGCAATATTGGAAAGATATTCAAAAAGTATTAAGTGATAAAAATATGTCATGCAATATCTTAGAATAGTTATTATATTGATAAGATGACAAATATGTATATCAATAAGTAGAAAATTGTCCATGTATATTATGCTGAATTGATATCCCTGGACAGTGAGAATAAAAGTGAGATGAGAATGAATTTGTTACTTTGCATGTTACTTTACTTTTTCTGAATATTACAACAGATTTTTCATTATTAAAAAATGCATTTTGTTTGTTCTTAAATCACAGTTTTAAACATTTTAATTTTTTGATTGACAAATAAAGCTCAACATGATACTTTGAAAAAAAAAAAAAAAAAGAAAACTATAGGCCGATCTCTCTGATAAACACAGATGCAAAGATTCTCAACAAAGTTTTAGCAAATCGGATTCAAAAACATATTAAAAAGATCATTCATGGGGACCAAGTAGGCTTCATCCCCGGCCCACAAGGTTGGTTCAACATACGCAAATCAATAAATGTAATTCATCATGTAAACCAGTCCAAAGTCCAAGACCACATGATACTCATGATAGATGCAGAAAAAGCTTTTGACAAGATCCAACAGCCTTTTATGATCAAAATGCTAGAGAAAGTAGGAATGGAAGGAACTTTTATTAATATGATAAGAGCTGTATACAACAAGCCCACAGCAAGGATTATGCTCAATGGGGAACAATTGGAAGCATTCCCACTTCGAACAGGAACTAGACAAGGCTGTCCACTCTCACCACTTCTATTCAATATTGTACTTGAAGTCTTAGCTGAAGCCATAAGACAAGAAAGGGACATAAGAGGGATTCAAATCGGCAAGGAAGAAGTCAAACTATCCCTATTTGCAGATGACATGATCTTATACCTGAGTGATCCCAAAAACTCCACCAGGAAGCTCCTGGAACTAATTGAGAAGTTCAGCAGGGTGGCAGGATACAAAATAAATGTGCAAAAATCAGAGGCCTTCCTATATGCCCAGAATGAAAGAAGTGAAAAAGCCTTGAGAGAAACAATCCCATTTACTATAGCCCCTAAAAAAATGAAATACCTTGGTATAAACCTAACCAAGGAGGTAAAAGACCTTTACAATGAAAACTTTAAAACCCTAAAGAAAGAAATTGCAGAAGACACCAGAAGGTGGAAAGACCTCCCATGTTCCTGGATTGGCAGAATCAACATCGTGAAAATGACCATCCTACCAAAGGCAATATACAAATTCAATGCTATTCCAATTAAAATCCCAAAGCAATTCTTCAAAGAAGTTGACCAAACAATCTCAAAATTCATATGGAGGCACAAAAGACCCAGGATAGCAAAGATAATCCTGAGTAACAAAAACACTGCTGGAGGTATTACCATACCAAACCTTAGTCTATACTACAAATCCATAGTTGTAAAAACAGCCGGTACTGGCTCCAAAATAGACACACAGAACAATGGATAAGGATTGAAGACCCAGATATAAGCCCACAAAATTACAGCCATTTAGTCTTTGACAAAGGGGCCCAAAGAATCCAATGGAAAAAGAATACCATCTTCAACAAATGGTGCTGGCAAAACTGGATCTCCACATGCAGAAGATTAAAGCTGGACCCGTACTTGTCACCATGTACAAGACTTAATTCCAAATGGATCAAGGACCTTGATATAAGGCCAGAGACTATAAAAACCATAGTTGAAAGGATAGGGAACTCCCTTGAGCTGATTGGGCTTGGCCAACATTTGCTAAACAGACATCCAATGGCACAGTCACTGCTACCAACTCTCAACAGTTGGGATCTTGTGAAATTAAAGAGCTTCTGTTCAGATAAAGGGATTGTAACACGAGCTCAAAGGCAACCCACAGAGTGGGAGAAAATCTTTACTAACCACATATCTGATAGAGCTCTACTGTCCAGAGTCCACAAAGAACTTAGAAAACTAAACATCAAGGAAACCAATTGCCCAATTAAAAAATGGGCCCTGGAACTTAAAAGAAATTTTACCAGGGATGAAATTAAAATGTCTAACAAATATCTTAAAAAATGTTCCACTTCTTTAGCCATCAGGGAAATGCAAATCAAAGCTTCCCTGAGATATCATCTCACCCAGGTCAGGATGGCAAAAATCCACAATACAAACAACAACAAATGCTGGAGAGGATGTGGAGAGAGGGGAACTCTGCTACATTGCTGGTGGGAGTGCAGGCTCATACAGTCACTCTGGCGAGCCATCTGGAGATTCTTAAAGAAATTAAAGATTTGAATGCCATATGACCCTGCGATTCTACTTTTGGGTATAACCCCCCATACAGCAGAGGTTCACCTCGATAGCACAAGCACGACCATGTTCATAGCAGCACTGTTTACAATAGCAAAGACATGGAATCAACCCAAATGTCCAACAGTTGACGAGTGGATAAGGAAAAGGTGGTACATCTATACAATGGAGTACTACTCAGCCATCAAAAATGATGAATTACTGGAATTTGCCGGGAAATGGATGTCATTAGAAACAATTATATTAAGTGAAGTATCCCAGACCCAGAAAATTAAGTGCCGTATGTACTCCCTAATAGGTGGCTCCTAATACCAAACCCACCCAGTGTCTTGAGACACTCATAGGTAAATCTATGTATTACCTACAGTAATTGCAAGGATTATGAACAGGAGGGATGGGGTTGGAGGGCCACACCAGAAACAAGGAGAGAAGTGACCATGTTACAGTAGAGAAAATAGGCCTCCATCAAGGACTGCAAGTAAGTAATGTGACACCTAGTTAAGTTCACAGACATTTGTTCCTGATCATTTACAACTAAGGGGGTATGAACTCACCAGAAGGGGAGGGCATATAGTCCAGCAGATTAAAAAGTAACCATTTTGCAAATGGATGATTGACCCCTCCCATTGCCAAATGCCATATGACCCTGCGATTCCACTTTTGGGTATAAGTATTACATCTACCCTTGAATGTGCTCTTATAATAAGACTCCAGTTTAACAGCTTTCTGTCTCTGGCCAGGGGGTGACATACAGTGCTCATTACGATGGAGTGAAGGGCATTGCAGGAGGAACAAAACTGCAAAAGAAAATCAACAAACCACTATCCAGAACTACAGAGACTCTATATCAACAACCTAGAACTAGGCCAGACTAATCTCTCCCCATCCTGAAGCTCAGGGACATTTGCGGAAGAGGGGGCGGTAAGAGTGTAAGAGCAAATATGGGAGGAGCAATGATTTGCAAGATACTCCACACAAGTTAGGGCCGAAGGAATCATAATTGGACATTGCATGCCCGGCTCAATGTCCAACACATTATTGACCTCACAAAGTCTAGCATCTGCTAAAGGCACCAGGATCCTTGGAGGCAAGGGATTGACAGCCACAGTAGTGTTCCTATGCTTAAGGGGAACACGAGAAAGGGTTCAGGGAAATGCCACTGGGTCCTTGTATGTCGTCGGAGAGGAGGGCCCAGAGGAGAATCAGGCATGCACAAGAAAGGACTCTGGGAATTGGGGCGGGAGGCACGGGGGGGGGGGGGGATGGGGCGGGAGGGGTGAGGGGAGGGGGAGCAGGGAGTTCGGGGGAGGAGGAGGGAGGGAGGGAACTGGTGTACCTATTAAGTTTGTATGAGCTGAAATAATAATAAAAAATGTAATAAAAAAATAAATGATACAGTATACCCTTGACTACAAAATATATATATATATATATATATATCTCATCTTAAAATGTTAAAGTAGCCAGTATTATGTGGTTCCTAAATTATTTCCTTCTTTTCTTTAGCCCTTTTCACAAATATTTTAAAATGTATCTAATTATATAAGTATTTATAAATATTGAATATATATTATATATTATACTGAGTATATTCAATATGCTAAATTTATATCAAATTATATATATATATATATTAGTACAGTGAGTTGAACCCAGAATAGCCTCTTGCACACCGAGCACATACTCTAACACAGATCTACGTCCCACCTAGGCCCTGATAACCAAGTTTCCATTGTATTTTGGCATTTTTCAGGAAGTCAATTATTTAAAATAACAACCTGAGCGAGCGAGACCTGGGAGTTTAAGAGAAAGGCCAGCTCCTCAGAAACAGGACAAAGAACCCAACCAATACTGCTTTGAGATCTTGGAAAACCAGTCCTCAGTCCTCAGGCTACCAAGTCCCCTCACCAAACTCTGTCCCTAAACAGAATCTGCATATCAAATGTCTTGGAGCTTAGGGCGTGGCCTAATCTGCACAAAAAGAGGAAAGCAAGAAAAAATCAAACCTTCACAAGAAGGTTAAATCAACACCACCACACCCATTGTTTATTCACCTACCTAGGAGACTAGTAAACATTTCTGAAGTGTGTCAGGACTGTGTTTTCTAATCCTTTTGTGTCAATGAAAATAAGGGGACTCAGACACAAGCAGTATACCCTCAGGATATGCAGAATCATGACATGGAATGAATGAGTTGGACTTCAGGTGGAAAAGATACATCACACAGTGTGTATGTGACCTTTTAGATATATTTGGAATTGGCTTTTCTGAACAAGGACAGTAAAGACCTTGGAAGTACGTACACTGACTATGAAATGGACCTGTATAAGACACTCCATAGATTGTTATGTATTGGTCGTATTTTTTGAAGTTGAGATCAGCAAGCTTTTTTTTTATGAATCACTTGGTAAATATTTTTGTCTTTGAGATCCTAGAGACTAAAATCTAGGATGCTGTGTTGTGAGTTGTATAAGCATTTTATGTATCGTTCAGGCTGAGGATTCAGCTCAGGTGGTGAAGACCTCGCCTAGTATCCAGGAAGCCCTGGATTTGGTCCCCGGCTCATGCTTCCTGTACAGAGCAGATGGGATGGTGTGAGCTTGTTACTAATTCCATCACACTGGAGGACCAGAGGTTCAGGGTCATTTCCCGCTATGTACCGAGCTTGAGACCAGCCCGGAATATGTGAAACCCTGTCTCAACAGCAACAACAACAAACACAAAATCCATTTTGGGTTCAATTTTGGGCCCATGAGCCACAATTTTCTGACCTCTGCTTTAAGACTCCACAATGTCAAACACCAGCAGGTTTGCAGATTACGGGCAATTAGGGTGAATTTGTGCGTTTGGAAGATCTCCAATGACACAGAATGAAAAACCACTTTTCCTCAAAGGGGCTGGATTCTAATGACCCTTCTAAGGCATTGCTAGAATCACAAAAAGGGTTTGTGCTTAATAATCCACCAAGGTGTAGCTGGCCTATGGTGCTTCCTGTCTCACTGCTGACGATTCTGCAGGAGCCTTCCTGGTTTTACAACAGGATGGAGCTCAGCGTGGTCATCATGTTACCATGGCCATTTGAGTGACCGCCAGGCAGCAAGGAAAAGTTAGAAGAATGAATGAGATAATGTCTGTGAAGTACTTTGAGCTCTTGAGAAGAAATTTTCTTTGTAATTAGAAAGTAATGTCTCATTATTACAGTTATTATGATTATCACCATTATTAAAGGTAGAGCCAGGAGACACAGCCCTTCCACTGAAAAAACTGTGAATAAAGTCAAGTAACTCATAAAGGAAGTGGTTCATGCCCCAATTATGAGCTTCCAGCTTGTAATTACAGTGTGCTGGGTGGCTTTGCGTGTACCAGTTGTTATTCATCTACAAAAACAGCCCTCTGCATCTGTAATAGCTCCCAGAAGATGCCCCATATATGCCAGACACAAAGGGAACAGAAGAAAGTCCTGTGTGACCACTGAGTTGTAAAGCTGAAATGCAATTGCATGCTGAGAACCTGTCTTTAGATTCACACAGAACCCTGAAAAAATTTTGGGTGAAAGACTTTTGTTAAAAAGTGCGAATCGCACCTCCATGGGAGAAAAAACAAAAGACAACCAAAGGGTCTGTCTGTTCTCTTCATGCTCCTGTTACTTTAAATGTTGACACAGCTTTTGCCTAAGCCCTGGAACTAGCAAAATGTCCTCTTGGATTTCCAAATGTTTCTTTCCTTCCATACTATCTCTGGTCCCCAGAGGCAGAGTGAGAAAGAATAAAGTTAAGGGGGAAGCACAAAGCCAGGTAAGGGGTCCATAGACTCTCACTTGCACCCACGGAGCTACAGAAAGACAGTTCAGCATCCCATTCAGATGCAAACGGCCACTGGGTGCCTGCAAGGGCGCACCCAGCAGTCAGCTAGGAGAGATTCAAGTTCCACTGTGAGTGCTTTCAAGATGTGGAACAGGAGCCGCGGCTTCCCACAGGATTCAGAGATCCAAGGCTGGACCGCAGGACATTAGCGAAGCTGTCTTCTGGCTCCGGACCTGTCCATGGTGTGTCTCCACCTGGGAGAGCAGATTTCTCACTGACTCACTCTATAGAAAGCTAGTTCAATTTCCTGTAAGTTGTCCCCAATGCTGCCCACTCTAGCCAAGGCGTTCATTCTGAATCGGCTGTGGACTAAATGTGTTCTCTTACATGGATATAAAAGGAAGAGTGGCTTTTTTCAAGGCCAGAGTCAGCGAATGTTCCTGCAAAAGTTAGCTCAGGAAATTAAAGATTAATAAGTTCCCTTTGTTTTCCATTCACAAATGAACATAGATAGCATTATCAAGTTCTTGAAGAACAAAAAGCTTATACTTATTCTTAAAAACGATGTTGTTGACTTTATTAAATAAGTGAAAGTCAGTGAGGAAATCGACAGAGCCTGTCAGGTGACAAAATGTCAAAAAGCCAAAGTTTGAGGAGAAATCAGAAACTGCATTTTAACTTTTCAACCTTTATATTTGTAAAGTACCTTGGGGCTCACACTTGATGTTCCAATGTCCTGTCTTATTCATGTTTGCAATACATGATTTGTGTATGATTATTACCTCTGAACTAAAGTTCAGAGAGGCAAACAGATCTGTTGTAAGATGATATAACCACTCATGGAAAAGTCCACTCACACACTGAGAGCCTTGTTTGGATACCGGCTTGACCACTGAAACAGACACCAAACTTGAGTAGAATATTGCTCTCCAACTCTGTAAACAGTGGGATTGTGACAGTTTGAGGCTGCCAGGACAGCTGTTCCACACAGATGACTCAGTGGGCTTTGTCAGTCTTCAGTTCTTGGCTTCCATCTCGAGGTCTGACCCAATGGATTTGGGCCCCTGGGATCATGTCTTAAATCCAGCGGGTGGAGAGAGGAGGAAAAAGGAAGTAAGGGCTCTCTTCCTTAGTCTCTGTCTGGACTTCCAATAGTTGTATGCACTTCCTTTGTTCTCAACAGCCCGAATCTGAAAATACCAAATGGCTCAGCTAACCAGGAGGGACAAAGTGTGAAATGCATGTTGGGAAATGTGATCGCGTCAGCATCTGTGATATGTCCAGAATTAGTCAAGGTATTGGAACAGAGAGAGGAAGAAAATATGTTTTTCCCTCAGTTGAAGCCAGCCTCTGCTTTCTTCTCCTCGGACTTGAAAGAGTCCCTTTCAACCACAGGTAGACAGAGGTTTGGGCCTGGTCCCTCAGGTGTGGCAGGCTGAGCAATGAGCCTAAATATTCAACGTCGGAGACCCAAGGATTTCCGGATATGGCTTTATGTGGCTGAAGGACTTCCTGGTTGTAGGTAGATTAAGGATTTCAAGAGATTATTCTGCATCATCCCGGTGAGGCCGATGTCATCACCATGGCCCTGTTAGCAGGGAAATAGGAGACCAGGATGTGTGACGGGAGAAGCAGTGTGACCATGAAAGCAGAGAGCACAGTGGTGAACCACACACAACCCAAGGAATGTTGGCAGCCAAGAAAATACATGCTGGGACAGCCAAGAAATGGAAGCTCGTCTGACGCTCTTTAGGAACTAACTTTTCAACATCTTGACATTAGTCCATGGGAATTTTTCTTTTACCTTTCACCCCCAGCACTGCGTGAGGAAATAGCTGACTTAGGTTAGCATATTGCCTATGTGTGATCAGTTCCACTAGCAGCAGGAAACTAGTGCAGCCATGAACTGTGAGCCCGGATGCCATCGCTTCTTAGCAGTGCTCTCCACTCAGCAGAGAGACATGTGTCTTTCTCTTTCTTTATAAATGATGTGATGCCCCTGGCAGCCATTGCAGCCTTGATCCTTTTGCTCTGAAATCAAATCCTGAATCAGCGCAGTGGAGCTGATCAGGCCAAGTACTACCTGTCAATCACTATGCAGCCTAAATTTAAATCACCTGTGAAAAAGTATTTAGTTTGTTTTTTTTTTTTAATTCTATTCATTTAGTATGGACAAAGATAAGGTTCAGTATTAAAAAGCTGCTCTGTCTACCTGGAGCTGCTCTTGGAGGTGGCTGGCTGTATGATTCATTTCTTGGAAGTGGTGAAGTCCTGTCAGAGTTACATAGAACCTCCAGACAGGAAGAAGCCCAGGGCAGAAATTCCCTGAGGGCTGACTCCCAAGATGGCTACCTTGGCGAGTCACTTCCTGGTTCTTCTCCCTGCAGACAAAGGAACAGTAGCCTCCTTTCTCACCAGCATTCAGGGTTGGCCAGCCTGGGCAACATGGGCCAGCCTTGGATATGTGAAATGATCTGAAAACAGATCAATCCATGTATTGACTCTTATCTGAAATTGACCAGTCCCAAATTAAAAATGGGAAAAGCTTATACTTAGCCAACCTAAGAAAACTTCCCTCATGGGGAAGTGGAAAGGAGGATATCAACCTTGAATCCTGGGGAGCTCTGACCTCTTATTCCACTCTCTCTTCATATTGCTGAAAAAAATCCACAACCAAACAACTAAGGGGAACAAGAGGTTTTATTCTTGCTTATGATTATGGTTGTAGCTCATAGTCCAGCTTAGCAGGAAAGTGTATACCAGCACCCAGAACTAAATAAACTAGCCACATCATATCTACAGAAGTTGCTGGGAGAGGGGTAAACTTTCTCATTTGCCAATCTGTGAGTCTGATAAAGCCTGAGAAATTACAGAATCAGTTCCCTCCATCTTATCCACCTGCCTACAAATGGTCCCACCCACCATGGGCTGGATCTTCACACATTAATTTGATCATCTCCCACAGCCTGCTTAGGGCTTGACTTAACTACCAATTCTTCACAGATGTGCCCAGACCCTCAGCTTTTAACTGTCAAGTTGACAGTCCACTAATTCACTTTCACTTAAATCAACTTTCCTTTCCTGCCATGTAAATCTGCATCTGAATGGAGAAAACAGACACAATTCCAGACTCCTGGATTTAGTAACAATAGCAATAGAGAATATAAAAACAGCAAGGACCCCTCCAAAACAAACAAACAAACAAACAACAAACAAACAAACAAACAAAGGCAAACCAAGCAAAACAAATAAGCAAAAACCAAACCATAAAGGAAGGTAAAGGGCCAGAAAGGTCAGACCCGGTTGTGCTACTTATTTGTGAGTAGATCTGAGTAGCTGTGGTCTTTGGCCACTGCCCAATAAAGAGCATTCCTGCAGTGGCCTCCTCCCTCTCACTTGAAGACATTGAACGATGAGCCAATGGCCACCGCTTGACTGAAAGCCTAGGTGAATGAGCAGAGGCAGGCTCAAGGCTGCCAATATGAATGCTTGAGGCTGAATGGATTCATGCCCAGAACTTGGGCACAAAGCACTGGATGAGCATGGCCAGAAGCTGATAATTAGCTTGTCCACTTGGGGAGAAGCCAGAGTAAGAAACTGGCCTGCTGTTCTTGGTTGGCCACACAGTGCAAAAGATGAGTCTGTATGTTGTCCCTGATCTCTAGGAGAAAAGGAGACCCACTTTGGGGCTGGACAGGTTCAACTTCAGTGAATTCTGGTGACTAGCTCTAGCATTTTGCTTTGGTTTATAGGCATTGATCTTATAACATCACTGTGATATTTCAGTGTAAATCCTTCTGATTTAGGAATCTTTCAGGACAAGGATGTCCTAAAACTGAACTTAAGTCTAAGTTCACCAGAAGTGAATAGTTAGAAATCAGACTTGGATGCTTGCACACTGACCCTGAAGGCTTTGGATGGTGACATGAGACCTTGATGGTGCCCACACAGGTAAAGCCACTGCAAGAGCTGCAGCGGCGCAGAGACTTCGGGATACTGCAACCCTGCATTTGCCGTGGAGGGGCTGCTGGGGAATATCATTGCCTTGGGCACCTCAGACATGCCATCAGTGCAGGCTCAATGCTGACTGCACACAGTGGCTCTCAGAGTGTCTGCCCTGCGATTGCTGGCCATCCGCCAGCAAGCGTCAGGTACGATGGGACTTCCTCAGGAACACATGGTGACACCCCTTGTCTGCAGCGTC
The DNA here is from genome assembly GCA_023101885.1 of Typhlomys cinereus. Classification (NCBI taxonomy): domain Eukaryota; kingdom Metazoa; phylum Chordata; class Mammalia; order Rodentia; family Platacanthomyidae; genus Typhlomys; species Typhlomys cinereus. The sequence continues at coordinate 14,179,684 of JALPQD010000009.1, forward strand.
AGTGATGACCATATGCTTGTCTAACCAGTATGTCTAACTCCTTGAAATTCTCCTGGCGCTTCTTTCCTAACTCACCACTCCTCCTCCTCACCATTTGGATGCCCAGAGTGGCAGACTGGAGGACCCATCCTTGCCCAGGCACACCTCAGGCCATTTTCATCTTTCTTTAGAAGTTTTGATCTTTTCTCAGCTTTCATGTTTGTTTCAGGTTTATAATTTCAGGTATATAATTTTTATTCTCAGGTTTATAGTCTCTCTCTTTTCTCTCTTCCCTTCTCTCTAAAATATAATCTCCTGGGGACTATCTATATGCTTTTAGGAACCCATCCCTTCAAAGCTTGCCTCAAAGCTGCCACCTCTCGCCACAGCAGTGCTGCTTCCTGTGCTCTGCTGGCTGAGTGGTCCCGACTGAAGTAAGAGAGCAGGAGCATTTTCCTGTGTCAGGATCAGCAAGGGGGTCCCACAGCAGAGAGACCAAGGCTGCAAAATGTTATCGACTTTTCCATTTCATGTAAAAGTTACTGGCCTAGGTCAGGGTGAGTCCTAATGTCTACAACTATCCATTGCTCTGCACACTCTAGTCTTTAGTCTCCAATATACTGAAGTAGGACACTTTGATTGTAAAACGACAACGAAGGTCATGCTCTCCAGTTGGTGGCACTATTTTGGGAGGTTGTAGAACCTTCTGGACATGTGAGCTAACATGGTCCTCGGGTGCAGTGGTAAGGTTTAAGGGCTATAGCATCCAGGGCTTTAATCTTAACATGTACAGATCCTGCTGTTACGGGTGGAGCCCTGGTTGCCATGACTTCCACGTCATGATTCCCTTGAACCGCATCCCTTAAACAATGAGCCAAAGTAAACTTCTGTTCGGTATCTGTTCATGATGGTGAGAAAAGCAGCTAACGCAGAGAACTTGAGTAATAAAGACCACAGTAATCCCCACACAATGCAAAAACCAATGTTTAATGCCATGCTGATCTAAGCGCTAATGTGATGGAATACTGTGTGCAGCTCTGGAGATGTCTTCAGGAAAATTTTCCCAGATGTTTCCTGGTGTTGTACCCCATGCATTTTTTGTTTAGTTGAGATCTTATACTGGATGCTTGGTGCTTACCCATCCCACACAGTCGATAATGTCATGTTATTATATTAATGTTATTTAGTGTGTGTGAAGGCACATGCATGCCATGGTGTATGTGGGGATCAGGCCACAGCTTTCAGGAGTCAGTTCTTCCCTTCCACCTTCCACCTTCCACCAGAGGCAGGATCTCTCTGCTCTCTGGTTGTTTCTGTCACTGTGCAGTATACACCATTCCAGCTAACCTGTGAGCCTCCAGGTGTTTCTTTTGTCTCTAATTCCCATCCCATAGTATAATGCTGGGATTACAGGTGTGCGCCATCAAGAGAGGGAGGGTGGGTTTCAAGAATTGAATTCAAGTCCTCAGGATTGCACAGCAAGCACTTTTCTTTTCTGCTGGGCCTTCACCTGTAATATCATCCTTATATACCTATTGGTGGTTTCATATATAGAAGTCTTATCTCTTTTGATTGCATTGCTAGGCCATTTGAGGACAAGGACCACATCTATCTTTCCTTTTTATTGGGGGGGGCATGTGTGGGTGTGGGTGTGTGTATGTGGGTGTATAGAAGAGGGCATTTGAGTATGTGTGCCTGAGGAAGTTCAAGGGTGACATTGAGAATCCTCCTGGATTATCTCCTTATTGCTTTGTTCTAGGGTTCCCAGGCTCTGTCTTCCAGGGTCAGAAGTTCAGGACACTGCCATTTCTGCCTGGCATTTTTTACATTTTTACATGAGGCCCTGAGCCTTCTCTCCAACCACCAAAATCTTATTTTTTTAATGCCTATACACGAGCTGGATCATAAAATACTGGCTGGCATTTGATGACTCAAGCATATTAAAGCTCTAGCTGGATAAACCTGCAGGTGTAAAACCAGCTTCAGCTATGCTCACACCCATTATTGAAGGACATTACATACATGAAATGCTTAAGAGATATATTGAACTAATCACTTTAATCATGGACCAGATTAGGAGAGACAAGATTATGAAAATGTATTACTCATCAGTCCCCAAGACTGGAGTGATGATTGAGCATGTTACCTCTGCTGCAGACTCAGATATCTTCTCACTCTCACCCCATTACCAACCAAACACCCATCCTTGTCATCCCAACTAAAGCTTCCCTGGTTTTGCTGTTTGTTCTGTACCCTAAGAAACTCACTTAGTTTGTTTTCTTTCCATGACCAGCTCTATTCTTCACATTAGCTAGATGATCCATACTCACAATCAGTGAGATAAGTGCTGAAAGGCTACTGGGAATGCTTTGCTTAGATTTTATAACATTCTGTTGAATAAACAAAGCACAGCTTATTCAATTCCATCCATTCTACCACAATGTGTTTACTCATGATCTACATGAACCGTTCTTGCCTGCCTCTATTAAGCATATGCATTCAGTGGATTAATATAACCAGGACAGAATCATTGTTTGGGACAGGTTCCCAAAACAACACAGGCTACTGCTAGTGCTCTTGCTTGTCCTCCAGAACTAGATGGTAAGGACCCATCATTGAAGATATCACACATTTTTGATGCAGGACATGGAGAAATCAAGCTGTAAGTGACTGGGAAACTTCAGGCTTCTTGGAGAGGAAAAACATCTGTAGTCTTACCCAGCGCTGAATCCTGCCTGCGCAGATACCAATTTTTCCAGGCAAGATGTGTCCACTGTAGTGTAGTAACTTCACTGCTATGGGGCGACTAAACATTTCCTAAATCATACCTGGCACTGTAAAGTGGTCAAAAACCCACAGTGCAAGTCATAGGCCTTGCTGCTGTTGTTTTGCTAAATGGCAGTGTTGTCAAATTACTTTCTTAAGATTTATGCTTGTTCCCATAGATTAGCGCTGCTCTCAACCTTGGTCAGAGAAGTTTCCTTCTGCAACAGGCAGCAGTCGATACAGTGAAAAACTGTTGAAAGTGGCTGAGAACAAGTGACTGTTGAGGGCTCAGCTCTCAATGGATATCTTTATCAACTCCCTGCCCGACGCTCAGGAAGAGGGGGTGGAAAGAAAGTAAGAGCTGCATGGTGGGCAGGAGCGCTGTGGAGTGCTGTCTTCTGGACACGGCATGACTGATGCACTCATGAACTCACAACAGCTGTGGTTCTCTGTGCAAGACCTGCACAAGAACCAGCCGACCAACATTCCAGCATGCAAGAGGGAGGGGCTCCTGAGGCCTCCGTCCAAGGTGAGCACCTCTTGGTAACTGAGGACCTCTGCGAGAGGGAGAAACGTTTTTCTTTTCCTCTCTTTATGTTCCTTCAGGGATGCATACATGGATACAATGAATTTGTGGCCTTTTTCACCCCTGATTACCAAATCCCAACTTCTTGCTTTTCCCCACTACTAACTTTCTTCTCTCCTACCAGTCTCCTCCCTGTTCTCATGTCCTTCTGTGCATGTGACTTACTAAGTCCCATCTGAATTACTGTTAATGACATATGTTTAGGTACTTGGGCGTACCAAGGAGGCGAGTAGCTCCCTTTCCTCCCCATCGAGCCTTAACCCTCATCATCTCCGAGGGAGGTATGTTGTTCTTGACATCCTTTTTGTTTGCATGTGCAGCTGCTGCCAGTGCACTGCCCCTGCTCCATGTGTGTGTCAGACAACTTTCAAGAGCCAGCTCTCTCCTTCCACCACATGAATCCAGGGACGAAGCTCAAGTCATAAGGGCTACATGCAGAACCTTCATCCACTGCCAGTGGATAAGACCCTGAAGCAGGGTCTTACTACGTAGTCCAGGCTGGCCTCAGAATATATCCTCCAGATAAGTGTTACCCCATGGGGCTGTGCTTTGTTCATTTTTTTTTTATTTTGACAAGTACATCGCTTTATGGGTATGACTTCTTGTCTGAAATATGTAATGTACATGTTTCCCCTTCAATGCTTTGCCTGCTCTAATGGTGTCTTTTCATGAATAGAAATTCTTAATTTTAATGTAATCTAATTTATCATTCTTTTCTATTATGGTTAGTAGTGTTTTTGTGCCCTTTCACAAAATCTTTGCCTATTCCAAGGTCATGACATATGCTCCTAAGTTTTCTCCTAAAAGCTTTATTGTTTTACCTTTCACATTTAGAACTACAATTCTACGAGAATTGAATTTTGTAGCCTGTGTGAGATAAAAGGTTCCACATTTATTTATTTCCAAATGGATATCCAATTGACCCTGTGCCATTTATTGAAAAGAATAATTGTCCTCCTGTCCCCCCATTGCACTGCTGGGTCAGCTTCCTCAGACATCAGGTGTCACTGTGTATTCTCATCTGCGTCTGAATTCTAATTTGTTCCATTGGCTCATTGTCCGTCCTCTACCAATACCACTTCATTAGCCATTGTTCAATCTGGTCATTTACTTCCTCAAGGTAGAGTTTTATTCAAAACTATACTGAATAACTTTAACCCCTTTACATTTTAGAATTAGATTTTTAAAATTATACATATGCACAAACATACACACCTATGCTGGAACAATGATTGAGGCTGCATCCACATTAATTAGAGAATTGTTCTCATCATGCTGTGGATCTTCTGATGCATGGCGCGGCATAGACTTCCATTTATTTTTGCTGGTCTTTAATTAGTCATAATAACATTTTATGTTTTTAGGCAGGTGTGGTGGTAACTTCTCTAACCCCAGTGCTTAGGAGGTAGAAAGAAGAGGATCAGGAGTTCTAGGTCAACTTTTGCTATATAGAAAGTTGAAAGCCAGCATGAACTATGAGAGACTGTCAAAAAAAAAAAAAAGAACCTCACTGATGACAATGCTTTCCAGTACTTAGTATAGAACTTTTTCTTGATTTGATATTTATTACTTGAAATATTTAACTCCTTTATAGGTATTATTCTTAATATTTTACTTTGTACGTTTTGTGATTTTTTTTATGGAAGCATCATGATGTTTGGCCATACTTTCTGTCTACTAAGGGTCTTGCTAAATTCCTTTCTTTTTTGCAATGAATTTTTATTTAGGGCATGTTATACTCAGTTTCTTTCTTTACTTTCCATTGAGGTCACCTAAGTTTCCTTGAAACTGAAGCTGAAGACTTCTCTCTAAGATAGCCCTGGAAGGCCTGGTGCTTAATTCACTCATGCTGCTAACCCATAACTCTTTTTAAAATCTCACTTGAATTAAGGATGTAGTCATGGGAACTTCAAACATCTCCATGTGAGATCTCTGGCATTTGTTTCTTAAAATCATTTAGGATCCATGTAAGGAGGGATGATCTGTTGCTGGCAACCTGAAAATAGCAAATGGTATTTATCAACTTAAAACAGTATAAAAAGCTACCAAATCTGTATCAATAGAAATACCAGATTTAACATGCGAAAGCCAAGAAAGCCAGCAACACTAGATATTGAATTTCTACTGCATTGTCCTTTGAACATGCCAGCAGGGGCAACTGCTAAGTGAAGATACCACACAGCGCAATAAATTGCTTTCTTAATTCTATTAGATTGTGTGCTTTCTTTTAGATTCTACACAGATACATATGCCAAGTGCCACTAATAGCAGACTTTTCTCCCCCATTCCATGTAGAAGACAATTAAAGATTATCATAACTAAAAATGAAGACCTATTTTTCTCCATTCCCTGCCTTTCTTCATCTGAGTGACCCCTAATACTTGTTTAACTTACAGAATATGTCCAGGCCAGTTTGGGGTCAGGCATCACAAGAAAGCAACTTTCTTCTTGCCTTCTTGGATCCCTGAATATCACATACAAAATTAAACTACTCTGAAGACTCTTGTAGTAGTTTTACATCTTCATTCTGTGATGTCTATGACTTCTTTTTCAAAATAATTTATTCATCTAGGAGAGAAAGAGAGAGAGAAGCAACATGCATGTCATGATGCATAGACAGAGGTCAGAAAAAAACTTGCAAATGTCAGTTCTCACCTTCTATCAGGTGAACTTCTTGAAATTAAACTCAGGTCTCCAGAGTGCCTTCTGCTCAGAGTGAGCAGGTGCCTTCTGATTAAATATCTTGCTGACTCTGTCCGTAGACTTCTGCAATCTCAATTGTTAGATTACATATTCTCAACTCCTATTAATAGTTCCTGTGTATCCTATCAAACTCCCACACTTTCCTAAGTTATTCTCACAAGATATTATTTGATTTACAGAACCTTATAAGTTTCTTGGGACTTACATGCATCTCTGTGATTCAAGTGTTTCATACATCTGTCGTTTTTATTAACAATAGTGTACCATTTCAGTAGTACTTGCTGTCAGGCATCATAGCAAAGTCAAATCATTGCTCAGGATCATATGACATGTGCATGTTAACCAAAAATCAAGTGAGGCTTGGTTTGAACCCAAAGCCTTTTCCTCTTACACATGGGAATATAATTCTTTGCATTTATTTCCTCCAGGAAATGAAGAATAAACTTGAACCATGTGGGGACTGATGGTGTAGCTCTATGTCTAGCACTTATCTAGCACATGAAATGATTTGTCCTAAATCGTGTGAGCGATAGTCCCTTCTGTACAGCCTAATGTTTCCTTGTAAACTTTTTGTCAGTAGTAATGATGCTTCTGCTTTTCTTTCTGCTTGCCAAACTGTAGACCAGAGAAAATTCAATAAAGGCTGTCTCCCTCTCCAGATGACCTATTTATCTGACCACACAGGTTCTGTGAGACTCAAGCTGTAGACAGCTTAAATGTCCTTATGGTTTGAAGTGCTGGATGTGTTTCCCTTGTCATGGATGGTTAGTAGGTAGCCAGCTGGTACCTGGAGTCTAACCCCACTCACTACTGTCTCCTATTCTTGTTCTTCCTTCTCTTTTAAACCTTTTCTTATTTAAAGGCCCTTTTTTAAAACTGTTTTTTAACTTTAGATGGGAGAAGATCTCAACACCAGACAGAAAGCAGCCTTGTGAAGTGCAAGGCAGCAAAATAGACAACAATGGCCAAACAGAATGCCCTGCAATGTTCACCCAGAACCAGGCCAGCAAAATCTCTCCACATCTTAAGGCTCAGGGAACCTTGCAGAGGAGGGGGAAGTAAGACTGTGAAAGCCTTAAGATGAGGCAGCCCACTGCTGAACAATGCACTCCACTCAAGACTGGGCTGCTGCTGCCAGGGACTCACTGCTATGAGACTTGCCTTATCACACCTGCACAATGACTGACATATCAACATGCCCCCATAGATTAGCGAGGCTCTCAGGAGAAATAATTTCCAGCAGTAGGATCCTTAGAGGGGAGTGGTTAGACAGGCATAAGGGAGCATCCATATCAGTGGTGGGCCAAGGAAGGGCCTCTTGGTCTGCCACACTAGAACAGATGATCCAGAGGGAATCTTGGAGCCTATATAAGCTGATGGACAGAAAGATGGAGGGAACAGGTTGGATCCACGAAGGGAGAGGAGAGAGGGGGGAGGAAAGGAAGATGGTAAGGATACCCACTCACTGGGCTTGTATAACCAGGAAAAATAATTGAAAAAAATGTTATCCTTAAGTGAACCCCTTACATCTCTGGTATCTTCTCTCTTATTAGCAAAAAATTGAATGCATTGATAAGTTATTTAGAGGGAAAATGGACTATACATTCAGCACAAATAAACCAGTCCATCCAGTAGGAAAGCACATTAGAGGATTCCATCAATAACTACAGAATTACAGTATTTTCCTAGTCATATATATCTCTGAAGACCATTTGTGTTCTCACTGGCTGATAGGGTGAATGAGAAGCATTGCCCTAAGAATCATATCATTACTCTTTTCTTGAATTTCTTTGTTTTACAACCTGGCTATCATCTCTGTTGGTCTTCACTTTCTTTTTTTTTAATTTTATTATTATTATTATTATTTATTCAATTGTGTGTGTATGTATGTGTGTACGTGTGTGTAGAACCACGGACAAATTAGGGAACCACCATGGACCGCTTCCACCTCCTCCTTGTTTACTCTGCCCCGGGATTCACACCTCCTCCTTGTTTACTCTGTCCCGGGATTCACAGGCTCTGCCCTACCAGGACCGGAAACGCAGGCCGCCCCCGATTCCTCCTGGCGTCTATATGTGGAGTCTAGGATCCGAACTCAGGACCTTCGGCCTGCAAGACAGAGGCTTAACCGCTGAGCCACCTCTCCAGCCTTTTCACTGGCTTTCTTAATCACAAATCTAAAGTGGGGCTGGAGAGCTGGATCAGAGGTTAAGTCTCTGCCTCACAAGCAGAAGGACCTGAGTTCAGATGCTGTATCTCCTATAAAAACACCGGGCAGAAATAGCAGTGACTTGTGCTTCTGGCCTTTAAAGGCAGAACCTGGGAAACCCCAGAACAAAGTGAAAAGGAGGTAGAACAATGCAGGAGGATTTCTGAAGCCCCCACCCCTTCCACCTCACTTAGGCCTCCATAGGCATACATAGTGCTCTTCAAAACACACACACAAAGTAAATAAATAAATGATAAAATAAATATACGTATTTTTAAAAAGAAGTCTGAAGTAATTAAAAGTATAACAACAATAAAAAAAAATCTTGTTTTCTCTGCGTTCCTGAATCAGTAGGATGCTCCTGTTCCTATGACATAAACCATGGTCAAATGCCATATCATGATTTGAGCACTGGCATTTTCCTCTCAACAGACATTTAAGAAGCAGATCAGGTGGTGGTAGCCCATGCAAAGCTGGACAATAACGGGAAGTGGGTCAAATTATAAATTCTTGCACCATTCAAGGATTATCATAGTAGTAAAAATACCCCCCATTCTTTATTTCTCATGAGTGTTTCATGGTTCTTTCTTGTTTGTAATGCTATTTTTAATCATTGTATCATTAAAATACAACCAGTATTGCTTTGGTAGGCAAGACTCCTCATTAATCTGGAATAGTTTTCTTCAGGTGCATCCATGAAACTTGCTAATTTTTCTCTCCAGGAGGAATAGAATGAAATTCCCACCGAAGTGTTGATTGACACAGGTGTGTTTCTCCTCTGTTGCGTTCCACCAGGAAGTAGAAACCATGCGCTTTCATCCAGCACAGTTTTGATAAGTGCAAGTATTTGTTCATCATCCAGAAGTGCATCATCTTGAAAAGCAAGCGAGTGGTTATATTTATATTAAAGAGAAAAACTTGATTATTTTAGTATAAAGTGACTCATTTCCAAGTGCACTGATTAATATGTCAGTAGCTCAGTTTCATGAAGCGAAAGGACACAGGTAGGAAGCAAAAATACCCCTAACTGGAGATGCTTTTACCCAACAGTCTGCTCGCTCGCTTCAATATCTGCACTGGTCACTCAGATGACAAAAACTTAAATACTGGCTATAAGAGATCATGTCACTATTTGCTGCAAAGAAGTAATAGCAATAAAAATGGTAGAGTTTAAATTTCTGTCCTTTAAACACATTATTGTTTTAAAACACCAGAAATTAAGTCATTTTGTAACTGATATTCCATTAATAATGCCTTCGTTACAATATCTCCTTTTAAAATTCTGCCTTAGATTATTAAATTACATCTTCTAGACAAATCTGAACAATGAGCATTCAAAGGAGGATCATTAAATATTCATTCAGCAACCGCAAATTTAGCCATTTATTAAAGTATATCTATGAAGTCAGTTGCACCCAAATTTTGCAATCAAGTATAAATTCACCCACTTTACACTATCAACCTGTCTGTCTGTCTGTCTGTCTGTCTCTCTATCTATCTATCTATCTATCTATCTATCTATCTATCTATCTATCATCTGTCTGTCTGTCTGTCTGTCTATCTGTCAATCTGTCAATCTGTATTAGGTTCTCTAGAGATGCAGAACTGACACAATGAATATGTATATAAAAAGGGAATGTATTGAATTGGCTTACAAATATGGCCAAGGTAGTCCAACGATGGCTGCCAGTAGCTGCTCAGTTCGGTAGTCAAGTGGGTGATGGCTAAAGGCTGGAGAATTCCTAGAGTCTTTAGTCCAGCCACTGACTTAGAGGGTTGGAAGGCTAGAAGGTCAAAGAAACCAGGCGGCTTGAAGGAAGAGCGATTCCTAGCATAGCTGCAAGACGGCATCTGTTCTCTTTGGTGGCTCCTTTTTATATGATGCAGTACTGGGAGGATCCTATGAGATCTTTGGAGGTTCCGATAGGATCTAAGATAGGTATACTCCTTTCAAGTAGTCTCAGTTGATCCTTTCAAGTGTGGTCTCAACCTATCTTAGTTAATACCAGGTATGTCAATTTGACACCCACGCTTAACTATCATACTACCTATCTAATCTATCTATCATCCATTACCTATCTGTTTCTATCTGTCATGAATCTATCTATATCTATCACTGATTCATCTTTGGTCTGTCTATCTATCTATCTTTCTATCTATATACCAAATGTAGTTGTATAGCTTTTCAGTGAAAATTGTGGATGACTTTTCACTTTATTTACTCACAATAGAGGGTAAAATTGACTCCACTATCATTTTCTTTCTGGTTCACCTCTTTTCTATTGAGGCAATAGACTAAGATGGTCAGAAAGCTCACAGTAGCTCTCTGCTTTACTGTACCAAGCATAGTTCAATTAACTTCTTGGAATTTCAGGTCTTCTGAGATCTCATACATAACCCTGGTCCACCTCACACCACTATCAAATGAATAAATGACCTAAGTGAACACCTTTGTAAACTGTAAAATGGTAAATAAGTGCAAGATAATACAGTATTCACTATGACTTCACTTACACTATTAATTCATTAACATACACATGGCAACTATTTTTGGTTACCTAGTATGTGGCAGATCCTGTTTTAAACTTGGGGACTCAATAATCAAAGAGGCAAAAAAGGAAAGAAAAACATTAAAAAGATAAATGATTTCAAGAAGTGATTTCATGACTATGAGAGAAAACAAGAGGGATGGGATGGTGGAAAGGAGAGACAGAGAGAAAGAGAGAGAGAGAGTTAAGGATCAATTATAGAAGATCCTCTCCTTGTAGAGAGATTTCAGTCTGAAAAATGATCAGACGCTGAGGGAGAGCACCCTCCAGTAGGGAGGGGAAAGGCAAGTGAAGGGATGTTTCATATGTTTGAGAAGCAGAAAATAATCTGTGTGACTGAAATATATTAAGTAAGAGCAAAGATGGGTTGAGACAAATTCAGTGAAATATGATTTGCATTCTCAAGAGAGCCATAGAATGTTCCAGAATTTTAGTGCAACATTAAGGGTGCTGTTCACATAAAATGATGCAGCTGCTGTGCCCCCTAAAAAGCTCTAGAGTGATTCCTGTGCTTTAATTGGTCTAAACAGGCTAATAAAAACTCTATGGCACCTACGTGCTGTTTCCTGAAGTCTTGTTTGGGATAAATTGGACTTCCAAGGAACATAACCAGCATGTTTCCTCCATGACCAGAAAGCCCATTTCTCTTGTGGGAGTCCCACAGAAGCATCTTCAGATGTTCTGACCATAGATTTTCTCAGATGTGTTTCTCTTCACCATTATGTCTACATTCTGGCGGCTCGTTTTATCCCTCAGCCACAGGTGTTACTAGGAAGTAGCGACAGAATTCTAAGGCCTACTGGCTTCTAAAGGTCCCTGGAGCTACAGTAGAAACCCATGCCCGCCCCCCATGTCCCATACCTTGTCCAGCAAGAATTTAAAGCAGCAAATAACAACAGTCATTGTGTTTCTGCCTGGGTCCAGCCCAGAGAAGCAGCATTGTAAACCTGGCCTTGGCCAATATGGGGACACCTTGTACTCTCACTCTGTGTGTGTGTGTGTGTGTGTGTGTGTGTGTGTGTATCATAGGGCATTGTATGAGGGCACCTATGGAAGCCCAAAGGTGACTTCAGGAATCGTCCAGGATTGCTTCTATCTCCTATTGGCTTCACTCTGGGATTTCCCAGGCTCTGCCCATCAGGGCCAGAAGTGCAGACTACCACCATTTATGCCTGGCACTTTTACATGAGACCTGGGATACAAACTCAGGGCCTCTACTGGCTAGAAGACAGAGTCTTATCCCCAGAGCCATCTCTCCAGCCTGCTTTGCACCTTTTCGAGTCCCATTCTGAAGTTCATCTACACCTAGACAATTATCAAGGCAAGGGCAGTGCAGATGAGGAGCACAAACATAGATCTGGCAGGTCAAAGAGCCACCTGAAGCTTAAACACTGGACACTTGCATGTACCCAAACACAGTGGGAGTGTTTCTCTTCCACCCTGACAAGGTTTTGGTGGGAATTAGCTCTAAACTGTGGGAAAGACTTTGGGAACAGGGACTTCTATATGCAAACAGAAAGGGGGATAGTTGAAGTACTTTGAAGTTGATCGGGTAGGACCAGAAAACCAAGGAAATATATCTGGAGCTTCAGAACATAAAACATATTCCCTAGACTAGCAAAATATGCACTTGCTTGCAAACCTGGAACCCACATGGTAGAAGGAGAAGACTGACTTTCAAAAGTTGTCCTCTGACCTCCAATCATGGACTATAGCCATTCTCTCTCTTTCTCTCTCTCTCTCTCTTTTCTCTCTCTCTCTCTTCCTTTCTCATAAATAAACAATTAAATAAAGTATTAAAAATATATACCCTTTAACATCAGGAGCTGAGAATTTATATTGGGGAGAAGATATTCTATATTCATGGACCACTGAATGTATCTGAGAAGTTAGTAATAACGCAGGTCCATGGTGGGTGGGACTAGGCCCTGAACAGATGAATAATATACTGAGAGCTGGTTGAGGAAGTTGGCACCCTTTTGTATACTTGGGCAGACATGTTGGTCTGGCAAGTAAGGATCGTCCTTCTCTCAGCTGTTACATAGAAATGGTGTGGCCAATTCCCTCGGCCCTAGTGTTGGTGCGTGCTCTCCTGTCAAGCTAAACTAAGAACTGTAACCAGTAATTGTAAGAGAAAATAAATGCCCTTGTTCCCTTAAGCCATTTGGTGGTCATTTATCAGCAACCATGCAGGCTAACTGCAACAGCCTGTAACCACAGCACTGGGGGTACAGAAACAGGAGGATCTATGGAGGTTTCTGAACAGCCAGACTAGCTAAATCAGCAAGCTACAAGTTCAGCAGAAGAACCTGTCTCAAAAACTAAAGGGAAGAAGCAAAGGAGAAAGACATCCAACATCAATCTCCAGCCTCCATATGCACACACAAACATGTGTGCATGTACTCACACATATGTGCATGCTAACAAATACATATACAACATGTGCAAGAAATACAAATTGAATAAATCATTCAAATTGGAGTTAAATAATTGTTAAATAATTAAACAAACACATTAAATAATTAAACAAATACATATACAACATATGCAAGAAATACAAATTGAAGAAATCATTCAAGTTAGAATTAAATAATTTAGTTAACATTTTAATCATAGTTTTAATTCTCAAAATTGAATTTGCTCCCAGGAGCAATACTGTATTTGAATAATAACCAGTTAAAAAAAAATCAAAGGTTCTAAGTCCAACTGTCCAACAAATCAGTCAAGGCAAACTTTTTACTGTGGTTGTTTTTCTGTGCCTCCTATCTTCATATTGGTTTCATGTTTGGTTTTTGGTGGCCCTGAGTTGGATGGTTGACACTTTTTAGTGTCTGGCTAGAAACTAACAGAACCCTTGAGATTTTCACAGGGATATCTGTTGTCTTTCATCCAAGCACCTTTGAACCAGTGTATCTGGTTGAGATTGTTTTTCCCCTTCCATCACAGCCATATTGCTTGTGAAAAGCTATGAAGGCTGGAGGGACAGCAACTGAGTCAGGGCCCCAAGTCTCTCTTTGCCTCCTCTATAGAATGCTTTGCAGAATCTGAAGCAGTGACTTTATTCAACACCTGCATCTTTAACAACTGGAGCAGTATAATTACCTTTCTTGAATATTCTATAGAATTGTCAAACAGCAATTTTCTCTGAAGACAGGCTTTGAAATAATGTCGTATACACACAGAGTTTAACATCTCTTAAGCTAAAAATCTAATTACAAGAATCCAAAATTTACTGCATGTTAATAATTTGATCTTTATAAAATTGCTAATGGGGCACCTTTAACATATATTATGAAGCAGAAAAAATATATAGTGAGATAAAATTAAATATTTTGGAGTTTCTTGAATCTATGTCAATTTTTATTACTGTTGGTGTTTCACACTAGTGGGGAGTTTTAGTGGGTTTCTTTGAATGCAAACTGTTCGTGAAGAACAGTACATTTTTAGTGACCTGATTTGTCAAAACTGTCCAATGCCTTTACTTCCTGCTTGTTAGTGAAAAGTGCCAACCTTTCAGAAAGAAAGGTTGCCCACCTCCTTGATACACAGCAGGAGATGGCAGATTGGAGCAAGCTGAGCTGCTTCTTCCACTTGGACGCTCTAGATAGTGATGCCCAAAATAGATAAGATGGGGCTTCAAGTAACGAATACGCTGTGGGCCCATGAAGTGCTTCCTGCCGGGGTTGGGTAAGCACTCTGCCAATGGGATTGTCCACAGCTACAGACCAAGCCACGCCCACAGACGAACAGACGGTGACTGTGAACGTGGAAAATTTAACCTGGTCCCACATTAGTTCATTCTGGTACAAGCTCTAAGCGAATGTTATGAAATGTTTTGAGCATAACTAGAAAACCACCACTTATAAAAAATTAAAGAGGATCTTCCGCAGTCTTTGGATTGTCACACAGGCAATTTCTCTGTTGCCCCACAGGATTCTCAGTGTCGAGTAGACGGACTTTCCCTCTCTGCAGCTGTTCCGACTTTCTGTTCTCTGTGCCGATTTGTGTTCCACTATCCTGTAAACCTTTTGCATCCTTTTTCAAAGCATGTTCTCCATTCAGCCAGAATTCCAGGCACTTCCTTCAAAGTTCACTCTGCAATTCTACGCACTGCACACACACACACACACACACACATACACACACACGTCTGTATTTTGGTAGTCTTACATGATAGTGTTTTGAATTTCTATCCACTGTCTAGATGACTAGTATGTGTTCAGACTGTTCTAGTTTGCAGAAATATCTGTTATGTGGAAATTTTTTATTTTGTTTATACCTTGTTCATACACAAGGTATATGTCAAACATGTTAAACATAATATTTGAGATGGCTATTTGAAATGTATCAGGAAGGAAGAATCACCAAGTGTGGGTTGGCAGAAACATTGGTTATGCTCTGAGATTCAGTCCAAGTCATGACATCTCCTGTTAGGAAAGTAACATTCGAATTGCCAAGTCTGAGTTGCCAGATATGTATTCTTCATGCTATGGGATTCAGTTTAAAGTTTGACATTTCTTATTTAGAAAATAGCATTTAAAAAATGAAACGGTGCACCACATACTCCATCTATTCATGAGCAATTCTCAATGGTCGTATTTATTACATAAAACATGTCTCACATGTCTCAATGGGTGTGTCTCCTTCTATATTTCTAGATCCTTTATTATAGGTTTGCATGGCGTTGCATGTTTGTATAGAGTTATATGTGAATACCAAAGAACAAGGGGCATTTTCATTCAACTGCGTAGTATAATGTTGCTCTTTACTGTGGCAACATTCTCTATCTATCTATCTATCTATCTATCTATCTATCTATCTATCATCTATCTATCATATATCATCTATCTCTCCTTTTCCTAGCCATTGCTTTATATTTTATAAGGTTTCTTCCATACTATCTTAACTGGGTTATAGAGTAAAGACAACTTTTCTCCGTTACCGAATTCTCATTTAACCCACATCCACGCTTCATTTTTCAAATTAAACCAGACAAGATTGATGCTGTGACTTTTCAGGCCGGACATCGTGTGTAAAATCAGCAGACAAGGCTTTGTAAAGGGTGCCCGCCGTGACTTGTCATGGCATCTTGCCGCAGCCTCTGCTGCCCTCGCCTCCATCCAGGCGGGGTCAGGATGCCTCTTGGTGTTCCTCGGTGGGCTCAGTGGGGGGGACACGGAGCAGCTACACAGTCTCCAGCAGAGATACTTATTACACCCCCCAACCCCCTTCACCTGCCCCAGCCATTCAGAATAACAGCACACCATCAAATATTCATGAAGCACAAGGCTGTAGTCAGGCCCTGCTGCAGGTGGCTGTTACATCAGTAATTGCCCAATACTTCCCTCACAGCGTCAAATTGTTTTCATTATGTCTCATGAACACAGAGCCAAGCAAAGCCCTCTTGAGTGGTTTCCCAAGAGCTGGAGGGAGGTGGTACTTAAACAGGCGCTTTTGGGTTTAGATTAAGAGAGGAGAAAGAGAGAGAGAGAGAGAGAGAGAGAGAGAGAGAGAGTAGAAGTTCATCATATACTCTCCTTAGCATCACCAAAAACAAAAGTC
Source organism: Typhlomys cinereus (assembly GCA_023101885.1). Classification (NCBI taxonomy): domain Eukaryota; kingdom Metazoa; phylum Chordata; class Mammalia; order Rodentia; family Platacanthomyidae; genus Typhlomys; species Typhlomys cinereus. The sequence continues at coordinate 14,196,038 of JALPQD010000009.1, forward strand.
GAGTAAAACTCCCCTAAAGATTATCCTAAATGTCTCAGTTACTAGAAAGAGCTTTAGGGGCTATAGTGGGTCCTACGACACTTGAAGCTGCAGAGAAGAAAATAACTTTCCACCTGACTGGAGTTCCCATGGAGTGCTGAGCTAAGGGATAAGCAGGTTTCAGCAATAAACTCTGGCATTGTGAAGCAATAATGCCCAGCCAGGTCCCCGCATTTTCATTGAAGGGTGTCTTTTTCTTCCCCCCTGTGGAGGACTAATCACAGCTCCACTTTGTTTAATTGCAGCAAAGAGAGAAATGTGTTTAAGAAGTCATTCTGGACCCCTTTAAATGAATGCTGGGGTTCTTCAAGGACAACAAACAGGATGCACTATAAATAAGATTTCTTTTTTTTTTTAATCTCAAAATAGGCAAAGTGAAAGATTTTCAGAGAGTGATCTGGGAGCAGAAACCACTTGTGAATGGGCTTGATAGGAGAAGGAGAAAGGAAGAAGGGAAGAAAGGGGAAAGCAACAAGTGGGGGCAAAATCTTCATTTTCACGAGGAGCGAGCTGCCTGGGTACAGTGGAAGGATCCGTCCAGAACCGGGAGCTGGTAGTTCTTCCTTGCATTTTGATTCTGATTTAGAAAGAAGAAAGGAAGGAAGGAGAACAAAAAGAAGAGAAAGAGAGAGAGAGACAGAGGCAGAGAGAGAGAGAGAGAGAGAGAGAAGAGAAAACAAAACGTCCTTATTGTGAACCATATTAAAGCTTTAAATTGACAGATTTGCCTTCCCGAAGTTTCAAGCTCAAGCCCAGTAAAAGCCGGGTGCAAACCCTGCCTGGGGATGGCCTCAGGGTCATGAACTCTGGGGGCTGGGAGCAAAAGCATTTATCCCTCACACACTTTCTTTTGGAGTTTGACAAAACTAAGCCCCCCACCAAATGATAGGGAAGCACTCTTTTTCATCATTAATTTAAAATCTATTTATTTCTTGCCACTCATGCCTTCAGGGCCTCTTCTTAAGAAAAGCTAACTGTTCCCCCACAGACCCCACCCTCATCCCTAGAAAAAATTGACGGTGGATGAAATGACAAAACTAATTAAGCAGCTCTCTTGAAGAGTCTTAAAATGTCTAAGACAAATTCCCCATTTCAAAATCGTGACTCTACATCTCTGTAACAGAAAGGACTTTTCATCAGTTCATCTAGAGAAAAAAAAAATGTAATCCCCAAAAAAGAAAGTCATGGTGCAATTTTGATGGTATTTTCCTTTGCTGACATAGAATTCATTGATAACCAATTGACCATAGATAACTGTCAGTGTCATAAACTAAAGCAGTGAGCATGAAACCACACGCAAACATCTGCTTCAGGGGGCTTTCCCTGGGGTTAAGTAGAAGATGTAAGGTTATTTAACACGCTTCAAAAGTAGGGTAGGTAGGTAGGTAGATGATAAATAGATGATAGATTGACAGATAGAAATGGAGATGGATATATAAATAGAAACAGACAATGGATAAGTAGATTATAGATAGATACATATATATATGATAGATCAACTGATTGGCAGGTAAATATGGATATGTGTATGTCCACTATATGCACGTTTCAGGAATGCTGGATTTTTTTTTTCATCTGGTAACTATAGACTTTTTTCCTTGACTACGGCAAAAATGACTGTTTGCAATGAAAACACTATGTGTTTGAATGTTGTATTATCCCTAGTTCCACTCAGAGTGAAAAGCAGCTTTAAAAAAGTTAGGTGTATCATTGCCAAAAGGAGGCCAAATAGTATTGTCAGCATTTCCAGAAGGAATAGGTCCCTTTCGGCCTTCCCTCTCAGACTGCTTTGGGGACAGCTGTTAGTGACTTGGCGAACTTTTCATATGGATATGTATGGTAATGACGGGCGATGAAGTGGAGCGGGGGAGCCCCACACAGGCTCGGCTCTTCAGCGCACATCAAAAGCCTTCACAAAAGGAGCAGTGAAAGAGGCCTCGACGGCGGAGCCTTCACTTTTGTACCCTGAATTAGTTCTGCAAGCAATGAAACTGATCTTTTCTCCTTGCCAGAAAAGTCTGCTGATTTTTGTGAGTGCTCATTAGCACAAGAGGCATTTGTGAAGATAATTGACTGAGCTGATACTCGGGCTGTCACAACAGTGCCAGCCAGCAGTGCGCGCGCATTTTAATAGCGGGATTTTTTCCCCCTTTCTTAAACCTCGTGGTTTCTCAAAGGTATGACTCCTCCAAAGGTTTCCGCTCTTCTCTAAAGCAAAAGGTTTAAGGATTTTCCTTTTCCAAACCAACAGCCAACCTTATCTTAAAAATTCAAGAGTATTTCTACTCAGTACCTAGTGTGTACTTGGATGTATAATTTAAAAGGGCTCATCCATGCAGATGCAGACCCAAACTATTCAAACAGCGAATGAACATCTGTATGTATCACAGGCTCCCATCAGTAGGAACTACCCAGTTTCATCCGAAACAACTATAGGGGCTTCATACCTTTTCAAACTTTTTTCTAAGAGTCATCTTTTCTATATGGATGGTCATCAAATTAGGATGGTTCAAAAGAAAATATTTGGACAGTCTACCTCACCAGCAACCCTGCTAAGGGAGCTTGGAAGGACAGATTCACCTCGAGCAGGACTTTGAGCCTGCCTGCACCTAGCGAAGGATTCCCTGTGTAGAAACCCACTTCTGCAGTGCCGCGAGCAGCTTTTCATTCAAGGTTTTCCTGCCAACTCACAACATGCCATAGAAACCTGTGTTACATCTCTGACATCTGCCTTCTCTCTTTTCTAAGGAACTTTGAAAACATTTTCTTTCTTTAATTATACATTCATCGGTTCTTTGTGAGAAGACTGCATGGGAGGCTGCATACTTCATGGCAGGAAAATACAGACTCCTCCCTGTGTGAATGGTATATTGTAGCAATACGCTACCTCTTTTGTAATCCATACATTTATTAAGCCATTTAAGGGCTCTAAATATCTTGGAATGCTATTTTTTTTTGTCTGATGTACTTCAGTAGCATGCCTGGTTACAACAGGTGATGAAGAATATTTTCTTTGAGAGAGAAAAAAGTTCTCCCAAGTTCAGAACAGCAGAATCCATGAGAAACATGGGCATTGTCAAAGGGCTTTGGAGGAGAGTGAAAAGATGGGGTCACTCCACTGAACATACTCTTGAGTTTGCTTTTTGACAGGCTGTTGATTTCTCAAAATGTAGCAGTGTGTCAGCGTTTTCTACGCAGTTGGCCGCTGAATCCTTGTATTGCCTTGGTGAGGTTGTGGATGTCCACAGCAAAGGTACAAGTTGGAGCATCTTGGAAACAGAATTCAAATTCTAGTCATTTAAAAAAAACTTTAAGGGGCTGGAGAGGTGGCTCAGGGGTTAAGCCTCTGCCTTGCAGGCGGAAGGTCCTGAGTTCAGATCCTAGACCCCACGTATAGACACCAGGCGGAAACGGGGGTGACCTGCATTTCTGGTCCTGGTAGGGAGGAGCCTGTGAATCCCGGGGCAGAGTAAACAGGAAGAGGTGGAGGCGTCCATGGTGGTTCCCGAATTCGCCCGTGGTTCTACACACACACACACACACACACACACACACACACACACACACACATACATACACATGCACACAATTGAATAAATAATTTAAAAAAAAACTTTAATAGATTGTTCCCCCACCACCACCTTTTCCCCTATGGGAAGGGCCTATGTCCTTCCCTTCTACAGATTCTCGGCCAAGTTTACGGTACCAGGAATGTATTCCCTGCTCATAGGCATCTACATCACCAGAAAGCCCATCCCACATGAGCAAAACTCACAGAAGCTGAGACCTTGGAGCTCTCTGTACAACTTGCTCATTGGCAAACCTCTTCCAGGTTGCTGAACTGCTAAGAGTTTCCTTCAGCCTGGCTGGGCAGGCAAGCCTCTTCCCCCAGCAGTTGTTTACTACTTCTTACTTTTCTTCTAGGGTCATGGGAAAGGCCTCTCTACTCACAGAGTCCTGTTAGCTTCAGGAACTTCCTGAGACTAGTGAGCTGTTTACTTTCTAGGCCTTTCTCCAGACCTGGGCAAAATTCAAGATGGCGTCATGTCATGTCGAAAGGAAACACATAAGATGACACACACCACTAACCCTAGGACTGGGCAGAGGAAGGCTGTGCTGCATGCTATCAGTCATTATGAGCTACACGGCAACGCTTTTTCACAAAAACAAAAGTCAAAATAAAAATTAAATAAATCACACTTGAGGAGTTTGGAGTGCTGGAATATACCCATAAGCCCAACTCAGCTCTGTGAGGCAGAGGGCCATACAAATGAACATATTTCTAAGTAGATAAAAAATGTAATTACACTTGAGAAAACTGTTCCATAGAATAGTAATCCTTACATGATGAAGAAGATCATGTGTGACACACAGAGGCCAAAATCAGACAGGGAATGGAAAGCAGGTAATGAAGAGGCAATAGAGAAACAGCACTTCGTAGGTTGCTGCGCTTCCCTTTCAGAAACACCTGAGCTTACGTAGGGAAATATGATGAGTCTTAGTCGTCAATGAGTGCAGGTGGCTCTCAAGCCTTTCATACATGTTGAAAGTTGGGATCAGAAGTACAGGTTACCCAATCGTTCAGAAACTTGTGGAGTCGTCAACTCATCAAATATTTTCTACAAGGTTCCAGACTATAGTGAGACTCTATTTAAGGCATTGGGATAAATGAATCCCATTCCTCTGATTACATTCAGAAGTAGTCAAAAATATATGTCAGGTAGCAATAAATGATCTCGGGGATCCTAAGTCTCAGTACATTGGTAGCTGATGTTGGTCCACAGTGTATCTGAGCAAAACAGCTGAACAGAAACTGAAACTGATGAGCAGTTGAAGGTTGTGAAGATCTGGGCAGGGAGCATTCCAGAACCAGAAGGCACTGTAGGGCAGGTGTTCTAGAGAACATATTTAGAATGCTTCAGAAGCACAACAGGAAGGACAGAACTTTGTAAGGAGCGCTCCATGGTGCCACCTCCATCAAGCAAGAATACGCTGAGGTGGCTTTGACTTCACGCTTTCTTACAACGTACATGGCATAAGTGGTCCTGACTCTCATACGAATGTATTTTAGACCTGTGGGACCCAGAATCCACAACCAAAACACTGTGATGGAGAAATGTGATAAAACTTGGTAATATTTTAATATTGAACAACACTTTCACTACCAACTTTTGAAAACAATTCCTGGTTGGTTATCACCTACCTCTGTAAAGTATTTTGTACCATACTACATAGAAATGTGTCAGTCGCTTGAGCATTTTCAGATGTTTCTGAAGAAACTGACCATTTAAGAGGACTTGAATGGAAACTGTGAATCTGATAATTAGAACCTTTTGCAGAGAGAAGAAAAACTTGAGAAAGAGTCTTGGAATGACCAAGTAACATAAGTTTAAGCAGCGAGCACATGAGTTGGCTAAACAGATTATAACATAAATAAAGACATCTTGCTATGTGTGCTTATCAGACTTTTTTTTACACATTGAGAGATAACTTTAGGAAGCAACTTAAAAGGCTCAGAGATTTTTCAGTCATGGTGCTGGCCCATGGGAGGCAGCACATCATGGTAGAAGGGAGAGAAGGAGTATGGATGTTCATGTCGTGGCTGTAGTAAGCGGAGAGTGAAGGTGGGAAGGGCCACAGCAAGATGTACCCTTCAGAAGCACTCCCTGTCCCCCGCCTCCCGGTGACTGCTTTCTAAGCAGGTTCACCTTCTAACAGCCCATGGAATGAAGAGCGTGACCTCTGGATCCCACAGTCCCAAGAAACAGCATGTGTCATTAACTTCCTGGGCATCTCTCGACCCACTTGAGTTGACAAGATTAACCAACATGTTATCCGCTGCAGGGATGGTAAATCTGCAGCCTAGGGAGTGGAGTGTCAGCAGCATCGGGAAATCTATATCTTTAATAACTCACTGAGAGACAGAAGATGCAGAAATTGACGACATTCTAATTGTTCAAGATGGACCAGTAATTTGTACTAATTATTTTATGTGTGAAATTGCTGATATTTAACTCAGTAGCTAATTTTACCACACAGACTTGTAAAGCTTCTCCATGGGCTAAATTCTACCGCCTACTATACAGTTTGGCATTTCTAATTTATTTATTCAGGATTTTGAGGCATGGTCTCATGTATCCAGGCTGGTTTCTGACTCTATGTAATTGAGATAACCTTGAACTCCTGATCCTCCTGCCTTCTCATAAATGCTGAGATGACAGACTTGCGCCACCACATGCCTGGTTTGTACAGTGCTGGGCATCAAACCCAGAGCTTTGTTCACGCTAGCCTGTCACTCTACCATCTGAACTGCACACACCCTCCTCCAACTATCCTAAGTCCTGGAAACTTCTAACTGAGAGACGTTTCAAAGACTACACTTTTTGCCCAATCTATAAAATTCAATTATTAGAATAAGTTCTCCTCGAGTTTTTACTCTGAGAATTGTTCGCATAGTGAAATATTTCTTGTATTCAGTTGCAGTACAGGACTGCCACATGCCACGGAGTACCATGCTCTTGATCTTCACTGTGATAAAGATGATGAAATTGGAAAAGATTTCAAATGAGAAATGATGCTTTTAGTTTTTGCATCATTGGGTTCTTTGCTTTGTTTTTCTTATTTCCTTTTAGAGACAGGGTCTCATGTGTCCTGACTGGCTTCAGGTGTGGTATGCTCCAGCCTGACCTCTGAATAGCTGGGATCACAAGGTGATGGTGAGGACATAGATTATTAACATTCACTTAATCATCTCACAGTATTTCAGGCTAAGAATTACAGGGAAAAAAAGATTCTGCTATCAGTTGCTCAATTTTCTGGAAGGTGACATATTTTTTTAATTTTTTAAAAAATTTATTTAATTATTCAATTATACGTGTATGTGTGTGTGTGTGTGTGTGTGTGTGTGTGTGTGTGTGTGTGTGTGTGTAAATGCTCCACTGTCCTTCTACTTACATGAATGGCCACCTTACAAGGAATGCAGTGTCCCAGAATATACCCTATACCTTCTGAATCTTCATTTTAACAAGAGCCTGGTCCATTTTTGTACTCCATGAAGTTTGATAAGAATTGCTATCACAGAGGACTTAAAGCTAAGGAAAGAATACTCACTACTGAAAGAAGCTGACAATAAGAAATGAGAAGAGGTGGAGACCAAGGAAAAGGATCTGTGCTTCCTTGCTGGACTCGCATAGCATCAAAGAAAGAGGTTTAGTTTGTAGATGCTTCAGTTCCACTCTCAGCCACAAAGGATCCTTCCATCAACTTCAAGCTGGTAATATCGGTGCTTCACACCAAAAAGCAGAAGTAAAGGTCTTTTATTCCCAAAATGGATGTGGCTGGCTGCCTTTGTTAGTCTATGGATAATGAAATTAAATGTTTTAAAGTTCTACTAAGAAATATAACAGCTTTATAAGGATATGATTATTTTCTAGAACTGTAAAATTTTAAAGTCAGAATCACTTTGAAACAGTGAACTTCAGGATGTATGCAACAGACTATTTTAGAGATTTTCAAAATTATTTCTTTCAGTATGCTTATCTGATATATATGTGTGTATCTATAATATCATAAATATATCATAGATATAACTATGATATAGAAATGATCATATATATGATGTAAATTCATATATATAGATACTTACATTTTGTATTACATATAGTTATAGTTATGATGTCATTCTAAAACATAAATTCTATCATGGCATGAACTTTTTATCAGTTCTATTAACCTTTTAGTATTTATTGTCCTGTTGCGTAGGTTTGAATATTTGTTGAGAAAATAAAAAATCAGAATAATGCTTAACCTCATGATATGTGGAGTGCTATGATAGTAGCTTGCAGTCACTGGCTTAGGCTCCAGCAAGAAATGTCTAAATGTTCTGAGGAAAGAAGGAGAGTTTTCAAATAGTGGGACTCCAAATTTATGTGCTGGTTTAAAACAGAACAGTCCTGAAATCGACCACTCAAGATCAACAAAAACACATTGTTTTGTTGTTCACTTGGAGCTATAGAAAGTGAAGCTCTAGGTCCAAGAAGATAAGAGTGAAGTCTAACGGTGCCAGAACCAAACCTGCTGACTTCAAGTCTTTCCAGTGGTCCATTGTGTATGGACTCTGCTTGCAATGACTCAACTTACAGTGTTTCACCCACAGGGGAACAAATGCGGCACAAATAAAGCAAAAACAAAACTTAAAGCTTAAATTTGCTCTCTCCCCAAGGTGGTGGTATGTGGTAGGAAACTGTTGTTTGTCTCAATCATCTGGACAATTCACCAAGAGAAACAACTGACCCTGGGTGTAAGATCATGCTCTGGGTTCTAAGCTGTGTGTGCAGTAGTTTGGGGGTCTTGACTAATGATATTTTCAACTGATGATGGACTTATCAAGCAGAACCCCACTGAATTCAAGAGCAGTGGGGACAGTGAACCCCCTTTTCCCAGGAGTTAAGCAGCAACAAAACGAAAGGCACTAATATCTTGCTGTACCTCTGCACACTCAGCGTGCCATATTGGAGTTGGTGGTTCTCCCCTTTTGCTTGATGTGCCTTTGGGGAGAATAAAGAGAAATCATCTGAGAACTATTGCTGGTATCTGTACCCTGAATACTGCCTTTAAAATTGTTTGATTTTGCAATATCTGTAAATCTTTAATTGAAAAGTATATTAGAGTTTAGCTAAGTGTGGTAGCTGTCACCTGAAATCCCAGCACTTGGGAGGCTGAGCAAGTGGCCAGTCTGAGTTCAAGGCCACCCCGACCAACATTGTGAGACTCTGTCTCTCAAACAAACACAACCAAATGATAAATCTAGATTATAGACTGTTTCCATCTTTTTCTCTTTAATAATACAAATAAACATTAGAATCCAGATAGTGATCCAGTTGGACATTTTGGATGGAAATAAATACAATAGATAAGGAAGTGCATTACTACTGCTTTAGCAATTTCTCCTACTCAGAAAACCCATCCACATTCCTCTGGACCACCTGCATAGAGCGCTGCCATTAAGTTTTCAGAAAGAAAAAACGAGCCTGCCAGTTGAGGCTGTCTCCTCGTTGTACCTCTCCCTGGCTCTCCTTGGAAGACCTAGTCACAAAAATAATTGCTTTTGACAAGGTGGGAAGAGGAAGAACAGTTTTAGCAAGTCAATTCGGTGTTTATTCTAAAGAAACAATTGGGATTGCAGGCAGGTACATGGTGGATGCCTATAATCCCAGCATGTTGGAGACAGAGATAGAAGGATTGCTGTGAGTTCCAGGCCAGCCTCGTCTTCAGAGTGAATTCTAGGCCATCCGTGGCTGCATAAAATCTGCTCTCAGAAAAGAGACCAGATAAAACCAAAAGCAAAAACAAAGTATTATTTGAACCAATGTGACCAGTTCTTTAGTGGACTACTCTGTCTGGCTTTTCTCTAACCCTGGGTCTTCATCATATTTCCTGGTGGGGAAGCTACGTCTCAATCCTTACATATGCACGCTCTGTACGTACCTATAATGCATCACTTAGAAGTGAATAACATAGTCAAGGTATCTGATTTGGCCTAGTCTGCAGTTTCAATTTGTTAAATTAGCAACACTTCTTAAATAGAATAACTACATTTCCAAGTAGTTTCTCTTTCAGAAACCTTCTTTTTAGAAACACTTCTAGATAGTTGAAGACTCAAGGCTAATTGACCCATGGAATCATTGTGCAAGGAATGTGCTAAATGGCCACTGACCAACCTGAGCACCACTTACCAAGGTTGCTGTGGGACCTAAACCCTCAGCCCTTTAGTTACCCTGGCTTTGGAAGGGTGGGTGTGGATAGTGGGAACCTGGGAAGCTGGCTAGATGTTTGGGGGCTGACACCTGAGAGTTGGCAGGCTCAGAGGAGAAACAGGGCAGGGAAAATCTCATTAAGTTTTGGACTGAGTTAGAGTTAGGGGGGCTCTCCAACTGGATTTGAGGCTAGGACAATAGAGTAAGCAAGACTAGGGACACAAGAAAAGCCTGCTGGCAAGAGAAGCCTAGAGGGCAGGCCTTGTCAAATAAGGGATGGACCAAGTAACCAAGCAGGTAGGCATCCTTGTCCATTCGGCTGCCTCACATAGACTGATTGATATAGTCTTTGTTCCTAGGTAGGTAAAAACCTGGATCACTGAAGAATTCAGTCGAATAGAAGAAAGTCTAGTAGGCAGGTGACTAGGATTGCTGTACCACAGGTGGGGAGAGGAAGGGATAAGGGATGAAAGGAACAGCACAAGGAAAGGAACACGGTCAATGAAGACAAAACTGTTTCTTACAAAGGGGCTTAAGACAGTTGGCTGGAGGAAGATAAGGATAGAAGTAGGCGCGACTGGAAAGATGTTACATAATGAGTGTAGGTGTACTCTTCTGGCCGCAGGGGAGCATCATCTATTGCAGCTAACATTGCAGTGAGATCGACTCTTGCTCTTAGCCAGGAAGTACAGGTACGGCCATGGGCGTTGGTCATTTCTCTGCCAAGGCAGTCATCGCATAGGTTTTGAAATGTTCCTCTTCTTCATTTTTAATATGCATGAGCTTTCCAATATAGGCATTGGGATTATTTATTTAAAGATACGCCTTTTTAAAATTTAGTGTGAATGTACATGCATGTGCATGTGTGCATGTGTGCGTGTGTGTGTGTGTGTGTGTGTGTGTGTGTGTGTGTATGCAGATAAACATACCACTGCACTTGTGTGGGGGTCAGAGGACAAATTTCAGGAGTCAGTTTCTCCTGCCACCTTGTGAGTTCCAGAGTGCAAATTCCTCACTAGGCATGTGCATGCGCACCATCACCGCCTGAGCCAGCTTACTGGCCCACTAATAATTTTTTATTACTTAGATATTATAATACTAAGGTGCCAGGTGATATTAGTAAATTAAAGCAACTTTATCTTCTTTGTTTTTGTTATACTACAAATTTCTAAATAATGCAGGTTTTTTTCCCCTCTGGCCATGCCTTTATTTATGGTGGTAAATAAAATTTCTAAAAGAATGTCTTGCAACTGGGGAAATGGATCAGCAGGTAAAGGCACTTGGAAAGTAAGTCCGACAAACTGAACTTGGATCCCCGAAACTCACATAAAAGCTGGATGTGATGACTTGCACCCTATTTGTAATCCCAGCACTTTTATTATCAGATGGGAGATGGAGACAGGAGAGTGAAAGCTAGTGGATGCAATGAAGCAGCAGAATCAAGGAGAGACCCTGCCTCAGAAACAAGGTGGAAAGAAAGAAATGACTGCCAAAGAGTAGGCCTGTGACTTCCACATATGAACTGTAGGGCACTCATGGGAACACACACACACAAAGAATAACAATAATAATAATAATAATAATAATAAATCTTAACAAAGAAGAATGGGGCCCGGGGAGAGGAGTCAGTAGTTAAGTCACGTGCAGATGCAGCAAAGCCACCTGCAGTTCCAGTCCCAGAACAAGAAGCCTGAGAATTCTAGAACAAGCTGGCCAGCCAGACTATCTTAATGGTGCATATGGGTTTAATTAGAGACCCGAGTTTACAATGTCAAGATAGAAGAGCAATGGATTCCCAATATGGACCTCAATAGGCACATAGATTCATGCCTCCATCCACATTCAAACACACATATACACATACATGCAACCATGCACACATAAGATAAATAAATAATAAAATAAAGGGAATGCCTTATTGTTCTTCTTGTGCCTACATTTGGTGAGTGTACTTTATACATACAGCAGATCCCCTGGAAGCAGAAATCACTTGACTATTCTTACGGCTCCTACATACAAAAGAACAGGGTTATATCTAGGCATTTGCTTCCTACTATGCAATTCCTTTTGTATTTGCAGTGTTCCCAGCAAGACAGTGTTTCCAGTGAGGACCAGACCCTTCTGTGGTCACTCTTCAGAAGCACCCAATGGTCTTTCACCAAATACTTCCAAAAGCAAGAGTTTAGGAGAACACAGGTCCTATCCGAATAGCTATAACAACTTGAAGGAGTCCTAAAGATCATTTCTAGAGCTTCTACTTGGCTCAAGGCATATAGTCCAGGTAAGCCTTGAACTTCCATGGTAGCTAAGAATGACCTTGTACTTTGATCCTCTTGCCTCCTCCTCCAAAGTGTTGAGATTATAGATATGTGCTACCAAGTCCACTGGAGATCAAACCCAGCGCTTGTGCTTGTTAGGCAAGCACTCTACCAACTAAGCTATATCCTGGCCCTAAAGTAATGTTCTTTTGCTAGTGAGAATTTGTAGTGATGCTATAAACAGGGCTGGGGTGGAACTGGAGAGTGATTCTACCATGAGAATTGAAATGAGAAACCACACCATTAAATTGAACACCCACCATGAGAAAGCATATTACCTTTCTACTTAATGTCACAGTTATTTAGATAACACAGAGAACTTCATATTAGATAGGAAACTTCTTGCACACAGGCCATGTGCAGAATCTGTTTTCTAAACAGCCTGGCACTGTGCCTTCTGCACTAGGGAAGCCCAATAAATATTTGCCAAATGGATGCCTGAATAAATAGCCAATGAGTGGCTTATTGTAGCTCTCACCTATCTTGTCCAAATTCATTTTCTCTCCAAGAGCAGTTTCTTCTTGGGATATGCACAGACCTACATGGCTAAAAGACAGGTGTCATGTGTGAAGAGATGGATCCTTCTTTCCTATAGTTTTGAGTTACCCAGCAGGCTGCCCCTTATGCATGACGGCCAAGGAATCCACTGTGAAGTTGGAAGAGAATATACCTGATACTGCCATTCACTGCAGATGTCAACACTGCAGGCGAATTTAGAAAAGCAGAATTTTAATAAGTTACATCTACTTTATCATAGTCCTGTGATTGACATTGTAAAGGAATAAGGAAAGATCATAATACATTTCCATGGATAGAGCTGATATGGACAGAGGAGGATGATCTGTATTGTGTTGGCTGTTGGCAAGACCAGAGGTTTATGATAGTCTAGACATGGGGATAGCTGTAAAGTGGAACTTAATTGTATCAGACAGTCGCCCTAGTATGATACATCCAATTGTCCAAAACAGAATTTCTACATGGATTGCTCTTAATTTGATTTTAAATAGGCCAACTGTTGTCTTTTATAGAACTATTTCTCAAATGTTACCATAAGAGCTAAATTGAGAAAGTTTCTCCTCTGTGCCAGTGCCTTTGAAAAACAAAGAAAAACTTCAAAAAATTGCAATGATACCTACTGCTTACATAAGCAGGATGTTTGTCTGGCAATGTAATCAGAATCCTCACCATTATCTCTCTCCTGTCTTTCCAAGTTCTCAAAGTTACTACTTCAGGTTTTTGTCTGAATGTCTTTAAAGCCAAAAAGAATGTTACATGCTTTTATTGAACTACTGATTCACTAAGCACATTTTTTCTTTAAAAAAAAATACAGTTGTTCCCTTTAAAGTCATGAAAGGTGGTAGAGAAAATTAAACTCTTTATATTTCAATTCTCAGAAGTTAGAAAAAAAAAAACTCGCCTAAGCATTAAATAGGAATGGTTTTTCCAGAAGGAAATGTGACCCGTATAACCAGTTCTTTTTCTCTGATTTTTTAAGGTCCATTAGAACTGAGTAATTCCGTGTCTGTAACTTTATGCCAGCATTTTTACGAATTTCAATTCAATTTTTTTTGTCTGCTGGCAGTGAGTTTTAAAAGTCTTAAACATGCCCAAACATCTCAAGGGATTTAAAGAAAATCATAATAGTAACTAGTTTCTCCCCTGTCCCTAAAAATAAAAAAAAAAAAGCACACTACTGAAATTATTTAAATTGACTGAACCTTTTAAGCAAGTAAACACATTTTAACTAGGTTTTTTTCCCAATCCCTCCATTCATGCCAACTATAGAAATTAGCCTTCACTCTTCCTTCACTTACACATGGATACACACACTTGCATGGACACAAGAAAAATTTCTTTTCTCCTGTCAGCATTCCTCCCCAACAATGGTTAGATTAGTGGCATGAAGGCGGCCGCAGAGAAAGGACATTCAGGCCAGAAGGCTCCCCACAGGCACAGCTGGTAGGGGTTAATGGCGGCTGAACCTCCCAGCCAGGGCCTTTTCTCTATTGTGTGTTCAACTCCTGGGAAGGAGGCCGACTTGTGACAGCCTCTGGGGTGTAGCGGATCAGAAGTGTAGCAACTGGGTCACAGAGGCAGTGTTCCCGGCGAGGACCTCCGGAACAAGCGACTGTGAAGGACACATGGCCACTTCTCTGCACACAAGGGCTGCAGGAAGATGGCTCTCAGCCCTTCAATTCATGTCCAGTCGCTCCTTGTGGATGGCTCGAAGTCTGCAGCAGCACCGTGCGTGTATTATACAGATCTATGCCCTGATTGTTTTTGGGGGGGGTATCGGTATCTATTTTCTGTCTTCCATATGGAATAAAGGCCCCGAAGCTGAAACACAATGGTCAGGGTAAAAAGCTGAGCGCCTCCTGATACATAATAGTTTGGGGTGTAAGAAGAGAGTGATTAATATGAGTTCATGTCCAGAAAAAGCAGGTGGGCTTTCACATGCACCATGGGACAGGCCTGGCTATGGAAGTCAATTCAGGCTTCTACTTTATCTTTTGATTTTTAAAATAAGGCAAGCAGTACAGGATTCGATCTCTTTAACAGATTTTTTTGTTTTCCTTTTTCTCCACCCTACCAAAAGTCTCACTAGCTACAAATTCACTTTGCAGCACAGGGTGGTCTCGAACTCATGGCAATCCTCCCTTAAGCGTTTACCTCCCAAGTGCTGGGATCCATAGTCCCAAACCATTAAGCAAAATGTGTTTTACAGAGAGGCAAGAATTCTGGAAGAAAGAAAACTTGACAACCCTAAGAAATACTTGGCCATGTCATGGAAGTGGGCTTTGTCCCTATATAATCCTGCAGCTAGTCGGGTTTGAAAGGACATCCATACAAATTTATTAAATAAATAAACGACCCCACAGCCACAGAGGTTGGCTTTGCTGTTCCTTTTTAACCTAAAAGGTTTCCTTGTTTAGAAATCATAGTCAGCCCTGAGGAGGACGCTTTTTATACTGGTGAAGTGAATTTGTTTCCTTTCTAAATTGCTGAGCATCTCTACCAAAGAGCACTAAGACAATTCATTTGCAATTAATGCTGGCCTAATTTCTTTTCAATAAACTCCCGACCTTAAGAGCTAATTAGAGACTGGTAGGGGCCACATCGAGGCAGTGAATGCTGGAGGCATCCTTATTCTAATGCTTTTGGCTTGGTTTATCTAATTTGAAATTTTAATTTCACTTCCACTAAAATTTGCTCTCTCCTTGAGTTTGTTTTGACTTCTGACTCAGGGAGAAGGAAGCTGCAGAAGGAGAACAAATTAGGGTCCTGGGATTTCACCTGCGGCATAAACATCTAATACTTCCTCCTTCATGTCACAATAGTTTTTCGGGCGAAACAATACAGCCCAGTGAGCTCATTAAAGCCCTTCTCTCTGGGTCATAATAGGGGAGGGCTAGCAAATGAATCCAAAGCGGGGTGTTGCAGCATGGCTTGGGGGCCAGCCGAAGAGGCCAGCCTGCACCTTGATGAGTCAGTCCGCTTACGAGTGAATGGCATCCTTCATGACTCCAAAGACCCCTCTCCAAAAACCACGAGCACAGTGACCTTCTTGTCCCCGGCACCATTGTGTGGCCTGGAGCTTGTTAAAACAATTAAACACAGGAGCTGAAGTAGTTGGAGTTAGTGTGTCAGGCTGGGATAATGCAACTATTACACGGATCCACTGTTTCTGTGGGCAGGCCATAGGATGGGCAGACTGGTGTTATCTGCAAAATTTACAGGTTCAAAACTCTTGACTTTATGAGCCATTCAAACATTCTTTCTATTCTTATCATCTCATTACAAGCTAGATAAATTATCTGAATATGTGATTTATTTTCTTATTTATTTTCTTTATTTATTATTGTTATCATTATCATTTAGGAAAGCACAGGAGGGAAAATACCAAAGCCCTTTTCAAATGTACAAGTAAGAAAGCCCCTGGACCAGAAAGTCTTCCTGAACTTGGCCATGCTGTGCAAGGCTCCTCCTTCCTTAGAAAGCACTTCCTTCTCTTTTCTTTGCATCTTGCTTTATTTAGGTGGAGGGGTGTGGCAAACACCAAAGGATCAGAGAATTGCCCTCTTGCATGACCACTGGGCCACGATGCAGAAGCCAAAGGGTTAAAGCATGCCCTTTCTTTACAGCCCAAGACCATTTGACCTAAGCCTCAGAAGTTCTCCACTGCGTGGGTGCATGTATGACCTCGCCTGCCCATGCGCCCACGCGGCTTTTTGATTGTTTGTGGTTGTTTTATTTTGTTCCGTTTGCAAGAGGATGAGGACAGGGACTTTTCATTCCTACTGAGATTCAACTCACATTTGTTTTATGACTGTGTTTTGATAAATTGCAGAAAATGAAGCAAACGCCTCCTTCCTGGGACTTCCAGGTGCCAGGAGTAATAAGATAGGTTTACACTTGCCTCTATTTTTGAATAAAAGAACGTGATACTAGGGAGTTTGTTGAACTTATTGTCCTGGTATACGTATTAGGCACCCAGAGATACAAAGAAATATTAAATTAAGAACTCAGAAAGGTTTGATTCAAATAACAGCCTCACACAGTGGGGTTTGTATATTTCATAAACTCCTGATCTTCTGGGAGGCTGGGGGAGGAGCAACTGATTTGAAGCAATTGATTCAATTAGTTTGTTGTTGCCTTCTTTTAAAATGTAAGTAATTCCATTTTTCAAAAACAAATTTAACAGAAGATACTGTTTACCAAACCGCAGGGCTGTTTTTAAATCACTTGCTCAGAGATGGGGTAATGCAACTCTCCAGGACGTGCAACCGAAAGGGTTAAGCTTTTTTGACTTTGAGATACAATGAAATTATGACAGGAAGAAAATTGTGCCATTTTAGCATGAAAATGCTTGTACAAATACTGTCGTTCCTTCCTTCTTACTTTCTTTATAATGCCTCAGCGATAGCTAAGATGACAGACATTTGACAGGTATCTGTAAGCACACGGCCCAGGCAGCTCATTAAAGTTTTTCTTTCTATGCATCAGCTTTCACAAAGGCGAAAACCCATTAGCATTGACTATTTCGCAGATTAGAAGAATTAAGGGCTTCAAACGTTGGCTTATACCAAGCAATGTCATTTGTGAAGTGATGTTTGCTTTATTATTTCCCTTTCTCTCCCTCTGAAACTAGACTGGCATGACTTTAGCTCTACGTAGGGCGCAATGTGTGAACCAAAGGACTGGCTCATCGATGAAAAGAAACGCATTCCCTTTTATACATGACTGGAATGGCAAAAAGGGGAGACTTTCCATGTACTATTTAGGCTCATTAGAGGACTGATTATGATAGTTCTCTGGTGTAATCTTTAATCGACTTTGACACTAGATTTGCCCCGTTACAAATCCTGTCATGCAAATTAAGTCATTTGTGTTGTTTGATATGGAAAGATCTGCTATGAAATGAAAGATTAGCTCGCAGATGAGGCACCAGAGACCGCTGCCCTTGTGCACCGTGCCACTGATTACAGGGATGACAGCGTCCATTTCTACTCTGCTGGTAACATTTAGGAGAGGAGATTAAATTAGCGTGGCTTCCCGTCTTCCTGCATGAGAAGGTTCAAAATAGATGCTCATGTCTCCATGGCTATTAGCCTTGGACTATCCCAAACAGGCAGGGCTCTAATGTCCAGTTATTTTAACCTGTTCTCCGTCAAGTAGGATTGTATTGTCTACACTCATGGATGATTTTTTTTTTCTGTACAGGTGACTGGTGTTGACTGAGTAATGGGAAGTTTGGTAAACAAGGAGACAGACCAGTTTCCTTAGTGTATTATAATGGAATTGTTGCCATCTATGCCCATCCCATTCTGTCTGTCTGTCTGTCTGTCTGTCTATTGATCTATCTATCTATCTATCTATCTATCTATCTATCTATCTATCTATCTATATCTATCTATCTAGTTAGCTAGCTGGTTAGTAGAGGTAGGGATCTCACAGACCCAGGCTGAACTCAAACTTACTGTTTAGCCAAGGCTGCCTTTGACTTCCTTATCTTCCTGCCTGCACCTCCAAAAGTGCTGGGATTGCAGGTGTGCACTGTTAGATCACAAACCCTTTACTTACCTCCCCTCAGGAAGCAAAGCCCACCCCCGGCTGTCTCTTTCCCTGTGTCTAATAAAGCTCATATATCTCAAGTCTCTGTCTTGTGTTAGCTTCTTTTGATCCACAAACTTTTATATTTTCTTTAGTATGGTGCATGGTTATACTCTCACTTTTTGGGGCGATGGATCCTAAAATAAAAATTATCATGAGGACAAGACCCAAGGAGAGTTTTCATATGAAACATTATTTTACCTGAAAATGAAATCAATATTCGCGTTATCTTTGGACACTGAAATCTTGACATTTCTATGACCCAGTTCAACTTCATGGGGTGGACATTTCCACCCTCAATCAGAAGTGCAGAGTAAGAAGAGATGGAAAAGTAAAGCCTCAGTTTGATTAGAACCCTGCCCTCTAGCAAGTACGTCACATAGCAGCTGGGCTTTGGGCATGACTATCTTCAAAACTCTCTCTTGACTTAAAATAATAAGTACTCCATTTTTCAGACCAAATCTGACAAGACTGGTAAACGAAGATATCTACGGTGAATTGAAGAAAACCATTAGCAGTACAGAGACGCTGTAAAAAATGGTTTGATTTGCTGCTCATGATGGTCCACATGTCATGACTGTCTTTAAAAGCTTGAGGCATTCCTTCTGATAGATCCAGAACCAGACCTCAAAATCAGAGACCCCACCTGATAGATCTGAGATGGGGAACAGATCTGGACCAGAGACCCCACTAAGAATGCTAATGAGATCTGAAAGGAAAACATACAGCTGGACAGCCTTCAGATGAGGGTGGTTTAAATGTCTTGACTAGAGCCCAACTGTCCACAATCCCTTTCACTTAGTACTTTGACCAGTTGTAGTTCTCTGCATTACCATCTTCCAATGCACATAGATACTTCTGGTTTGAGTGCCGAGCATTTCTTTGGTCTGTGGATAAAATGACAAATGTTTAAATGGTAGCTTACTATCAAGTATTTATAGTTAGTACTATTTATAGTTAATATTAATATAGTTAATACTTCCCTCCTGGGGCCTATGGTCTCCCTTCAGGTATTCTGCTCAGTTTACAGTACCAGGTATGTGTTCCTGAATTTGTAGAATGAAGGTTTCTGCCTGGCTAGGATTTTTTTTAAGAGTCCCACTGTCACGGTTTGAAATGTGATCTGCCCCCCCCCAGGCTCGTGTGTTTGAAATTTTAGTGTTTGGGAAGGTCATGGGACCTTTCAGAGGTAGAGTCTTGCTAGAAGAAGGCAGTAGTCACAAGGAGTGGGCCTTGAGGTTGATTAGCCTCACCCTACTACCGTATTTCTGGAGAAGTCTGATACCGTAGCTGGCAGTTTTGCAGTTCTCAACCTCTTCAATGGACATGACTTAAGCTGCCTCCAGCTTCTGCCAGCCAGCCATGGCTTTTATGCATGGGGTTCCTCTCTAGAACCGTAAGCTGAATAAATTTCTTTTTCCCTTACATTGCTTGATTCTAAGTGGTGTCTCACAGCCACAGAGAAGAGCAACCAGTATACCCACTTTGCTCTACTTGGTAATAGTTTTCTGCTTATCCTTTATATGGAATTAGTTTATGCTAAGCCAGTTCTTCAGGAGTAGAAAGGTATACATCAATAAAAAAACAAAAAGCAATTTTCCATACATTAGTCTTGTGTAATAAGGTATATATGTGACCTTGTTGGATGAAAAGCTATGCATTTAAAATGATAACAATCATTAGGTGTAATTTTGTTTCACTGAAAAAAAATTACAATATCATCAAGAAGCCCATAGCAAATACTCATCCTTATTTTAGTATTCCTTCTTTACAACTTATGGCTCACATCTTCTTTCCTTTCTCAAAGAATCTGTAAGGGGGGAAAAAATGACAAAATGTGATTATAGACCTGCCATCAAGAGAAAGGCCCCCGTGGGCCGAGCAGCCAGCTGGCAGGGAAGCCTGTAGGTGCTTTGCATTTCCGGAACCAGATAAATACTTCACGTAATATGGGGGCTGAAGAGGAAGGTGCGTTTGATTGAACAGTGATGTAAATAGTCATTTGAAATCCCTTTGAAACGATCATAACACAAGTCAGAGTGGCCTCCAGCGGCTGCATCCATGTGTCTTCTTTGGGAACATTTTTAATAGGCAGCTTTGTCTTTCGAATGAGTCACACACCTCTGTTTTGATTAACTTTGATCAAATTTGGGGATTTCATTTCCCTTGTAGCAAGGGAGAGAATTAGCCATTTGGAAATCACGGAAATGAATTCTAATGAATGAAATAATGTGTAGATTTTTTTTTCCTTTGACAATAGGGGGAAAATTAGTCCGTAATAAAGTTTAAGAATTTGAGGAAGTTTTCACAACTCCCTATCCTGATCTCACCAAAGTAGAGAAGCATATTTGCAAAGATTACATATCCTCTGAGACTCACAAAGGACCTAGACATAGTTATCGGTGTAATAATTTTGGATGAATTTGTGAATGAATCACATAGAACCTCAACCATACAGGAAGAACAATGAAAATATGACGTCTGCATAATAAAAAAATAAGAGTTGAAAAGTCTATAAGTTAAGAATGGATTGAACAACATTGCTTTCATTTCTATTCACTGACATTTATATAACTGAGCGTTCCTGCAGCTTAGGCAGCATTTCATTCACAGAACATAATCCTTTTATAGCACAGTAAGGCAAATTGTTGCTACTCCTCAGCCATTCTCTTGGCCTGGGGACCTAGACAAGCATGTATATTGCTCCAGGCCACTGATGGGCCAGTTAGTATATCAAGGGGCACACTGTTGCTTTTCAGACAGGACCATGGTTCTTGAATTTAAACCTGAAATAGAATCTTCTGGTAGGCTGTTAAACCAGCGGGCTGGACCCCACCTGCAGATACCATTCAGGTATGGTGATGAGCATTTGCATTTCCAAGCAAGAGACTTGATGCTTGTGATCTTGGCCCAGGAACTGTACTGTTTGGGAACCACGAGGCTGGGTATGAGACAGATTTTTCACAATGGACAACCTCTGAGCCCTGAGGAAAGGAGGGAAATGAATCCCAACCAGATTCCTCAAATGTTCTTTCTTGTGTGTAATCTCCAACTTTAGTTCTCAGAAGATATCTGTCACATTTTAATTGATATATTTTTCAACACGGGAGAATACGACTTCTATGCGTATGATGGTACCTTAATAAATATTTGCGACTTGTGTTCATAGCTCAGACTACACCAAGAAACATTGATCCCAGAGGGCTGCTGGTGCATTGGATCTTGTGCTGGTGAAGATGTTCATCTCAGCCCCTGTCGCCTCCACTCTGGGGAAATACAAGAACTCTGCAGTAGTGGGTGGTTTAGAAAGGTAGGTGTTCCTGGGTATTAGGGACTTTAATGATTGTGAAGTGAGGGAAGCTCCATACTTTCAGGAGGTACAACCTTTTGCTCTCTGAACCTGCTTAGATTAACCTAGAACTAATCCTGGCTGAGGGCTGAACCACATAAGTCCAACATCAAGAATCACCCTGGGTTGCTCTTACACCTTATTGCTTTACTCAGGTTCCACTTTCCAGGGCCAAAATTGCAGTTATATTTGTCTAGCATTTTTGAATGGGATCTGGTGACATGAACTCAGGTCCTTTTGCAGGCGAGGTGAAAGCTTTAAACACTGAGACTTTGCCCCAGTTCCCACAATCATTTTTCTAAAATAGTGATTACCAGGCCTGTCTTATAGTTCAGAGAAGGCTTTTGATGGTGAAGATGTTTTATGGGTACAGTCTTTGGCCAACTGTAAAGTTCTGAGCTAATGTGGCAGATCACAGCACATTGTTTGCTACATATAAACCTGTGCTAGTCGGAGCTGCACACATAATTCAGGACATACAGAATCTTCAATATTTTTCAGTGTTGATTGACATTCTGAATTTTTTAGTCATGAATGCTGGGACTACCAGTTAGCATAAATGCATTGAACAAAAAGAGAAGTATATTTATAGGTATTTCAGAAATTGTTGGAAAGTCTGTTCTAGTTCCAATGTGAAACCCATTCAGCAGTATCTTATGAAATTCAAGTAACAATTCAAGCAGTAACTTTTAAAATAAAATATTTCAGTGCACTATAATCCAAAGACACAATTCAATCTTCATAAACTAAGGCATGATGATATAAAATTTGTCTTTGTTTTTCATAATCATATTGTTCTATTTCTAGAAAGGTGGAAAACCTATATGTGCAAGGAAACACTGCAGTTCATAACATGTGATGGTCTTCCATCTGAGCTGAGGGTTCCAGGCAGCGAGGGTTGTTGCCATGTGCAGGGCAAAGGATGTGTGGTGTGTGTTCTGAACCAAAACTGTAATGAACTAGTGTGATGCCATCCAGAAACTGTTTAATTGTGCCAACTTTTTCTTGACCCCTTCCCAGTTACCCAGTCCTATATAGTTTCCTAAAACTGGGTTTAAAGGACTTCAGGTTTGCAATGCGCCCATCTTTTTTATCGGCAGTTCTCACACGCACTTAATCTATGCAGAACTTACAGGGGTTCTTGAACTTAGAATCTGGATGCAATGTGAATTCTCTGTTCTCTTGAGCTCTGGAATTCTGGTCCACTCTTCTAAGGAGCAGGCAGGAGGAAGTCAGGAGCAAGCGGCTTGCACCAAACACCCTTTCAGATCTCTCCAATAAACCTCCACCATCTCAGCGGAGGCTGCTATAAAAGATATGGGAGGAGCGGGAGGGTGCCGTTCCAGCAACTGCACCTGAAGAAAGAGCATCCGGGACATAAAGATTGTTAAAAGGGCAACTGTGCAGGTCCACAAATGAAACAGCACTAAAAGAACAGACCCGAATCATTATTATTCCCTTTAAGAAAATACGATTTGAGTTATCCCTGTCTATTTTTCCAAGTATCTTTCTGCCTAGTGGTTGGCTCTGATCTTTAAAAACACACAACGCACTTTTTCCTGCGGGATGATGCATCCCTAACCAGCAGCGCTCTCAGCCTCCTTATTCTGGCAAACTAGGATGCGCCTGGCCGCCTGCTTGGTTTATAGCACAGCCCACGGCCCTGCTAAGGGTGCCACTGAACGGTGTCTGGACGTGGTCTCAAATGTCACGCTGACCCTGGAAATCCTATCCCCAGTCATTTTTACTGTCTGCTCTCGCTATGGCCAGTGTTTCTCAGGCCAGAAAGCGATCGGTCTCTGGTGGGAAAGTCTTTTCAAGTTTGGGAAGGCCAGTTGTAGGATACCAGTGCTTCAGCTTTGCTGCCAAGAAGTCTCCAAGGAAACCACTGCTATTTGTGACTCTGGCGCTCCAGAAGTAATTCTTACCTGCTCTTGCAAGACTGACGGTGTCATGACAGCCTCAGGAGGCTGTCATTTCCAGGAGCGGAGATTCTGTGAATCGATTATTAATGAAGCACTACCACATTTTAAGTGTCCGTGTTCTTTGGGAGCGTGTTTATATTTAATTATCGAAATGGGAGCTTTACGGTCACACTAAAGTCTGCTATTATCCCCCCAAAACGGCTAAAAAAATCAATCTTCATTCCAAAACCCCTAATAAAAAAATAAAAAATAGCAATCTATTGAGGAAAACCAAAGACATCCTGTGTCAGCAAAGCTATCATTATTTGTGCTAAAACTAATATGTACATATTTTTAAAGAGGGGTGTGGGTAATTATGCAAGAGAATTTCAAGTAGTTAGGGAATGGAGGACCCCCGAATTGTCACTATCCTTGGGAGTTTGATATTTGCCTTGCTTCTGCCTGTTAGAAGGGAGGCAGCTGTTATTAGAGATGTATATGCATAGTTCAAAAAATATCCAACCTGGCTCCCATTCTTTCTTGAACAGAACCAGATTCCAATAAATTTCTAGTCCTTAGAGTTACGGATTTTGCTACTCACTGCTTCTGAAATTCTGTGGTGGTGGAGAGGAGCAAGAAGATAAAAGGATCAGCAAGACAGCTCAACAGGTAAGGTCTGCAAGTCTGGCTACCTGAGTTTGAGACTCAGGAGCCCACAGGGTGTTAAGGCAAGAACTGACTCCTGAAAATTGATCTATGAACCATAGCCTCTCTCTCTCTCTTTCTCTCTTCTCATCTCTCTCAAATGGTAAATAAGTATATTTTTAAAAGAGAAAGATGGGAGAGTGGGACGACAAGGCATTCTCCATAGTAGACAGAGTTGACCTTAGCAACCCCGTACAAAAGAAACTGGTATGTGGCAATCTGAATGGAAAATGGACAGGGATATTGCAATGGTACCTGTGTAGCCTTTGACAAGAAGATGCAAAAACACCTTTTTTTTTTTTTTTATCATAGCCAGGATGGGAATGTTCATGTCTGTGAGGACACTGGAGTCCCCAGTCCAGCTAGCAGGTGATCACTGGCTCTTCAGTACATGGTCCCCATCGAAGGACCTGTGAGTGGTGAACACCCTGTGCACAGATCTGTGTTTATGAAGATATCCCTGAGAAACTGACGGGATGGTACATATCACCGTTGTCCAAGGAAGAGTCACAAAGGCAGGACGAGAAGGCACAGGCCACAACAACCTGTCTGACATTGACTGTGTCACATTTCATTCACTCAGAGCAATGCTGAAAAATAGTGAAATTGAGCCCACTCTGCCATCTCAAACATGCGGCGTTGATAACAGAGGTAACCTGCTGGTGGGACTGCTGTCTGAACTGAAACAAATCTGGATTTAAACATAATGCTTCTGAGAGATGGCATTAGATAAGAAATGGCAGCTGCAATAAGACAGAGGGCAAATCCAGGTGAACTCCGGTTTCCAGATTAGTGTACAGGTGAATGATAGTGTCATGTGCAGAAACAGACAGGAGGCAAGCATGTCCAGGAGTTGACATTCTGAAGCTGAAGCTGTGTGGACGGAGATGATACCTTAACAGGAGAGACTCGGGTCTGGAGATGGAGTTCACCGGTAACTAGAGGTTGCAGGCTGTGCAGACACCTGACAGTTGACAAAACCGTGGGAGACGTTATGAGAAGAGGAGGAGAGAACTAAGGGGAGAGAACCGAGAAGGAGAGAACTGTGGAGAGACCCTTAGGAAACTCAAATCACACGTTAGAACAGACTAGGTAGGTAGCATACCAGCAGCATAGCTGCCCTGGATCTTTCTCCCAGATGAATTAAATCGGAGTTTCTAAGGTGAGTCCCAGTACCAGCAAGACATAAATGTTCCATGATGACTCTGTTGTACAAAAGAGTTGAAAACCAGGACCGGGTAAGGGAGAGCAAGACAGAGAAATCTGATACGGTAGAGTCCCAAACCTTCAAGACAAAGGGTATCATGAATCATGAAGGTGGAAGGCAACCAACTGGTTAAATACCCAAAGTGGAAGCAGGAAGTGTGGCTTTTCTTCTAAGGATATAGGTGGTATCATCCAAGTAGAGCTCTATAAATATTTTGATGAACAGGAATGGTCTGGATGCAAGAGAATTCATTATGCTTATAAATCACATAAAACAATTTGACATTGTTAGAGAGAGATACAAAGATGAAAGAGAGAAGTGACTACTGAAAGTTTGAAGTAGGTAGATATGTGAGAGTTGAGTCCAGTGCATAGGGTGCTCTTGAAAAGGAGGAGGTAGGCTGGGGAGTTAGCTCAGAGTTCAGAGTCTTGCCTTTAAAACAAAAAGACCTGAGTTTGGGTCCCCAGATCCTAATGTAAAAATGCTGGGAGAATATGGTAGTGGCCTGCAATTCTAGCCCTGGACGGCAGAGCCTGGAAACCCCAGAGCACAGCACTAAGGAGATAGAGCAATCCAGGCTCATTCCCAAAGTCTCCACAGGCATATACACTCAAGCATCCTCTTGTACACACACACACACACACACACACACACACACACACACACACACACACACAATATTTAAAAAGTACATTCTAGTACTTGAAATGAAATGAAAGTAATTAGAGATCAGACCCAGAATAGAAAGAAAGGTGTTGGGAGTCATTTCCAGCCATCTTTTTTTAAAAATATATTTTGTTTATTTACTTATGAGAGAGAGAAGTAAGATGTATACATGCAGGGATGAAGTCAGAGATGACTTCTCTCCTGCTACATGGACATCTGGGAATCAAGTTCAGGTCTCCTGGTTTGCAAGCAGGCACCTTACCTGTAGAGCTTTCTCCCAAGCTCATATCCAACCATCTTTATTTTCTTGATATAGCAGACAACTAGTTCTGACTCTCCTCTGAGAAGGTACACTGAGGGGTGTCCCAGCCCAGTTCAGGCTGGGCCGGGTAGAGATTTAGGGACCTCCAGCTCTGTTGATTGTACCATATGCAACTGAGGGAAAAAATCCACGTCACATTTTAAAGGAAGTTGGAGAGTAAAGCAAAGAAAACTAGATAGAAACAGGAAATTAAGTTCGGTCACAATAATTAAGAAAGAGGCAAAAACATGACTGGGCATTTTGCAGAAGAAGGAACACGTATGGCAAATAAACACACAAAAAATGAATCCAAGATCACAAGGCAAGAGATCACAAAATAGAACCAGGATATGACATCACTACAGTCCTATTCAAACAGCTAAAGTACAGTGACAAATACCAGTGTTAGTGAAGATGTAGAGAATCCAGTCACACACCTCTGGTGGGGATGGAAATTGCTACTTTGTAAAGCAGTTTGGCAGTTTTCTAAAGATCTAAACATGCTATGAAACCAAGCAGCCACACTCTTCACAATTGTATTGCTTAAAAATGTAAATTTACAGCCACAGAAAAATGTGCACATGAATTTTCATAGGAACTTCATTTATAGTTGCCAAAATTTGGAAACCATCCAGAAATCTTTCAGGGGGTACATGCTCCAATCTCCATGTGGTACCTCAACATCCAGTGGGACCACTCGTCAGTAAGAAGACACAAACAACTGATGCAAGCCCCTATGTAGATGAATCTCAAGGCCCAACACGGCAGGAAAATCGCATGACGTCACATACAGGGGTAAGGAAAGGCTCAGTCACTAAAGTGTTTGCCTTGCAACCATGAAGACATGGATTTAATCCCAGAGCCCTGGGTATGGGTGGTAGGAGGGAAGCCAGGCACAGTGACACTCACTTGTAATCCTAGCATCAGAAAGACAGAGATAGGCAGATCTTTGGGACTTCCTGGCTGCGTGGCCTAGCCTACTTGGCAAGCTCCAGGCCAGTGAGAGAGTCTGTCTTGAAAAAAAGAAAAGCAGGTGGTACCGGAAGAACAGCAACTGAGTTTGTCTTCCAGCTGCCACACCCACACACATCACACATTCATATGCGCATCCCCCCCACAACTAATCTTTGAAATGAGTTTTAAAGAGGTCACAAGTCACAGACAAGCCAGGCCTGGTGGCACAGACCTGTAATCCCAGCTCTTCGTGAGGCTGAGGCAGAAGGATTGCAAGTTTGAAGCCTGGTCTGTAGCGTGAGCACAAGATCAAGCAGACAACTCAGGGAGGCTCTGTTTCAAAATAAGAGTGTTTTCCTGGCATACACGAGGCCCTGAACCCATTCCTGATACGGTTAAAGAATGTTACGTAAGCCCAGTAGTATTCCTTTCGTACACTATTTTCGAAGGGGAAAAAATTGAAAACTAGGGCTTAAATATTGTAGGGCAGATTAATGGTTGCCAGAGGTTGGCAAGCCTGTAGAAAGCTCTTTGACTTACAGAGTAGTTCTGTATGTGCACTGTAGTAGTGTTTACATGAACGTATGCAGATACTGGCATTGCATAGAATTACACATGTACACACACAACGAGCACTTATAAAACCAGAGAGATCCTAGGACAGTATACCAGTTATGTGCTGGTATTGATTGTTCTCGTGTGTACTGCCGTACTGTAGTTATTGAAAGGGGTCACCTTGAAAATAAACTGGGTAAAAAGGACCTGCGACCTCTTGCACCATTTCCATTGGATTATTTAAATACGGAATTAAAGGCATAAGCTTCTGTGTCGGATGTGAAGATAATCATCTGATACATTAAGCTTTGATTAGCTTTCTGTTTTGATATTAAGCACCCACTACTTTGATGTGTCCCCTACCCTATATCCTCTGTGGTAGCTCAGAAGAGGAAGCAGCAACTGAGCTGCTGAGTTCAACTGAGAGGTGATAAGTAGGCTAGAAACACGAAGCATAGGTGCTTTATCACACCTCTTAAGGATGCTCTTAACCTTGATTCTTTGGCTGTGATGTTTGTGTATTTTATTAACCAATATTATTACCAATGATAAATAATTGTACATAGTTGTGGTAGCTGAATTAATTTCCTAGTGCTCTTAAAACCATTCACCACAGACTATGTGGTTTGAAGTCCAGCTTTTTAAACTGTTGGTCACAGATCCACATGAGATCATGTAATTGAAAGTGGGAGGTTAACAACAACAACAACAAAATAATAATAATAATAATAATAATTGGCAACAGTGAAAGATTTTTAAGCACACAATGACCAAAAATGAATTAAAACCAAATGTACAATGTTTCTTTCTGTGAACATGCATGTTATATCATGAAAACATCCATGTTTTCATACAGAAAACAAAGACTTTTAATATTCTCCTGCCCTAATTCTTTTGCATGTATCAAATTAGTTTTCCCCGAGATCATATTGTTTGAATATTTGATGTTAACAAGTGTTATTTGGTTTGCTGACTTTAGTTTCATAAAAAAGTCATTCAGTGAGTTTTGGCTTAGTATTAGGATAGAATTTCCAACACCTTTTGGCTTAAGTATCTTCCTGCTGTTTTATAGTATGTGTTTATGTGAAGTAGAATTTTCAGCACTGATGATTAAAAATATGAAAATATTGAGCTGGGGAGATGGCTCAGCAGTTATAGTACATGCAGTATAAGCAGTCACATCAGAGGTCAGTATGGCGGCCAGCCTGTAATTCCAGCCTCAGAAGGCAGAGACTGGCAATCTCCAGAGCCAGCTGACCAGGCAGAACTAGTCCTATCAGTAAACTTCGGGTTTGACTAGAGACTCTTCGTCAAAAAGAATAAGGTGAAAGTTCCCGACACCAATCTCAGACTTCTATGCACATGAGCATACATGTGCACTAGAACACACACAAGTATCTACACACATGTGAATATGTGATATATCCTTCCACATATACACAAAAATAGAAAAAGAAAAAATCGAAATATCAATATCAGCTCCAAAAAAAACCACTGAAGCTTCTGCATACCTTGAAGTATCAAATATTCAGTCAAGATTTAATCTTTGTATAAACAACCCATTTTAGTAGCATGTAATTTGCTTTTGTCTTTAATAAATGTTAAAATAACAAAAGCATCATTATAAAATTAATTTCTTTATGATGTATTGTGCTAGATGCATCTCAACAGGGCCAGCCTGGCTGGCCAGCTTGCTCTGAAGGTTCTAGTCTCTATCTTCTCAGGCTGGAATTGTAGGCAAACTGTCACCCTGAACTCTGAACCTTTTGCTTGTGACGCAAGTCTTGTTAACAGCTGAGTCATGTCCCCAGATCAATATTTTTTTTTATGGTAGTGCTGAGAATGTGCTTATGTTTCACATAAACACAAACTTTTTTTTTTAGAGAAGTTCTTTCTGGCTTAAAATATTCAGTATTTATTGTCTTATATTTCTGAAAGTCCCAACTCAGAATGAGTTACTTGGCCCCAAAGTAAGGGGTCAGTAAGACCCACTGTCTCCAGGTCCTCTAGGGCAGGATCTACTTCTAGAAGTTTCCTGTGTTCTTGCTATCTTCAAAGCCAGTAGCACAGAACTGAGTTTCTCCCTGCCTTTTGTGGGGTCTCCTTCTCGACTCTCCTGCTACTCTTTTCTTCTTCCTGTCAGGATCTTTTACTTATCTTGATTTTGTTCAGATAATCCAGAACGATCTCATCTTCATTGAGACATTAATGTCCTTTATAAAGCCCCTTTGCTTTGAACTAACATGTTCAGGAACTCTGGAAATTAGCATGTGGATATCTTTGAGGAATCATTATTTCTCTTATCATAGTAGCAATAAAAGAAAAAAAAAACAGAAACTTTTGCTATGGTAAGTTCTGGCTTCAAAATCTTTGTGGAACACTTACTAGAGTATTACCTTGTGTCAACCATTAAACATGGCATTCTCATTTTGTCCACCTAGATGTGTGCCCATGTCCAAAGAGAGGCTGTGTGCATGTGCTGGTCATGCGTGACCAGCCCACTCATGTCGCTTCAGAGTTGCCACCTCACTAACTGCTTCCATACAGACAACATAGATGCCCCGTGTCCTACTCGCTACCTCAATCCAGCATTTCACTTTTCTAGTTTCATGGAAATCTGCTTGTTTGGACTTGTCTGAGGCCCAAAGCCATCATCTATGTTCTTGCTGTGCTGTCTTTGCAATGCTGCATTCAGTTCTGGCCACCAGGATCTCAAAGCAGCAAGCTTATTGAGTAATTAAGCTCATTTTCTTCATTTACCACGGCACCAGATTTCTAGCTTCTTTGCAACCACTCGCTCATTTTGTGGTGAGTTGGAAGGAGAGGCCAGATGTGGTCCTTTTCTCTCTGAATCAACTAGGCCTTCTTCGGCCTGAGCTGTAAAGTTAGCAGACATCATTTTTCCTTTGTAACTTGCTCCATGATTACGGCCTATAAAAGGAAAAGAGTAAAGAAAAGTCTCTAGCAATTCTTATCCATCCCACACAGCAAACAGATAGACAAATTGCTTCCTGTAAAAACTGAACACATGGGGGCTGGAGAGGTGGCTCAGGGGTTAAGCCTCCGCTTTGCAGGCGGAAGGTCCTGAGTTCGGATCCCAGATCCCACATATAGACGCCAGGCGGAAGCGGGGGCGGCCTGTGCTTCTGGTCCTGGTAGGGCGGAGCCTGTGAATCCCGGGGCAGAAGGAGGTAGAGGCGTCCATGGTGGTTCGCGAATTCGTCCGTGGTTCTACACATACACTGACACACACACACACACACACACGCACATGCGCACAGTTGAATAAATAATAATAATAATAAAAATTTTAAAAAAAACTGAACACATGGACATAACTAGAGAAACTGTTCTCATGATTTTGTAAATTTCTACTAATCTTTCAGAGTTGCAGTGGTTTTTTTTCTCCTCATATTTAGGTGTTCCTTTTTCTAATTTTTGTGTCAAATTCCGTTTGTAAGTTTTGAATTTTATACACCCAGATATAAAACCCCATTTAGTATAAGGGTTTAAAGAAAAATGAATGCCTCCTAAGTAGAACAGCGATTTTCTATTTCTGAGGTGCCCACTTTACATGTTCACAAGGATTCTGCAATTATCATTGAACTGTCCTTTGAAACTTCAAAAAATGGCAAAAGAAAGGTTATTGCATTTCACAATTAAAATATGAAAGTGGCAAGATCATTTTGCATAAATAATTGTTTAGATACATGTGCCTCTGTGTTGACAGAAGTCCTGGAATTAAGTTCTCACTCTCAACCCAAATATCCTCCTCAACCATCAAACTTCCATACAATGAATATTACAGACTCCTGCATACATTATGCACTTAGCTGTAGGTTGCAGGTGATCAGCTGTAAGATATTTCCAATAGGAAGCAGAAAGACTGGCATTAAGGACGTGGTTTTACATAACCCATGATGGGGGGTGTGATAGTTAATCCTGGGTATCAACTTGACACAGCTGGTATTAACTAGGATCAGCTGAGACCACACCTGGTAAGATCAGCTGAAACCACATGAAAAGATTATCTGGATGATACAAGACCAGCCCTAGATCCCACTGAACCTCTCTAGATCTCATAGGAACCATATAAAAGGGAACCACAGAAGAGAAGAGATGCTCTGTATTGGTGCTAGGAATCGATCTTCCTTCCCGGTCACCTGGTTTCTTCGCTTCCTCAACCCTCTAGCCCTCCAACCCTTCAAGTCTTCAATGAGTCTAAAGATTCTCTAGGAATCCTCCAGCCTTCAGCCATCACCCACTGGGTTACTGGACTGAGCAGCTACTGGCAGCCATCGTTGGACTACCTCAGCCATATCTGTAACCCAACTCAATAATTCCCTATTTATATATCCATTTTGTTAATTCTGTAACTCTAGAGAACCTGACTAACACAGGAGGGAAGAATCTGTAGGAAATGGCACTTATCTGCTCACTTATCAGATTGCTGCATAACACAATGGCCTGAGTGCAGTGGCTGAATGCATCATACATGGGTTATTTGCTCCATTTGGTGAAAGTAGATGCTTCTACTGGGGCCACAGGACTTATCTTCCAGAGGGTTCCCTGCATGGTTGTCAATGTGTTCTAGGCCCTACTTCCATATGAGCCCCACTCCTGGGAGTTCCATAGTGCTCTGTAGTCTTCCTCACACAGTGATGGCTAGGTTTTGTGCCATCTAACATAGGCGGTGACAATTTCTTCAGATTAAGTCCAGAAATACATGTAGTATCATATTTCCTATATCATACTGACTAGGGAAACTTGGACTCAAGTTCAAGGACAAGAGATGATCTGTAGATTCTACCTGCAGAAGGAAGGAGTTCAAAAAGTTCATGACATATTTGAAAATGGAAGTCTTCCTTCAGTCTCCAGGGACCAAGAGGCTGGAAAGCACTTCTATAGATAAATGATGAATCAGTATTACAGGCTAGGTGGGTGATAGGTTAGTTGCCATTGCAACTGCAAGTGGCTCAGATTTCTTATACTTTATAATTTATAATAGTGCAAAGATAATAAAGTGGAAACCATACATTGGATTTTTAATGTGTGGCTGTTGTTTGAGACAGAATCTCATGTAGTCTAACCTGTCCTCAAACTTGCTCTGTAGCCAAGAATGACCTAGAACTTCTGATTTCCCTGTTCCACCTCCAAAGTGCTGGAATTTGAATCTTGATCTATCACAGTTTGCATATGCAGGTGACAGGCTCCCGTGACACTGGGCAGCAGTAGTAGCTGAAATTCCCCATCAGGAGGCTGAACCATAAGTGCTCCCCAGTACCCTGTGCTGCTAAGCTGTAAAGGGCTGTAGGTGAGGTAGATCAAATATATTCTCCATCTAGGATATTTTCAACTTACAATGGATTTATTGGGAAACAACTCAAATGTAAGCAAAATAATGCCTGTACTCAACTCTGCTGTTGCAGTGGCCAAGCTTTAGACACTTTGCAAATAAGCAGACATGTCTGTGTTCCAATAATATTATTTTTATTATCTTTATTGTGCATGTATTTGTGTGTAGTTATATATGTGGATATGTGCACCACAGTGTACCTACGGAGGTCAGAGGAGAAACCTGTGTTGGCTTTCATCTTTATCCTTGTTTGATACAGGGTCTAAAATGTGTTGCTTACCATGGGTTGCATCAGGCTAGCTGGCCAGTGAGCTTCTGGGGATTCTTCCATCCTGTTTCCCATCTTGCAGCAGGGGCAATGGGATCACAGCCACATCCAACTTCACATGAGTTGTGAGATTCAGACTCAGGTCCTTGTGCTAGAATGGCAAATGTTTTCTCTACTGAGCCATCTTTATAGTCCAACAATATTTTATTTGTGAAAGCATGCCAAGTCAGATTTTGCCACAGGGATGCTGATGTCAGCCCTACATGGCATGCATGGCTTGCTTCTTTGATTTTCCCTTTCCTGCTCTCCAATCTCCAATGGTACAGGCTCTAACCTTTCCCTTTGAAAAAAAAAAAAAGGAATGCCTTACTCCTAGGAGTATTTTCCATAGTATGAGCTTGCTTCTTTTGTGAGCTCTTCACAAACTACCTTCTTTGCACAAAAGAGACAGAATATTCTTTCCACATAGTATCTCACACTTTCTCATTAACATTTGTGTTTGTTTTCCTGTGTTTTACTACTAGTCAAATGATCCAGGTGTATTTTAGAAACTAGGATGAAATTCATGTGGGACAAACATTTCATGGAAAGACAAAATCAAGGAAGGGAAAATATAGGAAATACAAGATAATATTTAGTGCTGTGAAGAAACTAAGAAAGGGTTATTATGTGAGAGAGGCCAGAGAAGGCCTCAGGAGACAGATAGCAACACCGCATCCTGAACTATCAGGAGTCAGCCAAAATGATACTCAGAAGAACATTTTCTAGGCAGAAGAGAAGTCCAGGAGAGTGTGGGCTGGGCATGGTGATGGTAGGACTTGGCATGAGATGAATGTGGGGGAGGATACTAAAGGGGGTAAGCCAGAAAGGCAGGAGACGCAGGGGGTCATTCTGCATGTCTGCCTACATTCTTCATCACATTGTATTAGATCCTTAGAACAATGAACAGGTGTGTGTCCCTTAGACCATATGCCCCCCCCAAGGACCAGAGTTTGGTCTGTTTTCACCTCACAGTATCTCTAGAGGCACTTGATAAATACTTGTTGAATAAAGGAATGAATGAACGTCAATATTGTCTACATGGTGTCAATTTTAGGCTTTATTGCACAGAAGCAGAGGGTAAGCTGTCTTTTCCCATGAACGGAATTTATAAACTGCATCTCCAGGAACAAAAAAAATAAAACAGGAAGGAAGCCATGCCAGAGGCAGTATGAGACTCCCTCTGCGACATTACCTTGACAATAGGGAGATGAGCACAGGAAATGAGGATTTTTCTAGTTAATGCAGCAGGCCTCTGAGCAAGCTTGCAGGAGATTATCTTGGTAGCATAGGACTGACCCTTAGTGGGAAGGAACCTTCCCTGGGTAAGTGGATAAAAATGGGGTGAGCTAGTTGAGTATGTGGCAGACAGACAAGACAGCAACTATGTGGCATTGGTCCTTGGCTTTTGTTCTTGCTGTGAATGCCTGGTGACTAGTTCCCTTCAGTCCTGATACTGGTATGACTCCTGCCATGATGAACTGCAACTTCTTGGGACGTGAATAAAATCTTTCTCCTCTAAGATGTTTGGGTCATGTATTTGTTACAGCAACAAATTGTGAAACAAAAACAGGACCTTGAAAACTAATTTCTGATTCATAGATCTGAAGTCAATGAAATTTACATACAAGTTATTTCCAAAGGGGAATGTCAATTTTCCACCCTGGTCAGTCCTTCTTGGACATGAATTTTCAGGAGACTTCATTTCCTTATTATGCCAGATAGGAGAGTAGTCTTCTGAGATGCCGATGACTGGGAGAAGCTGATTTGTACCACATGGTAAGAATTACAAGACATTAGGGTAGAGCCTGAAAACCCTTGTTATAGTATGGTAAAGTTTTCCATGTATGTATTAAATGTACTTGAAAAAAAAACTGTATTCCCAGCCATTGGGTTATGCAGAATTGTTGGAAATGATTTTCAGACAATAAACCTCTTCTTACTTACACATTTGTTCTATGGGTTTAGTGTGTATGTGTGTGTGTGTGTGTGTGTGTGTGTGTGTGTGTGTGTATGCATGTGGAAGCCAGAAGACAACCTTGGGTATCATGCCTTGGTACTATTGCCCACCTTATTTTTGAGACAGGGTTTCTCATTGGCCTCAGTTCCCAGCTCTGATATTGCAAGCATACTCCCACCCCCAACATTTTTACATGGGTTCTGGGGCTCAAACTCAGATCCTCATGTTTGTGTGACAAGCAACTTAGCAACTGAACCATCTCCTTAACCTTGCCCTATTTACTTGGAAAGTTTATTAGATGTCATTATGGTTTATAAGATTCAAGTTCCTCTCAAAAATATTAGAGTCGATTTTAAATCATTTTAACTAATGATATGAAAAGCATAACTACTTTCATTTAAAAAACCTTCACCTCTTTCTCTTTGAAGACATTAAAAGGCATTTTCAAGCTCAAAAAATATGAAAACTGTGTAAAGATAGATCTCATAAAAATTTTTATCACTAAAATATATCTGTTTCTTAATGAAGGCCCAAGCAATGCGAAGGAAGCTATGTGATCATTGTTTTGCAGTAAATGGCTGCTCAAGTTGCAGGAAGCCTAGTGGGTCTCGAGACAAGAGCCTGGCTCTGAACAAGTCACACCCCCAATTTCTATGTGTTCTGTGAATAACATATTATTTTCCTGCTTTGAGCCATGGATAGGAGGAAGCAGCAGCGACAAGACATCTTAGTGAGCATAATACACTGTCACTATAGAAAGTGTTTGCTGTTATAAAACATTGTCTCTCACTTCATTTCACATAATCATAACCCATTAGGCATCTCTGTCTTTGACCTTCAATAAATATCTGAGGACACAAAGAAAGCTGCACATGATATAATGGATTTCTCTTCTTTCAATTTGTTGGAAGAAAAAAAAAACTTACCCAGGGTTTTCTGATTCTCATTTCCATTTCTTTCTTTTGAGGGTGGATACCCTTTTCAAGCACATGCTATTTTTGTATCTGTATCCTAATTCTGTCAGGTTCAAAGGAAATGACCACACGAGTGTGGTATTTAACACATGATTTCTTAGCAACTGGCCAAGCCACCAGCCTTTCATAGGACTTTTCCTTTTTTTTTTTTTTTTTTCCTGCGCAATGATACTTAGGGACATCATTCTGCAACTACCCATAGTCCTCTCTAGGATAAAAGCCAAATCTCTGTTTCCCAAAGTCAGGATCTTTGGTCTTTTTTTTTTTTTTTTCTATAAATAAATTTTTTTTGTTTAATGTCATGGATTTGTATTAACTTTTGGGAAGGTTGTTAGGGATTGAGATCAAGGCCTTACAATGTTAAGCATGGGCTATACTAGTAAGCTGCAAACCCGATTTGCTTTGCTTATTTGTTTGTTTTATGATTTTGTTTCATTTTTATTCCTGTCTTTTTTTTTCTGAGACAGGTTCTTGCTCTGTTGTCCACGATGATTTCAGACTGAGGATCCTCCTCCTGCCTCAGTCTCTCTGGTGCTGAGATTACACGTGTACCCCACCCCACCCAGTGTCAGCCTTTCACCGAGGATGATGTCACTTTGCAGGCGACATCAGAAAAGATTTTGGGAAGATGGAGAAGAAGCTACCGGCCTGGGGCAGGGGTGGAGGCATGGATCTGCTAAGCATCCTACAACGCCAAGAACCCAGTCCCAAATGTTGGCAGTGCAGAGATGGAGAAACTCTGAACCAGATTAAAATCTGGCCCCAGCGTTTTTGACTAGTTGGATGCTTGCAATAGTTTATGAGCTTTAAAAGCTCAGTAATTAAAATCAGCCCTTAGGTTTTACACATGGTGAGGAGCAAATAAGGTCAAGGCAGAATAGAGGCTCCCTCAGCCCTCTACCACACAGAGGGCAGATACCTACCTTTAAGCAAACCTAAATGCTAGGGTTCTGTGTGCTTCCTACCCTCTTTCACTAGCGGGGTCACAAGAAGGTGACTGAACCTCTCATCACCGGCTGCAGCAGATGATTAATTATAAAGAAAGATCTCTGCATGAACTCAGATTTTCAGCCATCCTCCAAAGCAAGTTGTCAGTGTTCAGAAAACCTCTCTTGATTCAAGCCACCGGAAACTGATTATGTTTAACCCACATATGCTCTTTGCAGAGCAAGCCATCCTAGGCGGATAAAAGCTGTGAAATTTCATAGGCACGGGAGAGTGTTAAACATTTGGATGGCGGCTGCCTGGGCCACCATCAATATCCTCAGGCTTAGAGCTGCCATCACCTTATGGCCGCCAGACTCTGACTTTATTTCCTCAACTACATAGATAGTGCTTAAATGCACGGATTTATCATCACATTTGGCATATTTTATTTATAGCATAAGAAAGGTGAAACATTCTGCAGCATTGCATGTTGAGATTAGGATTTATTGTCCAGGAATCCTTGAACAATTTTATCAAAAGCCCATTTCTAGGTGGTGTTTTTCTGCAATAAATCATAAGGCAGGAATCTATCAGTGGACACCAGGAAGAGATAAATGAGTGTAGAGGAAAGAGGGTCATCGCAGATTTTTTTTTTCTGTATCATGACCTGTCATTGGCAGAAATCCATTCATTATGGCTCACGGATGATTTTTTTTAACCGACTGGCTGTGTTTTCTGTTCAGAGCATTTGCTAAGATATAATGAAAACCAGGCAAAATGTAAACTATCAAAAGCCATGAAGACAGACATAACTTAACGATTGCCAAACACAAAGAGCATCAATTTTTTCCTTTTCCCCCAGTCACTGCAACTTTTTTTTCTTTGAAATACCCTTTTCAAGTGTAACTATTTTAATTTTAAAAGCAAGTACTGTACTCAGGCAGGTGAGAGTGTAATGAATGGGAAGGCAGATTCCATTGCAGACCAGAACTCTGGGTCATCACAGTCTCTTCGCAGAGACAGGTGTCCATGGGCTGTTGAGCTTCTCTCTCTTGGGGACACTCCTGTCCTCTTCTTACATACCCTATCTCATTTTATCTTATCTGTAATCAAGACCCTGTAATTTAGAACAGATCAGGTACATTAAAAAAAATAGATGCAAACTCCTGGGTTATATTCGGCATGAGTATAACCTTCAGAAAGCTTTAACAGATGTGGACTGGGAAAGAACTTGGTAATTGCTGGGACACTTTCAGTGAACGTGTTTGACTCACAGAAACGAGGCCTCCGTTTCAGTCCCCAGCGCCATATCAACAGTTAAAGGAAACTTCCATAAAATATTTTTTCAAAAAAAAAATGTTTCACCAAAGGGAAGAGAAGAAATGTATATTATGCTATGAAAGTGACTTTTGAGTTAAAATGCATTTTATCATTCACCCAAGTTTTTTTTCTTTATGACGTTTATGTATGTGTTGCCTTTCCTCCTCTGAGTCGCCTTGGCAAAGGAGAAACCCGTGAAATGTATTTCTTGCTTCTTAAAATGATACCTAGCAAAGTATGAATGAATGAATGTTGCATTCCCCAAATAGTCTCAAAACCAGATTTGGGGTGTGTGCATGTGTGTGTGTGTGTGTGTGTGTGTGTGTGTGTGTGTGTGTGTATGTTCATACATATGTGTGATCACACACTTGGGTAGAAGTCCATCAGCTTGAGCTAATGCTCATGCAGGACACCGTAGAAATCCACTCTTTCCAGAAACTCCACAATCCTCAAACATTCTTAATGGATTTGTCCTTTAAGCATAACATAGATGAGCAGTGGAGGAAACACAGAAGGAGAGTTGCTTTCCTACATGAGACTCTACTGTGCCCGGATTTTCTGTGTCAAGGAATTCAGTACAAGAAAGTTTCCCTCTTCCCTCCTCTTTCCCAGGCAAGTGAGTACACTCTTCCACTTGGGTGAATGGGAACTTATACACGAACTTGAAATCCACAGAACAGAGCTCTTCACAAAAACACATGAGTTCTTCCTATGTTTTATCACTTCAAGTCTGATCCTCTGCAACATTTGATGGGGAGAAACTAGAGATTGTTTCAGTCCTGCGTGAAGGACCAGGAACTCAGCAAAGCAAGCATGGGGCTTGTCTGGCTCACTATAATCAAGGCATATAGAAGGATGATCTTGAACTTCTGGAGAACACCAGGCCTGATTTATACAGTGCCCAGGTCTTTGGGCACGCTAGGCAAGCACCCCACCACTGTACTGCATCCCCAGCCTGAAGACCATTTTTTTTTAAACAAAAGTTAAGATCACTGCAGAATTCCATGATGAGTAGAATACCAAAAGCTTAAATAAAATTAAGATCCATATTCTGGAATTTTCTTTCATCTCAGCATGGCTATGAAATTGACAGAAGTGGAAGTGCTTAAGAAGCCCTTGTGGTACTGTGCTGGTTCCGCCTGGGCACGCCGGACATCTGCTGGAAGCAGGAGTGTATCCCCTGCTGCTGGTGCTGGGAATGGTTCTGAGGAGAACATGGCAGGGATACAGGGTAGAGTTCACACTCAGGTCATACTCAGGTTCTGGTCTCTGTCCACACTGCACTCTCTGGAGATCTTGGATAGCTGCTTGACTTAAGTCAGATCAGGTTCCTGGTCTTTAAGAAGACATTGGAGGGCTTGCAAGGTGGCTCAATGGATAAAGACACTTGTTGCCAAGCCTGAGACCTGAGTTCAATTCTAGAAACTCACATTCTGAATGTTGTCCTCTTCTTTCCACATGAATGTCATGTTATATATGTGACACACAAATTTTTAAAAAGACTTTAAAGAGAAAAAGACATTGAGAAATTTCTGAAACACACCATATCAATGAAATATATTTATATAAAAAGAGTGATTCAGCTATTGGACTGAGTTCAATTGAAGATTAATTAAAATTATTAACTTTTTGTTTAGTTTTCTAATGCTATTATTTTATCAGCTTATAATTCTTTTACCTGCAGTTAAAAAAAAAACCTTGAAATCAACTCAGGGCAGGTGGCAAATTCCACTACAGTTGTGCCAAGATTGTATCAATTCTGAGAATCCCTAAAAGACATTGAAATCTCTTGATCTTAGGCTTTTCAGAAACACTGGGCTTGTTTTCCTGAATAATCCACTCTGGAGATCCAGACAAAACAAAAATTTGGGTTGAGAGTTATGGTCATAGAAATTGCTTGTGATTTCATTTCTAAAATTGCAACTCCTTTTCACTTTAAATATGGTCAGTATCTTGAAAGCTATCAGTTCGGGTTTTGGGGCTTTTTTCCCCCTTTGGCATCAGTGAAATTTATTTTTAAAGGAGTGTATAATCATAAATGTTGAACAGTAGAAAGCAGAAACACAATATTCTTTCTTTTTGAAGCTAAGATGATGAAATATTTGATAAAACAGTCACAATTAAGATCCCTGTTGCACTAATGTAAAGGAGGAAGATCTATTGTATAGAGACAGACACAAAGGGGAGGGGCTTATACAGCTTACAGACATCTGGTTTCTCCAGGGATCCAGCTCCATTCTAAGTTCCCAGACACTGCGCAAAGCTGACTGAGAATTGAGTAGAGAATACCAGGGAGCTGGTAACCCATGTGAGGTTGGATCTTAGGGCCAATGGGGAGAATTTAAATACTTTACCGTTTAAAATAACTGAGTTCAGTGGTTATAAGAGAGTGACTGATAGTCACAGAGGAGACTGACTGGACTCTTAACCCGTTGCAGGGTGTAAATTGAAGGCTGTCTTGGGCCTTTTAACTTAGTCCAGACATTTTGCACAATTACTGTCTCAACAGGGCAGTAGAATAAAAGGAGCTGCCTTCCTTTGCCACACACTTTTTTTCTACCACCTCTGACAGAGAGAGAGAGAGAGAGAGAAAGAGAGAGAGACACTTTACTTTGTTAGTCTGGAGTTAGCCTTAAAAGGAATCTAAGTTACATGATTGCGTAACTGTTTAAGGCATCCTCCAGGTTAATACATCCAGAAATCTTCAGTTGGCAGTAAAAGGTTGCTAATCTAGAAAAAAAAAAAAAAGGAAGAGAAAGAGGAGATGGAGAAAGAGAAGAAGGAAAAGAAGGAGGAGGAGGAGGAGGAAGATGAAAAGATGGAGAAAGAGAGACAAGGAAGAAGAAGAGGAGGAGGAGAAAATGGTTTCTTTGGTGGACAGAATGGATCAGGATCAAACAACAATCACAAACGCACATGCGCGCGCTCACATGTTGTTGGGAAATGATGGTTGGCATTAGCCTGGCCTGAGTTGGCTTTAAGATGAACAGAAATCCCAAGCAAAGAGAGAGGGACGTATTTTCAGCTTCGTGGTCTCTGCCTTCCTGAGCTGATGCTCAGAGGATTCGAAGAATGCGAACCTTAGGTTTGGGAACTTCCCACTGATGAGCCTCCGAGAAAAATGCACCGTGTATCATGTTTCTAACACTTAAAGACCTAATCGGGACATTGCTCTACGCGCTGCTAGACACTAAGGTGACAAGCACCCAACAAGGTGCGAGAGGAAGTGCATCTCCTGCCCAGGAGCGTCGCTGACGGCGCACAGCAATCGCCCTCCACCGGGCGCTCCTGTCTTCTGCCTGCCTTCACTTTCTTTTTCAAATACTGCACATCCCAGGCGTTTCCTTCTTACTCACCGGCTATTTTGCAATTGGTTCTGAAGAAAAAAAAAAAGAATAAAAACAAATACCCTCCTCCATCATCCAAGTAACATGCCCTGAAGAACATCATTCTCAGAAGATTAAAACCTTACAGGACTTCTTAACATTGAAGGGGCGCTTGGTTTCAATGGCAAGGGGAAAGCTTGGAACGAAATGGAAAGCCTGGGATGTTTTCCGCTAGTCACAGCCGGTTTAAACGTGCAGTTTCCAAGCAAAGCCTGTCTGCCTTTGCAGGTTCCTTCTGCCCCAAGGCAGAAAGGTTCGAGGATGGTGGAAGCTTGCAGCGTGATGGGGCAGCTCTGTGACCACTCTAGAAGAACCATTTAAAAAAGGTTTTTCCCATGGCTTTTTTTAAGCCACAATTTTAGGCAAATTACCAAGCATTGGGACGTTCCGGGTGGCCAGTTCTTACAGTGGACCCTAAAGGATTTACACAGGACCTTCCTGACATGGCTAAAAGGAACAGGGGTATAAATTCCTTTTCGGGATGATGGGGAAATGGGTGCCTTAGAGAGCTTCTTCCCCACTCAATGAAACTTGCCAATTTTTCATTCATAATATGTTCCTTTCCATGGGGCAACTTAAAAATGTCCTCTCTACATTTCACCCCGTGCAAACCAAGTACTGTTCAGCAGATACCATGTTTAAAACATTCATATTGTAATCTACCCCCCCTTTTTAATAGAAGATATTTGCAAGATCAATTTCTGGTTTTGCAAAACTCCCTTGACCAGTTAAGCTAGAGAAGCCTTTTAAAAGTTTATTTTATTTTTAATGTTGGCTTGCCTTTCCCTAAGTGACCGTCTGCACACAGAATGATCGTGTAAGTTCCATGGGCAATCGTTTGGCAAGGTCAAGTGGAGAGTTATAACAGACAGGCGCCTGTTTATTTATACATGTCGCTATACTCCACACACTTAGTCCCAACCCATTCGAGTTTTTAAATCACAGAACTTGCTTTCAAATCAACCTCCTCCCGACAGCTGAAGGATCCGGGTCCCTAGACACTCGGATGTTGTTGTTTTAATTAAACCTCTTTAGAGGGTCACTTAGAGATATTGTTAGGCCACTGGATGCAGCCTCCAGGTTGTGGAATGTCTGCAAGGCATAAAGAATGGGCTGCTCTCTTTCTGCCACTGCCTCTGCTGATTTACAACCACTTTGTGTTTGATGTTGGACAGGATAATTTCATCAGTCTCCAACCCTTGTGATCACATCCCAAAATGACTCGTCAGGTGAAGCCCCGGCGGAAGATTGCCTGTCACCTCTAGGAAGTAGCTGTCTGCTGTGAGTACTCTTTCCTCATAAATGTAATCATCTGTTAGTTATTCATTGAGCTATACTTCACGGGCTCCGCGGAGAGGTGAGGGCAAGAGACCAGCACCTCATCGGCAGAGCGCTTAGAAACCCTCATGCTTACCTGTCCTTGTTCTTACCCCCCCCCCACCATCCCTTTCTAAAGTGAGAAGTAGCAAGCAATGTGCTTTTTTTTTTTTTGAAACTTAGCGGAAGTATCCGTTTAAGTCCACTTAAGACTTTTTGTTTAGGGAGCTGGAGAGGTGGCTCAGGTGTTAAGCCTCTACCTTGCAGGCGGAAGATCCTGAGTTCGGATCCTAGACCCCACATATAGACGCCGGCGGAAGCGGGGGCGGCCTGAGTTTCTGGTCCTGGTAGGGCGGAGCCTCTGAATCCCGGGACAGATTAAACAAGGAGGAGGTGGAGGCGTCTATGGTGGTTCCCAAATTTGTCCGTGGTTCTACATACATACACACATGTGCACACACATATATGCACAATTGAATAAATAATAAATAATTTAAAAAATTAAAAGAAAAGACTTTTTGTTTAAAAAATTACAAATGAAGAGCGGACCTCCGAGGTGGTGATTTGCTCAGGGTCAAACAGCTCCTTCAGTTGGCCTCCTGTAGGGCATACTGCTGTGAAGTCACAGAACCCCCAGTAAGGGTGAACCCAGTAAGGGTGAATCTTGAATATTTGCCAGCAAATATTTATCCTCGAAGTTTGGCTGAGCTTTGTGGATTTGTTGATTTGATCTGATACAAGAAAAAGGAAACTTGGTCAGTGGAAATTTTACCCACTAGGTGGTGAGAAGTTCCAGGTGGGAGTTAAACCAATGTTTCCTTTTCATGGTCAGCAGTCCTGCTGGTGGGATGAAGGTTCCTGCACAGACATTATTTAAGGTAGATGGAGTTTCTCTAAGGCAAAGGCAACCTTGTTGGAAGAAAGGTGGACTGTTAACTCCATAATAAACGAATTCCTGGGAATGACACTGTAACTATTTGAGGTGGGACACGATATTTTTATTGTAGGGCCTTTCAACTTTTTCTCTTCCATA
The DNA here is from genome assembly GCA_023101885.1 of Typhlomys cinereus. Classification (NCBI taxonomy): domain Eukaryota; kingdom Metazoa; phylum Chordata; class Mammalia; order Rodentia; family Platacanthomyidae; genus Typhlomys; species Typhlomys cinereus. The sequence goes on from JALPQD010000009.1 coordinate 14,240,482, forward strand.
TTTTTAAATTACACAGGCTAAATCCTGATAACTCTCTTCAAATCCAGAGAGGAAAAGTACTATCAAATACACATGCGTTCCTACTACTGATTTGTGTCTCAAGTTCCGGTAACCATTTAAGCATATGGTGGGTTTTAACAAATGTATTCATTTTCAGGAACTAATCTGTTTTTTAACGTTTTAAGGTTTTTGCCTTTTTTCTTGCCTGGCTTTTGGGAAACAGGCAGTATTTATAATTTTAGTAGATTTGCTTATCAAAATAAAACTTGTAGCTATATGTATGCCTATGTCCTCTAATCAGGAAATACGCAAATGACTACAGGAAGATCATTTCACACTGGAGCTCAACGCATAGTCAAAATTATGCTGATTTCTCAAATGACAGCATTAGGCCAGAGATAAATGTAGCCAAAATTTCCTAATAAGCAGTGAGCAACTATCTGTGGGACGTTTGGGCCATTCCGCCTGTAGCAAATGCTGTATATGCAGTGCAGCAGAGAGCTACCTGGGAGAACCGCAGACCTAACCTCCAGCTCTGTGAGCTACAGGACTGGACTGGAACGCACAATATGAAGCCACACAGCTCTGTATCCTAGTCTTCAGGAATTCATACCCGTGTCCTGTACCTGGGACCTGCCTCTTCTTTCTCTCTGTTGAAGTGGCAATGTTCATTCTGTGCCAGTGCAGCCCTGTGGTTGGGGAGTCCACAATGTGTTTGATTTTGAGAGCACAGCTGGGGCAGAATTTGCCTTGGGATAAGTCATGCCTTTAGTCTCGTCCAAATCTGACTGAGAAGCTACTTAGAAGACACTCTGCACTTTAGACTTCTAGATCAGGGAGTGAATGCTACAGACTGAATCGTTGAATCCTAAACGCTAATGAGATGGTATTTGAGGCAGGAGCTTTGGCTGGATGGATTAGGACTCTTCCTGCTGCCTTCAACCTAGCCTGGAGATGCTAAGCTCTCAAGTAGAAGACCGAACCATGAAAGGTTCTAGAGAAATCATCTGTTCCGACATTTCAGATGAACCTTGCCAGCACATGCCTGCCGACCCCTCTACACTGATGAAATGGCCCAGAATAGCCCTTGTTTTCAATATACTGTATTTAAAGAGCATGGGCTTACTTTTCATATGAGCAAATACAGGAGCCCTTATCATCTGTGGGGATGCCTAGATTTGCCTGAAATTGCAGATACCAAATCCTGAAGATACTGGGTCTCCCCCCCACACCTTCCTATCTCAGAAGACATGCATAACTATGGAAAACTCCATATCTAAATTGACACTCTAAGAGGCCAACGACAATAATTAATAATAAAATAAAACAATTACAACCTTCCACAGCTAGAAAAGTTATGTGAATGTGACCTCTGTCTCTACTAAGTGATTACCCTATGACTAATGGTGAGTGTTACATACAGCGTGGGTACGCCGAACAAAGGATGATTCATAGCCCAGGCAAGAGGGAGTCAGAATTTATCACATTCCTCTAAATGATGCACTAAAAATTAAAATTTCTGAATTGTTTATTTCTGGAAGTTTCTGTTTAATGGTTTGGGACAGGATGGCTGTGGGTAACTGAATCTACAGAAAGTATAGGCATAAGTATTACCTACAACTTCTAATATATTCATTTGACAAAATAGAACTGGTAACCATGTATATACACCCTTGTCCTTTGATCTGGGAATGCCCACTTAACCAATAAACACAGAGAAACAACCTGTGTTACAGAGGTCTCATGACGGTGAGAATAAACTTCTTCCTGACAGAGCAGGTAGTGCTTTGGGCCAGAAGGTGACTTCCCAGCAGAGCCTGTTGGACATCTACATATAGCTGCCAGCATTCAAAGGAAAAGAACTGACTCCTGCAGATAAAATGTAAAAGGCTGCAGCAGCTCCTGTGCTGGACAAGGCAAACCGGGGCTGGGGGTGGCCAGGGAGAACAGAAACATGGGAGATTCAGGAAAGGTCTGATTCCATAAACAGATGTAGCCAATGGGAAGCGGAGAGCAAGGAAGCATGTGGGACTCCTTTCCTAAAGGTCAGTGTACTTCAAAAGAATTGGATTGTTTTTCTATTAGAAAGCCGAAATGGCTTGTTTTCCTATTAGAAGAAATTAGCATGTGTTTTCATGGAATATAAATTCATATGAATTAAGATGAAAAGAATACTTGTTTACCAGGATGCTGTGGCCATGCTCCGTGTCAGGGTGATAATGGCTTGTGGCGTTCTCTTAGTTCTCAGAGGTGGTGTCTCCCACCCAAATACAGAATGGCACTAAGGTAGATAACCCTGCTGTCCTTTTGAGAAAGAGACAGAGGAGATGCAAGCAGTAAGACAGTGAAGGGCCCCACCTAGACCTTTCCATCTAAAGCTCCCACTCTTTCTGCCCTGTGGTGTTGCTTATTCCCAGAATCCCCTGTCACCGATTCTCATGGGTTACCACCAAGATGCTGTACTAAAACAATCAGAGGAGAGCCCCTACTAGAGCCTTTGTCCCACCTATCCCACAGGGAAAACATGTGGAGGAAACATGATGAGCCATTGGTGAAGGAAAGCTAGGTGAATTTGTCTGGCCTTCTTTTCCAAGCCTATAGAACAAAACCTATGAGAAATTAAGAGATTTTGAAAAGTATGTGCTCTTTCTTGGTAAGGCTAAGTATCAGCATTGTAGATATAGATTTGAGACAGGGTCTCATGTACTCTAGGTAGTCCCCCATCTCACTATGTAGTCTTGAATGCCTGATCTTCTGCCTCTGTCTCCCAAGTGCCGGATCACAGACATGCACCACCATGCCTGACTTAAATATCAACATAAAAAAATAATTACAAAGCTAATAGCAGCAGCCTTTTAAATACCATTGTTCTTAAAAGTGTACAAAGAAGTAGAGATTATTTTTCCTAAGCAAAGGAGCTGTGATATAATTGCACAGTGTACCACAATGTAAGACTCATGAGAACAATAACCCTTTCATATTTTCCATATCCACATCTCTAAGATCTAGAGCAACACCGGACACATAATACTTACTCAGTAAAGACTCGCTACTTGAACACTCATGGAGTATAATACAATTAGGAATCAAAGAGCTGGAATACTAAGGTCTTCCCAGAGTGAATGGTTTGGCTTCTCTGGACTGTTATTTCAATAGTACTTGGCTTTACTGTTCAAGAAGTAGGTAATTATTCACTGTGATTACTTAAAAACATTCCTTAAAATATTTGATTGCTCTTGCCTGATAAGAAGTCCTACAAACCTAAGGGCAAAAATGGTCATGGGTGATGTAATTTAGCAGATTTAAGCTATTTCGGCAACAGGACCACACAATAAAATACACAAGTCATGCATTCAGCATATCTTTCCAGCATGGTATATTATCTAAGAAGTAAAAAATGATTATTTAAATTTGACTAAAACATTAATAAGACTGAACATATGACCACATATGCACTAGCTGTTTCTGTCATTCATCTTGAAATTTAACAGATTATTTGTCAATGATTCTGCCTGACTTTATGACAGTATGCTTTAAAATATCATTTAGAGGATTTATAATATAAATCTATTTTTAAAAAAAATTCTTAAAATTCCACAAGGAATATGCAGAACATTAGTACTTCTAAGACAAAATATCCTTTAATTACTTTCATTTAGCTAAATAACCTTCCACATTAATCACAAGAGGAGACTAAGAGGTGACTGCTTTCTTCAGAGGAACCTGCATTTCAGAACCTATAAAGTCTTTGCTCCAAATCTAAACATTTTTCTAACATTCGCATCTTCAGAACAAAGGAGGCTTAGTTTGCCTGCATAAAACAGGACCTTCTTAGGTCAAGGAGGACTTAGCTTGATAACATGCTTTAGAAATCTGCGCAGTGATTTGAGAAGCAAAATGTTCGGTTAGTACATTGCCTACCACTCCAAAGACTGAAATCCCCCAAAGAGAGCAATGCTGCTTTCTCCCATCATTAATCTCCTGAGATCTGGTGGGCAGCTTCTAATTTACAGCCGTGTCCTTTCCAAGCAACGGGTAGAAACTTTATAGAAACTTAACGGCGTGGATTTTATGTCTCTGATTTTAACTGCAGAAGAGCTGAGAAGCAGAACCAGGGATAAAGGGAGTTTCTGTATCCAGCGTATGCCTCCGCGGTGATACAGGCCTAGGCTCAACACGAGGAGCTGAGACTGTCTGAAGACCCCTTGAGATCTGGAGTAAGGTGGCCTTCGTGTGCTCTGCTGCCTTTGGAGGCTGAGAATGCCAAGCAAACAAGACAGTAACAGAAACAGGGGAGACCTGTCCAGTGTTCTGTCATTTCCACTTACTCATGTTCATTAGAAATTGCCAAATGGATGCTTCTTTACTCAAAAATGAAATGTTGCCAAGCTGGGAGGTGTCGTGATGAGCTAGAAACTTAGAATCGGTTGAAAACCCAAGTCTAGAGAAAAGGTTTGCTAGGAATGTTGTATGACTGACTTCTCATCCCAACATTCCCACGAGCAACAGAGTGGCCAGGCTTCTTCTAATAGGGTTGCTTCTCCTTAGCAGAATCGTATCCGTGTAAGAGAGCAGGCAACAGTGATATCCCTGGCAGCTATGGTGGTATCACCTCCTTGCCCATCAGCAACTCTTCAGGAGAGTAGCTGGTATTGGTCATGGACGACATGATGCCCTAGAAGTCAAAGATTAGGTCCAAGCCATGCCCTGTTCTCAAAAATCATCTTCTGTGACTGTGAAAGGCAGCTGACTACCCGTTCCCAGACTACTTGGAAAGCACAGGATTCCTTTGAAGCAGAGGGTCAATCTGTCTGGACTTAGAATCACCAAGGAGATGGAGACACGCCTCTGGGTGTGTCTGAGTGGACATCTCCAGAGAAGATTGATGGAGAGGGGAAGACTCAGCCTGAAGGTAGGTGGTACCATGCCATGGGTGGAGGCCAGATTGAATGAAGGTAGGGGAAGCTCAGTGCCAGTTCTCTCTTCCTTTCTGCCTCTGCCCACCATGAGGAAGGTTCTCCACCATACACTCTTTCCCTTCTTGATGTTCTGCCCACTGAAGACAGAGCCCTCTGAGGCCTTGAGATAAAATTAGTCTTTCTACCCTTGAGTTGTTTATGTCAGGTATTTTCGTCACAGTGGTAAGAAACGAACTAACATACAGGGCATGGATCCCAACCTTTTCAGGGGGACAAAAAATGGCTGGCCACCTTGACCAGCAAGCTCTGGTGGCTGCTGTGGGACTCTCAGCTCAAGAGAGGAAAAGCACCTTTTGTAAAATCAACCACACGTTCCGGGTTCATGGGAAATCACTTTTATAATAAAACCACAATCCTTTTCTAAACAATTATAACCTCAGCCCAGAGCAAAAATGATTCCGGATACTCCCTTCCATCCGCCGCAAAAAGAAGATGTGAGGTTTTCTTTGCTCTTTGACAAAGCTCCCTTGTTTTGTCCTGATTTAGCTTTATGGGATTTAAATTAAAGGGAAGCCACTCCATAGCTAGGCAAAATTTTGTTTTAATGCACTTAAATAGTGACTGCATCTGTGAAGTCCCTTGTGGGTTTGCACTTGTTTTGAGATGAATTTCTTTAATTGGAAATATTTAAAATCATTAGCATGAAAAGTAACTACAAGGCAAGAAGTTAACCACCATAATGTCCTAGCGCTCCACCTCGGCTGTCTCGACAGTCTGACCACAATCCTCTTGGAAAGCCGGTAACAGCAGTAGATGAACTTTAAACACCCAGGACACAGTAGCTGTGCCTCCTCAGGGAAAGATGGAAAAAGACACAACTCTGGTGGCAAGGCCTGCAGGAAGGGGATGGTGTCTTCTCAGTCCTTGACGAATATAGCTCCCCTTTTCTGCTGCCCCTGGAATGGAGACACTTCTTGGGTAGGGTTCGTAACCCACTACTTTTAAGTTATTTCATTAAGCTCACCGCATAATTATAATGGAAGAAAATACAGGGGTCATTTTTAACCCCTTATTACAAAAATCTTTTACTTCAAAAGCTGTTATTAAAAAAGAGAGAGAGAAAGTAGCCTTTCAACAAAAACTAAGTTTGGAAAGCATTTTAGATGTACAGAACAGATGGGACTTTTAACTTCGTTGCAGCAGAAACAAATGTGGCTTTCAGTTTTAGGACCCTGTCGTGAGGGCCCTTGTTTCTGTTCAGTGGAATTTCACAAGGATATGAATTGTAACGTGGAGGTAGGGAGAGAATGAGCCACAATTCAGCAGGGTGTAGACTGTCTTCTTCCTCTTAGCATGGTTTTGTAATGAGAAGTAGGTTAAATATTTTTTAAAAAGTGTGTCACATATAAACCAAATATGGTATATATAAAAAATTTAATCTTTAGATGTCTAAAAGCATAAGCTCATTAGACTGAGCTTATCCAAATTCAAATTTTATTTTTTGAGTGAGAGTTAGAGCAAATGAGGATGACAAATGTTATACTCATTAAGACATGAAGTAGATTTGTAGGGAAGAAAGTGAAACACAATGACCTTTGGAACCTTATCAAGAGACTTGCAGGCAGCCATGGTAAGACCCTGAAGTGGAAGAGCGTGAGGAGAGAGCCACTGTAGGTAGCCCCACGGGGTCCTAAAGGGAGAGAGCAATTGTTCATAAAAACAGAGGGGAAATCTGGCTCTTGCTAACCATAGTTACCGTTCTGCAAAGCTTTCACCTTAGCCAGGTGGGAATTTTATAAAGATCACCTGCAGTCTTGACTGCCCCGCTTTCCTGGGAACTCGCAGCATACTCCTTAGTCCTGAGACTATAAAAGATTTCAACCCTACCCTTTCTCCAAACTCCATCATCTCTCCTTCAGCCTCCTCCTCTCTTCCTCTACCCCCTAGGCTCTTAACGACAGTGTCCCTCTTTTCTCTGAGCTTAAGTTATCTCTTCTGTTCTAATGTTCTACTTATGGCTCCCGTGGTCCCCGGCCCTCGACTCTAAATAAGCTATTTCCTGAATGTCTCCCTGTGTCAGTTTCTCTTTATCATGGTGGGAATTGCTTCTTATTCGTTCCCCTCCATGACTTAACAACCCTCATAAGTTGGAGGGGGGAAGAATGGATGAATTCCATATCATGTGACCTAGCCAACGTGCTTCCTGAAAGAGAGGAAAAACACTAGAAGACAGAGTAAAGCCATAATCCAAAACTGTCCCTAATCTAGGCATTAAGGGGCTTGGGCTTGCTCGTGGCTACAGCAGGGAGGGAGAGAACTTCTAGGCTACAGCTCTGCCCAAAGGGGGTACTGAAAGGGGCATGGCCTGATTTCTGGGTGAGAGAGAAAAGCAGAGGTGATCTAACAATAGTATGAGGCCCTGTGAATGCAAGATGTAGGAGCACTAAGTTTTCCAAAGCCGAAGACAAGAGGGGAAGACTACACTGAGGTTCAGATGGGGAGAAGGAGCCAGCTAAGAGGTGGGAAGACTAAGTTCCCAGGCAAAGGGAGCAGCATGTCCTGGACTTGATGCAATCATTCAGCATGGGACCATGGGAGACTAAAACTGCAGACATTGGAAGGAATAAGCCTTGGGTGGGTGAGAAGGAATGGAGAATAACTCTACTTAACATGGAGGTCCATTAACAAAGAGACACTAGCATGAAAGAGATACATAAGAAATGCAAGTTTCATTAGAGTTGAGGGCCTGGTGGACGAGGCAAATAAATAGCTTTAAGGTGGGAGAGCATGAGAACAGAAGAGATGGCTTATAGTCAGAAAGGACAGGGAGAGAGCTTCCATACTCCAGACAGTATAACGGGAGGGAATCAGAAAAGGACCCTGAGTGGGGATGTCCGTCTTGAACGACCCTCAGACATTGCTAAGGTGTTGCTAGGAAAGTAGGATGGTGGATATAGAAAGTGAAATAATGACACTCAAAAGACAGTCTCCTCTCCCAATGTCATTAGGATGGGACAGTCAGGATTTTAGGATGTGTGTTTGGCTCGGGGAATCCTTGCAGTCCAGCCAGGTTGGAGGCTTTACAAAAATGTCATGGTTTGAGCCAGAGAGATGGTTCAGAAGTTAAGCCTCTGTTTCACAAGCAGAAGGTCCTGAGTTCAGATCCTGAATCCCAGATAAAAATGTCAGGCAGAAATGGTGATGACCAATACTTACAGCCGTGCAATGCAGAGTGTGGGAAACTCCAGAGCAAAGCAAATAGGAGGTAGAAACAATCCAAGGTGATTCCTGAAGTCACCCTTGGGAACTCCTCAGGCACACACAGTACCCCTCTGATACATACACACACACACACACACACACACACACACACACACACACACACGAATGGCTTGACTATGGCTAACAATAAGGTTTGCATCCATGAAGGTGCATCACAGCTGTGCAGAAACAGCTTGTCATAGAATATTTGGATAATCAGCTAAAGAAAAATAGGCAATGATTCTGATCTGAGGAGATTCTTTAAAGCAATTAATCAACTAATTATTAAGACTAAATCTCTAATCTAATCTATTCTAACCTACTATGGAGTAGAGGAAGACTCTGAACTTCTAGTTCTCGTACCCCTACCTCCTAAGTGCTGGAGTGACGGGCGCATACCACTTAGTCTGCTGGTTTTAGTCAGTGCTCGGATTGACCCCCGTGCTTTGTGAATTCTAAGCATCACTTTCCCAACTGAGCAACATCCTCCACATGAAGTAGAGATGAATGTAAAAGAAAAAAATACAAAAATGTGAACAACATTTATTCTAGGACTTACACACCTAGCAACTAGATTGTATTAGAAGACACAGCACTGTAAAGTTCAAAACTAGGAGCACAATGCACTGCTACTACTTATTCTGGCAAGAGTCAAGATCGGGGCTGGTTAAGAGAAACCAGTAAATCAGATGGTTCACTAGCAGAGTACGTGGGTTCCTTCCATGGTGTTCACGTGGAGCATTGCACCCCATACTGATGTCATTCCTTAAAAGACATCCTGAGAAGCTCATATCTCAAATTGTATCCGCTCTATAAAACCCTTCAGGACAGCTCACCTGCATTTTGGGCTTCCTGAAAAGCCACTACAGGACAGTGACTCAAAGGTGATGAGAAACCCTTCATTTGATCAAAAGAACCTTGAAAACACACTGTTAAAATCGTTACAAACCAGATGGATGTGTCTTCTCCTCTCTGATGATTCTACTCTCTCGCCCTTGCCTTCAGCTTTCATCTGAAATCATGTTTTCTCCCTCACGTCCTAAGGATATTTCATGAATGGAGATTTCTTGATCTCTTGTTATCTCAATGGATTATTCTGGGCCCATGACTTGGGTTGTCTTTTATTTATCATTAGAGGGAGTTGGAAGATGTCAATGGGATGTGTCTCTTTGAAATCTTTCCAGCCATGTTGATGCACACATTAAGCAATTGTTCTGGGTTTCCTGCACTCACAGCTAACAGGGTTGCTAGACTATCCAGACCCACCTAACAAAACACCCTGTTCATCAGACACCAGGATTTTCCTTGCCATCTTCCACACTTCACTAATTTCCTTTCCTTTCCTTTCCTTTCCTTTCCTTTCCTTTCCTTTCCTTTCCTTTCCTTTCCTTTCCTTTCCTTTCCTTTCCTTTCCTTTCCTTTCCTTTCCTTTCCTTTCCTTTCCTTTCCTTTCCTTTCCTTTTCTTTCCTTTTTTCCCCCTTTTTTCCTTCCTTCCTTCCTTTCTTTTCTTTTCCTTCCTTTCCTTCCCTTCTCTCTCAGAGAATGGGGCAGGTAATAAAACAGTACTTTTTAGTTTGGAATGGTAAACATGAACAATGTTGCAAGTGTTTTTCTTCTTCACTTTTTCTAGCCTTATAAATATCGATTTTATAGAAAGAACAACTCAAAACTGGTCAAATGTTACATGCTAGACGTTTTCAGAATCACAATGAAGAGGAAAAAAAAGAGAGAAAAAACCCAAACCAGACACATCCCCAAATAGAACAAATGGAAATATTCCAGACCAAATATTTTCTGAAAACCAAGGTCCCAGGTGACCAAAAAGATTCTCAAAAAACATGAGGCTGGGGGTTGAGGAGACCCCTATGCCGCAGCAGTACCTCAAGTGAAAGGAAGTGATTCAGACCCACAGTCTCTGCCCTCTGACTCTCTGGGGCATTGAGAGCAGGCCAGGGGCTTTTATAGATGCACTGAGGGATGTGGGGGGACGAGTAAAGGGATAGTTGATGACAACAGATTAATAAGGCTGGGGGGGGTGTCTTCCCCTTTAGGAGAAAATGAGAGATTGGTAGTTTGAAGTTAAGTAGAAAATGAAAGGTTTTTATTTTATGGAGGAAATATCTAGAAGTAGTATGCCATTACGAAAAAAGTTTCAGTTTAAATAGTGAGCTGATGACCAGGGCATGGTAGGCCTGGAGGCTGCCCACCTTTGGCAAAACTGGGGGAGGTGAGGAAGGGGGACGGACAGTGTCTGAGAGAAGCCTCAGGTGGTAGCAAAATGAGCTGCTGTCTGCTCCCTATTGGTGGGTCCCTGGGGTGGAATGAAGGAGGGAAGGAAAGAAGAAGGGCCAGAAGGAAGGAAAGAGGGAAGCAGGAAGAGAGAGAGAAGGAGGGAGGGAGAGAAGATACTGGAGCAAAACAGAGGAGACATTGAGAAGCTGATAAAAAAAATACACCCTCTGTGAGTGTATGTCCCTGTCTCTAAGTAGAAAGCCAACAGGGATCACCCAGGTGTTCACCCGGGTTTTCCTCAAACCCGTTCCCAGTTGCGATGGGTATTTACGCTGCCTGCACTGATGGTCAGTTGGCTGACGGCCAGTCCTCGTCCCCAGGCTTGCCCGCCCCGTTGCATGGCAGTACCCAGCTTGTTGTCCTGCAGGACAGGCGACAGCACATCCAGGAGGAACGTCCGCAAGGCAGGCCGCGGTGGTAGAACTTGGGGCGCTCCGGCAGAGTGACACGTCACCCTTCTTGTGTCTCTTGCGGCACTGCTTGCAAGCATCACAGTGGTAGAGCAGCTCCAGCAGAAGGCCACGGTGCCTCGATGATGCCCTTGGAGTGGTGGCAGGTGCACTTGAGGATTGCCAGGGCCCGGGTGGGCAGGAGCTGAACTTGGCCAACGCGAGCCCCGCAGCAGCATGGACTGTCGCAGCTCCAGTAGCCGTTGGATCTTGAAGGATCTCTAAGTAGTCGTGGGTGTCCCCTCAGCATCCTTGGGACCTGGCACTGTAGTGGGTGCATGGGATGGGGACGGCTCAGGAGGCCCATCTGGTCTCCAGGACTGGAGGAAGAAGAACAGGTCGGTGGGGAGGCTCTTGGGGGCTGACTGTCAGGTACAGGGTCTCTTCCTTCACATTCTTGGCATCACGCCACGTGGAACCCTGATGCCCCACAGTCCTGGGCAGGCACTGGGGGAGTGTCCTCGGGCTGGATGGGGCTGGGGCTTCATTGGTTTCCCTCCGGCCAGCAGGAGCTCCACGTTGCTGGGAACGGTGTCCCTGGGGGGCTGATTAGGCCGTACAAGTCACAGGTGATCTTGTCTTTGGCTGGAGCCCCAGGACCGGGTCTGCCTGGGGAGGGCAATCCAGCCGGCTCAGGCCTACTGGGTAAGTGGTCGTCTCGTGTGGGGCTTCTAGCCACTGGAGTAATGCAAGGCAATGAGCCCCACCCTCCCAGGACGGGGCTGCTGTTCTTCGCCAAGGTCCTTGGCTGGAGGGCTGTTGCCCTGGGCCTCAAAGCGGAACACTGCCTCCGTCACACGGCTACAGTCACCACCGCCAGATCGCTGCTGAGACCCCAGACCCTAGCCAGCTCCAAGGATCTGACAGCTGTTTCTGAGGAGTTAATCCTTCCTAGCACACATGCTAACTGCTTGCAGGGCTTCTTACTTACATGATTCTTGAATGCTTCATGCTCTGAAGGTCATGTCTGACTGTCATAGAAAGCCTGCATTGGAAGCTGCCCTGCCCTTCTCTGAAGTCAACAGGCCCCTATTGAGTCACCAGCTACCATGGCTCACATGACCTTGTTCTGTCCACCAGCCTGGTGGAGACAAGCCACAGCAGCAGCGGCCTGGCCCAGGCAAACTAACAATGCTGCATCAGCAAGGGAAGGAGGAGGCTCTGACTTTTTTGCATCAGGCAATGTATTCTGCAAGAAGGTCAACTAACTTTAAACTCTCCTATCGGAGGAATGAAGCAAACAGGACTTTGCCCGTAATCATGTCCTTGCTCCAGCCTTGCCTGTCTGCTTATGACATGACTTTACTGGTATCAATTTTCCTGCATGGCTGTGCTCACTATAAACATCTTTCCTGCAAGCCTTCCGTTACGGTAGTTGCTCTTCACAAGAAAACAGCAGGTTCTTTCAGTCAACCTGGAAGCCACTGTCCATGCAGGCTTCTCCGCTAAATCCCATAAGCTCCACTTCTAGATGGCAACAGTCCCGCGGATTCTCACCCCTCCATCTCAGCTGCCACTGTGCTTCTTCATGCTTTTCCTGGATGTCTGCAACATTCCCACTCAGCTCCGCTCTCTAAATCCACAGACAATGCTGTAACAAAGCCAATGTTGTAAACACAACACAAATTCCACTTCTCCCTTGACACCAATTAGTACATACGTCACCTACACTAGGTAAATGATTTACAGCACACACAAAAATCCATTTTATAACTGTGTAATTGCCGAAGCCATAGTATCAGTATTAAGATCAAATTCACAGCAGCTGTAGGAACCTTAAAACATAAATCAAACTATGATCCCTTTATTATTATATACATTAAATGTTTCAAAATTACCTTTCCTATTACTTTAAAAAACAGTAGTCTGCTGAATAAAAAGAAAAAAATCTGAAAAAAATTCATTTGGAAATTTGAAAGTAAAGATCAGCACAAGGAAATCAATCTATCATTACTGAGGCAAACATTATTTATAGACACTATGTGGTCTAAGAAGACAATATCCTCGATATTCCCAACACTTCCCCAATACCCTCTGTACTCCCCCTGATGGCTTCTCCGAGCATACCTGCTGAATGAGTCTTGTAAAAAACAAGCTTCCATCCTAAACTTTTTATTTTTATGAGACAGGACCTCATATAACCCAGACTGGTCTTATTATGAAGTCAAGGATGACCTTGGACTTCTGATCCATCTGCTTCTAAACTGGACATACACTATCATGCCTCAGGGTTGAGTTGAAGTTCCATCCCAGGGCTTTGGGCACACTATCCGCTTAGCTGTACCCTCCGTCCATAAGTTTTATTTTCCTTGTCTTGGTTGCTGGTGACCATAGACTTTCAATGCATCTATCTGCTCAGTGTGAGCTCTCGAATCTTAAAACCCTCTCCTTTTTCCCTGTGTGGTAATTGTACAATCTACTTCATCTGACTGCCTCACACAAAAGATTATATTTGACACCTCAAATTCTTTTTGGCCATGAATCTGTATAGAAATAAAGCAATAAACTAGAAATTCTTTGAGACTTATATTTACCATGATATTTAGAAACAAAAGATGTTGAAACAAATAACTGTGTCCTTGATGGTTTTCTCTCTTCAGAAATTACTGTGGTTAAAACAGTCACCTTTGAACCAAAACATGTGGGACTATCCTATTGATGTCATTCTGGAAAATGCAGGATGTGGCTTTGGTTTACAAGCAAGCACCGTACCCATCCTCTCGTCTCAGATGGGTGTGGAACTGATTTCCATGTCCCAGAAGTAATCAGAAGGAAGCAAAAAACAAGCAAAAGAGCAGCTAGAATCGTGCTCTTGACTTTCTTAGGGAACTTCTGAGAAAGAGGGGAGAAAGGTCAGTCTCCGAATGTATGTCTTGGAACTGTATCCCCTCAGATGTTCCTAGGTCATCAGAGCTAGACACACACACACACACACACACACACACACACACACACACACGCATGCACACACACACGCACACACGCACCAACTTTCCCTTCCATCATTGCTATCCTACAAGGGTGAAGGTTCACTTCAAAGTTCCTTTTGGCTCTTGACTCTGACACACATTGCTTTGATTGCTGTACTGTGTGGGCTACAGTGATTTGTCTGAGCCTTCCTTAATCCACTGGTCCTAGAGGGAGGGATACTCAACTCTTATAGCCCAGGGTATAATTGGGACAGAGTAGATGCTGGATAAAAATATGTTGAATATGTGTGAATGAACTTCATCTTTCTTGGCTTTAGTTTCTTCCACAAAACAAAGGAATTAGCTCAGTAGGTCTCCCAATTACCTTCTAATTGTCTGTTGCTTGATTTTGCACACAAGATGCTTACGACCTTTCTAGATCATAAAATTAAGTGATCCTTACATAATTCTTGCTGAGTGAGAAGTGCAATGACTTTGCTGTCAATGTTTTGAGTACTGAGATACCTAATGGGTAACGGTTACCTTTTAAAGACAATGGTGAGCACTCGGGGGAGATCAAGCAAGCATGGACTCCCAGTTAGACCTGGACCTCCATATGACGTAGTGTTTCACTATGCTCTTGAAAGAAAATGAGAAGGAAGAAGGAAAAACAAGACTTGCACGAGGAAAGACACCTGAGGGAAAAGAGCCTCACAACATGTAGAAGGAAGATAGAGTACAGCCAGTGTGCCCCAGAAAGGAGATGAGGTCACAAACACAGGTCTGCAAGTGGGCAGGGGCTTTTGAAGTCTTGGGATCTCACTTTGTTGAGACAGCAGACAGATAACATCTGACGCTACTTGCCTCTTTTTTTTTTTTTCCTCACTCCTACTTTATTGGAGCCGCTTCAGAACGAGAGTTTGAACAGAAAGCACTTGAGAAAAGATGGAGACAAAAATGTAATAATTGCACACTCAGCCGTGTAATTTCAGAAATTCATGATGTGAAGCGCTCCAACCATGCTGCTTCAAATTTGGATTCCTTTTCACTCTCTGAGAAACGCCCGTCTGGTCAGAGTGGAGCTGATCTCTATTTTGAGCCACACCAGTAAAAGCCTGGAATCCATTGTCTGAGTGGGAAAACTATTTTTTCCATAATTCAAAAATAATTGAAAGAATGTTGCTCACCAATTTTGAAATAATGAATTTTTTTATAATGGTGAAGTCCAGTCCAATCTTAGAAAATTCCATCGCCAAAGTCTTTCTTTCTTCTTTTTTTCTCAGAAAAAAATAAAGAGAAAGGAATCGATGAGCCAAAATGGTGTGCTAAGAGTAAAAACTGTCAGTTTTTTAGCTGTTATCTGTCACATTCCTTAAAGGAACACAGAGTATTTTTTTAAAGATACCCCTATTGATAAAAGTCAAGAAAAATAAATGTTCTCTCTTGAGTCAAAAGAGGTGGCCCAGAAATGGTGCTATATTTAATTGTTCAGTGAAGATGTGGAAGACCAGAAGAGAGATGGGGAATGCAGGGCCTCATTCTTCTTGAGACCGAGAGTGGATTATTTTCTTGTTATTTCACAAGATCTCAAAGTGTGGTGTTGGCTCTTACCTGATGTTCTGTGGCAGGAAAGCAGGGGATAGAGTGCTTTAAAAGTCATGAAAAAGGGAATACATGAAAGAAAGGAAAAGGGTTGGAAACCTTGAGGCTGGTGAGGAGAAGGCAGGGGCAGGCCTGGCCCCTTGTCATTGTCCCCTTTGTGAGCCCAGTCAGAGCATTGCTTTTAGGATGCCACCGCAGGGTGCATGCAAATGGGGCCCAGACAGTGCGTGCCACCTGCGCGGTTCAGATTGTTGGCAGGTACATTGCAGTGGACTGAAATAGAATAATTACTGGAGATTGAGTTGGCAAGTAGAGTGTGTGGCGAGGCATTCGATTACACATGGGTACCAGAGGTGAACTGTAAAAAAATGACTAGAAACGAAGGGGGGAGTGCGCCCCATGAAACACCAGGCAGCTGGCAAGTCCTGCCTTTCATGTTGTTGCTTATGATGTCAGATGTTAGCCCATTGCCCACTGGATTTGCGCAGGGAACAGAGAAAGCAAAAGCCCTGGGTCTTGGATGACAACCTTGATTGCCACATACGAAAAGGCCTGAGACCTTTTGAAGAGAAGCGTGAAGAGAAATGCACGTTAACACATCCACAGTGCTTATTAATTTACATACTTCTCCAAGCAACCTAGATATAGTTCTCATCATCACTGTGGCATATACAGTTGAGGAAACTGAGTCACGAGAGCTTGTGGACTTTCTGGAGGCCTCTTAGCTGATCCATCATTGGACAGGGGATTTTTTTTCCAGTTGTCCCACCCACAGGGACACTCTTATAACCATCTTTGAATTAACCCCAATGAATGTATTTAGGGTTTATTACATGGGATCAGCCTCATAGATTGATGTAGAACAAGGACAGAAAATGATCATTTTATGCAAATTATCTCAGCTATTCAAAGTGAGCAGCATTCTCGCTCTGAATGTGTAGGTGTTTACCTGTATTTTTCTACATAAATTTCTAGCATCATTCCACTTACAACTTTTGTTAATAAAATGTCTCAAAACCTACTACTACTCCTCTAAAAAGCTGAAATATTATGTGTGCATGTAACACTTTTCCTCACCTCATAGTCCTGTATTGGGCAGGGAGGATCTGCTTTAAGGTCACAGTCACTCTGCTAGCAATGACGTCACAGTCATCTTCCTAGTTCTCATTCTTTGAGTGGCCTTGCCAAGAGTAGAATTTTAATGTGACTCACCCAGAATCCATTCTCCTTCACTTTCCCTTTCCTAACAGATCCTACTCCATCTCAGAATTCCAAAGAGTACAATCTTAATTATGCTTGTTTATCGGGCTGAAAGAAAGAAATTACATCCCCACATAGTCTAAGACTCCTCTCCCTCAGCCCCTGCTCCTCCTGTACCCCCCCCCATACTGCTGCATGATGCATGAGGTTAAGGGAAACACCCAGTCTCAATTGCTTCTGGTTATCATCTACAAGGAAAATCAGTTTAGGACTGAGCCTGAGAAATACAGAGACAGAGACAGAGACAGGGTTTAGTTATGCCACTGGGAAGACTAGGGTACCTGTGGAGCTGAGAATGCCAAATTCCCATAGTGTTTTCTTGTCACTCACAGTCAAAAGATTTCCAGCTCCGCCCCAACACCCACACTCCTAAGCAGGGGACTCTGCAAGCTTTATCTGGCCCTAAGCAGCTGTGGCATTCACAGCTCTTCAAATGCTTCTTTCTGCACTTTGGACTCTGAGCCCCTTTGACTCTAGCAACCTATCAGGGGCTGTCCAAAGCCTTCAGCAGATGTGAGAGTCTCTGAAGATACTGAGGTAGTCATACCGTAATGGGTTGGGGACAAACAGGGCGGAGGAGGGAGGGCAAATTAACAGAAGTTTGTCACAGAAGAGAGACTAGTTGTCCTGCTAGAGGTGCTATTTCCTCCATTCCTGACTCCCACCCCCCACCTCCAGGTCCAGCAGCATAGTCGTGGTAGGCTGAAAGGAAACCTTCATTTTCAATAAGTACACTAAAATCTGACTCTGACTTTGACACTCGGCTGAATGACCTCAAGCAAGTTGCTTTGCCTCAGTTTCCCTGCCTGAAGAAACAGGAATAATAGACTCACTGGAGTGCTCAGTGCCCATTCATTAAGAGAGTCCATGGGATCCAGTCACAACAACCTCTGTGGATTACCACACTGACCTCGTCTCATTTCCCTCCAACTTGAAGACTATCCTTTGGTGACTGACAGAAATTGGTACCATTTAAAAAGTGGTTATACAGGGATCCATTGGTATGACCCCCTCACCCTGGGTTCCCAGCAAAAGCCAGTATGGCTCAAATGTAAGATGGGCCTCACAAGGTCATGTGTGTGAACACTTGATCCCAGCTGGTGGTGGTGGTTGGGAAGGTTGTGGAAGCTTTAGGAGGTAGAACCTTTCAGGAGGAAGCATGTCACTGACGGGGCTCTAAGGCTTGATAACCCAGCCCTGCTTCTGATTCTCTGCTTTCTGCATGCAGAGGCAGTAAGAGTCAACTGCCATGCAGAATTGTGGGCCCCTTTCCCTAAGACTGCCTCTTGTTTACTGCTTGCTTCCTTTGGCACAGCAAGGAGATAATAACTAAGACACTGAGCAACACACAAACCTTGCCGACATCTTCCCTATGAGTTGAATAACCAGCAAGTATATACCATCTGCTACCAGAATTGCAGGAAATCAGCCCACTTCGACGTCTGAGGACTGCCACTGTGGCTCTACCACCTGACCTCCACATTCTTACAGTTATTTTTTCTCTTCATAGGGTATGAACTGGTACTTTTAAACAAATCTAGATTTAAAAATTAATTTAAAAACCCACAAATCTGACAAATCTTGTTAGAGTTTGATTTTGAATTTCCCCACTACCATCACCACCCGGGGCTCATGTGTTTGTATCCTTACTAATATGAAGGTTCTGGAAGGCTGTGACATTGTAGAGGCGTGGAGCCTTGCTGGAGGAAGGCATGTACAGAGGGCAGGATTGAAGTTTAATAGCCCAGCCCTGTTTCCAGTTTACTCCTGTGCTCTCTGCTTTTTTAATGTTTATGATGACCTGAACCACCTTCCTACATCTTAGGGTCTTTAGTCAAAATACTAGTGGAGAGAAGAATAAGATGGAGACTTTTGTATCTTGTTTCTTTCTACATGCCTTCTGCTATATGATTCCTCCTATTAATGAACTACATCCCCTCTGGACCCTTAAGCCAAATAAATCTCCCCTAAATTGTGCATGTGTGTTGTCTCATGGCAAGAAGTAACTTCCACAAAGCCTCTGTCTCGTTCAATGATGTGAGGATTAGAAAGTAGCATAATTTAGGGTTCTAGAGTCCAGACTCATCAGGAACAACAGCTGAAGTCTTGCTCTGCTAAATAGAAATGTAAGAGACACCTGGAGGGAGGAGCCACTGTCTTGTCACACCACGGCAGAGGCTCCTGTCTCAAGACCTCTGTTGACTGGAATGATCAAGATAGGGATTGAAAGAAGAGATAAAGAATGGTTGGGAGGTAAAGAATGATAAACAAGAAAAGAAACACTCTAGTTGGGAAAGAAGAGTGTACCAGACAACTCAATGGGAATTCCCAATTTTAATGGACCCATGGAACTCAGGGTGTGAATTAGAAGTGTTAATTGTGTCCTCCATGCATAGGGGTGGCAATGCTGAAAAGGGTACAAGTGAATGTTATGGGATTTTGTGACTATTATTAATCTGGCAGACGAAGGACCTAGTGATTAGTAGAGTGAAGAGAGGAAGAGACTGGAAAAATCTTAGGGTCTTTAGTCAAAATATTAGTGGAGAGAAGAATAAGATGGAGACTTTTGTATCTTGTTTCTTTTATCAAGACAGGGCATCTTGTATTCTCAGTGTAGCTGAAGATGACCTGAAACATTTGTCCCCCCCATCCTTCTGAGTACTGCAATTATAGGTGTGCCCTGCTGTGCCTCATTTATCAAGTTTCAAGAGATCAAACTCCAGGCTTCATGCATGCTAGCATGCACTCTACAGACTGAGCTATATCCCTCTCAAATATTTTCCCTGTGAAAACGCATTCAAATAATGTATTTCTTCACTACATCTCATGGGAGAAATGCCACCATGTTGTCTCTAGGGAGCTCAAAACACAGAGCACAAGGCTCTGACCCTTCTATGCCTTTGGAAGAGCCATAGTAAAGCGTTATGAATTATAAACTTAGTATAATCAGACATTCTTTCCTTGCATGCAACACGGAGAAGTAAAATATGCCTCCCATGTGTGATTTGTGTTTGAGTATATCAATAATAATGTAGGAAGAAACACTGGAAATCTAATCAGGGTTTCTGATTATAAGCAGCAGGAACCAGGAGCAGAGCACAGTTGGAGGAGAATCTTCCACACTGCAAATCTCAGTGCTCAGATGCCTGCCACTGAAATAAATCTAAGTCATCACATCAGTTCGTAAAGTGCCAGTCCCAGATTTCACCTCATGATTGAGAGGAGAGCTAAGAAGTGAGACACATGATCCCCTCTGCCCGTCTGTCTTACCCTCCACCCATCTCCTCTTACATGGCAAAAGCCCTATTGTGAGCAATTTGGTGATTAAGAGGTATTTTCTCAATTTATAGTTACCTAATTCAGAATGGGGCAAAAGACATTGTCAACTTTGTTCAACCCATACATCCCTGTCTTAATCCAGGCTCCAGTTGTGATAAAACAAACCAGCAAGAAAGCGTGGGAAGAACCAACAACTCACACAGATGCAGGCAGAGTGGAGAAAGATTGTTTTTCCTTTCTCACACCTCTCAAAGAAAGAGGCATTTTTCCCCTATCTGTAGGAAAAGTAGATTTCAGGTCTTCGAAAATATATATATTTTCTAATTTTTATGGCCCAAAAATATTGTTTGGGAAAGCAGTCCACTATCAACTTCTTTAAGGCAGACACGATGTCTTATTTACCTCTTTGTTCTGTCCACTCAATGCTTAGTTTAGACCCTGACAAGTGGCAGACAGTTGATTGACTTGAGCTTTCAAACCATACTTAAAAAAAATAGAGGGAAAGCATAAAGCAAGAGGATTAATCAGAAGCTGAGAGAACGTTTAACAAACACTAGATTTTTTAGCTTTCAGACTTTGCAATGAGCACTGTGGACTCCCTTGGAAGCGAGCCCCAGGCTGTGCGATGTGGGCGCCGGCAGGTGCTGTCGTCCCCTTGTTTTCAATGCAACCAGGGTGAGTCCTCCACTGAATGGCCCTCAGGTAGCTAATTTCATTTCTTGATGGCAGATACTGAAACTACAGAAAAACTGTTCTGGGGCTGTTCAAAGAGTCTTTTCCGTTTTTAATTTGACGTGGAGAAGTACAAGGTCCAGGACACATGCAGACCAGCAGTTATCTCTGTCATCAACCTCCTCGCTGCGTTTCAAGCCCTGTTGGTTGAAAGCAGCTCTATTGTGGGTGCTTTCCCTGGCGCTAGCTTACACCCGGAGCTCGGTGAAAAGATCTCTGATAAACTGGAATGGAGAAATGGACTTTTAAATGATCCACTGACCACTCACTATTTTAGGCTGAGTTTCTGTCTGACAGAGTTATTAAAGAAAGACCTGGAAGCTATCTGTCAGGTTCTGAGCAAATCAGAATCACAGACTTCTCCCCCCACCTCTAAAGAATAAGAAGCCCTTAAATATCATCCCATCTGGTGTAGCCTCTTTAAGGGTGCGGATTTTAAATGATGCTCAGAGCATGAATCAAGTCACCTGTGGTCCTATTGTTCCTCATGAAGTCAATGTAATCTTTGTTCACTGGTCCTTTCGACAAATGATATTAAGGAAACCAAAAAAAAGCAAAAATCAATAAACGGAAAGCAGATATCCTAGAGGGTTTTTTTTGTTTGTTTGTTTTGTTTTGTTTTGTTTTTTATACTTAAGAAATAGGAGTCTATTCAGAGTTGGGGACCTGGTGGCCAAGGGACACATTGTTTAACCTTAAGGTGGAAGAGTATTAGAGCAGAAGAGATGGCTTAAGGTCAGGAAGAGTGGGAAGAGCACTGGCATGATAGTCTGGCGGGAGGAGGAAGAGAACCGGGCAGGCGGAGAAACCAGAGAACTTGGAGAGCTGAAGAGGGAGACCCTAGGTGGGAGATCACAGTCCTTTTATAGTCTTAATGTTGCAAAGGAATAACCATGGAGTTATTAGGGAAGTAAGGCAGTGGCTGAAGACTAGAGGTGTAATATACTCTAGTTTTCAATGGTCTTTTTCTAAAAGTAACATTTCATGAAGGCTTATTTGATACTCCTGGTGCTCCTTCATTAAATCGCCATTCCAAATGGGAGAAAGAAGGGGTGGATCACTGACTGTGAATTTGGTTAGACTTGGGTGGGATCCGTTTGTAGCTGGTATTATAAGCATTATGTACTAGGCATTGATTGTGTGTTATTTTTAACTTCGTAATGAATCTAGAAGGAACCTTATTTTGCAGAAACACTGATGCTTAAGGGAATTAAGCACCTTTTCCAGTGTCGCTCAGGTGTTCACATCCAGGGTCTGATTGATGCCCACGTCTTTATTCTTAACCGTAGACTCCGCCTCTCATATTACTCAGTTCTGTGAAACCGTGGTTTTCTTAACTGTAAAATGGATGCATTGATGTTCCTCCAAGCATCAGTGGTGCTCAAGAAAAGGTAGAAGCCAGTTCCTTGAAGTTTTCAAGAGGACTAATGTTTGGAAGCACATTGACTTATATTGAACAATGAAAGCTGATTTACTTGCAAAAGTATCCAAAGAGATCAGGTATAGATTATATATTTTAAAGGAAAATGCGAAATTGTCAAAGTAACCTAGTTGCAAAGTTTTAATTGCAGAGAATAGGGTTCCTATCTTGGTGACTGGGAGTGAAATAACTAAAAGTCAGAGAAAGAACAAATCCTAATTCACCATCCTAAATTTCAAATGTAATAGTACTCCAAAAGAAATCTTTGTTCAAAGTTCATGTAAAATGTTACTTCGTTAAACAGATTTCTTTCATTTTAAAAATTGACTTATATATTTATTTACATTTATGTATGTAGATATGTGTGTGAGTGCACCATGGCACATATATAGAAATCAGTCAACGTTTAAGAGCTGGTACTTTCTTTCAACCTTTGGATTCCAGGGATCCAACTTAGTTCATCAGACTTGGGTGATGAACAGAGTCTTTACCTGCCGAGCCATCTCATAGGCCCAACTGGATTTTTTTTTTGAGAGTCTTCATTATTGATCTTACCCTATTATGTTCTCTATAAATTGAAAAGGTGTGGGCATATCCATTTAAAAATTGCAGGTAGATATCAGAAATTACTTGACCATTTCTTGGAGCACTGTACATGCTTTTGTGCTGCACTTCTGAAATTATAGTCTAAGTATAAATGTGATTTAGTTTATAAAAATCCAATTTGCATGCAGTGTTTCAGAAAGACATCCATTGTATTTAGCCAAGGACACTTTTCACAGTTGAGAGCATTCAAAGAGGTTTACATTAAGAGGACAACAATGAAATGAAAATACCAGCACAATGAATAACAGGCTTGACTCGGCTCTCCAAAGAAAGTGCAGAAGATTGCAAAGGAAAATCAGATGGTTTAAAACAAGATCAGTATGTTTTTAGATTCAGTAATTGGCCCCGGGAAGAAATCATTATATGATCTTCAGAGGGCAAAGGTGTGTATTTATGACTGGAGTAGGAACAAACAGCTTCACTTAAGCTTCCCATCACATAAGACTTGAGAGAGTGATGACTTCTATGCACAGACCTGCCCTGGCCTGTAAGTTGGAAGAACCTGGCATAGGCCCATGTCTATCACTTGTTGCTTTCTTCATCATATTACATACACTTCTGCTCATAGGGGATAGACAGTCATTATCAAAAGAGCAAAAATAAGGGGTAAGATTAAATCTCTAGTGGAGATGAAGGTTACCAGAGAGCCTATGTGATGTATAGCTGCTTTGTAATGCAGTGATACTGTGATAGTTTTTTGATGGATTTTTTACAATATGGAGAAATCTGTTGAAGCCAATTTTGTAAAATAGCATCACCAACCATGGGCATGTCTAACAAAGTGAGGGATGGTCTGTGCTCACTGGAAACATCGCCCAGAAAACTAGTGGATCATGATGTCTGAATACATGCTGCAATTAGGAATGCGTTGTCCTGATTCTAGTGCAATGTTGCAGGTGAGCTGTTTACATGAAATGGGATTTGCCTTGATAAAGGTCATCTTAGACTACTGATAGGACTGAGCAGGTAAAGGTAGCTAGCTGTGTGCAAGTCTGGTGACCTGAGTTCAGTTCCCAGGACCCCTGTAAAAGAGACAAGAAAGATCCAACTCTGTAAAATTGCCTTTTGAGCTCTACATGCACACTGTGGCAAGCTTGCCTCCACCCCAATAATAATAATGTCTAAATCCTCTTTGTTCAGAGTGGTGGAGCCATTCTACCTCACAAGTACTCAGATACTACTGGGAGTTGATCTTGTCTTCATAGGACACAAGGCTAGATTATGACAGAAGACACAAGTACTTTAAATTCAAATTCTTGGTCCTTGTTACCATTTCCTGCAACATTGCTGATAAATGACCAACAAACGGCTTAAGAGAACAAGGGATTTATTCGCTTATGATAGTCCGGTTACAGTCTGTAGTCCAGCATGATGGGAGAGCATGCATCAACACCAGGGCAAGGGAACTGGCCACACCATCACCAACATAATGGATGAGAGACAGACCAGCATGCCAGACCAGCATGTCTGGCCAAGTGAACAGAAGGATGCCAACTCTCTCAACCAGCTCTCTGTGATTTATCCAGGGCCTAATTCCACCCACCATGGGCTGGGTCTTCCCCATCAGCTAGACAATCTCCTTCAGGTTTGCTCTGGGCTTAACTCAACCATCAACTCTCTACAACTGTGCCCAGAGCTCAAACCCTCAATAGTCAAGTTGACACCTGTGCTTAACTATGACACCATTCTTCTTTTCCACACTGTTAGTGAGAATCTACTCCATCTTCTAAATACTTAAATCACATCTTCGGCAATGTTGCCATTTTTCTGGTTTGGCCTTCCTTGAGCTGGTCTCCCTTGGCCAAGGCTCTCACTTGCTTTCTCTTCATTTCCTCTAGTCCAGGAGATTATATATGTGCTGGGGGTTGGCACTGGAACTTCCAGGAACTTCTGTTTTGAGTCCACATACCTCCTATGCCCTCATTGTGGTCAGACCCTTCCGCAGATGAAATGGATTTTTATAGTCTACAGTAGCTAAAATAGAAAGAAAAGGACAAAATGGAAATACTCATCAGTGGGAAAGCAAAATTGCTTAGAAGGAAAAAGCAATTCTTTCCACTCACAGGTTTCCTAACATTTCACCATGAAAAGCTCTGTGCATGTAGGTATATGCACATGGCATGCACATTCATATATGCAAATGAGGAGTTTGTTAAAAAGATTCAGAAATGCAAGCTGAATGCTCATTTAAACACAAACTTTAATGTCATACATAGTAGTCTTTATTGATAGCTGCTCCTGTGGTGGAAGCCACACCCCATTCTCTGTAATTGACCATAATGACGTATTTCTCTAATAAACACCTAACAAATCCTAACTGAAGCCTGTGTCTCCATTCACTCCTTCAATTCAAGCAAAAAGGTTGGACGTGCAATCAATGAACATGATGTGATTTTTTAAAAACCATTAAGTGAAGACAGCCCACAGAGCTGTTAATATTTCGGTGATTAAGGTATGTTTTCCATATTTGGAATACCCAGAAAGAATGGAATATAAATATTTGAATGTCTCACAGGAAAATATCTGACAACTGGAAAATGTCTTAAAAGCCTGTAAATCTGGTGCTGGATAATCAGAATCAGCTAACAGAATTCATTTTTATTAAAGCGTTTCAAATGATCAAGCCACTGATGCGTTTTAACACTATAATGGTGTAATACCCTCACCTCCAGCTTTCAGAGAGGCAAAATGATCACAGATTGAGCAAGTTCAACAGCACACAGTGTTTTTCTAAGCTCGGGAATATTACTCCACAAGAAATACTTCTAGTATGAAAGATGAGATTTTGAGAAAGTACCATTTTGGTATAAAATGATCCGGTGGCCTGTGCTTATAAACGACTTCAAGCCCAGTTCTCTTTCTCCTCTCCTGTCTGTTACCTTTTCTCCCTGATGACAAAGGGAGGTCTGAGCCTGGAAGAAATGAACCAAGAGATGAGGTGAATGAGAACCTGACCCTACCTAGTTTTTCCTCCTCTGCCCTCCCACCATTTTGTTATGTGTAATAACCGGGAGTGCAGCAGGAAGTAATCAACAGAGAGGCACGGCGCCTGGAAGCAGAGAGAGGACACCATTTGCTGCCAAGAAGCAATCTTCGCTTTCAGCCTTCATTCCAACTCTGACACTCATCCTCGTAAGGATGAAAAGAATACGCGATCTGCCATGTTTTACTGTCTCTGCAAGAGCTAAGAGACCCAAGGTCCCACTGCAAAGGCCCTGTTGATCGGGGACTGGGGCGATGTAATCAGCATTATCAAGAGAAGGCATCTGATATCTGTGCATTCCGAAGACAGCTGTGTAATCATCTTCTGCAGAACCGGGTGAGATGCATTTGTGTGGGGAGTACCACAAGAACGAACGCCTGCAAGTCCCTGTTGCAAATTCAAAATATTAGTAAGTTACAGGAATCTTTGTGAGGTCTTTGGGGACCAACCCAACATCTTCTGATGGAGAGGTAAGCGATCACTTGGACAGATTCTAAATTAATACATAGCCTGGTGTCAAATTCTACCACTACATGATTCAAGTGCTGGGTATCGAACAAGTCACTTGAATTCTCTACAACCAGTCTATTCATTGCAAAATGAAGCTACCAAGAATACATTCCTTGCAAGGCCTAAAACCAAGAGTTTATTTATACATAAAGACTAAACTCATGCTCATCACCTTGGGAGGACTCAGGACATGATGGTTCAACAACTTAACCATGAATGACTTTTAAAAATAGTTTATGTGTTATTACAATGTTTTTGCAAGCCCATAAACCCAATGGGACAGAGTCATTGTGTTTTCAAATACTTCATAAATTGCACTATATATAGCAAAATTGTGTGTGTGTGTGTGTGTGTGTGTGTGTGTGTGTGTGTGTGTGTGTAGTGATTTGTAAGTAATGAAATCAGTACCCAATGCATGTTCAATGAATTCCAAGTGACTGCCTCAAAGCGTTCATCACATGGGCATCTTAACAAGCTAGCTGACGTCTTGTTCTCTTAAGGTCTCTGTAATGCTCCCTGACCTCTCCTTTCTCTGTTCCACATTATCCCACCTCTAGAAATATGATTCGGCCGCTGGCGTCACCACAGAATCTGATAGTTGACTGCAGGACTCAGATGGCAGAAATCAGAAAATGTTTCTGGCAAAGCCCAGCATCAGCTGTGTGTGTGTGTGTGTGTGTGTGTGTGTGTGTGTGTGTGTGTGTACGCGAGCACATGCATTCACTCTTCCCTGTTATTGGCACTTGAGCTAAATGCCCAGCAGTTGCTTCTTGGCTGGGTTCCATTCACACTACAGTTGGCGCCTGTAAAAATGACTTTGGCTCCCGTATCTTCTAAGAGACTGTCTATCATGGAGAATTTTCCCACTGCTGATGGTTTCTATTTTTATGAATACTTGAAAATACATGTCTCACACAAGAGTTCTGACCTCCTTTTTATCTTGCCAGTGGAAATTCTTTCATGAAGAAGTGTCATCTCTTTTATACAATTATGTTTTGTATGGGGCTATTTATAGTGCAGTGAGAATTAGAGAATATAGTATTCCTTTTGACTTTCAGAAAAAAAATTGTTAAGCATCAAATTGCATGTTGAGGGGAAAAAGTGATCTCATGAAAAAAATTAACAGGCTTCACCATTTTCCACCATCCTCTTTATTGCTCCACTCCCCAAACACAAAGAGGATAAGGGTAAAATTGAACACCATAAACATAAACCAGTGCTTTATCAGCGGAAGAGGGCATTTACAGCAGTAGGAGATGCCAAACGAACCCCATGGGGAGGCTTTCTGAAAAGGACAGTGGGGACGATGGGCCAGATCCTGATCCGCATGGACTTTAATTGAGATGTCCTCATCTGGCCCTTCCTTCCAGTTGGAGTCTCCTGTGAAAAGCCGGAGCCAACCCCTGACTCCAGAAATCTTGGGTCATCCAGCAGCACTCTCTGCAGATGCCGGCTCTCTTAGCTGTCATTTATGTTACTGTGGGAAACAGCAAAATTTTCCTCCCATCTGAAAACTGAAAATATACTCGACCAAAGAACTAAATGTGTCTCTCTGTGACCATCCATTTAGATGTCAAGGGTACACATCACATTCTTCTTCCTATGAAAAGGAAGAAGGAAGGCTCCAAGTATAGGGATCCTCACAAAGTAAGGAAGAACTTTGTTTAATTTTTTTTAATGTTCAGTATTTGTAGCTCAGCCTGACTTTGAACTCACAATCTCCCTGCCTCAGCCTTCACAGTGCTAGGACTATGGGGATGCGCTAGCATACTTAGCTAAGAAGAGGCTTCTTGAAAAGCCCAAATGAAGCAATGGATAAAATATTATAAGCATGCTTCTGTTTATTAATTAGGATGCAGATATTACAGTACTAAAAATCAAAGATGACAAGACTTTCTATCATGTGAATTTTAAGAAGCTTTGTGCGAGGAGCTGAAGAAGTGTCTCTAAGAAATCTGGAGGACGAGTGTGCAAGGAAGACCAAGGCCAGGCGCAACACTGATTCATTCTTTGGGAAAAGCACTTGGAAACTTGTTCAGCATCAACTTTAACACTGGAATTTGCTCTCTCTCTCGCTCTCTGTCTGTCTGTCTCTCTCTCTCTCTAAATCAGAGTCCCTTTCATATACCATGATTCCAATTAATGAAAGTATACAGTCATTTATTTCTAAACTCTTCTTCAAAGTATTAGTAACCCCAGTATTGTTTGGTTTGTTTAGGAGGATAAACCATGGTTTATCTACGCAGCAAATAATGCTCATTAGGGCTGGAGAGGTGGCTCAGGGGTTAAGCCTCCGCCTTGCAGGCAGAGGGTCCTGAGTTCAGATCCCAGATCCCACGTATAGACGCCAGGCGGAAGTGGGGGCGGCCTGCGTTTCTGGTCCTGGTAGGGCAGAGCCTGTGAATCCCGGGGCAGAAGGAGGTGGAGGCGTCCATGGTGGTTCGCGAATTCGTCCGTAGTTCTACACATACACAGACACACACGCATGCACATACACACGCACATGCGCACAGTTGAATAAATAATAATAATAATAAAAAATTTAAAAAAATGCTCATTAGTCTAAAGAAACGCATTGCTGATACACACAGCGATAGAGATGGATTCAAACTGTGCAAAGTTAGAAAGATCACAGATGCACCTTTTCATTTTATGATACTTTTGTAAGACTCTAAGAATGGAAAAGACCAGAGTTTGTCAGAGGAGTCTGGAGATGGACACTGACTACACTAGAGCCTGGAAGAACTTTCTGAGATGCTGGAACTGTTCTTGATGTAGTTATGGTTATAGAATTGCAAAGTTATACACTCAAAAAAGTAAATTTTACTACCCAAAAGTATAGCTGAGGAAAAGAAATTTTAAGAATCCATTCCATTAAAAATGAAATAAGAAATAGGATGATAATAATTAAGTTTGATAGCTATATTTATATGGGTGATTGACTTAAAAACCTGATTCATATTTTAGTAGCCGGTCCTTTCTCTGGCAGAACCTGGAGATCATTGTAGTCTTAGTAACAAAGGGACAGAGTTCTTCATAAACACAAGGATTCCTATCTGGCACCATGCTCGGCAATAGGAACGTCCCAGACACTGCTGGAATGTCTAGGATTCTGTAATCAAGGTGGATTCGGTCATTCAGGTTTAGGACTTGTTGACTCTAATTGCTTAATGTAGCATAAAGGTTGTTCGGGTATACACAAAAAGTTTCTTTTCCTAGGCAATACCGGGTTAGAATAAACCTTAGGGGTAGGCCTGAACTGGAAGAAAGGACACAGGTAACATATAGTCTCTAAAGTGTGAGGAAGTGTCACCCACAAATGGATGGCATCTGCTCAGGCTATGGTGGGCAATAAGTATAATATGTGTCTAGTAGATGTCTGTCTGTCTGTCTGTCAACAGTCAAGCCATCTCTTCATTCCTGAAAGTACCTCCTTAAGATGCACCTCATCTTTTGATATACAGCTACATACGCCCTTTGTTCATGTAATGGGCTCAAAACTGTTTTCTGTTGTTCCTGTTTAGAGACCCACACTGGGTTCTGAGCGCTGGTCCTTGAACCTTACCTTTGCACAGCCATATGAACATGTTGCGGTCATCAGAAAGCCAAAGACCTGTTCACCCCACTCGGCAGCATCTTTCTGCCAAGAGTGCTCTTCTAAGACAGAAGGATCCATTGACCACAAAAGTTCTTGCAACCCAGTGAGGTCGGGACTCCTTCTCACTGCAAATGTAACTCATCTTTAGGAACACTACTGGCTCTGGTGAACAGAATCCATTTTCAAGAACTCAACCTAATGTCAATTAGTTAGACAGCACAACAATTTTGTTCCAGCTCTCAAGTCAGTACAACACGAGAAGAATGCATAGACCACTGAAGCTCTTGGAAATGCTTCAACAAACAGATCCAAGTAATTTGTAATTAGCTTGGTAATTTGGGGGCAGGCATGCAAAGTGGACGCTGCCCAAGTGATTTCTAATGAACTCAAAAACAGTTTGCCTTTCCCCTGAAGTAGGCTGCACAGATTTCTCTTGAGTTCTGCTGTCACTATTAATTTGCTTTGCAACTTTGCCTGTCTTCCCCCACCCACCGTCTTCCTCCCCTCCCCTGCAACATTTCCCTTCCCATCCCTTGACACTATTACAACCAAGGGCAAGAAAGGAAAATCTGAGGCTTGGAGAGCTCTTGTGGAGCGAGCCATTTGCTTTGGTGTAAGCAGACAAGCAAGGCCACTCAGCCTGAAATCAGAATTTTTTTCAGATACATAATAGACTGTTGGCTGATCAAAGCCTCTTATCTGATTGAAAAAAAAATCAAAGGTAAACTTCAGGGCGCATGGAATTAAAAGACAAATGAGATGTCATAATTATCAAAGTGGCTAATTTAGAAAATTAAGCTGTTCACATAGGTGACATAATTGCTTGTCACAATCACTCTTTTTCTCATTAGCTTCTTCCATTCAGCACCTACACACCGCCACACAGTCCTTGGCCTTACTCAACCAGGATGTGTGCGTTTTCATGTCCTCGAGCAAATGGCTGGATTTCTGAGCTGATTTAGTAATAATGATGATAGTAATAGTCATAATAATGGTTGCAGAAAATCATCTTCTATCACTATGGAATATGTGATCCTGTTTTAAGTTCATTTAGGACCAAATGTTTTGTTCTAAATAATTAGTTGATCACCAGAAGAGAATTTGTAGCGTAGATAGAGCTAGAGCACATTGAATTTCCTTAGAAAGCATTAAAGGTTTTGATGTATAATCATATTTTTTAAAACTCCAGAGGTTGACTAGAACTTGTTTTTTACTCTCTAATTCTAAGTAGAAGGAAAAGATATCAGTTTTCAAGGTACCCATCTGTTTTGTTCACCTAATATTTTCTTATTCGATTTCTATTATCCAGTCTAGTGTAAATAAATTTACCATGAGAATTACTTGTAAGATTAGCTGTAATGCTGTTTATCTGTCAGCAAGCTCAGAAGTTATTGAGGGTAATGTCTAAGAAGGAAAGAGTTGTGCTTGCTGTGTCCTTCTAAGCATGCCACCGTAAGGAGCAAAGGCACACATTCTGGTTTAAAGTCAAGAGTATGAGATTGACTAGGGCCCTACTATTTTGTCAAGTGTAGCACATGGCTGCTGTAACTTACACACAGACTCTGATGATGTCAGTCATTTGAAGAGGCAGGGTTCATCCTGGATGCAGGCCATGAAGCTGTCGTCCAAGTGCCTCTGGAATATTCATGCAACTCTAGTGTTCTGATTTCACTAACCTTGAACTAGTGAAGCAATTGTGTTGCATGAGTTATTATGATCATATTCTAAAAGCCAGAAGCTCAAAAGTGAAAAGAAGAAGGAAAAAAATGATCAACTCCTAAATGTGTATGGTATCGATAAACTTTGCCTCTACTAATAAATGAGCCTAAAGTGGTAGTTTATTCTAAGGACTTACACAGTGCTAAAGAGAGTGGGTTTCCCCCCTTCATCCCTGAATAAATGCAGGTGTCTGAATGTATCTATGTGATGTTTGCTCCTATGTTCACAGATGCAATCTTTGGTAAGAAGAGTGACACTCTGGATACTGTCACTAGAGCACCCCAAAGTTTAAGGGAGAAAAGAAAAAGAAAGACTTGGTCTAAGCTTTGTCTACTGTACCCTGCAGGCTTCACTAGGACAACAGATCCTGTGAGTTATGTTTACTATAGGGTTTTTGTAAAAACTGTTGTGTTGAAATGACAGAAGAGAAATAAAAGTAGAATACCCAGAGACAAGGAAAGGAACCAGAGAACACAGCCTTGTGCTAATAAAGACGTCATGGGCTGCAATGAGCAGGGTCAATGTGCAACAAATTTTGGCGATATCTTAGTGGAAAGCTGAGAGTGAAGGAAATGCCTGCCAGTTGTAGATGAGGCTGCCTTTGGCTATTAGGCTGGGAGACCAGTGATTATCTTTTGAGCTTTCAATGAAATTCAGTGGCATTTTGCTGTAACAGTTTCCAACTGTGCTTAAATCCTAAGTACTATAGGTTAGAAAAGCAACACAGAGAGCTGTATTCCAGCTCTTCCTGCTTCAGCTCGAAGCAGGTAACTGCACATTCATGTTTTATTTGGTAGTCTTCATAAGGATGAATATGAAGTTAAGGTTTCATGGATAAAAATACTTGGAAAACTATTGGCCTATTGAATAGGCTAGTGTGTGGCTAAAAGACATAAGTCTAAGATAGTTTCTTGTATTAGCTACTTCTGTCATTGTTGCAACAGAATACCTGACAAAAGCAACTTGAAGGAAGGTTTGATTCTGGCTCACAGTCCAGGGCTATAGTCTGTCATGGTGGGAAAATCATGGCAGCAGAGCATTCACAGTCAGGAAGCAGAAAGATGCTGTGCTCAGCTCCCTTTTGCCCCTTTTATGCAGTCCTGGAACCCAGTCCATGGAATGCACAGCCCATGCTTAGGGTGGGTTTACTAGCTTAAGCAACATAATCTAGAAAGTCCCTCATAGACACATCAAAGATTATCCATTAAGTGATCCTAGGTCCTGTTGACTTGAGAATGTCAACTATCACAGTAGTAAAACACAACAGCATTGTTCTGGAAGAAGTACATCAATTAAGTTTTCACCCAGTGGAACATTTATCATTCATCCAAAAGCTACTCTTCACAACAACCATTAAGCAAATAGTTATTAAACTCTACAATACTCATCACCATCCTCTTAGGTTAGCCACAAGTCACCTTAAAACATCACATGTGTGGAGGGCCGAAGAGATGTCTCAGAGGATAAGCCTCTGTCTTGCAAGCAGAAGGATGTGAGTTGGAATTCTAGATCCCATATTAAGTGGGAATGGTAGCAACCCACACTTCTGGCCCTGGAAAGTAAGCCTGGGAAACCCCAGAGCAAAAGTAAAAAAAGAGGTAAAGCAATCCAGGATGATTCCCGAAATCACCCTTGGTCCTCCACAGTCACATACAGTCTCTCTCTCTCTCTCTCTCTCTCTTTCTCTCTCTCTCTCTCTCGCACACACACACACACACACACACACACACTCAAATGAATAAATAAAAAATAAAACATCACATGTGAATTTGAATTGTTCATTTTACTTCTCAGCATATGCTGTTCTTGCAATCTGACAGGCAGAAACCCATGGCCTTTCCAAGGTATGCTGTTATCAAGGCTTATCTTCTTAGCATCTGTGAAGAACTAAAATGACATCTTACCAGAAAGGAGATGTCCTGTCTTCTGTCTGTCAGCAACAAAGAAAAGAATGCAGCAATGTCTTCGCATTTTCTCATACACAAAATGGAGCTCATACATAACACTAGTAAGATTAGGAAAGGGAGTGCTTGAATCTCTAGTTGATCCAAATTCATTCTTAGATAAGGAACTTTCTCCAGACATTTATGTAAATGACAAATGGGATCTTAGCATCAATGTATCTGAAAAGCCAAAGTCTATGCACCACAATAAAAACACTTTGGATGTGGACATGAGATTTACAAAGTCTGCAAACATTAAGTTTAGGAACTAGGATTATTTTAGACACTTTAGAGTAACTAGTCATCATATATGACTAGTTGTATATGACCTGTTAAATATCACAGAACCATGCCTTATATATTCTACTCCTTTGCTGTTTATTTTCATATTTTAGGAATACATTTGCATTTTTGCAAATGACAGACTGGAAAACAAAAGTCAAGGCAAGAACTAATTTCTGTGGACTGGAGATATCCTCAGTGGTCACAGCACATGCTATGCAAGCAAAATTATGGGAATTCATATTCCCAGATCCTAATGTAAAATAGTCCAACAACATACTCTGGATTTGAGACTCAGGCTCAACATCATAAGATGGAAACATGATCAAGATGATTTCTGATATCATCCTTGAACCTCCAAATGCATGTATATTCACATCTATATGAACCCACTTACACGTGTGCACTCACCCACATGCCAACTTGTTCATATATGAAAATGAAAAAAAAAATAACCTGATCTCTAGAGGTCAATGAGGAACATCACAGTGCTTCAGACTGCCCTAAATTTTAAACCCTCCAAATAAAATGGGAGTAATACAGAAAAGGCATGGGCACCATGCATAGTTAAGTACAGGGGTCCGCTTGATGGTTGAGGGTTTGAACTCCGAGCACATTTATAGAGAATTGGTAGTTGAGTTAAACCCAGAGCAAACCTGTAGGAGATTGTCAGGGATAGGCTAAGCTGGTACGGAAGGCTCAGCCCATGGAACAGGTAAATAAAATGGAAGGAAATGTTTGAGAAAGGGGGCATCCTGTGTCTATTTGGTCAGACATGCTGGTATGGCAAGTAAGGATTGTGCCTCTCTCAGCTGTTACATGAATATTATGTGGCCAGCTCCCTTAGCCCTGGTGTTGGTATGAGCTGTCCTGTCAAGTTGGACTAAGAACCATAATTGGACTATCATAAGAGAATAAATTCCTTGTTCCCTTAATCTGTTTGGTGAAATTAATCAGCAAACACCGGGTGAAACTGCAACATACCAGTTTAGTCTGCACCTTTTACTTGCTCATTATAAGAGGGCCTGGATAGATGGTTCAATAGTTAAAGTGCTCACCATGCAAGCAAAAGGACTGAATTCCCAGATCTCATTAAAAATGCCAGGCAGGCATGACAGATCACCTGTAATCCCAGCCCTGGAAGGTGGAGCCTGGGAATGCCCAGAGCAAGCTGAATAGCCAGATTAGCCTTATAGATGAGCTCTGGGTTTGATTAGAAGCCCTGTTTCAGCAGAGTAAGATGAAAAAGCAATTAAGGATGATTGTCACCATCAATGCCATCCCTCCACATACATGGTCACTAACGGGCATGATAACCTACACACATATACACCTAACCACATGCAGATATACACACATACAACCCCACAAAAACACTTACATATGAAAATGGAAAAGAATAAAAGAAAGGAAAATGTGGATTCCTAATGGAGCAACTCACTTTTACTGTTGAAGAATTTTCCCCCAGTCCCCTTCCCACTGGACAACTGAAACAGAACCCAGCCCAAGAAGCACTTCTTGCAACCTAATCACCTTCATCTGCTCACAGGTTTAATTAGTTTCCTCTCAGATCCGGTTGAATTAAAGGAAGGCTTTCTAATGGCCATTTGGGGAAGGGGGTGTCCCTGAAGAATGATCAATGTATTTATGATGCCTTCTGGCTAAGCGTTTGATTTTCTTGACAAAACATCCCTTGAGTTTTCAAAGCTGATCTTTGGGTGTCTTTAGCTGGCCCGAAGCTGTGTTCTCTTAAACTGCGATCAAAGGTGCATGCAGCAAAATCAGTCAATGTTTTGTTTACAGATGTCGCTTGGATCTTCAGCCTTCATTTTTTTTTAAAGGGCCATGGATTGGAGACAGTTTCAAACAATTCTATACTGTAATTATGTGAATCCTGAAGTTGCTTCTCTTTTCTTTTCAAGAGTCAGAGCTACCATGACCAATGTATCTGTTTAACCTTTATTTGGATAAGACAAATTACAAGTATCAGCAGTATGTATAAAAAGATGTACTTTTCAAAGGGTAGCGTGATCAAAATTGCCTGAAAATAACTAGAACCCAAAATGTGTGTGGCTTGGGTTAAATACAGTCTTCTCACAACTAGAAATAGCCATGTTAATTGTGAAACTTTGATTTGGAGAACATTGTGAAATTGTCTTTTGGGTCTCCTTTTGAGGAAATACTGCTTCCAAGTTTAAACAGTGACAGGAAGTCCTTGCTTTAAAGCTACACTGTTAAAACACATTTTCTGGTATTGTCAGAAGACAGACTATTATGACCAGAAGCAAATCTACCCATTTACAAGGATCAATTACTCCTCCAAAATTAAATCTGTCCTCAGTAGCCTTTCCCTGGCTTCCTTCCTTGTTGGTGCACATTCAGCTCTGTCAAAGATCAGTGCCTATTTTCCAAACATGGTATTCAAGGTCCTCCCAGACTATACTGCCACCCCACTACTGTATACAGTAGACTTTTGAGAAACATGGGGATATGCTCCATGGAAGTTATTTGTAAAGGAATTTTAACCCAAACATCAATATATAGGCTCTGTTCTCAGAATCAAGATTTTTCCAAGCAAAATTTCTCATCATTAGATTTGAGGGGTCAGAAATGTACACTATTGATTTATACACTGCACAGTGCATGAATAGATCTAGTTTTGAGGTAGGTTTCATTGATAGGAGAAAGCATTTCTCAGGTGTTCATGTAAATGAAATCAAGTAGGTACAGAATGCATTCTAAAATTCAAGTCTTCAGCAGTCATTTGACAATCTATATAAAATTTCTTTTCAAATTCAGCTAAGATTATGTTCAAAAAGTCTAACGCTCTTCTTTTTCAAAGTGAAGGTTTAAGAATGAATTACCTAGAAATAGCAAAGTCAGGAAAGGTTACATGCTGGCACATTGGTATTGCTATGGAAGAAAACCCAGATAACGCCACAGAAGGTGGTCAAGTTTTCAGGTGGATTTACTCATAGTCCTCCAGAGAGAGGCCTTCATTTCAGACCATGTCTGAATGTATTCATATTCATAATGTATTTGAATATATGTATATATGTATATATATAATGTAATTTCATGCATGTAATGTCTGAATGTATTTGAACTGAACAACTGACTGAATTAAAATATGTGTGCATATGTTTGTATATGTGTCTGTATTAACTTCAGGTGTCAACTTGACATTTGAAATGTGGTTCTCTGAGTAGATCTATGAGGATTTATTTAGGCCTCTGAGTAGGCCTGTGGGATTGCTTAATTGATGTGGGGAGATCCAGCACATCATGGGTAGGCAGATGGATAAAGACAAGAAAGCCAGTTGACTAAGTGGCACACTAGAAGATGTGCATTGTTCCTTGTCTTCTTAACTCTTGCTGTAGATAAGGATGCCTAGCGGCCTGCTCTCAGAATGCTTATAAATGCATAATGCCGAAAACAAAGACTGCAAAGGTTATTGACATTAAAAATACATCCTTACAGTGAAAAGTGTTCATGTTTCTTTTCCAATCCATCCTGACAGCATGAATTCTAAGGAGATTTTGATCAGTGACATCACAGATGTTACAAATGCGACTTTGGCTTGTTGCCAGCATTCATAATTACAAAGGCTAACTATTCCCAGAGTACTATGAAAAGGAACAGGGAATTCTTTTCCCATCCATGCCAAAGGTCTTCTAGGATCCCCACTTAAGGTAAGCATCTCTGATCAAAGTTAATGTGAAACACCTATTTCAAAGGTGGACCTCAGAACATTAGTTCCAAAATAAGGACAAATTGGTGTTGTTTGAGATTATTAATTTGACTTTGATGGGTCACCCACAATAGTGTCACATTTCCTGGCAGGAGAAACAAAGATTTTTGGAGGAAAGACATCATACATGTTTATTTACATGTATTTATGTTTTTATATCCTGCCTTGTTCAGGATGGATTGAAGGTAGCACCTCCCTGCCTAAGTTCCCAGAGTCTGGTTCATTCAATCTTCCTAAAATGTAAATTTAAAAAATTCAATATTATTATTTGACAAATGGGACCAAATTATTATCATCTTTTGAATAATTATATGATTGGAAATGTCCATATCATATTTATCTAATCTGCAATCAAATCATTTATATGTGCAATTGAATAATTTATATCTGCAATCCATAAGTTCGGCTCATCAATAATGGGAATTGTGGCCAATGGCCAAGTACGCTACAAGAACAAAATGGCATACATCAGGAGGAAGGGTCACCACCAATGATGTTCTAATTGAAACGCTGACAAATTAAACAAGGACATAACTCACCCTTTCAGCCAGCAAGTGACGCTAAAATCCTCATGTGGAACTGTCACTATTTCTTGTATAGTTCTCTAAGTACTTGGTAGCACATGTTGGCCGTGCAGCAACATTCTTGTGAATTGTGAAAGCAGCGGTTTTCTAGACAGTTCCTGGGAGAGTGTCTACCTGACTTGGTAAACTTTAATTAACATCGCTACTATGAATTTCCAGGTGAGAATTCACAGCAATTTAGAAAATATTTATTAAGCAACTAACATGTGCAAAGAATCTACTAAGACCTGCATGGCAGGGACACAATTTTGCCTATGAACTGCACCATTTCTGAGTCTCTTTATAATATCTAAAAAGATTCCATAAGGATCCCACACTTCCCCCCTCTTCCATCATAGAAAAAATCCAAAAGATTTACTTAGTGCCTAGGGCGACAGAGGCTCTGGGCCATTGAGCCACCATCCTTTTACTATATGCTTCCTGAATTTGGCGGCAATCTTTTTGCTCTTTCTATGGCTTGTAGATTGCAGAAATCCTGGACCTGAAGCCTGCGAATGTTCTGAAGGACACACAGCCTGCTCCCTTTGTAAGGTGGTGACGACAAGTAGCGCTGTGGAGGTGTTGACAGCCGTCGGTACCGGTATTGAAACCTACAAACCTCCTTCCCGTCCTGCTATGGAAGGAATCTCTTCTCCCTTCTCTCCTCTGCAGCGGAGCACTCCAAGGCAGAAAAGTCTGTGGTTGATGACTTCAGACTTCAACGGAGAACAGACATTCTGCTGCTTCCCAATGTCTTTGGTTTTCTCAACCCACGGTAATAGTCTCTGCTTCCAAACAGGTATCTATTACATCTTTCCAGATCATGGAATGCAAAACATGTTTAGAGGGGGAGGAGGCTAAAGAATACAAGATCACAAGAAACACAAATCAATAGTTCAATAAAAGTGTCTGCCTTTACGGATATGATTTCAACAATCATGGTACAAATCAAACCTTTAAATCCAGAAGAATACTTCATAGTGCCTGACAAAGTTATCAGGTAAGTTGTGTTTTCTAAACACTTTTTGAGGTTAGTAAGATGAATAAAAATCTAAGACTAAAGACTGTATTTGTATTATTGTAGTCAATAGCATTTAATATTAAAGCCTATGTAAATTGGAATGTTTAAGTAATTTTTTATATCAAAAGATCTTACAAAGTAATTTTTCTGATTTTCAATTAAGGGCAAGTAATAATAAAAATTACATAAAAATTTAAAAATTAGATAAAAAATAAAAATAATAAATATTGCTATATTTGAAAAGCAACAAAAACCAATAAATTTACTGTTTCAACTTACTGTAACTTTTCAGGGATTGAATCTACTACCTGCTACCTTGTGTCAAGTGTTAATGAGAGTTGGCAAATCCTGAGTACAGGTGGAGAAGCCAGGTGAGATGGTGTTGGCTAAGGACACACTGCAGGTTAGCTACTGCCCTGAGTGATTTCATCCTTGCTTCTGAAATGCAGAAACGGAGGTTGAGCTAGGATAGACAACTTGCCCAGCATCAGTGGCAAATGGAGTTGCACAACTTTGTCTTGGAGGGTCTGGAAGGGCCTGGCAGAAGCAACTTTCTTGGGAAAGATTGATGGGCAAGAGAAATCCACCCATTTTGCAAGCTGGCATTTTGCTTTTGCTAACTGTTAGAGGCTTACCGTGGTGATGAGGGATTGAGAGTGCAGGACTCCTAACAGCTGTCTGAGTTGGCCACTCAATGATCCCTAGGCAGATGCAAGCCAAAGAGGATCTGGCTGTGGAGCTAAGGCTCCTAAACCATCGCAGTGGTTGCAGGACACCTCAGGTTACAGGTCAGTGGACTGCACCCTCATTTCACAGCCTCGGCTCCATCTCGCAGACAGCGAGTGCCTGGCACAGCATCAAGCTGGGGCCACAGAGATGGAAAGCTGACCTGTGGGGACAGGCCCAAACAGGCCATCTGGAGACTCCCGTGCTCCCAGGATGGGTTTTGTCTAGTCTTAAATTCTGGGTCATGCAGGTAAGGATTGAATGAAGATGGCAACGGATTCAACCTCCTTCCAGCTCCGGCTCCTCATTTGCAAGCCAAGGACCACAGAGCTACCTGCCTTCCTGGCCTTATATGGATCAAGTCATTGCACAGAAACAGGACTTCACACTGAATGTTGTTTGTTAGTAAATAACGAAGGGAAGAAAAGCAAACCAATAAACAAGTGCTGGATTCACCTAAAACAGATGAGAACTCAGCATACACACACCAAACCTGGGAACACCTGGCAGCCACCAAGTCAGGTAAGAAGTGAGGCCAATCCTTGTACCATGGCACCAAGGGTTCCTTTGCACATCTGCTTTTATTCTTTGAGTAATGTAAGTTTCATAGCACTTAGCCATTGTGGGAACAATCATATAAACCCGAGTGATTTTAACAGTTAATCTATCCAAAATCATTTTTGCAAGGAGAAAGTGTTTTAGTATGCTAATTTAAACATGTAGATTTGAAGCTTCCTGGGTCCATTCTCTGACAGGGACCACAAAAGGTGAAATTGATTAGTTCATAGCTGTGGAACCTGAGCTGAAAGAGATGCACACATTCCCGTCTCTGGTATAGGTTTAGATTTAAAAAAACAAAAAACAAAAAACAAAACAACAACAACAACAACAAAAAAAAAACCCAGAAACGATAACCATGAAAAAAAAAACTACTTGCTCAAGATTTCTGCTTTTG
Organism: Typhlomys cinereus; assembly: GCA_023101885.1. Lineage (NCBI taxonomy): Eukaryota > Metazoa > Chordata > Mammalia > Rodentia > Platacanthomyidae > Typhlomys > Typhlomys cinereus. The sequence continues at coordinate 14,281,263 of JALPQD010000009.1, forward strand.
GAAACTAGGATGGATTGAAGTTTAACCAAAGCAACCTGTGAATCAAAATTTGCCACAAATCTTCTCCTAGCTATATCTACCAATTCAAAGTTAACTAGTGGATCCAATCTTTCTTCAGCTTTGCAAGACCCACTTATAAACCACTCAACTCATGCCCTTAAATATTAGAAATGCTCCTCTGCTTGCGTTATTAAAAAGAATCAGAGCTGCACATGGTAGTTTTATGGATACTGGGTTCTCTCTTGTAGGTCAAAGTGGCTGGGCTAGAGTTAGGCTTTGTGTCTAAACGACTGTATCAAAGTGTCATATGACTTCCTGGGACATGACAGAGCTTTCCACACATCTGCATATTGTCCTAATTGCCAATAGTTTTCTTACCAAGACTTGCAAAGTTCTCAAAATATGATCATATTCTAATGGTAGAGCTACACCATGTCTGAATGACCCCCCCTCTCTGCAGGGATCCTCTCGAAGCTTCCTGCCAGTGAACTGTGATTTCAGATTCCTGTGAATGTAGCAGGAGTCTCTGTGATCCAGCCTCTAAGAAGGCAGCTGCCTGGGCTAAATCCTTGTTTATATATTCATTTCTCCTGGGTTTCTGAACACCAACTTACACTCCCTGGTTTCATGAGGGTTCTACCTGCCTTCGTGTTTCAATTACATTCTGCTGAAAGAACATATCTGACCCTAACAACTTAGGGGTGAAAGGTTATAATTGGCTCAAATCCAGGCTATGAGCCATCACTGTGGGGAGTCACAGCAGCAGGGAGCCTGCCACGGCTGGTCACGTTACATCCACAGCAAGAGCAGAGAGCAACGAGTCAGCGCATGCGTGCTTGCTAGTGTGCTTGCTTCTTTTATATACCCCAAATTCAGGAAATGAGGCCACCCCATTTTAAGCTGGTTACTCCTCCCATAACAATTAATGTCACCAAGATGTTCTCTCACAGGCATGACCACAGATCAAGCTAAGCCTAGAGAATTCCTCTCAGGTGGATGCAGAGGCCTGCGTCCTAGGTCTCTAACAGCTTAGAAAGGGCATCTTTATGGAATTCCATTCCTCTTCAGAAATCCAAAAAGAAAAATTAACTTCTCAAATTAAAAAAAAGAGATGGTTCAGGTACAGAAGAAGTATGATTCTTTTTTTTTTTTTTTTAGAGTAAAATTGGGAAGCCTTGTGGAAGCCAGCAGGAGGGAAAGCAGCAGGCGGTCGGGCAGGTGGCCCAGCCTGCAGGTAAACTGTGCACCTTGCCACGCTAATTGATAGGAATTACACCTGTTGTTTCCAGAGTTTCAGGAGCTCTGTCAATCTTAAAGAGTTGGGAGCTTGCATTCATAGTAGGATATTTCAGTGAGAAACCTGGAATTGAAACTTAGGCCCAGAGATAACCCATACTTCAATACCTTCAGAGTTCTCGTCCACAGAACAAAGGGTATGAGAAAGGACCAAACCCAAGGACACATGTGCTCTTTTGGTGATGAGAAAATGACTTCCATGACATTTGCAAAGAAATTTGCCACAATGCAGGGTCTTTGACTAAAGATAAAAAGCTACCTCAAGAGCCAATAACATTGGCATTCTATGTGGCAAACAATACTACAAATCCCAGTGCATGGCATAGATGTGGTCATGGCAGCTGTCCAATAAACTCCTGCTGAAAGAGTGTACTTTGTTTTTCTAGCTTGGTTTCCTTTTCTATTGACCTTAAGGGGAAGAACTAGACATAAAACAAATTCCCTTAGACTCAGTGGAGGTTTGAATATAAGACACTGATTGCCTGGATGGTTCTCAATCAAGTTTGTTATGACATCTCGATGGCCACAGACATGTTCCAATTAGGAGGATTAAAAACCTGGGCACATGAACTGAGAACATATCATATGATGTGGGAGTGTAGAAAGAGTTTATGAAACTGTCAGCTAATCAGACAGACTGCCCCTCTCATTCAACGTCAGGCTGGAGTTGGGTGACAGATAGACCATAGTTATAGGCGAGATAATGTGTAGTAGACAAGTTATCCAGATAGAAGGTACCACTTGACCACAGGCCACTGAACATGCTGATTCTCTTGTGCTGTCCTCAGGAGGGCAACAGGAGGCACCAGACATGGCTTGCACTGAGGATGAAAAAATATTTGGATAATAAATGAATTGGCTATAACCTATTTCTGTGATGGCCAACAGTCACCTTCTAAGATTCCAATCACGTGGGATGAAAAGTGTCAAGGCTTAACCAGAGAGAGTCCTTTCTTTTTAGAATTTTTCTTTTTAACAATCAGGAGAGAGAGAGAGAGAATGAACATTAACCCATATAGTGAAAGAAAACAAAACGTTCATAATTATAGGTGTTCCAAAGCTTAGAAAAAGTTCTATATACCTCTAAAAATCATCCAACATTGCATTCTTCGGTGGAAACTGACCAGTAAGTAAGAAACACAGAATTGATCTGCCCAAGGCTGTGCTGTTCTGCCTTAGGAACTATTTGCAAGACTGAGGGCTGAGTGAAGGGCTATAACAGAAAATGATCCCAGAAGAAGGATCCAATTAAGGTATGCAAAGAGAAAATCGTCAGGTGTGCTGATTTTAAATAGGAAAATGATCAACTTCTTAGAATAACTCCTTGTCCTTGCTTGTTTAAAGATGAGTGTGGCTGGGATAGAGCTCAAAGGTGGGGTGCTTGCCTAGCAGGCCAAAAACCTGGACTCAATCCCCAGGGTTATCCGATAAACAAATGGAAACAAGAAAACACGGCTGCTTTTCTTATTGATAACATGGACTCTGGCGAGTCTCACAAGGGTGTGTTATCTATGTTAGCCTGCGAGAGATCTGTCTACTTTGTCTTCTTTGCATAGCTCAATGGGCCTCTACGCTGTCTGTGTTCTGAAGACAAAGGTACCCAGAGAAGATGCTCCAATGAGCATACTCGCAGACCTACAGGAGGACTTTGGTTGGTGTTTTGACTTTAAGGCACTTCTATTGATGAGTTAGGAAGAAGCTAGTAATCAGTGCCGGGCACGTAGGACACAATACACAGCACCAGGGCTGCACTTTACAAATCATTTCTCCATTAGCCTGAGCTTTCCTAACACATCAACAACCAAAGCAAGCACATTTGCTTTATTTTAAGGTAGAATATTTATTTTGGATAATGGATTCTTAAATAGATATGTATCATTTATCTCTGCAAGTCGTTTTATTGAGAATGATTTATAGCTCGTCAACAGCCATTGCAAATGCATTTGCTCTCTTTTGAGGGCCGCTCATTTTATTATGAATGGCTTACTGAAGTGGAAGGGGGGGAGAGAAACCCGCCACCACCAATCTGCTTTCTCAGAGCTGTGATATTTTTACAAGGGTTGCCTTATAAATAGTTTGTAAATTACTTATAAATCTCTTCTTGGCAAAATATTCTGTAGTTCAGATTAATGTTCCAATTCCAGGTGGCCCTTCTGGAAGTAGGGTGTACCCATGAACATGACTCCTAAATGTGGCCTCCTTTACATTAAATAGTTGTTGTACCCAGGGAGATTCTAACCTCGCCTGTGCAAAGTCAATATAAATTAAGTCTTTGGCTTATTAGGATTTCCATGACAGAAGGGGTTTCCCAGCTGAAATCTGAAAAGATCATCTCTAACTAATCTCTAACTTTCTGGAAAAAAAGGTCTTATTACTTATATTCAAATTGATAAATATATTCATACCTATAAAAGTGGGAGTCAACAGGCATCCTGAAGATAATTATTTGAATTGGTTTTTAGAACCGGATTGTGGGATGCCTTCTTTCCTACTCTAATGTCTATCTAGATGAAAAATACGGGTTCTTGGCTACAGCATGATACTGTCAGGTTTTTAATTTCAGAAAGGGTAAACACGGCCAAGTTTTGAAGGTCTGAATCAAGGATACTGACATAATTTTCAAAGTCACCAGTCATGTTGCCGCACCTCCCTTCCTCATAAAACCCCAGGGGTCGCCACCAGCACTTTGCTCCCTAATCTATCCCGTGCATAACAATGTCCCCCACCCCCAGCCTGCCCCAGGATTTGCAAGTGCCCAACAGAATCAGGGCTTTTGCAAATGAGGTGGGAGTGATGTATTTTATTGCTGGTGTTTTCACCTGCATTTAGTTCCACTGACACGGCAAACCGCGCGACCAATTGTCCTCATTATAGTTGCTGTGGATTTCTCCCCAGTCTACTTGTGCTGGGGGAAGATGTGAGCGTGGCGCGTACTTAACTGCCAAGCTGAAAGGCTCAGTAATGTAGCTTCAGTGTGGCATAAATTAAGCTGTCATTTTTTTGGCAGCGAGTGCAGAGAGGCGATTTTCCTGTACTGTAACATTTGAAACAACAATTTTCTGGCTCCAGGACTGACTGACAGTTCTGTGATACATTCTCAACATGTGTGCTTCAGGCGGCAGCTGGAAACAGCCTTCAGGGCAAAGTATTGTCTCTATTAGCAAATCCTGGCTGTGGTCGTTCGCCCAGCGCACGTTTCCTCATCGCCTGCTGCTGCATCTCAGCCCATGGAGACTGCCACGAAGCCCGTCAAAATGACACCGGAGACCTGTCAGCCTCAGAAGGGAGCAATGGTTTGAAGCATGCTTCCGTGCAAAATGGCCTTGGCTCATGAAAACCAGCCTGCATATTCTAACCCAGGCAGAGCCCTTTGCAAAGTGGAAGCTTTTCCTGAGGTGGGCTGAAGGAGGAAGGAGACACAGGTGGGACCGCCCAGGTGGTTAAGAGTGGATGGACTGAGAAGGCTACACTGCTTGGGTCCTGTGAGGCAGGCTAACTCCAGTGGAGAAGCAGAATGCTGATAAAGGTAATGGAGGAGTGGACAGGAGGGTCCCTGGAGGGACACAGCGAACTGCTCTTTAAATGCATTCTGCCCCTCTCCTCCCACTCTCCTACCCCTATGTGTGACTACAAAGCAATAAAGGTACTACTTGCCAACTGTCTTGAATATACAGAAAGGGCAGAAAAGGTTACCATGAAAGCGGTCAAAATAATAAAACTGTAATCACATCAGTCAGGATGCGGCTGGGAGAAAGAAGTTATGTTAACCCTGAACTTGCATCCAGCAGAGTGCCTGGCATGCTAGAGGGAGAACACTATTCTCCAGATGGGAGCCAAGGCTTTAACCAGTTCCTGGTTAGGCAAGACTGCGCCTAAACCCGGGCACTGCAGTCTGCAATCTTATTTCCAGGACTTTTCAAGGAAAACTAGATGACTGTCCTGGGTGGAGCTGTTTGTCTCCCCCCCACACACACCCCTGCCAGCTGGTTTGCCCTTACAGAGAACTGAAGGTTTTTGTGTTTGGTTAGTTTTTTTCTGGGTTAGTTTCCCTTGCTTTTATTTGGTGCTGATGCAAGGGAAAATAGATCGGATTTCATAAACATTTTGCAAAGTTACATGTCCAGGCTGCCTGTTCTCAGCTTCAAATATCATGACTTCTACGTTGCTTCATGATGTTTCTATGAAGCCTTCATTTATTTGCTTGCCCAGCCAATTAATATGCTTTTCTTATTGATACACCAAGTGAAAACTGCAAATTAAGGTTTAAGCTCTCTACCTTCATGCAAACCTGGAGACCTGAGTTCAATCCCCAGACACTCACATTGTAGAAGGAGAGAACTGACTTCTGAAAATTGTCTTCTGGCTCCACCCAACCATGACATTCTCTCTCTCTCTCTCTCTCATAAATAAACATGGGAAAAAGAGAAAGGGTGCTATAGAAGAACTGCTTGCTTTTTGACAAGATCCAACAGCCTTTTATGATCAAAACGCTACAGACAATAGGAATGGAAGGAACCTTTATCAATATAATAAAAGCTGTATACAACAAGCCCACAGCAAGGATTATGCTCAATGAGGAACAATTGGAAGCATTCCCACTTCGATCAGGAACTAGACAAGGTTGTCCACTCTCACCACTTCTATTCAATATTGTACTTGAAGTCTTAGCTGAAGCCATAAGACAAGAAAGGGACATAAGAGGGATTCAAATCGGCAAGGAAGAAGTCAAGCTATCCCTATTTGCAGATGACATGATCTTATACCTGAGTGATCCCAAAACCTCCACCAGGAAGCTCCTGGAACTAATTGAGAAGTTCAGCAGGGTGGCAGGATACAAAATAAATGTGCAAAAATCAGAGGCCTTCCTATATGCCCAGAATGAAAGAAGTGAAAAAGCCTTGAGAGAAACAATCCCATTTACTGTAGCCCCTAAAAAAATGAAATACCTTGGTATAAACCTAACCAAGGAGGTAAAAGACCTTTACAATGAAAACTTTAAAACCCTAAAGAAAGAAATTGCAGAAGACACCAGAAGGTGGAAAGACCTCCCATGTTCCTGGATTGGCAGAATCAACATCGTAAAAATGACCATCCTACCAAAGGCAATATACAAATTCAATGCTATACCAATTAAAATCCCAACGCAATTCTTTAAAGAAGTTGACCAAACAATCTCAAAATTCATATGGAGGCACAAAAGACCCAGGATAGCAAAGACAATCCTGAGTAACAAAAACACTACTGGAGGTATTACCATACCGAACCTTAGTCTATATTACAAATCCATAGTTATAAAAACAGCCTGGTACTGGCTCCAAAATAGACACACAGATCAGTGGATAAGGATTGAAGACCCAGATATAAGCCCACAAAGTTACAGCCATTTGGTCTTTGACAAAGGGGCCCAAAGAATCCAATGGAAAAAGAACAGCATCTTCAACAAATGGTGCTGGCAAAACTGGATCTCCACATGCAGAAGATTAAAGCTGGACCCGTACTTGTCACCATGTACAAGAATTAATTCCAAATGGATCAAGGACCTTGATATAAGGCCAGAGACTATAAAAACCATAGTTGAAAGGATAGGGAACTCCCTTGAGCTGATTGGGCTTGGCCAACATTTGCTAAACAGACATCCAATGGCACAGTCACTGCTACCAACTCTCAACAGTTGGGATCTTGTGAAATTAAAGAGCTTCTGTTCAGATAAAGAGATTGTAACACGAGCTCAAAGGCAACCCACAGAGTGGGAGAAAATCTTCACTAACCACATATCTGATAGAGCTCTACTGTCCAGAGTGCACAAAGAACTTAGAAAACTAAACATCAAGGAAACCAATTGCCCAATTAAAAAATGGGCCCTGGAACTTAAAAGAAATTTTACCAGGGATGAAATTAAAATGTCTAACAAATATCTTAAAAAATGCTCCACTTCTTTAGCCATCAGGGAAATGCAAATCAAAACTTCCCTGAGATATCATCTCACCCTGGTCAGGATGGCAAAAATCCACAATACAAACAACAACAAATGCTGGAGAGGATGTGGAGAGAGGGGAACTCTCTTACATTGCTGGTGGGAGTGCAGGCTCATACAGCCACTCTGGCGAGCCATCTGGAGATTCTTAAAGAAATTAAAGCTTGAAATGCCATATGACCCTGCGATTCCACTTTTGGGTATAACCCCCCATACAACAGAGGTTCACCTCAATAGCACAAGCACGACCATGTTCATAGCAGCACTGTTTACAATAGCAAAGTCATGGAATCAGCCCAAATGTCCAACAGTTGACGAGTGGATAAGGAAACCGTGGTACATATATACAATGGAGTACTACTCAGCCATCAAAAATGATGAATTACGGGCTGGAGAGGTGGCTCAGGGGTTAAGCCTCCGCCTTGCAGGCGGAAGGTCCCGAGTTCGGATCCCAGATCCCACGTATAGACGCCAGATGGAAGCGGGGGTGGCCTGCGCTTCTGGTCCTGGTAGGGCGGAGCCTGTGAATCCCGGGGCAGAAGGAGGTGGAGGCGTCCATGGTGGTTCGCGAATTCGTCCGTGGTTCTACACACACATACACACACACACAGACACGCGCGCGCACATACACACAGTTGAATAAATAATAATAATAAAAAAATTAAAAAAAAATGATGAATTACTGGAATTTGCCAGGAAATGGATGTCATTAGAAACAATTATATTAAGTGAAGTATCCCAGACCCAGAAAATTAAGCGCCGTATGTACTCCCTAATAGGTGGCTCCTAATACCAAACCCACCCAGCCCATCTTGAAACAATCATAGGTAAATCTATGTATTACCTACAGTAATTGCAAGGATTATGAACAGGAGGGATGGGGTTGGAGGGCCACACCAGAAACAAGGAGAGAAGTGATCATGTTACAGTAGAGAAAATAGACCTCCATCAAGGACTGCAAGAAAGTAATGTGACACCTAGTTAAGTTCACAGACATTCGTTCCTGATCATTTACAACTAAGGAGGTATGAACTCACCAGAAGGGAGGGCATATAGTCCGGCAGATTAAAAAGTAACCATTTTGCAAATGGGTGATTGACCCCTCCCATTGCCAAATGCCATATGACCCTGCGATTCCACTTTTGGGTATAAGTATTACATCTACCCTTGAATGTGCTCTTATAATAAGACTCCAGTTTAACAGCTTTCTGTCTCTGGCCAGGAGGTGACATACAGTGCCCATCACGATGGAGTGAAGGGCATTGCAGGAGCAACAAAACTGCAAAAGAAAATCAACAAACCACTATCCAGAACTTCAGAGACTCTATATCAACCACCTAGAACTAAGCCAGACTAATCTCTCCCCATCCTGAAGCTCAGGGACATTTGCGGAAGAGGGGGCGGTAAGAGTGTAAGAGCAAAAGGATGGGAGGAGCAATGATTTGTAAGATACTCCACACAAGTTAGGGCCGAAGCAATCATAATTGGACATTGCATGCCCGGCGCAATGTCCAACACACTATTGACCTCACAAAGTCTAGCATCTGCCAAAGGCACCAGGATCCTTGGAGGCAAGGGATTGACAGCCACAGTAGTGTTCCTATGCTTAAGGGGAACACAGGAAAGGGTTCAGGGAAATGCCACTGGGTCCTTGTATGTCATCAGAGAGGAGGGCCCAGAGGAGAGTCAAGCATGCACTAGAAAGGACTCTGGGAATTGGGACGGGAGGCACGGGGGGATGGGGAGGGAGAGGTGAGGGGAGGGGGAACAGGGGGTTCGGGGGGAGGAGGAGGGAGGGAGGGAACTGGTGTACCTATTAAGTTTGTATGAGCTTAAATAATAATAAAAAATGTATTAAAAAAAAAAAAAAGAACTGCTTGCTGTGCAAGCATGAGAACCTAGTTCAACCCCCAGCATCAGGCATGGCGTTACTCACTGATGATCCTGACACTAGTGGGGAGGGCGAAGAAATGGGTGGGTCTCAGAGCTCGCTGGCCAACTTGCCCAGTTGAAATAGGGCACTCGAGGTTCAGAGAGAGATCCTCTCTCCAAAAATAAGGTGGAATGAAATAGAGGAAGAAGCCTGACATTTACCTCTGCCCTTCACACATGCATACACAGAGGAACATGTGCCTGTACACACACACACATATGCATACACTACGCATACTTACATGTACACACTTTCTAAATAAAAAATAATAATAATTTAAAATTCAAGGCTACATTTGAGGCTCTGCATCATTGAGACAATAAGACGATGATCATATTGGGGCGAGAAGAGCACGAACACCCAAAGTATAGTTCCTCAGGCTCTGCGGTCAGCTCCTGGTGATGGCACCTCTGATCACTGGGAGGGGGGCAGATGCTCAATGGTTTGGCCCAGAGCCCAGCATTTACTAATTATATGACTTGGAGTCTCACATAACCATGCCTGAGCCCAGTCATATGTATTTGCCTGCAGATTTTTATGCAATAATCAGTTCTGTGGCGATGTGTATTCTAAAAGACCCCAGAGTCAGACAAGATAAAGTGAGAGAAATCCCATTACTCTGACTTAGTTTTCCACTTTTTTCTCTATCGCTTCCTTTTTCATGATAGTCTCCAAGTATTTATTAATGATGCAGCTACTCAGGAAAACAATCATGAGTTCATTAACAAAATGGACAATGAGAAGAAATCTCACTATACTTCACCTCAAAAGGCGTATGAACACCTCATAAGAAAGTATGCCAAGTATAAGAATCTACCAAGTGCCAAGCAAATAATCCATTATACTAGTGAATTAACATGTAGGGATCTTCAGAAGCAAAAGATCATTCCATCCGGAACTTGAACTTTTGGTAGAATTCTAATAAGTCAAGAGGAAGAGAAAGGCTATTTCTACAAGAAGGAGGTAGTATGTATAAATTTCAAATGTGACATTTGCATACTCTTATTGATGGGAGCATTCATTCCCAATAGCCAAGACAGAGAAACAAGCCAGGTGTGCCATATAGTGAAAGACTATTCAATCTTGAAAAGGAAGGACACTCTGACATGTCATACCCCACAGGTAAACCTTGGGGATCTAAAGCTCAGTGAAATAAGCCCATCATAGAAGGATCGATACTGCGTGATTTTTCTTGTGTTAAGTAAGCCTAGAGAAATCAAAGTCATGAAGACAGGAAGTAAAATGATTGTCCAGGGCTGGGGAATTTTCTTTTAATGGGTGGATACTCTCCATTTGGAAAGATGAAAAGTGGTAGCAAATGTACTTGACACTGCTAAACTGCACACTTAAACACCATTACGTTGACGAACCTTGTTCTATGTTTCTAGCACAATTTCGTTTAAAAGTCCAGAGACAGAAAAGTACAATTTAGCCAAAAAGAAGCAGGTGGGTTCAGATGTACCATATGTCTATGGAAGGGATTAGCTGAATGGGATATCTAGAAAGAACAATTCAGACTGGATCACAGAAAGTACACAGTGAGTAGCAGAGATATGTTAACTCGAGTCTTTATGCCCATGAAGGACACAACTAGAGCTGTGTTTTGGGAAGTAAGACGTCACAAAGGTGTCTGCATTAGCTCAGGCAGCAGGATGATTGTAGAGCCCAGGGTGATGCTGGAGAAGACAGTGAAGGTCAAGGTGATGCACAGTGAGTGTGACAAGGATGGACAGATGTCTAGGACCTGGTAGAAGCTGTGGACGCTGTGGACTGACTGACAGGGAGGGGGTGGGGAAGTGAGGAGTAGAGGAAGGTGGGATCTAAGGTAGTAAAAAGGTTGTTCCTGAGAACTAAAAAAAAAAAAACAAAAAACAGCCATGTTAGATAATCTACAATGGCAATGTCAGCAGAAGACAAATCCAGTTCAAGATATATCTAATTAGAAAAGATAGTGAGGTGTATTAAGGAAAATACCCAATAGACCATTGCCTCATAACAAAGATCAGGCTCTGAGATAAATGCCTATGACTAACCTGAGAAGTTTGAAAAAAAAGGTTCTAAATGAAAGGAGAGAGAATAAGGAAAAGTTTTATTGAATGGCCCCAATTCCTACTATGGTAGAAAAATAAAATCCTTAGACCATCTCACCATCTCACAGTCCTGAGCGCTGAGTGATCCCCCCTCCCTCACTTTTTTAACAGAGGTGGATGCCATGCACTTTCTTCAGCAGATGATAAGAGGCAGTACCAGGGAGAACATATAGTTCATGCTCCTTCCAGAATGTTCCATGCCATCTAACTTAGAAGACACCAGTCATATCTCTGGTTCTACAGTTACTTGCTATGTGACCTTCAGGAAGCATACTCTGACACTATGAACAAAAATAAACCATTCCCTTGTTAAGCTGATAATATCAGAATTTCCATCATAGCAACACAAGAGTTTTTTCTAAAAACTTGGAGCAAGGCCATCCAGTGCCGGAATTACTCGTGCTATCTTATTCTAAGTAAAATAATAACTATCTTTTAAACTTTTTGGAACCTGAAACCAGTTTGCAAAAATATGTCTCAGGAATGGACCATGAATCTCATCCTAGGAGTTCTTGAAATCCTTGCTATTGTAACTTGGTTTGCTCATAAGAGCAAGAGAATTAACTGGGAAGAAATGTCAGTGGCCAGACTTTGGCCAAGAGTCCTGAGTCAGAATGTGCACGTTATCAGAGCCTTTGCTGAGGCATGCACACCAGAGCCCAGCAGCATGTATCTAAATGGTCTCTGCTTTCTACCACTACTGTACAAGAATTCTATCAAGTTTCTTCCTTGCTTTTGACACACTGAGAATGAACATAGGATTATTTATTTGTTATCCAATAGTCTATATTTTTTGAGCATCTGTGAAAGTTAAGGCATTTCCCTTAAGCAAATGTGACCTCTATTCATTTTTACAGCAACCCAATCTGAATTTGACTCGCTGTTGTCTCTGAGCAGTGGTGTGACAAAATGATCTCTACTGGAATAAGGTTGGCATGTCCTGTCTCCTCCAAATCATGTCACAGAGAACATTTCATCGCATAATGTCATAGTTTGAATGTGAATTGTACCCCACAGGCCCATATATTTGAGTACTTGGTCCCCAACTTGTGGCGCTATTTGGGAAAGGTAGAGCCTTCCTGAAGCAAGCGCATCCCTGGGGCTGGGTCTTGAGGTCTCAATAGTTCAGTCCCCATTTACTTTGTCATATTCTCTCTATTTACTGATGATGCTGTGATGTGAACCCACCTCCTGCTTCAGCTGCTATACCTTCTACCACACTATTCTTTCAGGACCTGTGAGCCAAATAATAAACCCTGTCTCCCTTAAGTTGCTTGGGCCAGAGTTTTTCTCACAGCAACAGGAGAGTAACTATAACACGTGCTCTTCAGTATGTTGATGTCATAACTCTCTCCCTTCTCGTTGGTCCTCCACAGATTTCTGCTACTCACACTACTCCTGCCTGTGAGACTGTCTTGTCTGTTCTAAAGCTCTCCTGAATCGCCTTATTATGGAATGGGACTGACTGGACCACTGTCAGACACAGGTAAGATGATACGCTGCTATTGTATGATGTCTTCCGGCTTTGCTATTTGAATATAAGGCTCCATAGAGAAACCTTGAGTCAGGCAGCCTCTGGGAGCCCAAATCCTTCTCACCGTCTTGCCATGTGAATTCAAAGGACATGCTATTTGGTGACTGTTTCATATTACTCACTGGTTCCTGGGCTGAGTTGGGGTGTTTTATAAACTAGCTACATGCATTTATTATATCCGCACTGAGGAACATCATTATAATTAAATGCCTGCCACAATTTCCATCCCACACCCCTTTTAAGGGGCCTAACACAACCATAAAGTTTACTCTTGACTGAAACTTGGCATCTCTGGATCCAGGATCCATTCACTTCTTTTCATAAAAAAAATCACGTAATTATATTGTGCTTTGCAAATGGTAGTATTACTTGTCAGACGTTCATGTTCAGAAGATCAAAGATACTACTTCTCCACCTCCAAACGTCCATCTATTGTCTTTCTAGGTTAAAAATATGGATGTGATTAAATTGAAACAACTATACCACAGGGCATCAGGAGTTCCCTAGCGTCTGACTGAATTACAAACAGCATGCTTTCTTTTCAAGAGCTAGCAATAGCAGGTACAAAAAAGTCTGTGACTTACATACTCATGCAAGTATTTGCAAACAACCTGAAGAATCAAGCTACACGTATGGCTTTTTCCTAGTTTTGCTATGAGAGAGGCAAAGGGTAAGAAGGGAGGAGAGAAAGACAATGTTAAACATACTACTTTTGAATTTCTAGACTGGATAAAATATTTTATAACAAATCAATGTAAAAAAAAGCCACCACAAATACTGAATATAATGATAAATATAGGGGAAAATCCTCTGGTTAATTGGAAAATGGTGTTTAAGGATACTGACTACTCAATATTCAGAACCCGCGTCTATTTTACCTAAAGGGACTTTGAGAAGGGGGATCTCAAAATGGGAGGTGATCTCAGTTATCTGCAGGAGAGTCAGAGTCCAAGCGGGAAGTGAGACAGTGGATGCAAAGTGTGAGTGACATTAAATGCTCACTTAAGGAAAGGGCAAGAGACCCAGTGTACTCTGAGACTCCAGAAAGCAGGCAGTCCTTCTGCACCTAGATTTTAGGTCTCCTGGTCCCTGACACTGTTACAGGATGCACTGTGTTGCTCTACACACTGAGCTTGCACTAATTTATTCCAGCAGCGAGAAGAAACGCAAATGCAGGGAAGAAGAGCAAGATGAGAACTTCCATCATTCACGAGCTGCTCACATCTTTCAGAGATATGGAAGGAATGCACAGAAAAGCTCCTTATTAAAAATATTTTTGAGACCAGACAGATAGCACTACATGTGGTCCCCAGAACCCAGTAAAAGAAGTCAGGTGTGGTAGCATACATTTGCCATCCAAAGGGCTGGAAAGTGGAGTAGGCAGATCTCTGGTCTCATTGGCCAGGCAGCCTAGTAAATTGGCAAGTTCCAGGACATATAGAGACCTTGTCTCAGAGAAAAAAATCATCTTTTCACACAGCATGCATACATATACACTGTACACAGCACAATCTTTTAACCATTTTTATTCTTAAATAAACAATATTTTTAAAAGTTTTACCAATATGTGTGTGTGGGTGTGTGCATGTATGCGTGTGTGTGTGTGTGTGCGCGCACGCGCGCACGTGCATCACAGCACATATATGAAAGTCAGAGGACAACTTGTAAGAATCAGTTTTCTCCATTCACCTTTATGTGGTTTCCAGTGACCTTTCTCTGAGCAGTCTTGCCAGTTCTGATTGATCTTTAAAAGGTTCCATTATCATTACTGGAAAACCTATTTTAATCACTTTGCTTCAGAAATTAGGTAAAGTAGTTCTAGGCACCAGAAATTTCTGCCCCAAAGTAGTAGGTGGGTGTTGGTCTGTAGGTCATGCTGTGTGGCCATTCAGGCCGCTCCATGGACAAGTGAATTTTAATTGAGTGGGAGGGTAGTAGGAATATTTTTATTTATTTTTTTAAGAATAACTAGAAAGCTTTGGCCTTTATAATCACATAAAACATTGTAAAAGTTCGCATTTGCCTTTTAAGCAACTTGTTCCTGGCAAGTGGCTTGTATGGCTAAGCATATTTGTTCAGCTTGATCCTCTGAACAGGAATATGGTTCACCTAGAATCTTAGTCCTTGCAAGTCTTTCTTTCAACCAAGAAGATTCCCAGTCATTTGCTTACCTGTGAAGAAGGAAGTAGAAAGTAAGGGGGGAGGGAACATAAAATTCATCTGGCCATAATGCTTTGTTTGAACCGTTTACTTTCTCTGTCAAGCAATGTCAAGAAATGAGGAATGGAGCATTGAGATGGTTCATAAATTAAACTATTTGTCCCACGAGCAATAGGCCCTGAATTTGGATCCCAGATCCCACGTAAAAGTGCCAGGAGGAAATAATGGTGACCTGTAATTCTGACCCGGAAAGGTAGAGCCTGGACATGACAGAGCTAAAGCAATGAGGAAATAGAGCAGTCTAGGATGATTCCTGGTGTCACCCTTTGGCTTCTACAACACACACACACTCAAGTGCCCTCTTGTTATACACACACACAGGAGGAGGAAAAGAAAGAGAAAGAGGAGGAAGAAAAAGGAGGTGATAGTTAATCCCGGATGTCAACCTGACACACCTGACATTAACTAAGATCACCTGAGACCATCTGAAGAGATTATCTGGACAATACAAAGATCAGCCATATGTCCAATTGGAACCTCCCTAGATCTCACTGGAACCTCCCGGTAGCGGACCAGATAAAAGGAACCATAAATAGCAGGCTGAGAGAGAAGAGAGACTCCCCAGGAATCCTCCACCCTTCAGCTGTCAGCCTCATGGATTGGAATGATTTAGCCTAACTCCAGCCTCAGCCAGCCGTGCCACTTCAGCCATGAAAGATTGTGTCTCCCCTTGGAACCATAAGCTGAAAAGATCTTCCTTTTCCCTTAGGTTGATTGACTTTAGTGCTCTCTCAGAGCAATAGTTAAGAGTAACCATTACAAAGAAGAAGAGGAAGAAGAAGAGGAGGAGGAGGAGGAGGAGGAGGAAGACGAAAGAAAGAAAGAAAGAAAGAAAGAAAGAAAGAAAGAAAGAAAGAAAGAAAGAAAGAAAGAAAGAAAGAAAGAAAGAAAGAAAGAAAGAAAGAAAGAAAGAAAGAGAGAGAGGATTGCATATTCATTTAGGTGGTGACCAGCTGATAAAATTGAGGAGTCTCCAATCACCTTACTGCATCCATGCTCCCCAATACAGATTTCTCAGCTTTGCATGGTGCTTTGTAGCAACACCACACAGGTGCAATCAATGCTGTCTCCAGCTGGCCTGAGCTCCTCCTCTCCAGCTGCAGCTGGGAGGCACGTGGGCCCAGGTGGATGGTACCTGGAAGACGTCAGATCCTCTGCAGTGATAACACCAGTTGCCCTGGATGCTCGTCCCTGAAGCCTGCAACCTGAGCACTGTACGTTGATTACAATCCAAACAACAGACTAAGGGACAAATAAAAAGCCAAGCAAACATACTGCCAGTACCTCCCCGCTCCGAACAGAAAACACCAAGCTTTCAAGATCTACCTCTTCCATGGCTTTGTTGTGTGTTTTTAAATTCTATAAGTGACCAAATGAGACTCCACAATTTTCAGACTATAATGGGGCCATTAGATTATTTTTACCTGGCTTTATACTAAATGGATTCCTGGGTAGCTGAACAAGAGCTGAAAATTGACCTGAATGCATATGGGGGTCTTGCACTCAAAAACCTTGGCACCATTTGGACATTATGTATGGCTCTTACAGCTTTGGACCTTGTACTAGTATTATTCATGCAGGTGTCTAATCTTGACACCTGGACTGTAAGCCTCTAGAATCGACTTCTGACTAGGTAGCTAGTCACTGCATGGGAAGCATTTATTGCAAGAGAGAAAAGGAAGCGAGGGGGAGGGAAGTGGGCTAGTCCCTTCCTTGTGCCTCATGCCTTTCCATGGAAAACACCAGACAAAATAGGAATTGTCCTCTGCATTTGACTGTACTCCTGGATTTTTCTATAACTGGTTTGTTAAGTGACCAGAATTTTGATACCAGGAGCATCAGATGAGACTAAATGAGAAGGAAGCATGGGTAGTGGTCAGTTTCTGGTCTCATTGAACATCCTGATCAATGTGTTGCAGCTCTCCTCCCTCACTGCATGTGCACAAGCAATCTCTCCTTCCATGGAGAATCAGTTTCCATGGATGAGCTTGGACCACTCTGACCACACCCCCTGTGTAACTTCTCCCTTAACTGCTTTTAAAACCCCATTTTTAAGCTCCTTATCTCCCAGCTGGTTACTGAAGGTGACTTGACTGTTCCCACTTAGACATCTCTGAGACTGCCCTGCATTTGCTTGAATGTGGTCATTCGGTTGGTTAATTTGAACTTTTTATTTCTTTTTAAAAATGTTTTGACAATCACATGTACACCGTTACATTGATGCGCGTATGCAATGGATATTAGTCATTTTTACTTCATATTATCCTCTCCCATCCCTGATCCCTCTCTCATTGAAGAACCTTCCCAACCAGTCCTGCCCAGTCTCTCTTCCTCTTTCCTCCCTCCTTCTCTCCTGTTCTCTCCCCCCTTGCTCTCTCTCTTTGTGTCCCATTGAGTTTAATTGGTTGCCTGCTTTAGCATATACCTGAGCACCGGCTAAAGCATGGACGGTATTAGCGCAGCCAGCATTAACCCTCAAGGAGGGTGGAGTTCCATGAGATCTCTACTCTTGTTTGAAGCCAAGTCCTTCTGGGAATTTTATCTCCTCTACTGTTCACTCGGGTTGCCTCACCTTCCCTTCGCTGGACACAGTTTCGCAGAGGTCAACCTTAGCTTAGGAAAAGTGTCTTCTGGTTGCAGGAAGATTCCTGCTGGACTCTGGGTAATCCGTGACTGGTGGCTACTGTGCCCAAGAAGACCAGAGGTTGAGGGTTGGTAAGAGGGGAAGCCAAGTCTACAGTCCTCTGGGGCCAGGCATGAACCCTACAATGGATCACATGGCTGGGCTTCTGGGTTCCACACAGTCATAGGTAGTGGCTTCTATGTTATTTTGCTTTTTGCCCTTCTATACTGCTGCTTTATTCCTTACTGAGGTGGGGGTGGAGGGGGACACCTGGATGCTAATGGGGAAAAAAATAAAGTCAGCTGTAAGCCATGGTGGCTGCCTGGCGTCATCAGCCTCCATTCTCGCTACTTTTGTCTGGTGACTTTTTGATCCCGCCCTTTAGGGAATTTTTCCATGTTCCAGATCCATCTGCCTGTGTCGTCCTGGGGAGCCCCGGCACTGAATCATGGTCATGTCACCTTCTACAAGGAAACTACTCTTTGTTGTGATAAAGCTAACTTGCACAAGGTCTGGTTCAGAGTTCTGCTTTTGAGGGCTGGGGGGAGCTTCCTCTAGTTGCAGTGGTCTCCAGTCACCCTGGCCCGTGCTCTGAGGAGCAGGGGGGCTTGTCACTGCAGCCATGGAAGGCACTAGGGGGGGGGGCTTTAGAGAACCTCTCAGATGGCCTGCAGCTCTCTCGGAAGGCCGCCGCTCTCTCCTGCAGGCAACTGGAAGCCTGGCCCCGAGCCACATCCTGCAGATCTACCAAGCAGAACCAACCCATGACCTGCTCCATAGCCTGCCAGGGAGCCCTTTGTGCAACAGGGTTTCAGACCACTTGTGGGGACATTTTTTCCTCTTGCCCAGTGCTGAGTCTCAAGGCAACACCTACAAATTTAGTCATATGCTGAACGCCTGCCTTACCTTTTTTGTATCTGTTGGCACAGCTGCCCTGATGTTAGACTGACTCACACCCACCTTCCCCTGTCCTGTCCATGGTGATGAACTGACCCAGAGCTACGGCACCTACCTATCCTGTTTACTAGATGACCTTCCTCCTTTCCCGCCCCAGCGTGGCCCCTGAGCCCAGGGACCTTCTCAGGCTGGGTCACAGGGAGCTGCCGCTGTGGCTCCAGCCATATCTGCCAACAGCTGCCTCAACTTGAGGAAAACGTTCACTCTGGTGGACATTCTAAAGCCACCCATGCGGGAATTTAGGTTTATTTTCTAGGGACCTTCTCTTTTCCTTGTTTCTCTCCAGGGATAGATGAAAAATCGACACTCCATGCCAGCTCTAGAAGACTCCATGCCTGTGACAAGGATTCTTCATGCCACAGGAGCAGTTTTAACAAGAGGTCAATCGTTGTGATCCCCGGGGCAGAGGGTGGTGGGTATGGGGAGGGGCGAATCCTAGTGAAAAAGTTCAGCATCCAGGATTCAGATGACCCAAAAGGAACCAACCACATGAGACTCACACAACCCCGTGCCTCCCAGTGGGTGGTTCCCATGTGTTCTCTTGTCATTGAATCACAGACCTAACTAGATCTTTAGCCCACATTGTTGTTATTTTAAAACCTCCATCCAGCCCACCCTCTGAATTTCCTCCTCCCCTGTGCAAGATTGTTTTGTTTGGACATATGAAATGGCATCTTGCACGCATTTGTGACCCCACAGCCAGCTCCCACCGCCTCCAACTCTTCACCCTTGTCACGATCACTCTGCATGTTGCCAATCAATTTAATGATAAATTTATGATCAAACAGCTGATGGGAATAAGGAAGCTTTATTGTGACTTATGATTGTCCAATTACAGTTCTTACTGTAGCTTAGCAGGAGAGTTCATACAACACCAGGGACCAAGAGAACTGGCTATATCATATGCATTGCTGAGGGAAGGGCAAATTTCCCTTGCCAGACAAGCATGCCTGTCCAAATATGCTGAAGAATGTCACTTAGCCAGCTCCTTCCATCTTATTCGCCTGCCCAGGGACTAGTCCCACCCACCGTGGATTGGACTTTCCCCATCAATTAGACAAACTCCTGCAGGCTTGTTCAGGGCTTAAATCAACTATTAATTCTTCGCGTGTGTGTGTGTGTGTGTGTATGTGTGTGTGTGTGTGTGTGTGTGTGTGTGTGGTGCAGAACAAGGCATGCACATTACATGATGCACATGTGGAAATCAGAGGACAACCTCAGGCGTCAGTCCTCGCCTTCTCTTTGTGTTTTTGTCTGGTAGGTGCCAGGCTAGACGTATAGCAAGCTTTCAGAGAGTTTCCTATCTCTCACTCCCATCGTCCATGTTAGGAGGTACAGACTCATGCATAAGCATTGTATATTGATTCTGGAGACTCAAATTCAAGTCCTGCCACCTGAGCAGCAAGGCTTTTAACCCTCTGAACCAACTCCCCAGCTCATGAGTAGTAGCTTTATTGAGAAGGAAGTTAAAGAAATTAAGAGCAATTCAGAACATTTAGAAGTTAACCCAAACAACTGCTTTCCTAGTTCTGTACTATTATCACTGGCAGAAGAGAGAGGTCAAACATCTGTGAAGGACTTGGCTTCCCAGGGCCCAGTGCAGGTGACTATGCACAGCTAGTCTGGATTTTCTATTGATCATTCTGCACTCGCTCTAGATAGGGAACATACTAGCAAGAACCACTCTCTACCATCTCCACTGCAAGTCATTTTGTTTCGGTGCAGCCTTCCTGCAAATCCTTCTCCTCCTCCTCCACAGCCATCCCCACTGCTGTCTCAAATTGCTTTTACCCTCATACTGTTTTGCATTCAAACACTTTAAATGCAGCCTGTGTTACACAAGCCGTTATTTATGCTCGCACCAGACCGCTGTAGGTCACCCGCCACATGTTAAAGAGAGAAACCCATCAACAAATAGGCCCTGTCCATTCAACTCAGTTGACATGTCCATTGTCTTTAACCGGGGTCTCTGCAAAGCAGTGCACACAAGGGAGGCTGTGGCAAGAGCATCCATTGGCTGCTGCCTGGCTCGACTTCTGTAATTGAATACCACTTGACCAATGGCGAGGGGTTTTCTGGACATGTTTCCCTCCTTTGTCAATGTTAATGCAATGCCAAATGATAAAGATGCCCTTTGGCATGCTACGCTCTTAGTCCTTAGTAATAAACACTGTCTGCATCTCAAATTGCTGCTATACATGAACACGTTTTAGTCAACCCCTGAAGCGAACATGTACCTTCTCATTACAGGGCAGCAGTAGTGAGAAAGCAATTCTCTAAGCCAGAGGGTTGGCAACCACCCATATTTTCTGCTATGAGTAAATAACTTCAATTGATTTAATCATAAAAGAATAACAGGAAAACTACATTGATTTCCAAATCCCTAATGCGAACATCAGCTTCTATTGACTAGGTTTCGTACAAGGAGGTTGTAGCCATTTGTATGAACTCAAGGCACATCAATACTTGATCATTACTCCCACAACAAAAAAAAAATGACAATTTGGACCATTTCAAGATGGATTGAAGGAATATTATGCAGGTTGATTGGGCAATCTAGAATGGTATTAGTGATAATATGTCGCGGTGTTCATTAGGCTAAAAAGAACAAAATCCATACATTCTGGTGAACAGTTTTCTTGTTAATCCTAATAAGTCATCCACCCAGAACAGCAGCAATAAGAGGAGACCTCTGTTTTTGTTAAAGTAACCAAATGAATTTGTTGAAAATTCAGCCATTGTTCAATAAACATAGATATTAAGAGGACCTGTGTACATAGAAAAGTTACATAAAAGTTGAAAAATGCTGGGGGTTTTCTCAAATAACATTGAAAGGATTATTTGTTTCCCTGATATTGGCTGGTCAGTTAAGATCCAAAAGTATAGTCAAAAATGTTCAAGGGGAATATTTAATATAAAAATACAAAAAAAAATAAAGAAAGACAGAAATGAACCCTCTGTTTTTTAAAGCAAGAAAAAGAAGGGACTGAGGGATCAGACAGATGACCATATGCATGCAACTATCGATCCCCAAGCTAGGACACGCAGAACAGACGTTATGCTGAGCAGAGGTTAGGCACAATGCAGGAGGAGTTGGGGTTTTGTAGAAGCTCAGTTCTGATTGCTTCCAAACCCCAAGTAAGACCTCTGCTAGTTTCATGTCCTTGTTACCTACAAAAGGAGGAAATCTGTAATCACAGATAAGCTCTCTTCTGGCTCTAAACATCTGACTAACAGAAAATGCAGAGACAGTTGAGAAGAGTTGGAGGAGAAGGCGATGGCAGTGGTTGTTCAGCAGATCCTGAGTTTCAGTTCTATGGGATGAAGAAGGTTCTGAAAATGAATGGAGGTGACTGTGGACAGCTGCTGATCCTAGACCACTCGCAGTCGTGTTGTACATAAAGCTAAGATGATAAGCTGATGCTATGCGTATTTTCTTACAAGTGATACTAAAGCAAATGGTTTGAAAACTATTTTAATACCACCACTCTTTTGGTAGTTATGTTGTTTTTCTGTTATCATAGATGCTTTTCAATAGCTATGGTATCTCTTATGGCCATTGCAATGAAAATTCTCTAAGGGTTGTTGAACACCATCCTCCAAACACAAGTCCATTGTAATCACGAAATCACAAGAGAGACAACTAATGACACTAAGTCTAGAGTGGATCTACTGGTCAGCAGTCAGCAATAAACTGAAGAGACACCATAAAGGCCCCATGAAGAACTAGTGACAATGGACTACCATTGGCTGGATGGTCAAAGGTGGAAGAGGAGACAACAAAACTTCTCAGTTGTGTATCCACCAGGCTCCAGGAGAGGGTCTGAAGCCCAGGATCACTAACCTACTTCAGTGAGTATGAGGCCAGCCCAAGCTACAGGAGACCCTTAAAAAAAAAAAAACCTTATAAATAAGATCTACAAAGATCCATAGGCTACACATAACTCTTGAATGTTGTACAGCACTGTGACCTCTGCTAGCAAGTAGGATGAACATAGCAACACTGTGATATCCCAGAAATGTTAGCAGCACTACTAAGATCCCCATGTGTAGAATGGGCTTTGTAAAAATTTTGATCAGGCTTATTTTATAGGGTTTGTATATGGTATGATAATAGCTATATTAGTCTTGAGCTGCTGATAGAGCACTTATGTCAGGCATATATACCCTGGACAAGGCGGAGTGATTAAATTGTGGCATCTCTTTCCATTCTTTTCTGTCCCATTTCCAGTAATTCCCAGGTTTACCTATTTTCTTTGCTAGCATTTTCTGTTCCAACTTTTTCTTTTTTACACACATGTGTGCATGTGTGTGTGTTTCCATTTGTTTGGGAGGCAAAGGCCTTAATCCTGGAGCCATCTTCTTACCCCTGTTCCAATTTTTGACTGCACGCCAACAGTTTCCTTCAAACAAGTTATAGATGTTAAACTCTGTAGTTCTCAAAGAAAGAATTTTAATCCATTCTCTAATAACCCAACTGATTTTTCTCAATAACTCTTATTTAGTAAAAACATAAATTTCCCAAGAAAATCCAGGAAGTAATTTCCACATAGAAACTTTAGCAAACATTTATTGGAAAGACAAAACCAGGCTGCTGCGACGGTAGCTTATTTGGAAAAAAATTTGTCTAAAATGCCTAAAGGCATTATGTGGGTCTGATTCCCACATGATACATGTCTGTAAACCCAATACTCAGGAGGCAGAGGCAGAGGGATCAGGAATTGATGGTCATTCTTACTTACTATGGCTACTGAGTAAGACTGTCTCAAAAACAAAACAAACAGAAAGTGCAAAGCCACACACATCTCATAGAGGAAGAAGACCCACAGAAAGGACGAGGTCCATGCTGCAGCCCCTGCCGTGATCCAGCTCTGGGTGGGGCTTTGGGGCACTGATAGGTGCTCAAGGTTAGAACTGGCCAGAGAAGCAGGCAGACAGGTCAATGGACTGTTACTCCCTTAGCACTCAGTGACAAGTCTTCAGCTTTCCCAGCTGCTTCTTTCTTCTTCCTTCTGCTGTCCCATGGTTCTCCCTCACCAAAGGCTTTTGTCCCCATATTCTCCCCTCTGGTGTGGCAGGATTGCCACACCCCCATGGTTGGGGTCTGAACAGTTTGGTTTCTACTACCCAGGGGACTCAGCAACTGGACACCAGGGCATTTCTGGGCTCCCTCTGACAGTCCTTGGTGTACTTACCAGTAAACTCTTGAGTCGCTGTCCTATCTGGCTGCTCATTCCATTTTGTGACTAGCCTGCAAGCCAGAAATCATGTCTTCTGAATCTATGCATTCTTCAGAACGTGTTTTTGGTGTTGCTACTTCAAAACATATGTGCAAAGCATCTTCCCTTCAGCTTCAATGTGTGGAAATCCTGAGTTTTGAGGGGAAGATTCATTCTTGCCTCTTGTAGGCAGCTTTTCCTGGTTACCCCAGCCACAGAAGTATGCTCTTCCTGTTTAGAATGTCTACAGACATAGGGCACATCACGTGTGTGTGTCTCTTCTCTACCACAGATTAGTTTTTAGAAGGCTAGGGACTTTCCCCTGACTCTTGCCTCCCTGCCTAGCAAACAGCTCCCAGCACCTAGGGCAGGTAGGTCTCTCTGGGAGATACTGAATAGACAACCTTGAATGAATGGATCAGGCTGACCTCCAGAAAGTGGAGAGCAGAGCAGATGCCACTTGTCATAGTTAGGTACAGGTCAACTTGACAGTTGAAAGTTTGAGCTCTGGGTATATTTGTAAAGAATTAGTAGCCGAGTTTATAAGCCCCAGCAAGCCTGCAGGAGATTATCTAATTGATGGGGAACACCCAACCCAAGGTAGGTGGGACTAGGATCTGAACAAATGAATAAGATGGAAGGAGCTGGTTAACAAAGTTGGCTTCCTCTGTTCACTTAGCTAGACATGCTGGTCTGTCGAATGAGGAATGTCCCTCTGTCAGCGGTCCTGTGCATATGGTGTGGACAGTTCCCTCAGCTCCAGGTGATGAGTTCTCCTGCCAAGCTGGATAAGAAACTGTAAACCAAGAGCTGTAAACCAGAAGAAAATCCC
Organism: Typhlomys cinereus; assembly: GCA_023101885.1. NCBI lineage: Eukaryota > Metazoa > Chordata > Mammalia > Rodentia > Platacanthomyidae > Typhlomys > Typhlomys cinereus. The sequence continues at coordinate 14,305,941 of JALPQD010000009.1, forward strand.
TTGTTCCCTTAAGGCATTTGGTCATGAATTTATTGGTAGCATGCTGGCAAACTGCAGCACCACCCAACTTCTCCTTTCATTTGTGTGTAGATTTCCAAATTGATACTTAACTACTTATATTACATGGTTTTTTAAATATCTCATGAGTGTCTACTAAGATGATGATTGTTGTTAATTTAATTTTCCAAACCACAAATCCTTTGGAGTTAAACCCTTAGTGAAGAGAATCTTCAGGACAGAAGATAGAGATCATCTACTGTAATGTTCAGATCACTAGATGGGCTATGGGACACTGACTCTTCAAGTGCTAAAAAGTGCTCAATATTTATTCCATAGTTAGAAAGGAGCTGAACTTTGAGTGTCTTCTCCTGTCTTTTCTTCCCTGTCACCATTCTTACTGCCCTTCCTATTGACATCAGTATCTCCCTTCCTCTTCAGTTTGTTTATTTTATTTAACCAACAATTATTTGTTGAGCGCTTATCATGTGACTTAAAATCCACTGCAACCTGAAAAGCAGATATCCCCGCTTGTTACAGTATTTAGAAAAAGGAAAACACGTCCAAGTGAGTGATCATATTACTAACACAGTGCCACCATGCATGGGTTTGGGAAAGTGAATACGCAGACCCCCCTCCCCCCATAGTCCGGAGAACTCAGTTGGTTGGATAATTGAACAGGGAATGAGTTCTCTGCGACGGACCAGAGCCACTCAGGAGGAAATTGATATTCAAATCAATGAAAGGGTTTGCTCTACTCCACAGTGACACCAAGTTGCAATCCAGCCTCTTGACTTTCTCTCTTCTTGACTTTGCCATTAAAACACATTATCTTCTTATAATAAACCACCAAAGAGGTCCCCAGAATAATACAGGAGAGCAAAGTAGTAAGGAAGCAAGGAAAGAACCAGAAAACCATCAAACAGTACTTTGCAAAGACAAATGACATAATATTGCCATGAAATTAACACCCCCCCCATTCCTTTATGGCCTTGCATGCGGAGGCAGTTATCTATTTCTCAGGAATATTTTGATAGTCACAGGATAGGCAGCAGCGTATCTCCACAGTGATAAATTTACTCTATCTAAAATGTAACAATGGCTCACATCTGAGTGTTTAGGGTAATAAACAACTATGTCTTTAATTTCTACATTGGAATTATAAAAGATTAACTCTCTATCTCTAAAAGCCCACAGACTCAAAAATATCAGGGATGAAAATAGCCTGTCATTGATTTGAGGAGGCTTTTAGAATGTAGCAGTAATGATCCAAGGGAGTTTTAATTATCTAAACTCCAGTAAGAGACCTTGACAGCCTTTCAAAAAAAAAAAAAAAAATAGGACACAGCCCAGTATATAAGTATTGTGTTGGGGGCAAATTTCCGATCTGTAGCAAAACCTATCACAGACGCTAAGAATGGAGCCTCGAAAGGCTAGAAACAGCAACTTTCAAGAGAAGCAGATGAATATCCCTTACGGGAATTTTTACACGAGTTCATCATATGCAACCGTTCTGATTTTATTATGTACATGTGCCTGAGGACTGTTGGAAGCCATAAACTCCCACAGCAAATGACACCAGAGGCAAGCACACTGCCTTTCACCTTATTGCCATTTGTGGGTTAAGTAGCAATGAGATGGACTTTCCCCACCTTGCCAAAGTCATTGTCCTGTCAGAAGGTAATGATTTTAGTATTCAGGAGTGCTAGTCCTGAATGTCTTTCGCAATTGGACTTAACGCAGAGAGCAGGGGAAGAAAAAGGGAAATTGGAGGGTAGGACAAAGGAAAAGAAAGAGGAAATCCTTGGCTTGGAATGCCTGAACCCAGCAGGAAAAGCTTTCTGGAAAGGTCCTGACTATCTGGTTTCCTCCACTGTTTTTTCCGTCTCCCTGCCCGACGTGGCAGGTATTTTGAAGAGGGCCTCGCCTCTCTGTGAGTGTGCAGGCCTGCAGGAAACTGATCCGATGCACGTCTACCAGCAGACTTCACTCGCTGGGTTTTCCTAAGCTCACTTTTGTCTGGTTCCTAATCCATCTGGTATTAATGTTAATCTGATATTTCTGAAGTGCTTACCGGGGTTTGTCTCCGACAGGGGCTGTGAAAAAGGAGACTGATGGATTGGCTGGGGGACCTGACAGGAATTCAAATGGTGAAAAACAAACCTACTTATCTGAAAGTGCCAAATAGCCATCATATGTTTCCCTAAAATGAGAGGCATATATAAAGGATTTTATAAGACGGTGACACTAATTTCCATGTCTGCGACACCATTTTAGCACTCCCATAAACCTGTAGCCGCCGTACCAGAAATATGGCTGGGCGAGACATATTTTACTCTTCAACATGCATACCTAACAAATAGAAACTTTAACACAGTCTCATCTGGGCGAAGCATTTAACAGATAGAGCTCATATGCTACGCACAAAGCCTTGGGTCTCATCCCCATCACTACATACACTGGGCCTGGTGGTTCATGCCTATAAACCAGGCACTTGGGGGCAGATGCAGGAGGATCAGGAGTTCAATATTATCTTTAACTACATAGTAGGTTCAAGGCCCGCCTAGAATACACAAGAGCCGGTCTCTACTATTACTAATACTACCAACAACAATAATGTAGCATTTAGAAAGATAATCTAGCATTTCGTTAGATTTTCTAAGGTTAAGACTATTGTGAGAAGACAAAATGGTCGTTTCTTAGGATGAAGATTCTGCACCTGTTACAACTCAAACACGTGTATTTAAAAGTCAGCCAGAGGTACGTGATGGGCCATGCCTGCTATCCCAGCACTCAAGAGGTTAAGGCACGAAGATGCAAGATCGCTAAAAGAACTGATCCAATTGGTTCAACTCTTTATCGCACGGTCCCCAGAAGGGGTGGCCCCTAATCCCCAGTGAACTAGAAGCAGGTCCTCACTGTGAGTGTTTGGTGAAATCATCCCAAAGCTTCCATGTGGATTGGTTAAATTTCATGTTAAGAACGTGAAAGGGGAGATTCTGAGTTCTTCTCAAAATTCTCCTTGAGGGAGAGAGAGAAAGAGAGAGAGAGAGAGAGAGAGAGAGAGAAATACACACAAGGATTGCACACACTATAGCACACATGTGGAGGTCAGAGGAAAACTTATGAAAGTTCGCTATCTCTTTCCACAACATGAACTCCCAGGGACTGAAGTTATGTTGCCAGGTTTGCCCAAAGATATTTTTGCCTGCTGAACCATCTTGTCAGTCCCAACGTTTTTCTTCCCATTCATTTCAGAAATGAAGCAGGTATAAGAAGCCCCAAAACATCGCATATTAACTAGGTCCTAGGTAAGTATGGTCAAAGTGCATATGTTAAAGTATGTACTTTAGAGATTCCCACTGTGCTGCGTGCTGCAGTCACTGGGGAAGTTTGCAAAATACAGAGAGAGCCAAGCCTCACCTTAGAAAATTCCAGTTCAATGGTTCTAGGGAGGGATTGGGGCCTTGATTTCTTTTTAAGGTTTTGGGATTTTTTTTTTTTAGTCAAAGATGATACACACTGGGGCTGGAGAAGTGGCTCAGGGGTTAAGCCTCCGCCTTGCAGGCGGAAGGTCCTGAGTTCGGATCCCAGATCCCACGTATAGACGGCAGGCGGAAGCGGGGGCGGCCTGCGCTTCTGGTCCTGGTAGGGCGGAGCCTGTGAATCCCGGGGCAGAAGGAGGTGGAGGCGTCCATGGTGTTTCGCGAATTCGTCCGTGGTTCTACACACACGTACACAGACACACACACACACACAGACACACGCGCGCGCGCATACACACGCACATGCGCACAGTTGAATAAATAATAATAAAAAAAATTTAAAAAAAAATAAAAAGATGATACACACTGATTTAAATTGTCTTTTCTTAATTAAGTCACTTCTGTCTTTCACATTCAGAAGGATTTTGTAACATACCACAACTGTTTCTTTTGCTGAATAAGAGGAGCCCATACTTTAGCATCTAAATCAGGGCAGTTCTGAGAACGAGAGATAGTACTTTTATTCAGTACCCCAAAGCAGCAGGTGTATAAAACAACTTTTCCCTAGCACTTGGGCCATCCGTGTTTTCACTATTCAAATATTTACAGACTTTTAAGGCTCTCAAGAATCCCCATGCCAACTTGATCAGTAGATTTTTGTTAAGTGTGTTTGTATCTTGAAACCCACCATGACAATGAAAAGTATATTCATTGTTAAAAATGTTATTGAACATCTACTATATGTCATCTATGAGTGATAAGTCTAAGGAGAAGGCAAAATATAGTTTTTTCCATAATGTCAGAAATTACAGATATTCTGAAAGTGCATGATACTAAGAACATTATCATCTCATTAAATCTTTATTAATGATAGTTTTGCTGTCTTGATTTGTCTTCATTTGACCACTGGTGAAGTACTTCTGCTTCTGTAAGTTACCCAATGGCACCCTCGCCCATTTTGCTACATTTGTTTATGGTGATTTTGATGGATCAAAACCTTCCTATAGTCATACCTGTGCATCTTTTCCTTTAATAACTTATCATTTTAGCTTCATAAATCACCTTTAATTTATAATCAATACAGCTGAAGTAAAAAAAGAACTGACAATCTAAAGATTTAAGCCATCACCCACTTATTAAAAATGAAACCATTGTTCCCAACACTAGCTTGAAATTCCTCTCTTGACATGCAGGAGGCCTCACACACATGCAGCAGGCCTCGCACACATGCAGCAGGCCTCACACACATGCAGCAGGCCTCGCACACATGCAGCAGGCCTCGCACACATGCAGCAGGCCTCGCACACATGCAGCAGGCCTCGCACACATGCAGCAGGCCTCGCACACATGCAAATCTGCTTGGGGGACTGGTCTTGTGTTTCCTATCTCAGCCTGTCCTTGTCAACCCTCGTTATCATCCTGTGGTCTAATATGTGAAATTCTTCATACCAACTTCTTTTTGACTATGTGTAACTCTTCCTTTTTTCAGTCAACTTTTCTAAAACACTCACAACAAAAAATCTGATGGAATTTGAAAAAATAAATCATATTTTATGATATCAGCTAGATTAGCTTAAGGAAAATGATGATTTTGTAAAACTTACATTCACCAAACATTTGGTATGTCCTTATGCTTATTCAAATAGCCTTAGACATTATTTATTTTTCTGAATTTTCATGGTCTTCTTTGCTGCCAATACTGCTTATTTCTTATTTGTTTGCCTTAGTTTGTAGATGTGAGTGTACATGTGTATATATAAGTAAACGGACTTAACTTTATTTTGAGAGAGGGGGAGGGAGAAAGAGAGAAGGAGAGAGGACAGGAGAAAAAGAATGCATGCCATGGCACGTGTGTGAGGTCAGAGGAGAACCCCCAGGAGTTGGTTCTCTTCTAACATATGGGTTCTTGGAATTAAATCAAAGGCAAGCACCTTTGCTGCTAAGCTATCTTGCCAGGCTTGAAAAGAGATGACAAAACTATTTGCATTTAGAATGACTATTTCATCCCATAATTTTTTTCCAGCCATATCTGATATCACTTACCATCCTACATGGGACAACGTATATCAACAACTGGCATAAATACAAACTCTAGTTTGAGTTACTTTACCGTATGTTCATTGAAAATGAACATGTGTTGCAGGCTCAGCCTGTGACAATGTTCACTGTCCGTCTTGCACCCATCAGAGGTCACCTTTCATAGCTGCACCCTGAGCTACGTGGCACACTGGTGACAGGTGGGGTGAGAGCTATGCCCAGGCACACACAGAGGGCTCATGTAGCTGCAGACTCAGCCAGCCAAGACCTTCCTGAGAAAAAGGGCATTTAAGCTGAGGCTTGGAAGGTGCACAAGATATAACCAGGAAAAGAGAAGAAGGGAGAAAGCTTGGAAAGAACAACAGGAGTGAAGACAGCAGTCTAGGAAGTATTTCTGGAAAGGTTTGCATGTTGCAAACACCAATGTAGAGGGTATTGGGGTCTCCGAAGGCTTTTTGCATTTTGTCTTAGGAGCAGTGGAAGGCAAGGCAGGGTTTCAGTGAAGAAGTAACTCAAAAACATCTCCAGTTTACAAAGAAAATATGGACATGGTATGGAGAACAAATGCATGGTAAGTGGAAGAGTTTTCAGGAGAAAAATAGCCATGGAGTGATCCACCAGAAATAATCATTTGATTGGTATCATTAAACCAGGGAAAAACTAAAGGTGGATTCCAGGTTATGGATCAGGGATTTGGACTAGCAGAGAACAGCATAAATTGGACCATGAGGGACTGTGGCTTTGAACTAGTTGTCTGTGAAGCAAAGATTTGGGGTGAGGAGAGAAACCAAGTTATTGTTTTGGATATTTGGAGGTTATGGCACTTAACCATCATGTATGGGAATCAGACTCATGAGAAGAATTTGTGTGTGATGCATAAATTAAGAGACTGCGTTAGTTTTCCATCACTGTGGCAAAACACCTGAGATAAAGAGCTTAAAAGAAAGGTTCTGGGGCTATGATTTCAGAGGTTTTAGTTCTGCTGCTTTGGAGCATGTGGTGAAGCAATGCACCATGGCTGGAGCCAGAGGAAAGAAAATTTCACTTCCTGGCAATAGGGAGCCAGAGAGAGGAAGAGGTTGGAGTCCCAATATCCACACACGTCTTTGGAAGACACCTCAGATCCAAACTGTAGTCGGGACCGTCCACACATAGACAGTGCATAGAATTGTTCTAACACTAAAAATAAACATTAAAAAGGTCCCAGTTCTTAAAGATCTTCAGTGTAGAAATCAGTCTCAACTTGGGTTAAGCAGGAAAGAAATCTGTCTAGAATGATGTTAACATCTCTCAGGAACCTTCAAGAACAGAAATGCAAAAATGAAGGGTTATAGAATTTAATATGCTATTCTTGCTCGGTATAAAAATCTTAAGTTTTTCCAATCTCAGGAGCTTTGGGAGCCGCGGGTTATCACACAGACATAGCCAAGTCCAAGAACCACACCACGCACAACCAATCCTGAAAATGGCTCAGAAATAGCATCAAGAAACCCCATTCACAAAGATATGAGTCGCTTAAGGGGTTGGACCCCAAGTTCCTGAGGAACCAGCCTTTTGCCAAGAAGCACAACAAGAAGGGCCTGAAGAAGATGCAGTCAAACAACGCGAAGGCTGTGAGCGCCCGAGCTGAAGCCATCAAGGCCCTGGTGAAGCCCAAGGAGGCAAAGCCCAAGGTGCCCAAGGGTCCCAGCCGCAAGCTCAGTCAGCTGCCCTCATCGCCCACCCCAAGCTTGGGAAGCGGATTGGTACCTACATGGCCAAGGGTCACAGGCTCCAGTCAAAGGCCAAGACCCTGCTGAGGCCAAGGCCCCAACCAAGGCAAAGACCAAGACCCCAGGCAAAGACAAGGCTGTAGCTCTAGCTCAGGCCACGGCCGCAGCTCCTGCTCCAACTCCAGCTCAGGCTTCCAAAGGTCTCTGTGAAGGCCCCACAGTAAAGGCCTCTGTCTGCCATTGTGAGGACAGATGGACTGGTGTGGTTCCCCCGACCTCCTTTGCAAATAGCTGGTTTTCTGTGTTATTTGTATAAATAAACCTGAAGCAGGCTCTGTTTAAAAAAAAAAATCTTAATTTTTTGTGATGCCTGTGCTGTCTCTTACAGAAAAGAATCATGGCCTTGCAGCTTCTCATCATATGGCTTCACTTCTTCTCAGTAGAACTGAACACTTGGATTCTTAGCCTCTCTGTGATAGACTCTCCAGTGGAAATCAATGAACATGTCCCCTGCTACATGCTCAGAGACTCTTGGGAAGTAATTCTTCATCTGGACATTCTCCAGCTTCCAGCTGTGGGTGGAGTTTGCAGTCAATAAGGCACAGCACTGAAGTTAAAGAACTGATACCATTGCCTAGAATTCTGATTGTATTCAATGTGCTAGGTTAGTACAAGATAAGGTTGCTTGAAGAAGAATCAACGGGAGGCAAATACCATTAAGGCTGAATTAGTACAAAAAGATGAATCACATACTCTTGAGATATGGGCCTGTTCACACTCCCTGTGCCAATGGTGGCAAAGAAAAAGAAGGGCAACAGAAGATAACAAATACCTCAGCAGCTCTGAGCCATCTAATACCCTGACTGCAGGGTCTTAGCTTAGCCTGGACTCATCCTTTCCTCGGTTAATAGTGGTTCAGTGGTTACGCTGCACTGGGAGATACTGGACAGTGAGGATGTGGAGATGCAGTTACCACTCCACCAGTGGACAGACATAGGACACAGACAGAAGGAACATCAAGTCTAGTGACAGGACTGAGAAGACTATCCATGGGTGGAGTAGTCGCTAAGTATATAATCAAATCATTACCAGATACAAGTATGTACCAAGAGAAGATGGTATCTCAGCAGCAGGTCCCACCAGAAGGAGGTTGGGTGTAGAATCTAGCCTGATCAGTGATAGACACAAGATCTTAGATTTGGCCAAGCTGTTCAACACTCTGAATTTTAGTTTTGTTGGCTAGAAAACAGCCAGGAGGCTGAGACTGTAAGATATCAAGACTTATGATGATTCCTAATTCTAAAAGAATTGAGAAGACTCAAAATTTGTAAAGTCAAAAAAACTAAAAATCACACAGTTCCTAAATTCTTAGAATTTTAAACATCATGGTTCCACATACTGTAGAGATGCTTTGATTTTTTTAAGTAACATTGCAGGTGTTCTTTGAAATGCAAAGACGATGTCAGAGAGTTCTGTTTCACTGAGAGCTAAGGGGTCCCCGAGAGTCTCTGCCCAGCAGGAACAGGATGGAGGGTCTTGTGTCTTGTAAAAATGCCACCAGCCCTCTCCTGAGAGCAGTCCCTTTCCACTCATGGGGGTGACAACAGTCATCTGTCCGAGTACTGATTTCTGCTTCAAGCCACCGTGTTTATTACTTAAAATAGAGTTCAAACTGTCATGATAGTGACAGAAAACGCAGGGACATGAGCGCCACTGAATATGCTTCTCACTGATGAGACTGTGTCAGAATTGGTATGGAAGGAGCAGTATGGAAGTATATAAACACAGTGGGGTGCTTGCTTTCTCCACACGGACAGCCTACAGTCCTCGAATTGTCGCACATCTGCACAGAGGGAATCTGATAGCTGCCATGCCCACGCTGAACTTGGCCTCCTTTGCCACATTTTACAACCACCCACTACCAGGGGTGTCTATATCCTAGGCTCATTCTCATGACTTCCTCTGAGTTACACATTTCGCATTGCTGTTCAAACGCTTTGACTTCTTTCCCATCTTTGGTCTTGGCTTTATATAAACACAATCCCATTCTCAGCCAGGTGAATTAATACTTACTGTTAAATATTTTTCTAAAAATCTTTTCTTCCATGTAACTGGTGATAACTCACCTCTATTAAGGCTGATACACTCCCCCACAGTGCTCTGTTACACTGTGAAGTTTCAATCAATGACATACTACCAACTAATTATCCATTCAACCATAACCTCTCCATGTAGGTGTGTACACACACTCCTGACCACCTAAAACACCCTTGCATTACCCCTTAGTGCTTTCCTACCCAGCTTTCAGCTGGAGGAATTAACTGAATGAGCAAACAAGTGAGAACCGTCTCTGGTCCTTGATTTTTCCCTCCTTATCTACAGTTGCTTTATAGAACCTGGAGCTGACTTCAGTGTCCTTTGGCATCTTAATGATTCTGTGCCATACAGTTCAGAACTTTGATCTGGAAGACAGGCAAGTTCCAGAGAGACCAATACACTCATGGCCAGAAGTGAAGGACATGCCTTCCAAAGTTCCCTCTGTGAGGGACACAGCTTTGTTCCAGGTTGGACTGGACCCTCCGCTCTGTTTTCTAGGTGCCGTCTCTGAATAGCAAATCCTCTAGTTCTTTAGCCAGCAGTAAGGTGAAGCAAAAGGAGAAAGATAATGTTTTGTTTTTCTGGGACTGGAGGCAAAGTCAAGAAAGGGTTGTGCCCTTTCCCAAGCTCTTGGCTATAGTGCCTGTTAAGTTTACCAATGAAAAAGCTAGCATGTTGCAATGTCTTTAAAAGTTAAAAATGGGTTGATGAAAAGAATTCTAAATGACCAGCTTACAATCAAATTTTATGTCATGAAAGATACTATTACCACAAACATATATGTAAAAGAAAAAAAAGACAACAGATAGCATATTTTTCTCCACAACTTTATTTAACATTATTTGATTTGACATTTCCCAAAGGGAAGGTTCTGGAATACTTTTGTTGTAAGAAAATGACTTACATCTTCACATTAGAAGAATTAAAATTCTTACGTGGCACATCTTTTCTAGAAAATAAGTGTAACTGAGCAAGTGGTCTCCACTGTTCAAAATCATTTTCCCCAATCCCCCCCAATAAGTGGGGGAAGTGCCTAAAACATCCCAACAACTTTCTTAATCGTGTTCATTGTCCTTAGAATGCGATATTTACCAAACTTTTCTCAATGAGTGAGCTATTTCATTATCTAAGCACAATTTGTAGATCCCAATCTTCCACCTGGAGAGGAAGAATAGAGCCCAGGGAAGCGAGGGGGAGGGCTGGAGGTAACCCCCCGGGCGGCGACACAGGCCTTTCTTTACTTCTTCCTCCTCCGCAGTCCGCGAATATCAGTGAAGTGTGACAAGCCCCGGGAAGGACCGACTGGGCAGCACCCCCACCGGGCCCGGCTTCTTTTGAGACCAAAGAGATCAAGGAGTTCGTTTGGTATTTATTCGTTTGGGAATGTCCCCTCTACACACCACCTTCGAAAGTTGTAAAAAAAAAAAAAAAAAGCAAGCTCCTCTTGCAGCAGGGAACCCCGAGGTTTCACCTGCCTTTAATTTATGCAGCATTTTTGAATTAGGGCTCCTGGACAGGTATGCCCGCGTTTTGGAGGAACCTCGGTGCTATTTTACTTGCTTGAATCTGTCAAAAAAAAAAAAAAAAGAGAGAGAGAGAGAGAAAGAAACCCCATTTGTATGAGGTCGGCTGATGTGCTAGAAATAAAAGCCCCGACCTGTCAAGTAAACTCGCTGCACCTGTTCGGAGCAGCTAAATTGGTCCAGCTGCCATTATCCCGGGAGATCAAAGGCCCTCCCGGGGAGGGGGCCCGGGCGCCCTGGCGAGCTTCGGGCTGGGGTCCCCGGGTCTGCGGAAGCGGATGCGGAGGAACGAGGCTGGCGGAGCGGGCACCCCGGCCGCGGAGCCCCAGCCCCGGCCCGGGCACCTGAAGGCGCTTTGTTCGCGCCGCGCGCGCCGGGAGCGCATTCTTTCACATCAGGAACCGCGGGGGGAAGACATTCATTCCCTCGGCTTTCTGGGTGACGTAGCCGGGGCATTCATGTGTTTTTAACCTTGAATAATTTTTGTCTCTAAGCTCCAAACAAGTTTCATCCTGTCCACAGGTCAGTTTTGTTACAGAGGCCAATTAGCCGCGTTACCTTCGCCTGCGGCAAAAAAGCCAAGCGATGCGGGTGCTGGCGGGGCAGGGCCGAGCGCCGATGAGTAACTGCGCCGAGCTGTAATTTGAAAGGGGGGCCTTTGAAGCATTTACCTTACACGGGACGCCATTGTCACTGCAGGGTGTTTGATCTTAAAATAATTTACTTAATGATCTCACCATGGGAGCAATTGGCAGAGCAAGATTAGGCTGCAAGGCCTAATGGACATGGGAAAAGTTAAAATTGCTCTGAGAAGGTATGTAGGAGCCCCGAGATCCGTCGGTGTTGTGTGTTCATTACTTCCAGGGGGTGAAAATCCCGGCTTTCAGCAATGCATAGCTCATCAGAGAAAAGCCACAGAGCGGCCTCGCCTCCGTCCTTACAGCGTTTGTGGGAATTTTCGCTCTTACTGTTTGTACAAACGACCTATGGGTTTTCTTTTCCCTTTTTTTTGGGGGGGGGGTGCGCTACCATGGGGCCTCCCTCTTGGCTGTGCTCGCATCCCCAGAACTGGTTTCCCAGGAAAAATCAGAATTGGAAAAAAGTTAAAGTATGCTATCTTTTGTCCCCTCCCAGTGGGCACACAGAACACATAGGCCCAGGCAAACGTCTGACATTGTTATCCGCTGGCTCCATAATGACTTGTCCTCCAGAACGGGACTGTTTAACTGAAAATCCCACATCTGATAGATCTATAACTTAGCTCCACTTGGTTTCTCATATAGGCTGTGGAGGAGACTTGAGTGACAACCAAAAGAATTCCGTGGGCTTTTCCTTTCCACCTGTTTCACACCAAGCCAGAAAGCACTACAGGCTCAAATCTCTTGAATTTAACTTCTTTGAACTCTTCAATATCTGCTTATTGCTACGGCCAGAACATCTTCCTTTCTCAATTATGGAATTACATTAGATTCCTTAAGTGAATGTTTAAAAGGATGAAAAGCAGCCTGAGAATGGCTATTGTTGTTTATACATCAGACACAAGTAAGGACCTGTGAAATGATAGAATGTGTACAGTTAGTTAGTTTGAGAGCAAGGCCAATGTGCTTATAGACATCTACTCATGCACTGCAGAGCTGGGACATGTGATCTCCCTGCAGAGCAGAGAGTAATGTTTAACCTAGGGAATGTATCCAGATATATTCAGGTCTCCAAGATCTATATCTTCTGCTTCTGTCTGATAGGAAATTTGATGGAAAATTAGTTCACAGTCTGGTGACATAGTTCAGTGTAAAAGATATCCACTTGAAAACCTGGCCACCTGAGTTTAATCCCCAGAAACCCACATGGTAGGAAGAGAGAATTGACTTCTGAAAGTGGTCCTCTGTCTCCCAGGGACCAAGGCATGCATGCACATGCCTTCTCTCTCTCTCCCTCTCCCTCTCCCTCTCCCTCTCCCTCTCTCTTCTCTCTCTCTCTCTCCCTCTCTCTCCCTTCATTTCCTTCTTCTCTTTTTCCTTCTCTTCCCCCTCCTTTTTCTCTCCATTGCTCTCAAATAACTTTAAAAAAAATCATGCAAGTTAAGTAACTCCGCATGGATCTCAGTTTGCATGGGCAATTGTATGGTCCTGCAGTGTTCGCTGCAAGTCTGAGATTCATTTGAAAGGTAGCATTTGAAGTGCATATCTGATTAATCTCTTGAGATACATCTGAGAATGTGCACCCCAAACAGAGTAGACCTCTACTGAACTTGCCTTTCTATGAATTACCTGTACTGGGAAATTAGCAACTTATTGTTTTAATAACTTCTGCTGTGATCTATGGGATGATAGAATCTTAACTGAAGATTTGAAATGTTTTGTTCATATACTACACCTGATACATTACTTTACGAGCAATGGATGGTACTTACACAATGCTGCAGCCAAGAATGGCACCAGGTGACACTGGCACCCAGCAATGGGTAATTAGCTAAAATAAGATGCTACCGGCAAATGAGAAACCAGGCACACATGGTTAATGTGGGGATGACGGTGGCATTTTGTGTGGAAAATGCCCAAGACCCACACAGAAAATGGAAGCTCAGGGAGGTCCTTCCCTTTTTCGTGCCTTGAGTCTCATTTGAAATCCCCAAAGTCCTAGATCCTCCCCCATGATTGGTTTTCCTCCTTTTCACTTGTAGTTCAATAGGTTGTTACAGCTGACACTGTTTGCAAGGTGTGAATGTTAAAATAGCTTATAAACTCTAACCTTTCCGGGAGAACTCACACTCGGAGCTGTGGGTCCAGTGACCCAAAACATGGGAAGCAACTGAGGTGTCCTTTCCTCTACCTTTCCTTCTTTTCTCCTGTCAGTTTTCCCAATCCTACCTTTAAAAGATGCAATCTTCATGAAAATCCAAGTTATGTTTATTGTAATTGGTAGCCAAGTAGGGAGGGACTATGTTTATTCTTACCAATACCTATTACTGATTTTTAAGGAAACAATTAGAATACCTAGGAAAGACAGTTGTGTCTCAATATGAAAGTCAGCATTTTGAATAACATCCAGAATTATTCCCTGTTACCCCTCTTTCTCTTCCTTGTCTCTTTCTCCTCTGTCCCGCTGTAGCTCACTTTCTGTGCATCTCTCCAGCTCTCTTTCTCTTCTTTCTCCTCATGCACATGTTTGCCTCTCCTATTATTGCATCCGTCTCTCTCATCGTCTCTCCTTGTCTGTCAGCTCTTTGTTTCCACTTTTTCTCTGTCTCTGAAAATCCAGGGGGCAAATGAAGTTAGTACATAAATCTTAGGTATCTTTTATTTTTGTTTGAAAGTCGTCCATCAGTAATGATTTGTGTCTCCAAGTCCAGGTTGCAAATCGGTAAGCTCGTGCTCAGAATTACTCATTCTGCCAGGGACGGGGAGGTCAAGGCTCACTTGACCATGCACAAAGCAGATGCTGAGCCATTTTGAGCTCACGGGCAAACAAGGAGCAACCAGCCTGTGAGTAGCTGCACTCACGCTGAAGGACAATCAGAAGAAGAGGGGTGAGAAGACAAGCTGGGGGTCAAGCTGCTCACCCACCTCCTCCCGCCCAGCTCCCCTCCCACCCCACACTGATTGCAGTGCTGTGTGTCAGAGGTACTCCCACTGGCCTAGAACCATCATCTCATCCAGAAGACACATAAATTCCACCCAGGTAGTTCTAAAATCATCCAGCTGATCATTCAATTTATATACAGTATCAAGTGTTCATTTCAGAGCTGCCATTTCAGTCCCACTGACCTACCAGTCCTTGACATGTGATTTGCCCAAGCCCTCCACGTTATAAGAATAACTTTTTAACACTTGCAGAAAAAGCAATTGAAGTTCATTTCTTGCAGATTACAGGCCCATCAGAAATGAAAATGTCTTCCAGCAGTCATCAGACAGTTTTCAAATGTCCGTGGCTGTCTGTTGGAGTCAGCCTGTTGCAGTGCCCACTGAATCAGACCAGTTACCTGGGCATTCCATTCTCTGTGTTCTGCTGTATTAAGGTTCCTAAGAATGCATGACATCACTGGGAAACTTTCTTCCTGGGTCACTCAGATTTTTTTTTCCTCATATCATGCCCTGGATTTTTTACATGTGTGTGTGGGGGGTGGGGGGTGCCTGTGTGCATTGTGAGTGCCTGTGGAAATCCAAGGATGACTTTGGGAATCATCCTGAATTGTTCTACCTCCTTTTCTCCTTTGTGCTTTGCCCTGGGGTTTCCCAGGCTCCTCCTTCCAGGGTTAGAAGTGCAGCCCTCTACCATTTCAGCTCCATGTTTTTACATGGCATCTGGGATCTAAACTCAGGTCTTCTGCTTGCAAGGCAGGTTTTAACTCCTGAGCCACCTCTCTAGGACCCTCACTCCAGATGTCTAATTTTAGTCTTACACGATAGATAGAAGCAGTGCTGGTTTGGGAGGAGAGTTGGTGGCTTTGCCCCAGCTTGCATGAGGGTAGCCACCCCTTACACTCACCCGTGCTTCAAGCATCTTTGTTAGAAAGGAAAGGAGATCTTCTAGGGAAAATGGACCTTGTGCTGTTGGGAGTCCTACTTCAGATTTCCTCAGTCCACAGCACTTTGTGTTCTCTGCCTCTTTCTCTGTCCAACACAGAGCACCCCATAGATGCTGTTTCCAAGTTATAGTCTGTCATAGTGAGGCTATTACAGCAGCAAGGGTCTGAAGCAGCTGATCGCATCACATCCACAGCCAGAAGAGAGAGCAACAAACCAAGACAAGCTTGCCTATGCTCATTCTTACACATGTATGGATCCCCTGCTTAGGAAATGGTTCTGCCCATAATGGGCTGGGTCTTCTACATCAATTAGTGTAGTCAAGACAGTTCCTCTCAGAGGCCATCCTCCATCTAGAAGATCCTGGACCCCGAGGGCTGCCTCCTAGGAGTCAGGCTGGCAATTCACACTAAGCATCATACCTACTATACAGTTCTTTCCCATTGCACTATCTGAATCAAGTTCACAAGAAGTGACTTTCAGCTTGGGGATTTGAAAGATAAGATACTCTGGTCAGGACCCCCAAGTTCAGTCAATATAATGCCACCAAAGTACTGTAACTAGTGATTTTAGAAAGTCCTTCTCCAGGAGCAGGGATCTTGCCTACATGTCCAGAATAAATGTTTTTAGAAATCCACTACCTCAGAGATGGAGACAAATCTGTAGAAAAAAATGAGACTGGGCACAATACATTTGTATATAAAATAAATATTTTAAATGTTAAGTTTTCAATGAGCTTCTAGTTGCCCTGTAGGAACTAACCTTCAGAATTTCCAAATTCTGTGGCTCATACCCTGAATCTTTAAAAAGTCACATTTTCTTTAAATAATCTTTAATCTTTCCTTCAACCACCACTTCTCTCCCATTTCTTATTTTATGTGAGTCTGTGTGTGTGTGTGTGTGTCTGTATCAGAAGGCATTGCCGCTGCCATTTCTGCCTGGTGGTCTCTTCCATTTCTTAAGGACGAACATCAGTAGCAATTTAGCTTTAAAGCAGAAACCAAAAAGTCCTTTGTTTGTCCCAATATATATGGTATGATTATGTGTATGTGTGTGTATGCTTGCATGTGATCATTTGGTATAGATTTCTCATAGATATAGTATGGGAACTAATAAGTAACCAAACTTTCAGAACAGCAAGTAGGTATAGGCAGGACAATGACATAAATCCATTTGTAAATGAAATATGAAAATTTTCGATTAAAAAAAGCAGAGAGGGACTTTTAGAAAAAGGTATCTCACGGGGACTGCTGCTCAGTGCTATAATTCTTGGTGGTCATATTTCAGTGTTACAGAAGAAGAGAACCACTACTGATGGCCCACTGACCTACAGTGAGCAAGGATTTGGAAGTCTGTTCCCTGCGAGGGTACCAGAAAGCTGCAGTGGTTTTATTGCATGTAGGATGTTCATTAGTGGCACTTTTGTTAACGATGCCCAGTAAAGACTGTAGTGTTGGCTTGCCACTCCTGCCTCTCAAGACCCAGACACTTACTCAAGCTGGGACAGGTAATCCCTGCTGCTGGCTGTCAGCTGAATCTTCTCTGGAAAGTTTTGCATCTTTGCACAGACTGAAGAGAATGACCTCTGTCAAAGCGAGACACTTTCCCTGTGGTCAGACTACATCCAAAGTCTGCCGCGCACATAACGTGTAGGAGGTTGACAAGTGCCATTGTGTGAGTGGTAAGGGACAGAATTACTGTCTGGGAGATAAGGATGATGGGATCACTGGAATCCTTTATTCTGTTCTTTGGAGTGAGTCACAGTGGCTCAGTCTCCCTTCCCTGTTTTATATCAGTACGCATCTGTAATCAGTGTTGTGATGGAGTGGCCAAGCTTAGTCTGTTGGGATCATTGAAGCCCTGGCTTTTGACCTAAAAAAAAAAAAAAGCCTCCAGTTTAATTCATGAATATGTTACTCTGAAACTCCTCCTCTGCTTCATTATCTCACTTCCACTGTTCATTTCTTTCCGTAGTTGATTTTGTTTCCAGCCTCAAAGCTTGCTGACCAGAAGGGAACAAGCTTGGGAGCTGTTCCTGCTTTGGCTTTGACCCACCTGGCCCTGTTTTTTCTCTTCCTCTTTCTAGCATCTCAGAAAGACACCATGACAGAGGAGTTCAAGGAAAAGTTTTCAATGAGCAATAACCACACCTGGGGTGAAGCTAGGCGTTCTGATGGGCTACAGTGCAGAGCCTCACTCCTTGTTTAAAGCCCAGTTTCATCAGGGCTGATGTTGCAATCTTGGTTTCCACATGGAAAATTTTGCTCAAGCAAATAACCACTGGGAAAAAAAAATCCCAGCACAGGGCAGTCAATAAGGACTCCAGCAGGTTAGTTGGATCCTGTCACTAGGGTGCACAGAACTCTCTAGAATCCCCCTGCCCCTCAACCTGGAGGTTCAGGCCAGCACTAACGCCCCTGACAATGCCTCTGGGGTCTGTCCATTCAATGCCTCCTGCTCCTGTGTCCAAGGGACTCCTACCTCGCCCCAGCACAGGGTATACCATCAGCTTCTCTGCCTAGTCCCAGGGCAGGTATTGGACACCTACAGGCTCTGTGATTTGCTTTGGATCCTTGAATTCCTTTTTTGTTGTTGTTGTTTTGATAGCATTGTGGAAAGGCAGTTTCGTTTGTTCAGATCCATTTGGCCAGTGATGATTTCAACTGATATACTACCTCCTGCAGATGGCTACTGAGGGTGCTAACTGCTTCTTTAAGGATAGGAAAGTGCAGACAAACTCAGTGGCCAACAACCTTCTTCCCCTTTGCCTTCGTTCCTGGCCCTGCCTAGTACGATAATCTTGCTAATGGTACACTGATCCAGAGAACGGTGTACATGTGCTTTCTAACTGACTCTCATAGATTCTGAACTAGACTTTAAATGATCTTTAAATTGTACATTTATTTAATGAATCATTTCTATTGTAGATATGGTAGACTCCTCTGCCATAGGGTTTGCTTAGGAGTTCAAGTGCAGAGTCCAGTCGTAAGCGCCCACGTCTTTGACCATCCTGACGGACAAGATTTCTGGGCTCAGCTCGGCCTCACCTCCGCCAGTCCAGTAAGTGGCTGTGTGGCCTTAGGCAAGTCGCTTAATCTCTTTGTGCCTCAGTTACCTGTCTTTCACCTGGGAGTCCCATAGGAGGACATTTTAAAGATGAAGTGAAGATGCTGACATCATCATGACAGAGCTTCTTCTATGAAATGTATGAGCACTTTGGATATTCCTTTCCTTGTATTTTCATTATCTCGCTGAGGTCAGTTCCCGGCAAAGATTTAAAGACAACTGCTCTTTGTGTGACAATGAGCAAAAAAAAAAAAAAAAAAATTCCTCTGTAAGTTAAAGAAGGAACGTAGAAAGTGAGGGTCCACTATTTTGAAACTGGGAATGAGGCACTTTTTTATTTTGATTTTTCTTTCAAAGTTTTCCATTTGCTGGTTGTTTAATGCTAGTGAGCCCTGAATGTCTGAGAAGGTCAGTGTTCTGTATAAACTCTGCTTTTAGAAAGCTCACTGCAAGGGTCAAAGACCAGGAAGTGCTGTTTAAGGAACCCTCATTTCCAGCTGAATTGGACATGGTAACCAGGACCCAGCCAATCACTCCGGGTTCCGGGAGCCTCCAGCTTTGCATCACAATGACCCGTGGCCCAACAGAAGCAAATTGCCAGTGGATTCAAAAGGATCAACTCCAGTTTATATTAGGCTGGAAGTCTAATGAAGCCTCCTAATTCCCACGCCGCATCCTGAAAGCACCTTCTGCAGTACCTGCACAAGGCTCTTGTTTGCTGACAGGCTAAGTGTACACTGTACACAGCCAGCATTTCTCTTTTCATCCTGCCGCTGCCATCTACTAGTTTTAGCAGCGTTCTTATTATTTTAAGCGCTCTGCATTGTCGTCTAAACACCATAATTAGAAGCTGAAAAGCTTCCAGCACCAAATCCAGGAAGGTCTTCTGGCGAACAAAGTATTCCCTGGGGTTCAACAAGTGACCTGAAGTAGTTGGGGAGAAGAATCTAGTGGCCTCACTGCCTGGCAGCAGGTCTCCCCTCAGGGTTACTTCGCAACCCCATCCAGGTTTTAAGTTCTTGCTCATACTTTTTTTTTTTTTTAACCGCTCTCTGTTTCACTTTTTTCACAGCTCTCATTTTCTTGGGGAGAAAGGCGGAAAAGCTGGGAGAAGTTCAGGGTGTCCCTCCGAGATGGAGGGCTGTTCTGTGAGTTGACTGAGGGAATGAAGGGAGGAGAGACCTGGAAGAATCCAACCAATGGATTCAAGAAAGAAGAGAAAGAGTTGATTTCGAGGTGAAAGAAATGAGTTTCTTGATCCCTGGCTTTTAAAAATTGGTGCTTAGCACCCGTTGCCATTTAGCTCTCATTGGATTCTAACCAAATGTCAGCCCTGGAGGATGTAGAACATAGCAAGTGTTTGCTTCATACACCTGAGTATAAACAAGCACATACATAATCATTCTCCTCTCTCTCTGCCTCTGTTTCGCTGCTTCTCTGTGTCTCTCTCTGTCTCTCTCTCTCTCACACACACACACAGAGGAGGAGAAGGAAGAGGAGGAAAATGGAAAGTTGGAAGAGAAATGAGAAAAACAAATCTCTTCTGCTTTCATGTTTTCTCCAAGGTTGTTGCTAACCTGAACCTCTCTCTTCAGCACATGGTCATATCAAGAGAGAGAGCTTGGGATTACTAGGTGGGGGCAAAACCACATCTTCTCTGGCATCTCCAACTATTTTAGGACCCAGCAGACAGGGGCCTGCTTGGCTGGGTTGGATCCTCCTATCTTTGTCTCAGCCAGGAGCCTGAAACGAGAAGCTAGATCTTAGGGTTTCTTCTTTATTTTACATTCCGCGGGTGAAACGCTGAACTCTGAAAAATGGGCATGTCAGCACTGCTTTCCATAAATCCACTGAGCTGTCATGTGTTTCCGGGGCTCCCTGACTGTTCACTAATTGTCGTGTGGTATTTCTCTTATTTCTCTAATCTCTAGAACACAAAGAAGCGTATCAATCAGCAGGAACTCCGGGGAGCTGTGCTCTTGTTCTCCTCTCTTACATCCGGCCTCCCAAGTCACCCTGTGTCAAGCTTCCTCTAGCTTTGGAGGCTTTCTCATTTTCTCTACTTTGTCATCCTCTCTCCCCAAGACTGAGCCACCATCGAAGGCTGAGCCTGCTTGTGAACCTGGACTGATCCTCCTCTCAAAGAGAAAGTGACGCCTGGAGCTAGACTCATCCTGGACTACGACCTTTAACGCCCAGGGTGGGGAGAGTCCCCAGTTCCAAATCAAGTCGAGAGGCTGTGTAAGTCACGGAAGCCAGGAGGGCTCTGGAGGGCTTTTCTGTTCAGAAAGGATGCTTGCATTAAAGTAATCATTTAATTGTAAGTATTCTGCCCAAGATGGACACGCGATCCCCACAGTGTCAGAGTCCAGCCCAGAGTGAGACCTTCAGGAACGGAAGGATGGTGGTGCCCGTCTGTCTTTTCCAACACTATGTCTAGCCAGAGGCTGATGTCAGCCCAGCTGACCCAACCACAGTGTCCCCTCTGGCTCCCTGAGGTGAGCAGATGAGGTGTTTAGTTCCCGTATTTCCGTTTTTCCTAGTTACTGGGTATATCTTCTGGAACAATCTCCTTCCTGAAAACTACAGCCATTTCCTTGGAGGAAATTTTTATTGACTATCAAATGAGAGAAAGATAGAAAAGAAAGAAAAGGGGAAGAAAAAGAACCAGAACTATTTCCTAATTTTCATCTTAATAATGAGAACTCATTGTTAATATTACTATTGTTGGACAGGGTAGGGCATACTGGCTTAGAACTTGATATGTTGCTGAACGTTTGATCCTCCTGCCTCCTCTTCCCAAATGCTAGGGTGACAGGTCTGCCTAGCCAAAGTCCAGTGTGTAGGGATGAAACCCAAAACTTTGTGATGCTAGGCAAGCACTCTTCCGCCTGAGACACATTCCCAGCCCAGTAATTAGCTCTATATTCAAAGGTAAGACCTGAGTGTCCGCTGAGCACAAAGCTTTGCTTTTTTGTCTTTTCTTCCCACATGCTAATCTGCCCTGATCCATGGCAGGTCACTGGAGCTTCTCAGAGAAAAAGCTATAGCTCCTATAGCTCCATTTTAACATGTGTCTTTGGGGCTGGGTCTGATGGCTCAGGGGTTAAAACCTGTGCCTTGCAAGCAAAAGTTCAGCTCCCTAGCTCCCCAGCTCCTCTGCAAAAATGTCAACCAGAAATGGTAGTCACCTGCCTTTCTGACCCTGGAAAGCAGAGCCTGGGAAACTCCAGGGCAAAGCAGTAAAGAGGGAGGACAATCTAGGGTGATATCTGAAGTCACCTTTAGACCTCCACAGGCACACACACTCAAGTACCCTCTGGTACACACGACACACACACACATAACACACACAGAGACACACAGGTAAAATATGCCTCTGTCTCTAATCGAAGATCCAGAAGAGAAATCTCATTTCTGGTCAAGCAGGGAAAGAGAAAATGCTCCTTTTTGCAGTAGTAGCACCTTGATCACGGAGCTCAGTGCTGGAAGCTTTATCCTGGAGGTCACCATTGCTCTACCACAGACCTCCAATGTTCTCAGTCTTGTTTATCAGGAACCCTTTAAGGACCGATGGCCTCTTTATGAAGAAGGCAGAGGAATCTTCAGAGTAAATTTAAGCTCAAACATTTGAGAATGTACAAGGGGGTAAATAGCAATGTACTGCTAATTTGAGGTAATGACTTCCACACAGTTTCTCTATTGATAAGGAATCTGTACATAATCTTTAAAAAATAATACTGCTGTCTCAGGCCAGCAAGATGCATCAGCAATAAACCTGTTGACCTATGTTCAATCCCTTGAGACCACATGGTGGAAAGAGAAAATGAACTTCTAAATTTCCTCTCACCACCACATGCATTTCCCCCTCCCCAACAATACTCCTCCGTCGTGAAGTCAGGCATCCTCCTGTCTTCATTCTCCTCATTGGGGTGGAGACTTAGGAGATGACTTCACCATCACATCACCAAGGACGCCAGTCCCACCAAGGACTCTTGTGCCTGTATGAATGTGACATGTCCCCCATAAGGCTCATGTGTTTGGACACTTGGTACCTGCTGCTGGTTCTGTTTTGGGGGGTTGTAGAACCTCTGAGATGGTGCCAAGCTAGCAGAAGTAGCTTGGGCAAGGAAGTAGATCTTCAAGACAATACCTGCATCTGGTTCTAGCAAAAGTGTTTTGGTTCCTGTTGGCCATTAAGCTGTGTGAGTTCCTGTCCCCAAGAATGGAATGGTTTCCTGATCCACCAAAGAATGCACAACCTACGAGCTCCCGCTAGCAGGCCTTCTCTGCCACAATCCCCTGAAACTGTGAACCAAAATAAATTCTCTTCCTTGAAGTTGCTCATTCCAAGAACTTACTGTTAAGAGACTAACGCCGATGGCAATGTCGCTGGCCCTGCTGCTGTACTGAGGTGTCACTACGGTGGGGAAGAGGGTGAAAGGGTACAAGAGACTTCTTATATATGTAGGAGAACTTGAAGTTATCTCAAAGCTTAAACTTGTATTCAAAAATTATGCTTCGATGATTTATTTTCCCCAGTTTTAATTAGTCAAAAGCTTGTCACATTGCTTGCTTTGTGAGTACCAAGAGATGGCTAGACTATATTAAAGTCACACAGTTCCAGGAGCGAAGCAAGATTTAATGTAGCCATGCTTCCAGAAAAATCTCAAGGAAAAGTATTGCAGGCCACTGTAGTAGCTGTGGGATCAGGCTCTAAAGGAAAGGGTGGAGAGATTCAACCAGTTAGTGTGAAAGTTGGAGATCAAGTTCTTCTCCCAGAATATGGAGGCACCAAAGTAATTCTAGATGACAAGGATTATTTCCTATTTAGAGATGCTGACATTCTTGGAAAGTATGTAGACTGAAGTCACAAAATTAAGGTAACATCACTGAAGCTACCCATTCCACTGAAGATCTGAAATATTTCATCATGTAAATAATTTCCGCGCCTCTCTTTTATAATAAACAGATGATATCTAAACTGATGATATCTAAACTGATAACATCCACTGTCTGCCGAAGTTTAGTCTCTGTCCTGTTAGAAACATTTCCAAATAAAATAATGTAAACGAAAAAAAAAAGATTTAATGTAGCCTAGTGTTGGTTGATGTATCCGGATAAACATATCATTTCACTAGGCTTTTAAAATGCAGGGATTGGCTGTTTTGTGATCACTGCACATGTGCAAGGTGTCTATAGACCCCGGATTTGAGTTAGTGTCCTGGTGCAGGCCTGGCAGATGGACTAAGTCCAAGCACCTGGGCCCAGTGGATGTAAGTATTATGCCGTCTTAGGAAGGCAAATAGGTCATTCAAGGTGGTGATGGGAACTTTGGGCAGCGAATGAAAGTGGAAGAGCTCCAGACAGATGGGTGGGGCTGGGTAAAAAGGGAAACCTGCTGGAGAGACCACAAAGGGCTTTAGCAGCTGGAAGGGAGCAAGGGATCGAAGACTGGAGGGAAGTGGAGAGAAACAGAAGAGGCCCAAGACATCACCTCAGACACAAACAAGAGGAAACACTCCAAGGGAACAGTAAAGGTTTGAGCAGAAGCAGAGAGCTGTGTCCCCACTGAACAGAGAATAGTGACAATAGGGCAGAAGGGCAGCTTTGACCACAGCATGGGACTGGACGGAAATATGGACTAGATTCATGCCTGGATCATAACCCCCAAGTGTCCCCACAGCGGGACCTTTGGGCAAGATGTGTCAGGAGAGTAGAGAACTCACGGATGGCACTCGTACCCTATCAGAGAGGCCCCGTAGGGCCCATTTGTTCTACCCTGTGAGGACATAAGAAGATTCTAACCAGGAAGTAGCCTTCCCCAGGCACCAAATCTGCAGGCTGTCAATGTGGGAAATTAATATCTTCTGTTTATACACCACACTGCCTAGCATATGGGTATTCAATAACCAGAGCCAAAAGCAGTGAGATTGCTTCAAAGGGAATGAGTCTTGTCAATTCCCTGGTTGGGAATCCCAAGAACCTGGAGCTAAGTGTTGCCAAATCTAGTTCTCTGTCCCCCCCCCCTCCTTCTTTCACATACCAGTTGTTCACCAAGCCCAGTCAGTTTTCCTCTGATATTCCTCAGATCTGCCCTGTCTTGACCTACTCGTCTGTCCTGCTATAAAGGCCAGTAATAGCTCCCTGCAAATTGGCCTCTGTCATGGGAGCAACAAACACCAGACAAAGCCATTCTTTGAGCTTAAAATCCTTTGTGTGTCCAGAATAAGGTCCATCTTCCCAACATAGCCTTTAAAGTCCTTGGACTCCGTGAGCCTGCACTGGGAGCCTCATAACCTTCATTAAACCATTTGCTCCTGAAACAGGCCACATTCTCTGCCGCCTCCCTGTATTCGCTGAGACTCTTTGTCCTCACATCTCTGTCACATGACTTCTTGGTTTACTTTGGATTTTTTTGTTTTTTTTAAAGACAAGATGTCATGTGGTCTGAATTAATCTCGACCTTACTGTATGGCCTTGACCTCCTAATGTTTGTGTGATTCTGAGGATGGGCTCTGTGTGTGTGATATACAAGCGTATTCTGAGACACAATCTCAGCTCCTTTGCCAGTTGATTTTTTTCCCCCATTTTCATGTGTATGGGGGCAGGGTGTTCACACCCCATGTGTGCACTTGCTTGTGGAGGTTCAAGGTTGCTGTCAGGAATCACTCTCCATTACTCTACTACCTCATTCATTTTGAGGCAAACCCAGAGCTCTCTGATAAAGCTAGTCTGATTAGCCAGCTTGCTGGGGGGAGTCCCAGTCTCCACATTCCAAGGCCAACTACAGGCTGGTTGTTTTGCCTATCTGGAATTTTACATAGGATCTTGGGATCCCAACTCAGGTGTTTTTTTCCTCTAGTATTTTAACCATACAGTCATCTCTCAAAACTCTTTCCTAGTCTTTGGATGGGTCAATGATTCATAAAGAGACAGACGAAACCCATGACAAAGAAAACAAGTTAGTTCTGCCAATAAAGAAAGATTGTAGCATATTTGCCTAGAGTTTTAAAATAGAGATAGAGGGGTGGGGAGATGACTCTGGAACCAAGCCTTTGCCTTGAAATCAAAAGGACCTGAGTTCCAATTCCATGTAAAAAATGCCAGGAGGAAATGGCAATGGCGTGTAATTTCAGTTCTGGAAGGCGGAGCATGGAAAACGCCAAAGTAAAGTGATAAGGAGGTAGAGCAATCCAGAATGATTTTGAAGTCAACCTTGGGCTTCCACTGGCACACATAGTGCCCTCTGATTGGTACGCATAGATACTCAAGAAGAAAAAGAAGAAAGAGAAAAAGAAAAAAGAAAGAAAGAGAGAAAGACAGAAAGAAAGAAAGAAAGAAAGAAAGAAAGGAAGGAAGGAAGGAAGGAAGGAAGGAAGGAAGGAAGGAAGGAAGGAAAGAAAGAAAGAAAGAAAGAAAGAAAGAAAGAAAGAAAGAAAGAAAGAAAGAAAGAAAAGAAAGAAAGAAAAAGAAAGAGAGAAAGAAAGAGAGAAAGAGAGGGCAGGAGAGAGAGGGCAGGAGAGAGGGAGGGAGAGAGGGAGGGAGGAGGAGAACAGAGTGAGAGTGAGGCGATTGATTTGAAAGTACTATGCATTCCATATATCCCTCGATATTACACTGAAAAGTGAGGACAAGTAAGAACTAACAGACAATTAAAAAACAGACACAGGATTCAGAAGATGTCCTCCCAAACTTTTGTACACAGAATGAAGTGCTGGTCAGTGCCGGCAGATGAAAGGCCCAGGATGTGTTCACAGAGCCTCAGGAAACAATGGACAATTACAGGAATCAAGATTCGTGTGGTGTTAAGTACCTTTTCAAAAGCTCCAACACAGGCTGGTCCATTCCTTTCTGTTCCTCTGAGGGCTCTGAGCCAAGCAACCTATCAGATGCTTCTCCAAGGCTGACATCATTTGACTCTGAACCCTACTCTGATTCAAAGGCTCCAAGAGCGTTTTCAAAATTCTAATACAGGGTTCAGCGGCCAAAGCCACCCGCCTTCTGGTGCTGCTATTTTGAGAAGCTCGGGGTGGTTCTGAGGCATCCTAAGCTGTTGTTCCCTCCAAGCTGTCACCGAAGCTGCAGCTGCCAGGTTCCAAAGCCCTCGTGCGGCCGGACTCTGGCAGAGCCCAGGTCTCAGCCTTACATAGACACCAGTAGCTTTGCCTCGCTGTGAAGATAAGGATGGTCTTGAACTTCTGTCTTTTCCCTCCTTAGTGCCAGAATTACAGGCAGGAGGTACCAGGCAGTGCTAGGGATCAAACCCAGGGCTTCATGCATGCTAGGCAGGCACTCTACCAACTGGACTAACCCTACCCTTTAAATCATTGTGGGGAAAGCATTCAAACTTCTTTCTTGCAGCTGTTTTGTTTGGTGTATATGTTACATGTGAACACAAAGATCAGAGGAGGATATCGGGTGTCCTGCTCTTTCATTCCCTACCTTATTCCCTTATCTCTTGCTGAACAACCTGGAGCTCAGCTAGTAGATGGCAAGCCCCAACAATCTTCCTGTCTCTGCCCCCCACAGCAGCAGGGTCACAAGTACATATGCTACACCCAGTGTTTTATTTGAGTGCAAGGGATTCCAGCGCGGGACTTCATGCTTGTACAGAAAACACTGTTTTTACACATTGAGCCATCTCCTCAGCCCCCTTATGGCATCCTGAAATGTACAGTTTGTAAGTTTCATAGAGACTCTCCCTGTAGGCCACAGCACCCCAGAACTTCTTGTTTTTCTGTAGTCAGTACCTGCTGATCAACCTCTTTCCATCCCTCCTTCACAGCATAAGCCCTTTCCTCTCATTGCTCTTCTAGGTTCATGTCTAATAAAGGCTCAAGTCAATATGGAAGTCAGTGAAGCCAAGGAGCCTTAGGCCCAGGGCCCTTTCTTTATTCAACCCCATGGGATGCTGGAGACAGTGGATGTTCCAGAGGAAAAACCACGTGACCACCTTGAGATAATTCCTCACTTATAATTGAATTTGCTCATTCCATGATCTGCAAAGAAAAAGTTGTTACAAGTTCCAAGTGAATATTTTGATATTTCAGAAAGATTTTAAAACACATTGTATTTTCATGCTGTCTGACCAAAGAAGTCTCACTGTGGTTTTATTTGAAGTTCTCAAAGTTGATGTTATCTTGTAGTGTGGCTTACGTAGGTCAGTAGTACTTAGGTCACTCTTAATCAAAGTCCTTAAAATAATAATAAAGTGACTATTGGAGCTGGGCAGATACCTCAGTTATCAGAGTAACTACCCAGCATGCACGAAGCGCCTCCAACAGTGCAAATGTGGTGACGTCTATCTTCAACCCCAACACTGAGAGACAGGCAGGAGAATCAGGTGTTTATCAGGTGCAGTGAGTTAAAGTGAGTTATATGAGAACCATTTAGTCATTTATTCAACAATATCATCTCTTCGGACTCTCCCCAATCCCAACATACGAACATTCCAGAAGGTTGTACTGCCTCCATCTGTCCAGAAAAGGACAGAACAGTGCTCTGCCAGCAGAACACAGGAAAAACCTGCTAAAAGACGGAAAAAAATTTTTAAATGAGTTTTCCATTTTTTACAATTCCACTTGGCTAGCCTTTGAATGGCTCAAGTGCAGACGGGTCAGCTCCTTTAAATGTCACCCACTGTCCTGTCAATAGCCATGGACAAAACAAACAGATGGCTGAAGAATGAGGCTGGAGGGGAAGGGCAGATGGGGAGGGCAGCAGTACCTGCAGGAAAGAGCTTAGCTCCTGGCTGGACTCGTTGCATGTGCAGAACTCTGTTGGGAAAGTTCACAGGAGTTATACTTGTGGAAACACTGTGAGATTGGATTACATCTTTAAAATAATTGTTCACATAAATGGACTAGCTCAAAGGAGAAGCCTATATTGACTTTCTGCTTCCCCCAGAAGGGGAGGAAAGTACCAAACAAGCTTTTCTTTAACTTACAATGGCAATCTTCTAATAGCAGCACTGACTTGCTCCAAAACACAGGATTCAGAGGTTGATAATCATCTTTCGGCCCCAGTTATTGCATGCAATTTTTTACATTCATTCAGCTTTCTTCGTAGAGCTCTTAGTAAAGTAACAATAAAAGCTTTTATGGAGCCCATTATACTGGAGAGCTAACCACTCCTGAGTTTTTCTTCTTCTTTTTCTTCTTCTTCTTCTTCGCCATCTTCTTTTATTGGCTCCTTGGAATATTTATAGCTGCCTTTGTTCTCGCTGCAAACGTATACATCTGGCTGTGTGTGGCCATTTGTGGCATGTTTGTTGCTGTCGCATGTGAACTGGATAAGTGTGTTTTCAGATGTTTGGGTAACTCTATTTTAGCACATATGGCTCTATTTTATTATCTCCTCACTGTACTGTCACCCCTTTTAGCCCTCTCCCCAACCCCCGCGTTCCCTCCTGAACTCTTTCTGTTGCTAGCTGAGCTGAGAGGCACATAAAACTTTCTGTGCTGCAGGGCCACTTCCTGATAAACAGGTTCTCTGAAGGAGGGAGTCCAAGAAAATCTGAGCTTTAGGAACAAAGTCCCCACCACCGCCACCAGCCAGTAGCGAGGGAACAGATTAAGTTCCCTGGTAGAATTTCACTGGGCCAATTTATATAAGCACCGTGCCTGCCTGTTCTACAGACACCTCCATTGCCCATACAGGAAAGCAGTCTTCACAGCACCACGTTTATACTAGACCACAGGCACCACCAGAGTCTCCAAATGCACCCCACACTTGGCCTTGCCATCGGAGTTCTTACTGTTAGTTGCTTGTCCCCCAGTCTGTGACTGCTGGAGTTCAAGTGCCGGGGCAACTGACGCAGCTCGCTTAGCCTCAGTCTCAGCACCTGTGAACTGGGAACCATGACAGTTTTCCATGAGATAGATGTGGGAGGAACAGAATACACTGCAGGAATTACAGTCACGCTGGCCCAGAGTATGAGCTCCAAGCATCAACTCTCAGTCTCCTGCTAGATGGCAACCACACTGGTGCAGATCTGACCACTACTCTCTCCACCTTCCCATCAGGTGCCAATGAAGGCTTACTGCAGGAATTCCTCACCAGTGGACCAAAGATGTAGCCCCTTAAAGGAATGGAGAGGAGGGGAGGGTCCATAGCAAGCCCAAGAACAAGAGGAAAGCTTGGGTCTCCTCAGGACTCAGAGTCTGCTTAGACTGCCCATCCGTAGAGTGGATAAGAACCTTGAAGTCCTTGCTTCCAAATTTACCCAAACCCATACCTAAGCCAGCAGACGACTCACAAATCCACTGCTTGCTCCTGTTGTCCTCGCTGAAAAAGTCTCCGCTTTCTCCAGTGCACAAGGCTGCTTGCTCACTCAGATCCATCCCAGGCGCCATTTCTCCCAGGCCCTCTCTGCAGTGGGGCTCAGCTGCAGCCTAGCCACAGGGCAGAGAAGGCTGTAAATAACCGGGGTTCTCTTATTCACAGTGCGCTGGAGCCAAGTAACAATATAAAGCTGGCTTGCAAAAAGTCCTTTGGAAACCCAGTGGTTCCTTACTATGCGAACACAGTGTTAGCTCTGTGTCCTTCCTGAATCCATCTCCATAGAATCCCTAAAGCTATCACGTAGCAGGTGGCAGGTGCATGGGCAATTTTCTTAACCCGTAGTTTCAGTTCCCTGGGGATCTGTGCTTTGCTCCATAGCTGCTTTAGATCTCCAGATGAGTTAGCACAAAACTTGGTACCTGGGTTCTTCTGCACAGTGAACAATATGGAATATCATGAAATGGGGGAGGAGGAACGTAGAGCACAGGTGGCTGTGCTGCTGATGGAAGGGGCCAGAAATGCTTGAGGGTTAGCTTAGCCTATCGGAGGGCCTGCTCTGATGACCCAGCTCCCTCAGGAACCATGTGGTACGTGTACACAATATACAGGCCAGCAGGTGCTGCGCCAGTTAGCCGTAGCCAGCACCAGCATGGGGCCACTACTACCAGATCAGGCACCTGCTGCAACATCATTCATCCCCGGGAATTTAGAAAGTCAGTGGCGGCTTTGGTCCAGCTGGGGGGCGTGCACAGGAAAGAACATCTTGCTTCTTCACAGTACTACAAGGGAAACAGGTAAGTCATTCGTAGATGTTCCCGATGGCCCGTGGGAAATAGCATGGTTTGATGCCATGAGCAAAGAACACATTAGAATATGTAGCTCTTCATATGCACGGCCTCTTGGCAGCCTGGCTTTGGTGCGGTGGCTATAAAGTGTGTGCTGTGAGATTCCACTGGAGCTTTAGAGGGACCTATGTACTCATGTGACAGAGAAGAGAGGGGATTTAAAGCACCTACCCCTAGGGACACTCTCCAAACAGTGGGGAAACAGGTGTTTTTAGAAGGAATACAGAGATTCAATGGGTGGGGTCTTTCCTGTGTCAGAGAAACCTAAAGCAGAAGGACTAGGATTCTGCCAAGGGGAGGGGAGAAGGTGAACTGCGGGTTTGCTCAGTAGATCCACCAAGACATCCTCCCCTAAGCCATCACCCTTGCTGAATTTCCCCACATGTCACTGGGGATGGTGCCATATGGGTGGTTAGGGAAAGCCCACTTGACCAGCCCTGTGCACTCAGGGCTCTAGGAAATGACTTGCTGTGCCAGGCATTTGCTAAGCTATATAGAAAAAGCTGGAGGAAAAAAGAAAATACAATGAAAGCATGACTGGAACATATCAGGTCGGCCAATGGCTCAGTAGTGAAGGCACTTGCCACGCTAGCCTGGGAAACTGAGCTGATCCTTGGAACCTTCATAAAGGTGGAAGATGAGAACCAAGTCCACAAAGATGCCCTCTATTCACCACATGCACCCCACGCCATATGCATGCCTGTGCTCATATGCACATCACACACAGAATAATAATAAATAATAAAAATAAGTGCACTCATGTTCTACTGGTGATATTTGTAAGCTCTGCCCTGGCTTCTTCCCTCACCACACTGCAAGATGCACTTGTACTCACGCTGCTGAGTTTTCTCAGTATGAGTCAAAATAAAGAAGCTCAATATAACTTAATGAAATGCTGAAATGGAAACCCCAATTCTTAAGACCCACAGAATTATAGAGTGATCTGAAGCAGAGGAGGAGGATGCAGCTGTCTCTGGTTATCTTCCTTGGAGAATAGAATTCTCACTGTTTCTGGTCACCTTAAGCTGACTTGAATAAGCACACCATGTCTTCCATCATACAAAGGGAAGGAAACGATCCTCAATCTTTTTTTATTTAATTTTTTTAAATTTTATTATTTATTCAATTGTGTGTGTATGTGTGTGTGTGTGTGTGTGTGTGTGTGTGTGTGTGTAGAACGACGGACGAATTCAGGAACTACCATGGACGCCTCCACCTCCTCCTTGTTTACTCTGCCCCGAGATTCACAGGTTCCGCCCTACCAGGACCAGAAACGCAGGCTGCCCCGGCTTCCGCTGGCGTCTATACGTGGGGTCTAGGATCCGAACTCAGGACCTGACCTTCCACTTGCAAGGCAGAGGCTTAATCCCTGAGCCACCTCTCCAGCCCCCATGATCCTCAATCTTAAGAAGATACAGCTCTGATCGTGCATGATCACCCCGATTTTGGAACACTTAGATCACTGATGTTTAACTAAGTGCAAGTGTTATCACTACGCCATGATTGATGCTTTTGACAGATATGTTTTCTTTCAGTGGTAGGGACTGAACCGAGCACATTAGGCACACTAAGCAAATGTTCTCCCACTGAGCTACATCCTCAGTCCTGAGAGAGGTTTGATTCAGATTGGATGTGTGTGTGTGTGTGTGTGTGTGTGTGTGTGTGTGTGTGTGTGTGTGTGTTTACGCGCACGCGCGCGCGATTACTAGGCAACTGCTGGTTTAGGAATCAAGGATACTGTTGTACGTGCAACTACCCACAAGACAGACTCCCATAATTAATGATCTAGTACAATCAACGCCCTGGTTGCAAACCCCTGAGACAGCATATTTGTTGGGATCTTGTTATGGAAAAGTTTATGCCGCATTGTCTCAAGTAGAAGCTCTCAACCAAAACTACTTTAGGAATATGTGTATGTTATTATAGCAGTTTCTGATTTAGAGAAAATTATAATTTCTAAAATTTAAAGTGAATTTTAGAAAATTAAGATGCCTAAGGAAATGGTTAGTTTCTTGAAAGATTTAGCAGCATCTTTAGCAGAACATGAAGAGAGACAGAGTAAATGCACCTGCAGAGACAGGACCCCAGCCCAAACCCAAGAACTGTGTCTTTTTTTTTTTTTAACAGACAGTGTGTGAAGCACTGCCTGGTCTTTGGTGTGCAGCCAATTACGTGGCAGCTCACGCCGTGATTAAGGTTTCATAGCATCCAGGTCCTTGACCCCCTTGTTGAGAGCTGAGCATGCGTCACAAGTCACAGGTCCGTGTGTGAGCGGTGAAGGAGTGGGGAACGAGTTCTGACTGCAACTTTCTACAAAGACCATCTATTTGGAAGGTTTTTAAAACATTTTTAAACATTTTCCATATACATACCCACTTCTCTGCCTTTTCTTTCACTACCAACTTAAGCGAAATGTACTCTATTACTAGGTTAGTATATCACTTTGTATGGAATCCTTTAAAAAAACTGCTTTGGTGGTTTTATTTTGTTTTGGAGGCATGGTCTCTGTAGCTCAGACTTGCTGCCAGCTCTCTGTATAGCTGAGGATGATGTTGAATTTCTGATCCTCCTGCCTCCACCTCCCCAGTTCTGAGATTACGGGTGTGTGCCCTTTTAGTTGGTTTAAGCAGTGCTTGGGATCAAACACAAAACTCTGCCCGGCAAGCTATCTTCCCAGCTACTTTTCATACAGAATTCATTTGTTCCCCCTAAGTTACAATTTCAGGAGGCTGTGCCTAACGAGAAGTAATTCTGGGAGATCAAATATATAAACATAGAAGTGATATTTTTATCACGGATTTCTATGATATGAAAGGTAGGTCCCACCTTTTAGTCTAGTGACTTAGCCTGGAGAATCGATAATGCTGGCTTTGCAGACTGAGTGGAGATGCGAACAAATGCAGACCCTAAAGTCTTATGGTGTGCGTTCATCCATCATCCATCCAAATGAATGTCTCCACTTGCAGACTTGTATTAACAGTATCTGTGATTTACTATCCATAATTAGTTGGAAAAATTTATGACAAATTATATCAATTTATGAATGTCAGAATGTATACATTATATTTGTTTCAGCCATTTATTCAGTACATACAGTTATCCCCTCTATTCATGGTTCTAGGACTTCTCTGAGGATATCAAAGTTTGTACACACTCATGTCCCTCACAGAAAATGCCATGATATTCTCATAAAATCTATGCCCATTGTCTTGTATGCTTTAAATTATTTATTAATTTAAATAAAATGGAGATTTTTATACCAATTATAAGTGATACATAGGTGAAGTAATGTTTTATAATTTTTAAATTTTTGTGCATATGTGTATCAGAAGGCTGTCCCTGTGGAGGACTAAGGGTGACTTCAGGAATCATCCTGTATTGCTTCTACCTCCTTTTTGTTTACCTCCGGGATTTCCCAGTCTCTGTTCACCAGGATCAGAAATGTAGGCCACCATTTCCCCCTGATATTTTTAACATGGAACCTGGAATCTGGACAAGGATCCTTTTGCTTGAGAAGAAGCATAGTCTTAACCCCTAAGCTATCTCTTTAGTCCTGTGAAATAATTTTTAAAAGCATAGCAACAAACAAAATCCATTTAAATGTGGGTACAATTTTGTTGTTGTTGTTGTTGTTCAAGACAGAGTTTTACTATGCAGTCTAGGATCACCTCAAACTCTTGAACTCTTCTCTCAGCCTTCTGAACGCTGAGAATAAAGGTATGCACCACTGTGCCAAGCCAGATATAAATCAGTGTGTGTGTGTGTGTGTGTGTGTGTGTGTGTGTGTGTGTGTATGTAGTAGTGTATGAGTAGGTGGATGTGTGCCTGCAGATGTCATAGGATATCACTTGTCCTGCCCTATCACCCTATGTATTATTCTTTTGAGACAGGCCCTCTCATTGAACCTGGACCTAGGCGGTCAGCTAGCCAACTCCAATGACCATCCTGTTCCTACCAGCTGCAGTGCTAGGGTTCTAAATATGTCAACCCCAACCAGTTTGTTTATTTTTTTGCATGAGAGAGAAAACACATGGGTGCAATGATGTACCCGTGGAAGTCAGATGACAACTTTCCTTCTGCCATGTGGGTCTCCAAGTATTGAAATGAGGTTCACTATGTTTGCGAGCAGGTCTAGGACTAGACCACTGAACTACCTCACAGGTCCATGTCTACTCTCTTGAGTGTCCCAAATAGCAAAATACTTAAAGCTGGCTCAACTGAAATTGGCAGAGTGTCGGACGCAGCTGTGCAAGCCTGTAATCTCAGGGTTGCGGAACCAAAGACAGGAGGATTCCAGGGGCTGACCACCCAGCTTACCTATAGTCAAGAACTCCAGTTCAGTGATAGATCTTGTGTCCAAATAAATAAATAAATAAAGTGGAGAGTGACTGAGGAAGACATCTGATATCAACCTCTGGTCTTCATACCTACACAAATGCACATTCACACAGTTTCACACATGTGCACACAAACACACACAGACAATTTACCTGGAGCAATATTTTACTGACATCAGAGGACGTTTTTTAAGCCAGTGATGGATTTCCTTGAGTAAACCAATTGTTCATAAGTAGAAATGCAATTGTTACTATCTGCTGGACTGTTTGCAACCACATGCTCTACCACCAGACCCAAGATTCATTTTCAATAAGCATTGAAAGGATTAAAAATAGTGAACAATTAATTAAGCCTTTATGCTCTTCATAGTAAATGGCACAGTTGTTTTTCAGCAGGATCAAAATGGCAGCAGTTAGGGGTTTGACACTGAAGTGAGGCAGCTTTGGTTCACATCCCAAGTGCTTTGGTTTTTTTGTTTTGTTTTGTTTTTATTCAATTGTGCATGTGTGAGTGTGTGTGCGTGTGTGTGCGTGTGTGTGTGTGTGTGTGTGTGTGTGTGTGTGTGTGTAGAATTTGGGAACCACCATGGACAGCCTCCACCTCCTCCTTGTTTACTCTGCCCCGGGATTCACAGGCTCTGCCCTACCAGGACCAGAAACGCAGGCTGCCCCCGCTTCCGCCGGCGTCTATACGTGGGGTCTAGGATCCGAACTCAGGACCTTCCGCCTGCCAGGCAGAGGCTTAATCCTGAGCCACTTCTCCAGCCCCCCACCCCAAGTTCTTTGTTCTTAACTGTGTGGCCTTAGACAAGTGGATTAGTCTCTTCATGCCTCAGTTTCCCTTCTACAGGGTACAGGTAAAATTAAAGCCTGTTTCATGAGAGTCCATTGAAATTAAATGGAAACACTACTTGTTGGAGCTGTTTGAACATGGTACCTGGCACGTAATAAATTTTCAGTAAACATGAGGTATTATAATCACCATCCAGCTCTACCATCTTTGAAGCAAAACAGAACATAAGAGCTTTTTCAAGAGGTAAAATAAAATGTTGTCTGTACATTTCCTTTTTGTGACTGTTGCTGCTTGGTAGAATGGTGGTGCTTCTTAATGGCACATCCATCCATATTACAGTGTCCTGATGGCAGTATGGTGCTGTGCCTGGAATATCCTTCTATGGCAGTTTACCCACTCCCCGGGCAGCGCTCGGCATCCTCAGTGCCTTCACAGAGCCTTTTTCATAAGCGTGGCTTTTATCCACGGAGTCTAATTATTGAATATGGCCATGCCATTTGCAAGCACGATTGTAAAGCAATAAAAATAACGGTGCTGGAATAATTATGTTTTTGAGATTTCTGTACAGAGAAACCAGCCGTCATTGCCCTGCTCAATCTTACCAGAAATGATGGGGAATAAAGCAGCTTTTCCACTATGCTATGTAGTTTATGAGACGATCTCTAGATAATCCATTTGTTCTAAAGTGACATGAAAAAATCAATTAATTTTAATGGTGGTGAACAGATTATGGTATTTAATAGTTCATCTAATTTCACGAGGCAAAGCAAATGAGACAATGCAATGTAAATCTAATAAGAGTTGCTGGAGCTGGTTTGATTGTCAAGTACAGAATCGAAGGGGCCTATCAAGAAGTGCAGACAAACTAAAACAGAAATCAATTGCGTTTAGTTATAGACAACAGCAAGTGATAAGCCTTAAGGAACAGAAAACTTATGTTCTCTATTCGTCAGCCTGCTTCTCAAAGGCCTTCACTACACTCAGTGTCATCTTGTGTGCCTACTCAAGAAAACAATTCAAAGCTGCAAGGTAAAAAAAAAAAAAAAGGGTCAGACTTTCCATGCCACAGACAAGGAATGGAAAAGATTATTAGCTACATGATTACCTGGCAATCCAACTAATTATTGGAGGGAGAAGAAGTGGAATCTGAAGGTGGAACGAAAGCTTATATAATACCTGGGCTTATGAGTGGGGTGAAGGACAGAGGGAATGAGTTATTAGTCCCTATCCCAAAGAGATATGTGCCTAAGCAGGAAATTTGTTAGCTATTTGGGGGGAGGGGATCAGTGACCAACAAGTCGAGCTTATGCTCTGAACATGGGTTTTGGAGGAAGGGGAACTTATGAAAAGCCATGTCTGTGTTCTCCATGTCTTCCTCTTCCTCTTTCTAAATCAAAGACAACTACTTCCGAGCCCTAGTGGCAAAATTTTCTCATGAAACGTAGTAGCTTATAAACATTTGAATAGGTAAAGAACCAGACTGTCAGGCTTCCTGCTTTCCACGAGGTATTAAAATAAATAAATAAATCACCACTTTTCCTTAACAATAGTTCTTTTTCTTAAATAAGCCCAGTTAAATGCTGCTAAGTCCTCCTTGCTTCCTAGCTACAGGCTCAGTTGAAGTTTTTTTTTGTTTTGTTTTGTTTTGGTCAGTCCCGCCTCCCTCATTTTTACATCCCATTTTCTCTCCCCAACAGACCAAAATGTCCCCAAGCTGCTACATTGGAAAGTTTCTTTCAGAAACACTGTTGAGTGGTGGCTTTGAACTAGTTACAGTGCACGTAGCTATAAAGGACTGACTCTCCAGGTCACGGGTGCCCGGTGTCTATTGATTGTCCTAGTTAATAAAGAGTTAAACAGAGCAGTGTGGTCTTTTATCTTTAATTTTTTTTAAAGGCATTTTGAAGGTGCTGGAGAGGGAAGGCCTGGTCCTAAGTGGTCATGTGGCTACCGCCATTCATCTTGGTAGTGACTATCTGTCAAAAGTGGCAAGAGTCCCCGTTAACAGCCCTGACCTGAGCGGTAATGAAGGGAGAGTGCACGGCAAAGTGTCCATTATCAGCCGGCCGGGAGCAGTAAATTGGAGCAGTTTGCTTCAATCTTGCTGCAAGTTGAAATGGAAGATGGGTGGGGATCAGCGAGAGGCAATTTTGTCCTACGATCACTTTTGTCAGATCACATCAGAGTGGCAACTCTGGTTCATGCATGATTTCAATTAACCAAGTCGGGCTGTGATGTTTCCACTACCGGGGGAAGCGTGTTTCTGGATCCGGGCTCCTCATTATTTCTTATTTAAGCCCACCTGCCCACACACAAGCAGGAGACTCTGTGGGAAATAAGGGGTGGACACTTGTGGACAATCACAGTGCGGGTCTGCCAGCCTCGTCCTGTCAGCAACGGTTACAGAATCCCGGGAGACGAGAAACGCACCCGGGTTTATTTGCAAATTTCCAGTTGCATACATCTGGTACTTGGGACCTTCAACACTAGACCTTAAATATAATGAATGCACATGTGATTTACTCTCTGCCAAAGCATTTCAGGTGGCAGTTTTAGAGGTGGTCAGGCCACAAGACTTGTGCTAAGTGACATCTACTCTGAAGCGCCACAAAAATCAGGGGAAGTTCAATGCCGGCACTTTAACTTGCTTGGGAAGTATCAGTCAAAGGCTTGTGAATTCTTGGCTCAGTGAGTTACTAAAATACATGCCCATGTTCATATGCATAACCATCTCTGTTTTCAAGGAATTTATAACTGGAAAGGAGAAATATCCATGCACTAGAGCTATGATGAAAGCAGAGAAATATCACTAAAAATAATAAAAAACACAAAGTTCTATAAAATGTAAAAGATAAGTGAATGGACGGACACACACACACACACAGAGGAAGCAGAGAGACATTTTAACCGCGTCTTCATGGCGGGTCAGGTATTTCCAGGTGAAGCTGAGGAGCAGTCGTGTACCCTTCTCTGCTGCTGTTTCGCCAATCACAGCTGCAGCTTGTAATGCCACTGATTTAGGAGCACGTTCCTCTGGTCAGAAGCAGGTGTTACTGTGCCCAGGAGTTTACTGGGCTGGGGCTCCAATCTCATCTGAGGCTTCGGTCGGCCTCTAAGTTCGCTCTCCTCACAGCTGTAGGACCAAGATCCCTGCCTTGCGGGCTGGTCGCTGACAGCCATTGATGGCCATAGTTCCCAGGCAGGTGAACTCTCCTCAATGACACTTGACTCTCTGAAGAGCAGCAGGAGGAAGCCTTTTGTAGAAAAGCCCTCTGGAGCTGCCTGTGTTCAGCCCCAGTCTACACCAGCTGTCTGTAGTCTAGGCCACGCAATGAAGCACTCTCCTTCCTCCTTTAAGTGCCCTTAACTGACCTCTCTCTGTGGAGTACTTCCCATTTTGCCAAAGGCCAGGACTTCCAGTGACTTCTTAAAAAGGAGGGATTGTGAGGCCCATGTTCCAATTCCTTTGGTGTCTGCAGAGACGCTCTTCTTGTTCTTGATGGTTTGTCTTTGTTTCATTTTTTTTCTCTGAATTGGTGTCTCAAAGATCCTAGGCTGGCCCTCAAGGTTCACAATTAAATCTGGACTCACCATCCTCTTCCATTATTGCCCTGTCCTAACATATGCCCAAGTTTATATTGAAACTGTTTGTTAAACTCCAATCCTGGCTCCACAAAAGCATACAAAAAGCAAAAATCACTTTTAGTGTCTACCATGCACTGTTTTAATCATTTCACACCTGCTAACATTCAATATATGGTTGCAGTCATTATAATGTAGATACATACTTTTTTATTCACTTTTGTAAGTTAGAACTTTTATTCAATTGTGCATGAGTGCGTGTGTGTGTGTGTGTATGTGTGTGTGTATGTGTAGAACCACAGGCGAATTCGGGAACCACCATGGACACCTCCACCTCCTTCTGCCCGGGGATTCACAGGCTCCGCCCTACCAGGACCAGAAGCGCAGGCCGTCCCCGCTTCCGCCTGGCGTCTATACGTGGGGTCTAGGATCCTAACTCAGGACCTTCTGCCTACAAGGTGGAGGCTTAACCCCTGAGCCACCTCTCCAGCCCTAGAAACCAAGTTTTTAACCTGACCTACCTTTGTGGAAATATAGAGGATGTATAGCAACACATAAAGACTATGCTGTGCTATAGACTTTAATATGGACTCAGCCTCTAACTATGCCTAACTTACAAGCCTCAGGAAAATCTTAGAAATGATCCGCTTCCTGATGATACAAGGACTGAATAATTCCTGGGGAGAGGGCACTCTCCCACATGCATGTTGCCTGCAAGTCGGGCAGTGAACGAGCTCCAGAGATGCAAATCGGTGACTCCTCATTCAGCCCGGGTGGAATTTTTGGTGCTGCAGCTGCCCTAGTCATCTGTACCTCTGTAAGAAACCCTGAATCCATACTCCTATAAGTACCCACAGCAAACTCACTGGTTCACTAAGCCACACCTGGGGGGAATCATTTCTTTTGTCCATCATCAATACCCTATATGAGATGAATAGACATTTGTTCGTGTCTCCCTGGGAAGAGTCACACAGTTTCATTTCCTTTCTCATCCTCGTGTTTACTTTCTGAGTTTCTCTCCTCCCTGTGGGAGAGAAGGTTCCAGTTCAGGGGAAACGGTCCCACAACTCATAGCTTTGAGTCCTGAGAATAAAAGGCCCAACCGCTCTGAGAAGATGAAGGCTGAAAGTCCAAGCGGGCAAAGTCATCTACCTTAGTCACGGTGACACGAAATGCTCAGACTAGGAATAGAAACCAAGTCACTGAAAGGCGTAGAAGCCCATATGATCACCCGAAAATGTCATCTTCTTCCAAAGTGTAAGTCCTAAACCATGGCCCACTTCAAGAGCCCAACCAATGGCAGCAACTCCTCCACCCACTTTAGACAATTGTCCTCCAATGTCAATGGAGCCTATGAAGCCATTCAATCATTAAGCAGCAGCAACTTGAGCTTTACTGTTTGTAAGGCTCTGTTCAGACAAGGGACCTGTCCTAAGCAGATTAAATTCTAAGGACTTTATCACTTACGACTAAGGATGGTCATAGGAACTCTATTGAACAGGGTAAAGGATATCAGAGGGAATTTAGAAGAGGTTATTATGGCTGGCAAATGTGTGTACCTGAGTTTAAAGACATCTTTGCAACCTCACATAGCTTTGCTATCATTTGCTTAATAAAATGGCATCAATTTGAACCAAGTGGCTTGAAGAACTTTCCCTGTCTAAAATATGTTCACTAAAGTTGGAATGTACTGTCAATTATCAAAGATAGGTATAATTTGATAGCTTGAGCATAAAGATTTTTTAAATCTCAATTGATCCTTCAAATGCCCCTGAAAAAATTCAGTATGAGTTCTTCAATGATATCTTTGCTCTGTTGCAGAACAAAATAACCTATTCAAAAATCAAGGTAGACATGTCTTGGGTAGAATTCAAGATCTGAAACCCAAAAGACCGGTGGCGTTTAAGCCACTCTGGGAACACTTTGTATGGATGTGCCTGCTTCTCAGCCAAATGAAACCCTTTACCTCTTCCCTCCTTCTTTTAGGGCTACTGTTTGGAAGAAGAGTGAAGTGTACATATGTAATGCATATGCTTATTATGAAGGTCAAAATTCTTGCAAAGTCAATGCTAAGTAATTAATGACCTTAGATGCAATCATCTGAAATAAGAATATAGTTTGAGTTTTGGTTTGTGAAAATAAATAAGAGAAAAGATCATAAACTCCTAACATTCTCTTCAGTGTGGACTGGGATTATTACATTTCATCATAGATTCATTCATTATTTATTTTGTTTCCTCATCTATTCTTTCATTCATCTATTTTTCATTTGTCCTATTTCATATTGCAATACCACCATGTACTAGAGTATTGGGGGTATTAAGTGCAGGAAAATAGATAAAGCTCAAACTAAGGAAGACGTTATAAAGCATGCTACGAATTTTACTCCTAAAAGTAAGAGACAATGTTGCAGGTACTCTGTGATAAATTCACAACTAAACACAGCTTAAGGTAGCATGGGGTTTTATTATGTCTTTTGATTGTTCAGTCACTATTCATAATCCAACTCGACAGAAGCATCCACGGCAACACTTGTGTCTGAGGGAACTGGCCACACCACATCCACAGGACTTGAGAGAGGGCAAGCTTCACTTGCCAGCCTAGCATGTCTGGCCAAGTGTACTGAAGAATGCCAACTTCTTAGTTCTATCTTCCACCTTATCCACCTGCCCAGCCTAGTACCACCAACCATGGTCTGGGTCCTTCCTGTCAATCATAAAATCTCCTGCAGGCTTGCCCAAGGCTCAACTCAATGACCAGTTTTTCAGAACCATGCCCAGAGCTTAAGTCTTCAATTTCCAAGTTGATCCCTGTATCCAATTATGACAGACAATTGTTAAGAGTTTCAAGCAAGCACTCTGATAATCAAAATCAAACTCATGCCAGATACAATAGTGTGCTGGGGAGGCTAAGACAGGAAACTGAAAGTCCAAGTCCTATCTGAACTACATATAAGAAAGAAAGAAAAAAGAAAGAAAGAAAAGAAAGGAAAGAAAGGAAAGAAGAAAAAAAAGGAAGGAAGGAAGGAAGGAAGGAAGGAGTAAGAAGGAAGGAAGAAGGACGGAAGGAAGGAAGGAAGGAAAAAAGAAGAAAGAAAGAAAGAAAGAAAGAAAGAAAGAAAGAAAGAGAAAGAAAGACAGAGAGAGGGAGAGAGGGAGAGAAAAAAGGAAAAAGGAGGAAGAAGAAAGAAGAAGAAAGAAAGAAAGAAAGAAGAAAGAAAGAAAGAAAGAAAGAAAGAAAGAAAGAAGGGAAGAACGGAAGGAAGGAAGGAAGAAGGAAGAAGGAAGGAAGGACGAAAGGGGAAGGAAAGAAGAAGGAAAGGAAGGAAGGAAGGAAGGAAGGAAGGAAGGAAGGAAGGAAGGAAGGAAGGAAGAAAGAAGGAAGGAAGGAAACAAGGAAACAAGGAAGGAAGGAAACAAGGAAGGAAGGAAACAAGGAAGGAAGGAAAGAAACAAGGAAGAAAGGAAAGAAGGAAGGAAGGAAGGAAGGAAGGAAGGAAGGAAGGAAGGAAGGAAGGAAGGAAGGAAGGAAGGAAGGAAGGAAGGAAGGAAGGAAGGAAGGAGGAAAGAGAAAAAGAAAAAGAGCAGATTGATGTCAGGTAAATTGACTGCAAAAATGTTAGCAAAAGTGTTCTGGAGTTCACTTGAGAAATGAGGGTTATTTGGCCTAAAATACCAGT
Organism: Typhlomys cinereus; assembly: GCA_023101885.1. Classification (NCBI taxonomy): domain Eukaryota; kingdom Metazoa; phylum Chordata; class Mammalia; order Rodentia; family Platacanthomyidae; genus Typhlomys; species Typhlomys cinereus. The sequence continues at coordinate 14,348,903 of JALPQD010000009.1, forward strand.
TGCTAGTATGGATAGATGTAAATGTCACTTAGACCTCAGAAACTTACCAAATCACCTATTACTTACTACTTGCTAGAGAAAGTGAGGATGAAGTTTTGAGAAGGATCCTTGAGTTTTTGCCATAAGGAAATTTAGTTAAATACATGTTCTTTAAAAAGATGATAAGAGCTAGAAGAATGACAGTTACAGAGAGAAAATTATGAGCTGCGTTTAGACATAATGTTCTTGATATGCTTGTGAGACATCAAAATAAATAGTCAAGTTTGAAGTTTGCCATGGGGTCTGGGGAAAAAATTAGGACAGCACAGAGAAGTACAGCCTATTTGAAGAAGTGAAAGAAAATAATCTCACCCGACCTTGGTGAATGGTGAAGGGAGGGGGGAGTGAAAGACAGATACAAAAGAACAGGAAAAACTCCTGAAAGGAGGAACCATCGGAGACTGGAGACTATGCAATCTCAGGTACCAAGAGAAAATGAACACCACTCAGAGAGTTACCACATGGCACCAGAGAGGAAGACTGGAATGACCTTAGAGGTCATTCAAGACAGTTCATTGGCACAGTGGAGGAGGCGGGAGTTAGATCAGAGTCAGCCAGAGAAAGCCTGTAATGTGAAGAGGGAGGGTCTTTCTGGATGGGGAAATGGTAGGGAAAAGGAAAAATATAAGGTAAGATTTGGATCGGGAGTAGGTTTTTACAATGAGAGAGATGAGAGTATGCTTGAGAAAAAGAGACGTTGAGTAAGAGGAAGGACAACGAGAATACAGGCTGGGGAGAGGCACGGAGATCCCCACTGTGGGGCGGTCTCAGAAACAACAGCAAAGTACAGGGCACACACTGGCTGCCCTGGTTTTGGATGGAGAGAGAAGTAGATAAGGACAGATACAGGTGGGCTTTTGCATGTTGGGGAAGGTTCTTGTGCTCTTTGGGGAGTTCTTTTGAAAAAGAAAACAGCCCAAGTCTTTTATACACACTTAGGACACCCTGTCCCTACAATACAGCCAGTGACAAGCACCCACTCAAGGTCATGAAAAAAAAAAATGGATGAAATGACTAAATAAATTGATCTCATGAGAAACTAAAATAGTAACTGCTGGAATGGCACTGGGAGTAAGTTTCATTTCTGAAAATTCACAGTAAAGATTCAATTAACAGAATGGTTGCTTAAAATTAGTTGTAAACTAGGCTTTAAAAGCTAACCAAATACTTGGAGCTGATTGTTTAGCTCCTGCCCTGAGGTATAACTAGATGAGCTGTATAGCTAATGTGGAAAGTTAAGACTCTTCATTTCTGTTTCCGTGGCATTCTTTGAAATGATGTGTAAATCAGAACCAGCTGAATTAAACAGGTGATGCCTAGCGCTTGAATACAATGATTAATGGAACCCACACAGTAATTTATGGGAAAATGCTATTGAGCTTGGATATCATCATGACCATTTTTACCAGGTACTGTAGTTCAATACATGTATAAGACCTTTTCTAAAAAAATACAGGACAGATTTACATTATCTATTTTTCCCACACTATCAGCCGTAGTAAACACTGTTCTAACCACTCCTGGTATTAGACGTCCTTATCACACATAGTTGATAGTCTTATAGTATTGAGATATTTTAGAGTACTGAAAAAGGAGGAAAAAAATCAAAGAAATCAAAATAGAGAATTTTAAATACTATTTCTGTGTGTGTGTGTGCACATATGTGTGCAGTTGTGTGTATGTGTATCTACGTGTGTGCATGTGTACATGTCAGGCATCTCCCTCAACCTCCCTCCACCATATTTTTTGAGATAACATCTTTCACTGAACATGGAGCTTGCCACGTCAGCTGGATGTCTGGCCAGCAAGCCCTGAGGATCCTCCTCCCAAGTGCTGAGATGACAGACATGTACCCATGGTGTGTGTGGCTTCCCAGGTATGTGGCAAGTGTCTGAATTCAGAGCCTCACGCATATGTGGCAAGAACTTCATTGACTGAGTCATCTTCTAGTCCTCAAATGTGTGTATCTGAGCCTAAAAAAAGCATAGAAATAGATGAAAAATAACCCAAAATAATTTTTTCACAGCTGCCTATTTCTATACTACTTTAAAAAAATATCACTACTAGCTTTTCAGATTTGCTTTATGCCGTTTAAAAGAGTTGGATTCATAATATACAAAGAAGTTTATTTGATATATAGTGCAGAGCCATAAACCATATTTTATGCACAACAGTGATTAAATGTGCGGTTGATATATTTCACTGAGATGGAAACCATGTCGAAAGGCTTACATTTTGATAACTTTCCTTTTGGGGGGCATTTCTAAATTATTTAAGTTGAAGAATAAAATGACTTGTTTGTGAATTTACATGCTCTTTTTAATCATCCTTGGGTAATGCTGATACGGCAAAGACGCTAAATTACAGGCAGCGGTGGGAATCTACTGTGGTAAAAGATGCAGAATCATTTTGTGGATGAGTCCATGAGGAATATTCTGCTCAAGGAGTGGAGACAGAAGAAAATTACCCAACTCATGAAGCGCACATTAAGAGCGTAGTCAGCTGTTGTGAATGCATATCCAACAACAAACCATTATGTATCTGTGGTTTAATTACATGTGCTTATCACACACCTGTACTGGAGAGAGAGTGACTGCTGTTTGCTTTGCTTGTGGTTGCCTCTATCAAAACAGCATCAGCGTTAAGCAGCTCATCAAGGTTACGTATAATGTCTCTGGCTTGGATGTGTAAGTCTTTTTATTTTGCGAACAGCCTAAGTCACGGGTGGTGGGGCATTAAGAAATATTTTGATCGAGTTAGCAAATAATTTCTAGATTTAAAGATAGAGTGAGTTTTATAGACATGGGCAGACATCAGCAAATCACTAAGGCATTGTAATTCAAACTGCGATTTAGGAAGGGAAAAAAGTTGGCTCCATTGAAATCTTTTCTAGAGTTCCATCTTTCAAGAGTATTAACTGCTTTCATGGTGGTGGTATTGTTTGCAGAGTGCTTTACGTTAGGGAAATCTTGAACTTCTGAATAATTAATAACAGACAATTTTTACAAGTCACTTTGTATCAGTAATCTAAATTGTTTGCGATCACCCTGAATAAATGCAAATACTAAAACACTATGTAGAAAATCACATTTTAAAAGTAAGACTGTATATAGGTAGTGCAAATAACTTTTAAAAGGTCACAATGGCTCACAAGTAAAAACTTTGATGGAATGATTTCATTTGAATTCATCATCCAAACAGGTTACTGTCATGAGTCAGAGTTCAAAGTGACTGGATATTCTGCATGCTTATTCTTAAAGCATCTAGACATCTACTGCCTTCTTTAATTTCACCATTGTCCATGCTTCAGTGAATCTTTCCACAGCACTCTTTTAATCCATTCTCTGGTCCTTGCTTTCCAAAAGGAAACAAGTGAACTCATACTACAGCAGACCACACAACCCCATTGAACAGAATCCTATTACCATAATGAAAATAATACCATTGCGGAAGAATAAACAACAAATGGTGTCTAATGCCCAGAGAAAATTAAAATTCTATTTGGGATTCCCACAGGGTCTTGCACCAGTCCCACAGATGAAGTTTGATAGCTTCTCGGGAAGATAAAAGCTTAGTAATAAGAGGTTTGGACCCATGAAAAATATGATAATAATAGCAAAAGGAGAAGGATTAAATAATATTATTGATTTATGGTAGACACAGCAAGGAACAGATGGCAGCATGGAAAGAAATACAGTCATTTTAACAGAACTTCTTAATGTGAAACAAATATGAATTGTATTTTTAACAAACCAAAACAAGAAAAAACTCTAGTCTTTGATAAGAATTGTATTTTATAATGAACCAAAACAAAACAAAAAAATTCTAGTCTCTAAAGTGAAAGCAGATTTTTAGAAATACAAATAAGTTCCTAATAAATTTTCTTAGAATAAAAGATAGCATGAAATAGAAACATAAAGCAATTTTTTTTAGTTCTTGCTCCTGATGTCACAGTTTAAGGATTCTGTAATCCCTTCATTTACGAAATTAGAGACTAAATAAATTGACCATTCTTTCATAATCCACTTAGCATCTAGAGTAGTTTTGCCTTCTCTTATTTTTTACACAGGTTATTTGTCAACTATTTAAAAATATTTTTGTTCAACTATTGCACCAGATTTTTCTTGAGAATCACTTTTTACAATGAAATTGTCCACGATGACTGGAATAATGGGTGATGCTTTAGAATTTAGATTATCTCTACAATGTCTATTACATATTTTTGCAAGTCAGCAAATTATTTCATTTTTTTTCTCTCCCTAGTATGGAAATTTAATCTAGGTATTTATTTCATTTTCAGTAACCTACTTGAAGAAAGACTAACTACCCTTCAGTAGATGCTATTACATTATGCATTCAAAACTGATACAATAAATTATGTAATCTAGCAAGAATTATTAATGGTTTATGGGTACAAGGCAACCATGAAACTTCAGCCATACACATCAGAATATCATTTTTCTGTTTTCCATCAGTGAATGAAAAGCACCCCAGAGAACCTGTGTGTGCACAGTCCCATTGAATGCTTCTCTTTCCTGAGTCATTGTTAAGAAAGGGCAATGATATTCAGGCTCCTGAATTGGCTTCTAGTGTGTGCCATGAACCTCCTGCCTTCCAAGAGCAGTTCACTGATACTCCAAAGTTATAACTGTACAGGCCAATGGTAATCTGAAGAGGGCCGTTCTGATGTGCATGTATAGTGGCAGAATGAGGAGACCGTCTTATGCTGCTATACTATGCTAGGAACAGAATCTTCCAGCTCTTGTCTCCTCTAGTTATTGGCACTGCCTGTGAATAGAAAACTTAATTATGATAAAAATCATTGAACAGATTCTCAAGTCATTAGTAGAAAGTTATCATTTTAGAATCAGCAAGATGGTGTTGCAGAAGTTAAGAGCCTCTGCCGGTGAAATGTAACGCGGGAGATCTGGCTATGGTAAGTTATAGGCAGCCCAGGTGGACAGCAAGTCCTACGAGAGAGTAGAAAACATGAGCTTGTTGGACCATCCATCCGTCCTTACACTTGTGTGACTTCTTCCTGCCTTGCTTTTCCATGCCAAGGATGTAGATTTAAGTTGCTGGGTCAACAGAATTTAGTTTACCACAATAGTCCTGTGGGGAGGCCGGGTGAGGAGGGTTTGTGACACGCTGAGGCCTTTGTTAAAACACTGAAAGAGCTCAGAGGGAGCATACTCCTGTGTCCCCTGACCTCATACCCTTCCTTGTGAGTTACCAAGCCGTTCATCTCCAACCATGTGAACCTACGAGCAAATGTTCAGAATTCTGAGCTACATGAAATGGATTCCGAAAAGCATGTTTTACAGGAACAAGATCCTATAAGAGAAATCCAGGAAAGCTTAACACCAGTTTGGTTCTAATTTCTTCGACCTGTGCTCACAGCAATTATATGGCACCTCAGAGTCTCAGAGGAACACTTCCTAGTAAACACTTGACTCAAACGAAGCCCAGCCTCCTCAGCTTGGTAAACAAGCCCTGTCCCAATTCTTCCAAAGATTTATTGTGGTTTATCTTTATGGACACATTGATATTCTAAGAATATAAAACCTGCTTCTCTCAGGGCACTGTGAATCAGCATTTTCATCCAAGCATTTTAAACCAAGAGATGAATGCATCCTTAAACGAACACTTGAAGACATCTTGTTAGAACTCATCAATCTGCCCTTTTGTAGTGTCCAGATCAGGATCTTTTAGTGTGCTAGAAGACAATAAGGTTTTTTTTTCATGCCGGGTGCCAATTCATTGGTCTATGATGGGGAATTTCAGATAGAGTAATAGATTCATAAGTGAAAATAAAACTACTTTGCAATTTGGTTTAATTTCTCAGAATAGTGTAGGTAAACAAAAGGTGTAAATTATTAAATGCTGGATAGTGTGTTGTACTGTATAGGGTTGAACTGTGTTCCCAAAGCACAGATTCCACACCTATGAATGACCTTATTTATCAATTAATTGTAACCACCATTACCCTTGGACCAACCATGACCTTATTTATAAACAGGGTCTTTATCAGAGAAGGGGGATGGAGATGTGGATACAGGGATAAAGAGCATATGTGCTCATGTCCACATGCAGGTACACACACACACACACACACACACACACACACACACGCACGCACACCCTATCTCGAATACACAAGTCAGCATGAACCAGACTTTTCCATTCTTCCTGAGATGCAGATAAGGAACACCCACTTGTTATTTGGAGAATTCCTTTTAATTTCGCAAAAGTCCTAAGACATTCTATTTACCTCTCCTCGTGATATTCAGACTCTTTTCATTTATCTTCATTGTCACCTAAAAATCTCTGGCAACTTAAAAAGAAATAATCACATTGGAAGTCAGAAGCCCGTAATTGTTTGCAGTGGAGTTCAGATTTTACACGAAGTTATTCATCTCATATTGGAAGCTGCAACTTTTCCATCCCCAGGTGTCTCCAGATTAATCTTCAATGTAAATGGGAACTGGGTTTTCTATGGACAATGAATATGTCAATCCTTTAATAACATGGGTGTATTAAATTTTAAAGTTTCTCAGGAAGAGAGGAAATATTTGTGGGGAGTGTGTATGTTTGTGTAATGTTAGCAGTATTGGAAGTTTCCAAAATTCTTATTTTTGGTAGTATAAGTTGCCTATATTTTCTTACAATGAGTATGAATTATTTGTTTAATTTTTTTAAAAAAAGAAAAATTAGTAGGGCGTTGCCTACTACGTTTTTGCACTTTTCTAGATTAGATATTTGCCTGATCTATCATGGTACCAGGGAAATAAGGCTTCCACAGTCTCCTTGCCTTGAATTTTTTTCCTACACACACACACACACACACACACACACACACACACACACACACACAATAGAGGAGTTGGCTTTATCAGCAATGAGATGTAAAGGAGACATAAATCATGGGTGTAGCTGACATTTAACCAATTCAGATTCCTGTCACACACTTTCTATTTCAAGTGTGTCCTGGGAGTTTCCATTTAGAAGAAGCAAGCCGTCTGTGATCAGTGACCATCCAACAAAGGCCATCTTACCTTGCAGCTCCTGAATGTCCATCAGATCACAGGCCAGTGTGATGTGAATAAGTCTCACATATGAGCTCCGTGTGACAGCCCTCGCTTCAAGCCCTACTCTCTGAAAAGCCAGCTCTACATAGAGTCTCCAGTGGGAAGCTATTCTGGTTGTCGCATAGCACTGTCAGTTTCTGTTGTTGTTTGGTTTTTTCCAAGTGTATGTGTATGTGTATGGGGGTGGGGGAGGTATATGTACATATATATGCATATCTGCATGCATGTGGGTGTGCAAGGCCTGAAGTTGACAGAGGATGTCTTCCAACATCACTCTCCACTTTTTTTTAATCATTGTTGCAGAGTTTCTCAATTGAACCCAGAGTTTATCTTGGGATTCTGCCTGGAGATTATCTGTCTTTGGCTCCAGTGCTAGAATTCCAGGCAGCCACCACACCTTTCCCCTTTTATACCGGTTCTTGGAATCTGAATTCGTGCTTTTGAGGGCAAAGGTCTTATCCACTGAGCCATTTCTCTATCCCTGGCACTGGAGGGTTTTTTAAAACCCTAAATATTTCCAGTCTTGCAGAACAAATGACCCATGAGTCCCTGAGAGACCCAGACCTCCTCTGTCCACCACTCTCCCCACATTCTTGCTCACTCTGTTCTAGGACTCTTTCAGTCTTTCATAAGTGTCACAACCCTTCCTTGCCACAAAGCATGCCCATATGTAGCAGTTTGCTATACAGACAGCTCAACCTTGTGCGTTCTCAAATACCCACAGTCAAACTCACGCAGCTTAGAAATATCACATGAACAATTCCACAGATAAAGAATTCATAACTTTTAAATTTAGCACCATTCTATTCCAACCCACTTGGCACATAAAATCCCACACTGACCTGTGTGTCCATGTTGCCTCTGCTACCCACCCACTAGTGACTTTTCACCATCTTGGACATGAGATTGACTTTCATGGTAAACACTGATGAACGGCGATACCTGAGCCATTCACACCCCTTCATCTCATTGCATGACTTTGTATTACTATTTCATCATCACAAGAAGAGTTAAGGAGAGTGTAACAAGACAACAGTTGTACAGTCAAATAGACACACACACACTCACTCACACACACACACACTCCCTATCTAGTATGCAGCTACAGTGTATATAAATATACATGTATAGTAATAGATAGGATTAAGTACTATCTTTGGCATCCACTGAAGATCCCGCAAGTATCTCCTGAGGATCAGTGACCATTTTACTTTTCCCTCTGCCTGTAATTCTCCTCTCTTCCTTTTCATCAAAAGAATTCCAACTTACTTTTCAAGTTACTTACCTTTCAGGTTTCCTCTTGTTTTCTGAGGAAACTACACTCCCCACTACACACACTATTAGCAGTCTACACCTATGCTATCGTAACATTCCATTGTATCCTAGCACCAACCAGGAGTGTATTTTGATAGTTAACGTGATTGTTTAATTAATGCCTATTGTATTTTCTAGCATCTACATTTCATGAAGGCAAAGGTAAGCTGAGCCCTTGCTCTGGGTGGTGCTGAAGTTTGATCCAGGACCTCACACAACCTGGGTAGCTACCTACCAATCAGCCATATCCCCAGCCCTTTCATTTTCGTGTTTTTTACTTCAGGACTAAGTCTCAAGGCCAGAGTGGCTGTGAGTTCAGTGTGTAGCTCAGGATGGCTTTGAACCTGCAACTTTTCTGCCTTAGCTTCCCTAGTGGCCACTAGGCCCCACTGGGTTTGTTGTTTTGTTTTTCTTCAGGGCTGAATCATTGATACTCAGATATGCCCAGCACACATCTGCTTCTACATCAATAATCAGTAGGTAAATTTATGAATGAATAATTTGGCAATGCAAACTTTTCAATAAGTGCTCACATGAGTTAGACACACTTGGTGTTTTTCCTGAATATTTCCTGTTGCTAGGACTGTCAAAGGCCAACCCTGAACTGTTCCCTCCCCCATATACTCCTTGCCTCCGGGACTGGAATGTCTTCCTATCAAACTGGTGACTTCAAGGAAAGTGACGTTAGAATACTTCAAGCTGGCATCTGCCGGTAACAGTGGGGAGACAGGCCCTTCTCATGACTTTGGAACCTCCCTCCACAGCAAAGGCAGGGGCCAACCTTGCTTACAGCTCTGCTGAGCCTTTCATACCTCTTGCAAGCGTCAAGCTTGACAAGACAATTATGGAAATGAGAAACCTCCCACATACATTTCAGAAATGAACTGGGAAGCCTGGAAATTGTGAGTCCTGCAAGATACAGGAACTTGCCACTCCCTGCTGGAAGGCAGCTGTTTATGTTTGCTGCAGTCTGCAAAATTGCAGCCCTAGAGAGAGCTCCTGATTCAATATGCATTTAAGAGACCTGAGTATATTATTCCTTCCAAAGTCAGTTACAATTGGAGTCACTAAATTGACTCCACATCTTCCCATCTTGGGCAGTGACAGAGGAATAGCAAGTTTTTTTTTGTTTTTTTTTTTGTTTTTTTTACTAAAATGTTCATTTTTAACCAAGCCCTCTTTGAAGATTTCTCTCTCAGAGATGCCAAGGACACGATCTTTGCTTTAGAAGAGATGGCAGAACACCAGCAAATCAATGCTGGAGTCCAGGTGCTGCGGTCAGCACCTCAAGCGCTCATTCAGCACTTCTGTCCTTCTGCCAGCAGTGTCATGCAGAATTGAGGGCAGAATTTATTGTAAATGTAAGGCAACCCACATCAGGAAGGAAGCCTCACGCGTACCTGCGGGTATGTGTGAATGCATGGAGGGCGGAGCAGAGGCCCCCATGGTCCATACCAACTATATCCAAGTTCATGATCCTCATCATGGGTCTCTCACAGTATAAAAATGCTTTGGGGGGAGGGGGGATAGAGAGATGGCCTGGAGATTGAGCTTTTGCCTCAAAAGCAAAAGGACCTAAGCTTGGATGCCAGATGTCTTGTAAAAATACTGGGCAGAGATGCTGGTAGCCTGTACTTCCAGCCCTGAAAGGAGACTGGGAAACTCCAGAGCAAAGTAATAAGGAGGTAAAGCAATCCAGGATGATTCCCTGATATCACTCTTAGGCCTCCACAGGCACATACACTCGTGTCCTCTATGTCATACATATGTACACACACACACACAGGCATGCATACATTCATATGTGTGTGTGAAAGAAAAATGTTTTGATGTCGCCTATCCAATCTTCCTACTAAGCACTCTCTGGTGATCCAGAGTTGGATTTCTCATCTGCTTACTGTATGGCTTACTTAAGATGGCTTCGGGGAAAGCCCAGCATCTTCCCACCCTGTGTCTGTGTCTTCTCCAGCAGAATCATTCCACACGGGGTTGTTTTGAGAAATGTCATGATAATGGATAGCTAGACAATGAAAGGCCAGTAAGGCGAAACATGAAAAGTTGCAGGATCAGACCCTCCATCAATTTGGTTTCATTTGGTTTGCATGGATGAAGGACGCGTGCAGCAAGGACCACATCCTCCAAGTTACTGGTGCCATATGCTGAAATGACGGCTGCTCTTTGCTGAGTCATTACTACGTGACAAGCACTGTTCAGAAAGCTGCATGTGAGTCAGGTCAGGTGTCACCAGTCCTCTGAGACATCTCTTTTTTTGTTATCCCCGTCTTATTCCTGCAAACACAGGTTCAGAGAGACTAAGTAGCTTATCAAAGGTCAAATACCTGGTGGATGACAAGTGGGTTTGTGACTTGAATCCAACCTGTGATCCACAGTCTTTACACTTAGTTAATTCTTATCTGAAACTTCTATTTTTACCTTTGAAACAAGCTAGGGCCAGTGATATAGCTTGGTGGGTGTTGCATGGTTGCTGATAAATGACCGAAAAATGGCTTAAGGGAACAAGGAGTTTATTTTCTTACTGATAGTCCGGTTACAGTTTATAGTTCAGCTTGACAGGAGAGCACGCACCAACACCAGGGCCAAGGGAACTGGCTACATCATCTACGTAATGGCTGAGAGAGAGATGATCCATACTTGCCAGACCAGCATGTCTAGCCAAGTATACACAAGGATGCCCACTTCCTTAACTGACTCTCAGTATTTTATTCATCTGTTCAGGGCCTAGTCCCACCCATCATAAGCTGGGCTCTCCCCATCAGCTAGACAATCTCCTGCAGGTTTGCTCTAGGTTGAACCCAACCACTAATTCTCCACAAATGTGCCCAGAGCTCAAACCCTCAACAGTCAAGTTGACACCTATGCCTAACTATGACAGTGGGTAAGTGCATATCTGCAAACCTGGCAACCTGAGTTTGATCCAAAAGAAAACTCACATGGCGGAAGGAAAGAATGGACTTCTGAAAATTGTCTGACCTCCCCCATGCACCGTGACATATAAGTGTATTCTCTCCCTTTCTCAAATACAAAGTACATAAAATGGTTAAAATTTCAAGCTATTTTGCAGAATTTCAAAACTTCTCATGGAGAAGTGCTACAGAGTTATATATGGAGGAAGCTCTGAGGCCATAAAGTTTCCCTACAGTTATACAGGTACTTGAATGTGATCTTTTAGTCTGCATCTTGGATAAACTTTACCCACACTCACATAACATCATCCCTACCCTCACCCCTGAGTTCAGCAGCAACCTTTGTCCCTCCAGATAACCAAGGTGAAACCATTCTACGAAGACTATGTATCTGCTGTCAACTAAGTTTTAGGCTTGTAGGTTGCTTAGGAACTAGAGAAGAGCATTTTAGAATCACAGTTCCCAACCAGTACAGACAGCGTTCCCACCCGAATGCAAATTGTCTAGCCTTATCCTCTAATATGTCTGCTGAAGCCTCAAAACATTCAATATTATGTCAGTCTCTTCAGATCAGGCACATGCAAGAAGAAAGAAGCTGATTTTGCTACCACATGTTCCACTAAATTTCCCCCTGACACTTGCTGAACTTAAACTGCCTCAAATGGGAGAAGACAGCCTTACAGGACACTCCGGGTCTAATCTGCTGTGAGAAATGGCATTGCTCAGCCCAGCCTGCTTGGCCAGAGAACGTGACTTACAAAGGATGCTCCACCACACAGTTGATGAGATATTCATCTTGCTGCAGCCCAGAGAAACAATTTATTAAAAAGATCTGTTTATAAGAGATGTTCAAGACACGTAGGGAAGGAGAGAGAAGCAGGGGCTTGAGGCCAACGTTTGAGAAAACACTCGGTCACCTTCTCATATTTTAACAAATTCTGCTTTCCTCTCTCCTCATGTGGGTGGATGTCAAAGAGAAGAACCAGAAGAACTCCCTCTAGAAACTCTGAATATTTATATAAAGCCTATCTGTGTCCTACTGTCTGACAAAGTCCTGATTTTAACTTCTTTGTGAAAATTCTTCCCCTTGAGCCCTCCTCCAGCTCGAAACTTTCTTGGCAAAATGATAAAAGCCATTGTGTCCTGCTAGGTAGACTTTTTGCAACTTCCAAAGGTGAGAAAATGTTATTTTTCCCCTTTTATGCTTTGTAGTTCACTGGCTAATATTCATCATCTTGTCACACATAGAGGTGATTACATTCATAACGTTAAATACACTCCTAAGAAGGGGGCTGTGGTTATGGTTGCTGCAGCTTTCCGTAGATCTCCAGGTACTTGCAGACCTGTGTATTCCCAAGAGCAGTCTCCCTAGGTGCGCCCCTTCACTCTGACTTGTAACAAAAAGTCTGCACCACAGCTACTTGTGGCTTTGGAAAGACAGGGTAGGTAGGTTGCTTTGGGATATCTCTTACAATATTTTCCATGGACATCTGAAAAGATATGGAAAGAATGGCTATAGTATCTTTTATAACATGTAAACATACCTCCACATGCTGGCTGCGAAAGGCAGATGCATATTTTTAATTTCATTTCAACAATCCTTGTGCAATCATCATAACACAGGCCTAAGTAATTCTGTCAGGAGTGAACTGTAGGCAACGTTGGGAGTATTTCAAATGCCTCTTTTAGGAGAACTACGAATCTCCAGCTCTTACCAGTGGTCCAGTTTTTTGACATTGTGATACAGTGTGGTACAGCGTGATACAGTGAGTGCATGTTCCATCATCAATCAACTAATAGGCATAGACACATCTCATTTTAAGTTTGTGACTTTATGTTGAACTGAACTCTCAGCCCATGGGCTGAAGGCTGGAAACTAAAGTCGGTAACCAAGAATATTGCCCTCCTGGCTTCTCCCCATACTTAATTTTTTTTTATTTTGAAAAACCCAGACTTGGATGAATATTTCCAAAAAAAATTACTATCAGTGGTAACACTCTCATACTTTATACACCTACTCTAGGAACACGATGGTATTTCAGTGAAATTGGGCTTCTCAGAACCTTCAATGGTGTGGTGCTCAGTTCCCCCAAGTGATAATCTTTACAGTGGAAATATCCTTCTTTTTAAAAATTCCAGGTAATCAAAAAACAAAAGCCAACTCAACTGTTAGCACAGTCCCAATTCAGTATGCTGGCTGACCCCAGGACGTTAGCACAGTCCCAATTCAGTATGCTGGCTGACCCCAGGACATTAGCACAGTCCCAATTCAGTATGCTGGCTGACCCCAGGACGATGAACTCTGTAGTTAAACATCTAAAGGTGGAAAGTCAGCATGTGATGTAAGCAGACATCAGGATGATTGCTGCAAACTTCCCACAGTGCACCCTGGTGCACATATTTGGTGACTATAAATCTTTTCTGTGAGTCCTGCTACTCTATCGAGCTCCCTTTTGCTGCCTCCTGTCTGTCTTCTTGTGTTTTGGCAAAAACTGTGTTCACCTCTGTCCTATAGTGTGGGTATTCCCCACTTCTGAATCCTCTTAGGGTTGTGCTCTCTACCTGGAATTTTGCTATGTTTTCAACCTTCATGCCCATTGAATGCACACACACAAACATGAAAAGCGGGAAGATTCAGCAATTTTTGCAAATCTCTTCCAGTATCATAGTCTTCCTACCTTCCTTTTTCCCTTCCTTTCTTCTTTCTGCTTAGGATTGAACCCAGGGTCTTATGCGTGGTAGGCAAACACTGGGCCATTGAGCTACACTCCCAGCCCTGTGCATATTTCTTGATCCTTCCAGCCAATTCTCCCAGACAAGTTTGTGCACTTCGAGCTGAGTCACGTGTCTTCTCCTGTCTCTTAAGGGGTTCTGAAAAATTATTATTCCACTTAGTACATACATTACAGTGCTCTGCTTCTGTGTTCTGTGCTTCCTCCCACAAAACCTCAAAGCCCTTGAAGGACAGAAACTGCACCCCCATTTACTCCTGCACCCTCCAATGTCCAGGAATGTCCAGATGGCGACAGACGGAGCAACTAAGAAAAATGTGTGTGTCACTGTATCCAGAATCTCTTGGTCTTAGTCTAGGCAGCTAGTAGCACAGAAAGCAACATGGTCTCCACCTACACTAGGTCACCTAGTAGAGACCCTCTCCGCCTCTTGCCATTCTCTCCACCAAAGCTCCATGCAAGTCCTGGGATGTTCAGCTACCATGGCAGAATGTGATTCTATTCCTGTGGCATTTCTGTTTTATTTTAGAACTTACTTTACTAGCTCCAGGCTGAGTTGGTTTGAATACGACTTCCAGTTGAATGTTGTTCTAATCACAAAGTTCATCAGCCAGAAACATCCTTCAAAGGCACAAAGAGTTAAGTGTGTAATTTTCTTAATAAGACTGGAAAGGCAGAGCATCATTTTTCCAACCACGGCATGCTCTGTGACACCATGTAATTTCAGGGTATCTATACTTTGCTGGGAAAAGAAAAAAAAAAAAAAAAAAAAAACAGTACCTAGTTTCTTTCTGAAACTATTTTTGCTGCTAGAAAAAAAAAATCATTTGCTCTGTCACAATTATGGCAATACTTCTTATAGTTAAGACATGACTTTGAGACTTTATCTAACCTTGCAGATATGCTCTACCCTTAACATATTAAAAGAAGGGAAAATAATTATTTCTGCATCTACAAATTCCAATTTAAAAACTATATTCTGTTGTGAAACATAATATTTTTCTAGCCCTAAGTTTGTGTGTGACTTCAGAGTTCAGAGTGCTAACCATTGGATTGTGGAACCTTCTTTAAGACTTTTGCTTTCAGTATATACAAGTGAATAAACTTAAACTAAAAAAAAATTAAATCTAAAGAATTCCAAACTTCAAAACAACAGATGCAAACATGGTGCAAGAAGTGGAAAAGTCTAGACATGGTGCAAGAAGTGGAAAAGTCTAGTCCGACCTCATGTGATGGGAGAAGTTGAGATTCAAGCTCACTGAACACACTGCATAAAGTTTCAGGGAGCTGAGGAGATAGCTCAGTGGGTGTAGTGATTGCCACCCAAATATGAGGTCCAGAGTTCAGATCCCCAGCTCCCACATAACAGCCAGGGGGCAAGGCATGACTGCCTGTTTGTAAACCCAGTACTCAGGAGATGGAGATCGGGAATTCCAGGGAAAAGTTAGCTAGCTAGACTAGCCACATTGATGAGCTCTGGGTTCAGCAAAAGACCCCGTCTCAGTAAATAAAATGGAGAGCAATGGAGGATGCCAGGTTCTGGCCTCCACATACACATACAACATATATGCACAACTGCATACTCATGTCCACATATATGTACATGCACTCGTACATGCATGTACACCATGTGCACATACATATGCAAAATACATAAATAAATAATCATCTTCAGATTATGTGTACAGGTAGAGTACATATGATGAATAGAAAGAACATCATAAAAGACCTTCATTTACATCTGATATCTTATTCTGTATATGCAAAATCTCTAAAATTCCACACAATTCTGGTCTGAAACATCTTAGATAAGGTAGACTCGACTTGTGATAAGTTTATCTATATTCATAGATAAATGATTTAAACTCTTAATTCTAATCTCATTTATTAGCTTAGGGTGTATTTCAAGCATGAGGCTGCCTTGGACTTAAAAATGCAAAGGGGAATTTGAAACTTTCTGCTTTCTTGTTTCTTTCTGTTCTGGGTTGTCTTTACTTACTGTTTTCCCCCCACTTGCTAGTTTTTCTTTGCCTGTTTTCATGTGTGCGTGTGTGTGTGTGTGTGTGTGTGTGTGTGTGTGTGCGTGTGTGTGTGCATGAATGCGTGTGCTTGCATGTGTGTGGGGGTATGTGTCTGTGCTAGTACCCACATGGGTATGTGGAGGCTCAAAGTTGCTATCAGAAATCATCTTCTACCTTACTGTTTTAACTCTGGATCTTTAACTAAACCCAGTGTCATTGACAGAGCTAGACTGGTTAGCAGCCTGCTCTGGGGATCCCCGGTTTCCGCCTTCCAAGGCTGGAATCATAGGTGGGCTGCCATGCCTACCGGACATTTTCTATAGAGGCAAGTCTGAGCTCCAGTCTTTTTGCCTGATCAACAAGCATTTGAACTGCTGAACCCCATCTCCAACTTCCCCCTCCCACCCACTTTTTAAATTTTCACTTGTGTTTGGTTATTCCAAGGTTCCCAATGAGACAATAGATAAACCTAAAGGTTTTAGAATTTAAGGACAAGTTCACCTGATACTAGAGAGAATATTTTTGTTTTTCTTTAACTGGCTTGCCAAGTTACCTTTCATGGATTCTCTCTGTTGTTTTATTTATTTCCTTCGCTGCTTTTTAAGGATACAAACTTACTTGTGAATCTGATGGGCTGAATTGTGAAGTAGAATACAAATTAATGTAATCTTTCATCGCATTCTAATCGCTGTTACCACGGTTAAATACAACACGATATACATACGGCACTTTTTAAGTGCACACACATAAGCCCACATATCTGTGTTTATCTTTAAGGGTATAGCAAGCTGTTCATTTTTTTACTGCTGTAAAGAAAACATACATTAAGTATGGTATTAGAAGAATGATCAATGTCTCAAAAGTACCTGCATAGAACTGTATAAAAATCACTATGGTGGGAAAGGTAGGTGGCCATAGAGAAAGAATGGCTTGGGTTTCACTGTGAGATGTGGAGATGAAAATAAGAACACAGAAGCAGAGCACTGTAATGCTCTGGAATAATAATTTTTCAGAATCCCTTAAGAGACGGGGGAAGACATGTGACTCAGCTTGAAGTGCACAAACTTGTCTGGGAGAATTGGGCTGAGAAGGATCCACACCAGTTCTTGAATGGGATGGGAAAGTTAAATGAAGGCTAAGATGTTGCAAGGATTCTTGTTCTTGCCCACACCTCTACGTTTAATGAATGATTTTTAAACCTATTTAGGCTTGGTGACTTTGAAAATTTAAATAGAGAACTGGATACTATTAAAGATTCAGCTAGATAATATTGCAATTAGTAAGAACAAACTCTGTTTACACTAAAATCAAAACAGAAAAGCAACTTCAAAATTTTAAATGTTCTTTTACGTTTATTCATATGTATGTGCTCATGAACATGTGGAGGTCAAAGAGCAGATTTTTGGACTCAGTTTTCTCCTAACGTGTGGGTTAAAGGAATTGAACGCAGGTCATCAGGCTTGGCAGCAAGTCCTACTAAGTCATCATGTCAACTTGCAATTTTTCTAAAAAATTTTCAACCAGTTTCCAATACAAACATCATTGGTTGAAGTAGACACACTAAAACAACAGTTAATGAATGTACTAAACAGACCTCTGTAGAGGTACAGACAGGCTGACCCTATGCTGACTATATGGTCCAGCAGTGGCTGTCTGCACCTTGTCAACCACTCAGTTTACAGGGCCAGATGCCTTGGCAATCCCAGTCTGGTGCAGAAGCCCTGGAGGATTCCTGGAGAGCCACTGGTCTTTCTTCGGATCACATCAGAAGTTGAAGATGTTGCATTCTAATGTCACTGAACGATGGAAGCAGCAGGTAGATGCTCTCACCAAGAGGCGGAAGTAGGCAGGCAAGCACAGCCCTACTTTCCCCAGGCTTCTTGACGGTTGGATCATATCTGGAAGGGTGTTGTCCACACACTAGGAGAGAGTCTTCTCCCCTCAGTGAATCCTTCCATGAAATAATCTCGAAGAGAAAATCAATTCATACCACAGAGATCAAGAAGTACCAACCACAGAATTTTGCTTTTGGCTGACAGTACTGTGAATTACACAGCAGGCATATTTTGATGCAGAGCACTGTTTATGGTTAGGAGATACACATGTTCTGTACGTAAGAAAAGGAGCAAGGCCTTTTGGAAGAACTGCTAAGACTGAGGAGACAGTAAAGTGAGTATTACAAGTAATACAAGCAAGACTCACAATACATGCAAGAGCAAATACACACACACTGTATTAGTTAGGGTTCTCTAGAGTCACACAATTCACAGAACATATATATATGTATATATATAACATATAGGAAATTTATTGAGTTGGCTTACAGATATGGCCGAGGTAGTCCAGCAAAGGCTGCCAGTAGCTGAGGTAGTCCAGCGATGGCGCCAATAGCTAGCTGCTCAGTTCGGTAGTCAAGTGGGTGATGGCTGAAGGCTGGAGAACTCCTAGTGTCTTAGTCTGGGCGGCCAGAAGGAAGAACGATTCCTAGCACAGCTGCAAGAAGGGATCTGTTCTCCTTGGTGGCTCCTTTTTATATGATGTAGTATTGGGAGAATCCTTTGAGAGCTTTGGAGTTCTGATAGGATCTGGGGCATGTACAATCCTTTCAAGTAGTCTCAGTTGATCCTTTCCAGAGGTGGTCTCATTCCAGCTTAGTTAATACTGTGTGTGTCAAGTTGACACCCAGGCTTAACTATCACAAGTACACCCCTTGTCAACTTGACACCAAATCACATTTCCTTAGGCCATTAAAAATTCTCCAAATAAAAACAGTAAGATTCTGAGTTCTGCCTAATATAATATAGCTATCCACTGTTGCTGTGAGAGAGCACCCAAAGTCAGTCGACTTAAGGGAGAAAGGGAGGTTTATTCAGCTTACGGTTCCAGAGGGAAGGGACAGTCTCTCAAAGCAGAGGTGGCATGGCTGGCTGGTCAAAGCTGGAGGAGGTTAAGTCACTGCAGACATCTTGGAAGCTGAGAGCTGCAGACTGCTTGCTGCAAAGGCTGACTTCTCCTGGAGGTAGGGTGGGACTAATCCACCTCAAGGCCCACCCCTTGTGACTGCCTTCCTCCAGCAAGGCTCCACCTGTCAAGGTGCCATGACCTTGCCAAACACATGAGACTGTGGGGGACACATTTCAAACCATCACACACACACACACACACACACACACACACACACACACACACACACCCCAAGGCAAAATACTAACCAAAACATATCTGGATCAGATTTTTGAGAGGGAAAATTGAATAAAAAAGACCCATTGATAATGTAGGCTAAAATGCTAACAACCGCAGGCCATTGGTATAGCTCAGTGGGAGAGCATTTGCCTAGCACAGGCAAGGCCCTGGGTTCCAGTCCCAGTATCTCAAAAAAGAAACGCCCACCACAGATGCAGCCTGAAAACAATGGTGAACCAAGAAGAAACGAGTTCCCTTCTGGTCCTCCTCCTCTTCCTCCAATCTTCTTCTCAGTAGCTCCATGAGAAAGCCTGTATTCTGAGACTTGAAGTTGGAATGACCTCTTAATGGGGAAACACTTGTGGCTCCAAGCATGTGGTCCAGGCCAACCCCACTGGCCTAACAACTGGTCACAGGAGACTGCAGAACCAGAGCTGAGGCGCATCTCCAACCTTACTCGAGGCCCCAGTCCCTCCCTGTTTGCAGAACAGAACAGAAGAGATAGGGCCTCAGAGAGAACTGCTTAGGTTCTGCCACCTCTGTTTTTGTGATCCAGCGGCCTTCCCTGGACCTTCTGTTTGCAGCAGGAGGAGTCAAGCAGAACAGCCTTTGCATTCTGTAGCTCAGATTTAAAATATCCACAGTCAGCTTTGTCTTGTCACAGTTGTCTTTTCCTTAATGTTCTTTTTATCAGGACTGAGGAGGTATCTTGTGCAGGTGAAAATTATGCTGGTCCTTTTTCTCTCTTGTTTCTTTTTTATTCTTTTCTAAAGTCTTTTTTTTATTCTTTGCATATATGTGTGTGTGTGTGTGTGTGTGTGTGTGTCTGTGCATATGTGTGTGTATGTGTCTATGTATATTTGAGGGCATTGTATATGTTCCTGTGGGTAACTTCAGGAATCACCTTGGATTATGCTACCTTCTCTTTGTTTTGCTCTGGAGTTTCTCAGATTCTGCCTTCAAAGGACAGGAGTGCAGGCTGCTGCCATTTCCACCTGGCGTTTTCATGTGGGATCCGGCATTGGAACTACTTTCTGCTTGCAAGACAGAGGCTTAACCTCTGAGCCATTTCTCCAGCCACTTTTTTTCTTTTTTAAATGAAAAAAAAATCTGGGGGCTGGAGAGGTGGCTCGGGGATTAAGCCTCTGCCTTGCAGGCGGAAGGTCCTGAGTTCAGATCCTAGACCCCATGTGTAGACTCTGGGCAGAAGCGGGGGCGGCCTGCGTTTCTGGTCCGGGTAGGGTGGAGCCTGTGAATCTGGAGCAGAGTAAACAAAGAGGAGGTGGAGGCGGTCCATGGTGGTTCCCGAATTCGCCCATGGTTCTACACACACACACACACACACACATACTCACACTCACACATACACATTGAATAAATAAAAAAATTTTTTAAAAATCTGATTGACTTATTTTGGGTATGACTCTGTGTTTGTGTGGTGTTTGTGATTAATGTGTGTGAATACAGGTGTGAGTATATAGCTGTTTGTGTGGATATGTGTATGATGTGTGAATGTATGTATGTGTGGTATATGTGTTCAAATAGTTTCTAGTGAGGGTTAGTAGAGCTCTCCTTACTAAAGGTCACAGTTATCTGTTCCTGTGCCTTTTATCTGTGTGTTTGTGTGTGTGCCTTGGAGACCCGTGGATGATCGCCACAATCATCCTGCATTGCTTTACCTCCTTATTGATTGGCTCTAGGGTCTCCCAGACTCTACCTTCCAGGGCTGGAATTACAGGCCACTGCCATATCCATCTTTTTACATGGGATCTGGGATCCAGTCTCAGGCCCTTTTGCTTTTGAGACAAAGGTGTTAAAAACACTGAGCCACCTCCCCAGCCTTTTATCTTTATCTTATCAGTGGTCACAGCCAAACAAGTCTCCTCCACAAGTTTTGGCTTCTGATGCTGTTGCCTTGAGTTTGAGCTGAAGAGGTTCTTGGATTGGAGCCTGCAGCTAATAGAGACAGCATTTTCCATAAGGAAGTGGCAGTGTCCTCAGGTATGAATTTCAGAGCACAGATGAGAAGGAAGTACAACAGGAAGTAAAGAGATGGAGGAGGCACGTGTGCATTCATGGAGCGGAGGGGATCGCTGAGCAGGAGCCAGGCCAACATGGCCGTTCGTGGGTGACTTCTGGTCATACCAGTTCTTCGGGGAACAAGCAAAGGCATTTTGTGCCAAATTGCAAATTTCTCGACGCTCATTGCGTGAATCCTCACTGAGCGTTCTGTGAATCCTCACTGACCACTGACCGACAGGGTGATGTAGGGAAGAAGCAGACGCAAAGGTTCTCTGAGCAGTCAGAGACGTGGGCACCAGATGCCCCTGCGCCCTCACGAGCCAAAGGAATGAAGAAAAAGAGCTCACTGATTTGGGGGATGAAGACATAGAGAGCAGAAGTAATGGAGATAAAACTGTCCTGTATCGGGGCTGGAGAGGTGGCTCAGGGGTTAAGCCTCCGCCTGGGGCAGAAGGAGGTGGAGGCATCCATGGTGGTTCACGAATTCGTCCATGGTTCTACACATACATAGATACACACACACACACACGCACGCACATACACACACGTGCACAGTTGAATAAATAATAATAATAATAAAAAATTAAAAAAAAACTGTCCTGTATCAATCGTAGCTAGGTCATCTCTCAGACACTCATTAAACAGTTAAATATATTCAAATTCTTTTAGGTGTTCTGTCATCCAGCATAGAGTCAGATTGAGAGCAAATAGGCAATTGGTTGGTTAAATCTCAGTTTGAATAACAAAAGCACCTTAGAACTGCAAACAAGCAGAGAATTTGCCATCTGTGGGGCAGTGCCAAGGCCACAGTTCTTGGGATGGACCCACATGGAAAGGAATGCTGAGAAGAAATGTGGGCATTTGGGAAGAAGTACAGATGAATGGACACATCAAAGGAGTTGGCATTATCAGCTACTGTAAGAACTCCAAGAAATGGCAAACCCTGCCTCAGCCAACTTTATATCCCAAGAATCTATTAACATTAATTGTTGAGTGAATGAATGTACATATCAGGTAATGAATGTTGATAAATATCCTAATGCAGATTCTGAGAGCATGTCAGAGACCTCCCATGCCTTCCACAGATGGAAATGCTGGCTCTAAACGTCAATGGCCAGTGATTGACATTTAATAGTAACCTACAACTGGTTGGAACTATAACTCAACTTTAATTAAGAGTATCTGGCTTCTTGTGAGTCCAAGTGGAGTTGAAAGAACAACATTAGTCTAGAACTGTTTATTGCTGATCTGCTACTATGTATTATAAGTGTAGAAGATACTGAAGAGTAAGCATGATGACCTTTTGCAGCAATTTGATAGTGTAATTTCATATTTATGTTTTTTGTTGACCCATATTTTTGTCTTTTTAAATCAAAGTATGAATCATTTTATTACATTTTTCTGAGATATTTTAATATGTAAAAAAAAAAATTAGAACCCCCACACCAGTGCTTGAGAAGCACTGGCTTAACTTGTGACTGTCACAAAAAGCGATCAAGGGTAATCTCAGGATAGTAAGTCTGTGTATACCTTTAGAGTTACTATGATTCTTAGTAAAACCAGCTTCAGAGCAGATGAGCAAATCCAGTTAAAATAGCTAGCACCAGGCTAAGTCTAGAAACACCCAGGGCCAGTTTGTTTCATGGTAGCAAGGGGCAAGGTGCCAGCAGCAAAAACCTTACCTCAGTCTTCTACCCAACTGTGGCAGAACTTTAAGGCATATGTCTCTGAGGTGATCTTCCTACAGGTAAAATGAGGCTAGCTACTTTTCTATTGAAGGGTTTTAATATTTCTGTACTGTGGGGTTAATGGCACCCGGGAGGATGCTCAGCACAGGGTCTGGCCCACAGAAGTAGCCCACTCATTTTTGACATTGTTGGATTGAAATCTTCTTGTGGTCTGTGTGGGAAGGAGGAAGCCTCGAGAAGAAACTGGGAACAGCCCAGTGCTTCCTGGTTTTAGCTTCACACAGGTCACTTGAACTGTCAGTGAAACCGCAGGATTTGGCAGATCAGAACTAGGACAACCTGCGTGCGATTGTGGGGCTAACTCAAGGGAAGTGGGCCCTCTGGTTCCTGCCACATTTTCCACAGCCCGCCAGGGACGAGCTCAAGTATGAGCAGGTAACTCATCAGACAGCTCAAGTGCAGTCTGACCCATTCCCAGAGTTTCTGGGTGTGGCCTGAAGACTGCATTTCTAGCAACTTCCATCAGCCTTAGGAGAAGCAGCTTCTACTGATTTGGGAAGCTCATGAAGAATTGCTTTGTACTATGAAACAGAAATCTTGGCCTTTTCTTTGTTTTTCATTTGTTTGTTTGCTTGCTTGATTCATGTGGCACAGACTTGCCTTGAACTCTGGCTCTTCCGACCTCCTGGGAGGCGGAGTCTGGATCCCAGCTGGGCTTCACCACACCTGACCCAGCTTTTCCACTCCTCTGGGCCAACAGTGGGACTAGGGAAACTGACTAAGAAACAAAGATAACAGATGACCTGTGAACTCTCAGATTAGTTACTTTTCTCATTGCTGTGACTAAACAAACAACAAAGGCAACTCAGGCAGGAAGGATTCACTTTGAGGCAGGGGAGCTGATGTCATCCCTTGTTGCAGAAGTAGGAGTTAGAGGCTCTAGATCCCATGGCAGGTCAGGAGGCAGGAGAATGCAGGCCCAGACCAGGAGTGGAGATGACTTTAGAAACCCAACCCTAATGTCCTACTTCCACCAGCCAGGTCTCCCTCCATTCGGGCTGGAGATAGAGTTTAGGGGTTAAAGCCTTTGTCCTGCAAGCAAAAAGAACAGAGTTCAAATCTGCAGATCCCAGCAAAAATGTCAGTCAGTTATGACAGCAGCCTGCAAAGTCCATCCCTGGAAAGCAAAGCCTAGACCCTCCCAGAGCAAAGCAGCCCGGTAGCAGAGCAAGCCAGGGCGACTTCCAGCGCCACCCTTTCTCTCTGAGCGAGAAAACAGCAGCTCTAGCAGTGGGCAGAGAATTCAAAACACAGGGATTATTTCAAATTCAATCCTTAACAGAGCCCCTCTTATTCTAAAAAAAGTCTATCTTCTCTGGCATTTGTTTCAAAACAAACTATATCCACCATAAGTGTAATTCATGTAAATTCATGTCTACAATAGTGTTCCCTTTTTTTATTGTTGCCCTGGCTTTTTGAGGTGGGTTTCTCTGTGGTTCGGACTGGCCTTGAACTCACTATGTTAAGTCAAGGCTGGTCTTGAACTCTGGACCTTCCTGCAGTGCCTCCTAAGTGCTAGGGTGCTGCTTACAGTAGTATTTATTTATTCAAGATGGCACAAAGCTGTGCCCAGGGACAAGAGTCTTCACGGCCTTCCTTGACCCCCTGGGATGTGATAAGGCTGCTTTGGATGGACTTAATTATTTATGCTATTTGTTTTTATTTATTGTTTTCAGAGTCTGGGGATCTCAATAGGTTGGCTGGTTTTCTTGCAACAGAGCATAACAGAAAGCCTTCTTTCCCCCTTTCCTTGGGTCACTGCAGGCTGCTCTTGTTCTTGCTAATCACTATGTAGCCCTGGATGGCCTTGAACTTGTGGCATTAATTCTCACCTCTATCTCCTTTTATGCTTAGATCTGTTCAGCTCAGGTTGCTCGTGTGTGTGTGTGTGTGTGTGTGTGTGTGTGTGTGTGTGTGTACATGTGTTGCATATTTGGTGTATACAAGTGTTTGTGCAGATGCATGAGTCTATGTGTCCACACAAGGAAGCCAGAGGAGAATGGCAGGAGTTTTTCTCTATTGCTCTCCGCCTTATTGACCTGAACCTGAAGCTCATCATTTTGGCTGGCTGGCTGGCTGGCTGGCTGGCTAGCGAGCTCCCAGCATCAGCCTTTCTCTATCCTTCCATACTGTGGTTACAGGTATGCAGGCACATGCAGTCGCATATGATTTCTTTATGCATTTTCCTAGGATTTGAACTCAGGGTCCCCACTGAATCATCTCCCTAGTCCCTTGGGATGCTTTTAATCATCCTTATTTAGGGAGCAAACCCTGCACCAAACAAGGATTCCAGGATTCTCAACCTCTGAGCTGGAACCATGCACAACATTGCAGAATCAGAGACAAACAGGGAGGGGAGGCAACTGAACACTGTGGGGGTCAACATTTAGACTGCAGATTTTCTTATTTTCCCAGCTCTTTCTGTCTCCAGCAATGGGGCATGGTGGCAGAGTCACCGCCCTTGTAGTATTGTAGTATACACTCTGACCTGAAATCTACAGGCGCGTGTAGGCAAGAATATTCGAAATAGCTTCTAGTGACAGAAGATAGAAAAACAATTAACTGTGGGAAAGCATAGACTAGACTGGGCAGGAAGCTTCCTAAGCCAATGAAAATAGTGACTTAGATACTTGTCACAAGAGTATCATGCATATAGAAGTTTACCAAGTTCTCTATGGAGGATATGAGTCTTTAGTGCATGCTAATTCGCCGTCAATCAAAAAACCGCAGTGATTCACTTCGCTTCTAAAGGACAATCAGAAATAACACCCCCATTTCACAGATGGATTAAGTAAGGCACAGGGAGAACCCTGCACATGCCGCTATCCCTACTTCTCCATGTGGTTCATAACTTGGTATTAACTCCAGAAACAATACACACTTTTACTCATTAGGGCAGACACCTTTGTAAAAAGGCCAAATTAGGTCTGAAATGTGTTATCCTCAGGCCATAAATTACACTAATTTCAACAGCATGTGATTTCATGTAATCTTTCCAGGCGGATGCTGAAGGGATCTTTGTTTCCTAGGTAGCACTTCATTCCTGGCCTCTGGACCCACCTGCGTTCTTCCAATTTCATCTTGTGCTATAGAGGCCCCTGATTTCTTTATGAGATAATGGAAACTAATTCCTGAGAATCCCATTTGTTGAGTCCATCCTTTTAGAAGGTCACTTCATCGAGTGTCCTCATTGAGTGCTGTTCTAAAGTTTAATCATTTCGCTGGCACCGGGGTTTCTTCCTCCGATGTTTCTAGTGTAATTTATTCTTGTTCCAACTCATCTCCCTTCATCTGCCCATAAACTGCAGCCATGGTATTTCATGAGATTGCCGGCACTGGCACCATGTAATTTACAAACGGCCTTGCATACCTAAAGGTCTGTTTAGAAAGAAAGAATAAATTGTTGCAGCAAACAAGTGGGGATCCAGAAATTTCCTCTTTCAAGAGACTCAAAGAAGTTTTGTTTGTTTTTTGTGGCAATTTCTTCTTTCTCTTGGTCAAGAACCCACCCGCTTGCAGCAGGCAGTTACTTTGTGCTCCTAATTAAGTTGTTTGCCCCTAGTGGCAAAACAGAATCTGCCACCACTAAACAGGTGACATCAAGGTAGCCGGCATAGGCAATCTAGCCGGCATAGGCAATCTAGCCATCTTTCAGCCTAAAGTTTGAGAAGAACTGTTCCCTAAGTGAGAACTACACAGCGAAACGAACAAGCAATGTGTTGCTTACCTTTTCAGTACTTCCTGTGTTAGGAGAGGTCCGCCCTGATGCTGAAATCAGCAAAATCCTAGAATTCACAGAAGGCAACATTTGTAAGCTTCCCCATCAGATCCAGGTGTGGAGGAAGTCCAAGCAGTCTATAATTCTGCAAAAACAGAATTCTGCGAAACAGAAATCTGTTCTGTCTCCCCACGCCTTGATGTAGAGTTCTATTAAAAGTAGCAGGAGCTGCAAACCATAAGAGAAAAACCCATCTCTCGTCTCCTCTCTTGACATTACAATTGTGAACTGAATGTTCTCTCCTCTCAGCCTGGTGTTTGGGAGAAAATAACTGCAGGATGTCTATGTGTACTGGAAAAATAAACGTCTTCATTAACTGCACACTTCCCCTTTCCATCCTCTGTCCGGGGTTTATGCAGTGCCAGTGTTAGCTGAAAACATTTTTAAATGTACAATTTTTATGGGACCTGAGAATGACTGCAAGTCTAGCACAGCATTGAGGTGGTTGCTCTGGCAAAAAAAAAAAAAAATGGAACTCTTGAACCCAGGGTCTTCTGTTTAGATCAATAATAAGAAATAATGAACAAATAAATGCTATAAGAAATAATGAACAAATAAACAGTATGTGAGGATGCCTTAAGACACATTCAGATGCTGTAAGAGTTAAATATCTTCCCCACCCACTTTAAAATGGCAAACTCAGAAGTAAAGGGAGATATAGTTCTTCACAAGGATTTGCCTTCTAAAATATTGTTTCCCAATTTCAGTTTCTAGTGTCAGATGAGCCTCCTCTTCATCGAACAAACAAAAACACAGCAACAAAACCCTCACGTTGACATAGGACACCCCCCACACACATACATCCACACTTCTACCCTCCATGCTTGAAGCCACAATTCCTAACAGACTCACACCCTCGAGTCAGGATCATTGTCTTTAAAATAAGGAATGGAAAAGATACGACTCTGGAATGTAACAGAAAAGAAAATGATTACTTTTAAAAATAGCCTAAGAGCCCATATAGTTTCAGAAACCTTGATATGATCAAAGGTCAGTAAATTTTAGAGCTGTCTTTAAATGGTCTTGTACTCCTCTTGACCAAGCTAGTTGGTGTAGCCAACTCAGGATGCGAATGGGGGGCTGGTGTCCTATATACAGGACAGAGCGGGGAAGAATGCCACCTTCAAATGCTTCCTTGAAAAACAGGGCAGGAAACGTTACTTTTCTCTGCAGGTGATTCTGATACTAAGAATGAATATGTATAAAATAATCCACAAAAGTCTAGACTGATCTTTGCTATCT
Source organism: Typhlomys cinereus (assembly GCA_023101885.1). NCBI lineage: Eukaryota > Metazoa > Chordata > Mammalia > Rodentia > Platacanthomyidae > Typhlomys > Typhlomys cinereus. The sequence continues at coordinate 14,376,994 of JALPQD010000009.1, forward strand.
GTTTTGCGTGTAACATCAGCCCAGTTATAAGCTGTTGAAAGATATAGTACTTTGCAAATTCAGTATATTCCTATTTTTCTAAGAAAACTAGTGTTTATTTAAGGCTGAAATGCAGCAGAATTCCTTTGGAAGTACTTATGACATCCACATGAATATCAAATGAGTTCATTATGATCTGTGTTATGACAATGAATTCCCAATGAATTAATAATGCTGGAACACTCAAAATGAAGTGTTACTAACTGTTGTGGTATAACAAATATGGTTAAATATTGTGTGATTAAAGTTATTATAAGCAGAGTCTCCATCAAAAGACAGCAAAATTCCATGTATATTGCAGGGAGCAAAGAGTGGAATGACGGGCACGGTGATTCTTAATTTTGAACAGTCCTCTTAATGCCTTTCTCCAGATGCTGTGATCAGCTAAATTACCTTGCTTCAACGTGGCAGAGAAGGTGGGTGGGGGAGAATAGAGATATGGAGAAAGAGTGGGGCATAGGTGGGTTTATCCAGGGAGCAGCTCCCATACTTCAAGCATTCAGCCAGCTTGCCAGTAGATGTATACCTTTTTCATGCTTTTATATTTTAAAACCTGAAGTTTTCAGCTAAATTATTCTTCTCCCATTACAAGCCTATTAAAATAACTCAATAGATGTTTTAAGACTATGAACTAATGATAAACAAGAACAGCTCTTTCAGTTTTCAAGCTAAAGTCCTATGCCATGAATCTATACCGGCTTCCAATATATAACCTGTATTCCACGATAAGGCCCATCTGCATTTGAGCAAATGACTGCTGTGCGTTCTGTGGCAGCGAAACTAGACCATACCTCTGTGCTGTACATTATTTATGCACTTAGAGGTAATGCATCGTAACAATTCATATCTATTATAGATTTAGTAAGACGTGAAAGCGTAAGTGGATTTAATCAGACATGTAATTATTGTTATGCCTCCAACTCAAAAATATGCGTAAATGAATTTATGGTTATTTGGCAATCAGTGGAAATGGGTTTTATAAATGTCGAAACAGCTGCTGGCAAATACGTTGCAAAAGAAAGAAAATGGCTCTTCCAGGCAGACTAGAGAAAGGAATCACTATTAGCTAGGACACAGGTATTTGCTTAATGTCATACAAATGTATATTTAACATATGGAAGTCTCTCTTTTTTCCCTTCTGAGATCCTGGAGCGCACTTTCTCCCAGGAGGATTTCCAGAATGTGTCTCTGTGTGAGGCACCTTATCTGTCTAGTGTCTAGGTCTTACATACTCACATATGGCTTGACTTGCACATTTCCATGTATTCTATTATTCGTGGTATCGTTCCTGTTCCTGAGATAGAACACTCTTCATTTAAAATAATGGGCCACCCCAACTCACACATGCTGCTGTCAAAACTGCCCACTCCAGTGTTGCTTAACATTTCTCACTGCTGCTTTCACAGCAGCTTGGAGACATTCAGGGAAAACCTCCCTGCCGCACAGTAAACCACAATCCTTGGCTACCTGCTTATGATGACTTCCTTGCATTGAAAGTCCCATAAATTACACAGCTGTAAATGTAGATCTTGGACAAATACTCCGAGAAAATTTAATTTTCTTGAAGTGCATCTTTTTTAAAAAAAATTTTATTCTCTCAAGTTTTCAGTTGAAATTTAGTGCTTTTGACTAGGGAAAAATGAATAGCCTAGAATATGAAATCTGTCTAACCTGTGTGTGTGTGTGTGTGTGTGTGTGTGTGTGTGTGTGTGTGTGTGAAGTTTTGGAGAGGCTTACTAATGTGTTCATTATGAAGCAGAGAGATCAACATAGTAGGACTTAGCTCATCTTTCTTGGATCAATTTTTTTTAAAAAAAGGTTATATTTAAATTGTACCAAAGGTATTCCCGCACAGTGCTAGCTCAGGTCGCGTAAATAAAGCTGTCATGCACTTCACAAGGCGAGCTTGCATCTGAGCGAGTTTCTTGATTTTATGCATATAACTGCTTCCAGCACTAACCCGTTGGATGATAGTCAAATAATAACACACCGTCGCCTTAAAAGTCACTCGCATCTGACTTTTGTAAATCACGGGGTTTTCTTTCATTCACGTATGTTGTTTCAATGATCAGTAGCATTTCCAATAAATCACGCCACTGGCCATTTGGAATAGCTGCTTCTGCGAATATGTGAGCAAAACTCTGCAAACCCGGGCTGCCTGCCGGCTGCTTCGCGGACAGCAGGAATCTCTGAGCCGAGCCGGTTTGCTTCTTGGCAAACCGCAGAGCGCCCTCTGTCGACGGAAAAGCCAACGCACAGGACAGGCGCCCGCCTGAGCCTCGCTGGCCACGAATCTCATAGCCGCGGTCCTCGGGTACCAGTGATGATGGAAAAATCCCACCGAAGCTGTAAGAACATCATCTGGACACTGAGAGTACAGATTATGAGAGTTTGGAGAGGACGGCGGACTTCTATACACGTAGACACACATGCACGCCCGAACATGCTTGACACACGCTCTCTACCTACCTGGGAACGGCGGCTTCCTTTTGCTCGCTAGACACCTACAAACGAGAACGTTTCCTTTCCTCTATCTCGGACCTGACCGCGCGCACGGCGTGAACGTGATTCCAAAGGCTCGGCGTGAACGTGAAGCTAAAGGTTCAGGGTCGGCACATTAAATAGTTTTTATATAAAGTCTAGCAACTCGATTTCGCAGAGATTTCTAAATTCCTTGGCCTAAGCCAGGAGGAGGTGGGGGTGGGGTGGGGTGCAGAAAGCAAAACCGCTGAGAGCCCCACTTAGGCTGTGTGCACAGTTGGCGAAAACATGGATCTCTAGCCTTTCTTGCCTCCAAACTAAATTCCAGGGCGTCTCCAAATAGCAGTAAATTGTGGCACAATTTAAAAACCGTAGATTAATGGTGAAAACTTGCTTCTTCAGTTCTGTATTTTCATTTACCTCTCAGTGATATTAAGCCTCACAGAAGTGGCATCTGTACATTTTAAGGTCATTCATATGCTAATCAGTTTTTAAAAGCAATGAGGTGCTGTGGGGTTTTTCTTCCCCTATGTTCCCTGCACTGACCTCGTGTCTGGTAACATTGGAAAGCTTTTCTTGATATATTAGAGAGGCACACTTCGGTGCTGTGGCGTGTTTGAAATGTTCTTCTCCAGCCTTTGGGATCAACTGAGTTTAAACACTCTGCTAGTGCCCAACTTACATGGAGGGTTTGTGACCACAGAACACACCTAACATCGATCCCATGGTTTCAAAAAAAAGTGAAAAGAGTGGTTTTGTGTGTTTGTTTGTTGCACTTTCCCCTTTGCAAATGTTAAAGTCTTTGAGAGAGACACAAATCCTTCTCTGCCACTGCCAAGAAACAATGTTACTTGAGAAGAAAAAGAAGCAGGGTGTTAAAGACTATTTTCAAGTTTGTCCTTGATACTCAGGAAACGGACCAAGTAAATTGCTCAAGTTTACCGGTTATTCTGTTTACAGGGTCTAAGTTTATTGTTGTTGTTTTGTTGTAAGCCGGATCCTTTTTAAAAATTCTACACATCCGTATTGTTACTGCGTGAAATACCTATGCAAGTGAATTCAAATACTATTTGCAAGATGTGTTTGTATAAGGGTGAGATGAAGGCTAAGAGCATAATTTATAAGCAGAGTCAGAATCCTCAAATAGGGCTGATGGTCTGACAGATTGTATTGGTGGTGCCTCGGAGGTTAACGTGGAGCACTCAGACAACCAGATGAAAACCAGGAAACTCAATTGACATAACTGAGTCTTCAGATCACTGACACCAGGATTCCACAAGAATTGCAAACAGCCGAGGATGAGATACCATTGGCCACAAGAGACCCAAGATCCCAGTATTTGTCCACTTTCTGAAGACTTTATTGTACTGTATTCTTAGCTCATGTATTTTGAGGTAGTATTTTCAAACTATTTTTCCTCTTGAATCAACATATTTTAAATGTATTTTAATGGGAATAAAATTGCTATTTCTATTTCATTTCTCCAACAACAAAATCACATTTTAATGTAATCATCACTTTATTTTTTTCCATTTCTATAAACACTTGAAACTTCTCAAAATATCAGTATTTCATGACTGGAAATGAGTCAGCAAAAAAATGGTTTTTTTTGCTTCTCCTCATTTTAATTGAAACAAGAACAGTAAAATAAATTTATCTGCAAATAGAAAATTCATTTTAGAAATCAGAAATTGGCTAAATCTGAGTTGAAGTAATAGAGAATATCTAACTTTTTAAAGTTTTCCATTTCCCAAATAATTTTGTTATTTATATGAATCAAATTGTAAAATACTCTCTTGGTAATGTTCAGTATTTTAGGAAGCAAATCACGGAGGTGCTAAATATTTTAGAAACAGCCCACCAGAGGGCAGTCAGCTTTTAGTCTAACATGTTTGAAATGAATTTATTGGTATGCTTGAATTTGAATAAAGTATCAATTTAAATTGCACCACTCATGAAAGCCATAAAGCCATGGCTTGAGGTTGAAGGGCCCAAGGCTTCAACCACTTTGATTCAAACATCTCCAAACTTCCAAATTGTCCTAACCTTTGCCCTTCCGTGCATTCTTACTCTCATTACTGTGATATTTATATTGCATTATTTTTTTAAAAAAAGGTTTATTCTGACTTGATATACTTTGGAGACTAGTCATTTTTTTTCATTCGGTAGAAACTTCAGGACAACCCCTACTAAGAAAGTACACAGAGACAATTTTCTTATTCACCTTGGCTTCCATTTTACTACTCATTCTTCAGTGATCTAGTGTGGGTGTTTATGATGAACAGTATGTTTCGTGTATGCTTGGGTGTTATATTACAGGTCATGAAAGATGCAGGGGAAATTCTGATCATGTGGTAGAGCTTGGAGAATCCCGTTTGCTTTCTTCAGATGCCACTGATGTTGGCACCAGCCTTGCTGAAATCTCAGGCTTTGGAAATGAGATGGCATACCTAAAGGGGGAGCACAAAAAACTCTGAGGCCCTCGGCTATACAGCTTAGTTACAATAAGAAAGAACTGGCTGGGTACAGTATCACACTGTCATTTCTGACCCCCGCTGTCTCAACCCTCCTTAGGCAACCTGGTGGTACCCACCTCCTAAGAGGTCGCTATATTGATGTCACAATCAGTACCCATGATGAGTATAGCACACTACAGCCCAGAATGCGTGGATCAGCGAACTGCCTGTCTCAGTCCCTTGATTAGCTGGGATTGCGGATATGAGCCACTGTCTGACAGTAGCACACATCTATAATTCTAGTACTTCAGAGGCTGAGGCAGGAGAATCACAACTTTGTAGCCAGCCTGATCTACAAACTTGGAGAGAGAGAGAGAGAGAGAGAGAGAGAGAGAACATGTGCTACCGAGGTTCCTTTGGATAGTATTATGTCATCACTAGTATTACTACTATTATTTGCAAAACTCTGGTTATTCCAGTTCTAAACCTTAGGGGAAAAAATGCCTCTTTTAGAGTCTGTAAAAGAGGCTCAGTGACAATAATTCTTCACGGGGCTTTAGGTGCTTTCAAACACTTACTATAATTATGTCACAAACCAAGGAAGCAGACTAAGTGACTTGATCAAGATAATAACCAAGACAAATTTTGTCATTTTTTTTCTCTCACTAACTGGCTTTGGAATTCAGAAGTCATAGAAGAAGCTAGAGTTCTGGATATTATTCTTTTGGAATTATTATTAGCGTTGTCTTATTGTTCATTATCATTTATGCTTACAAGAAAATAATGAAGTGGCATCCGTCAAGATTAACAACCTTTCAGGATAATGACATGTACGGGGTATTGACAAATAGTCCCCAATTAAAGCTAAAATTTGTGTATTTCTAGAGCTTAGTATTAAAATTTTAGTTTATCAACTGGGATGAATTTAGTGGTAAAGCTTTCTTTCTCTTTCTTTCTTTCTTTTATTTTTCTCTCTTTCTTTTTTCTTTCTCTCTTGCTTTCTTGCTTTCTTTTATTCTTCTTTTGTACCATCCCCATGCCAAAATTTAAAAAATAATAAAATTTGAGTTTGTCTTTTATAGCTATGTAGAATCCGGTATTTTCTCTGCCTTTGACCTCCAAGTCCTCCATTAAGTTACTGGGCATTTGCATCCCAGTTATATTATTCTTATTATCCATGCATATGAAAGAAACTGGAAATAAATATCTCCTTAGATATATTGAATAACAATTTTTAAGTGAAGCAAACTTAAAAGAAAATTCAAAATATATTGGAGAAGTTTACTTTGTTGACTTGTTCGCCACCCAGTTCACTACAGCCTGAAGCAAACTACAAACCTCTTTCCAGCCATTCCTTTTTATCTTATGCTCCTAGTGTCTCTGCAAATTCTACATCTTGAAACTGTGAAACACACCCAGTGTCCTCAATCATTTGTGCCACAGGGTTGTTTACTCAGAAAGTATTCCAACATGTTAATTCCAAATCCATTTCCTAAAAAATAACTTCCACTTCAGACTTAAGCCTCCACCATGCATTGATCCAACTGTGACTCCTGGAGTTTGAGGAGAGAACTTACTGATGAGTTCCCAAACCTTTGTCAGGTCCAGCCTGAGGGTTTAGCTTAAATGTAAACATCCTTCCAAACACTTCATGCTGTGAAAATGTTTGTTTCTCTGAGATGACCAAACCAGGAAGACTGTGAGCCAGTTCCTCTGCAAGGGCAAACTAATGAGAATTTGCCCAAGCTGCAGAGTCCAGAAAACACAAGTAGACTGGTCTGAGGCATTAGAATGACGACCAGTAGATAGTTCACTTAAATAATAAGCAGCTTCCACTTATCCTTGAGAGGGCCAGAAATTCCATGTACATCCTTTGGGATGTTTTGTGTGTGTGTCATAAGTAAGATTTCTCCAGATGCATCAACAGCCAAGTCATACCTAGTTAAGTACATAGTCAACGCAGCAGAGGGATTAGCCCCTTAGCGCCAGCTGGTATTGGTATGGGCACTTTCTCAGGAAGCTCCATCATGTGCCTTCAGTACAGGAAAACAGAGAAACAGATTTGCACGCTCTCCAAGCCACTCCTCACAGTGCAGCAGCCAGGTGACACACTCGGAGCCTGGTGCTTCTTCAAAGATCTACGCTGGTTTCCCCCACACTTGGCTGCAAAGCTACCAACTAATGCAAATCCCGGCGGGCCTTGGAGCTTCTGTATTAATGGCCTGGTTGTTTCCTCCTCTGGGGATGGGGAAGGCACTAAAACACACATCAAAAGTGACATTTATAACTCCTGTTTTTACTGCCTGCACTTCAGAGGGGTGAGTATCAATTCAGCTACTGGCATTTAGAGCTTAAAAAAAGGAATCCTATAGTAATATGATTGGCTACGTCTGATCTTCTTTGTCACTATTACAACCCCTAAACTTAAACAAAATGTTCAAAAGGCCCCAAATGCCACTGTGAAGAGCTGCTGCTTTAGGAACCTATTAAGTAAAATACCTCTGAGTGACAGCGGAATGAGAGCCAGGGGTAAAAGAGAGGAGAGGGAGGGGGAGGAGAGGAGGAAGAAGAGGAGAAGGAACAGGAGGAGGAGGAAAAAGAAGAGAAAGAAAATGAAAAGGAACAGGAGGAGGAAGAGCAGGAGGAGGATCATACACAGTTTTCCATCTTGGTCCTTTCCTTGCTGAGGGGAAACATGTCTCCCTTTCTAATCATCCTGTTTTTATTTTTATTCTCTCTTAGATAGATTGTTACCATTGTAAATGAGACAATAGACAAGGCCTGCAAACAGACGCTGGAGTGCATTTCCTTCAGAAGACTTTATTAGCAGAGCTACAGCTCATGACCATAGGCTTGAAGGAAGTGGGAGCCTTCGACTCACTAACACAAAAGGAGTTTCTCACTCTTACAGGTTTTTGGTGTGTGTGTGAGGGGGGTATAAATTCCCTACCGTGTTTCCCTAGCCTCCACGTTAGAAGCACTGATAAAAGCAATTTATAAATCAAGCTTGTCTTAACTCTGGTTCTTTGTCTTATCAACTCTTTGTCCAGGGAGAGAGGCTGCAGGGATGTGTGGTCTGATTTCTGGGAGAGAGGGAGGCAGCTAGAGGATCCTGTTAGTTGCTTCTTCAGTGTTTCTGTTTAAGACAGAATGAAGTCAGTTTTAGCTTGCATACTACGAGTCAGGAAAGGCTAAATTACAATGCCCCAAGTCTCAGTGACTTCATGTTACAAATGCTGACCTCACTGTGGTTGATAGAGGGTTGTATTAGTCAGGTTCTCTAGAGATGCAGAATCGACACAATGAATATATATATGTATATATATATATATATAATAGAGAATGTATTAAGTTGGCTTACAGTATGGCTGAGGTAGTCCAACAATTGCTGCTAGTAGCCAAGGTAGTCCAACGATGGCTGCCAGTAGCTGCTCAGTTTGGTAGTCAAGTGGATGATGGCTGAAGGCTGGAGAATTCCTAGAGTCTTCAGTCTAGCCGACGACTAGGAGGGTTGGAAGGCTAGAGGGTCGAAGAAACTGGGCGGCCGGAAGGAAGAGCGATTCCTAGCACAGCTGCAAGAAGGCATCTGTTCTCTTTGGTGGCTCCTTTTTATATAATGCAGTACTAGGAGGATCCTATGAGAGCTTTGGAGGTTCTGATAGGATCTAGGGCAGGTACAATCCTATCAAGTGGTCTCAGTTGATCCTTTCCAGAGGTGGTCTCAGCCCATTTTAGTTAATACCAGGTGTGTCAAGTTGACACCCAGGCTTAGCCATGACAAGGGTGGAAGCTCTAGAGGACCTATACCAGCAGCACTCCAACCAGATGTTGAAAGTTATTACCTCTTAATATCCTCATGGAAACGAGTGATATGAAGAGAGACAGGAAGTGCAGGCCCACTGAAGCAAAAAGCAGCAAATAGTTATAGTATTGTGGATTTTAAGTTTTATGTCTCCAGGTTCTTGTGTTCAGAAGTAAGAGATTGGAATCAGAACACTTTTTAAGGCAACATTTATTAGAGGAGAAAAAGAACAGAACTCATGGGCATGGATTCTGGGAGGAGCAAGAGAGACCTCTGATGGGCTGCGCCAAAATGTTGTGTTCTTGTGTCCTGAGACTGAAGCCAGAGAGTAACATAGGAGGATTAGGAGAGAAAGAAAAGAATTCATAGATATGGTGGCTGTAATAGTTAATCAACTTGACACACCTGGCATCAACTAAGATCAGCTGAAACCACCTGAAAAAGATTATCTGAATCAATACATTTACAATACAAAGACCAGCCCTGGTTCCAATTGGAACCTCCCAGTAGCAGACCATATAAAAGAAACCATAGAACAGGAGACAAAGGAGAAGAGACTCTCCAGGAATTCTCCAGCCTTCAATCATCACCTACTAGCCTGATGGATGTCTGCCATGACTTAGTCTGCCTCCAGCTTCAACCACCAGCCATGTCACCTCTGCCATGAAAGTCCATTTCCCCCCTCTGGAACTGTAAATTAAATAAATCTCCCTTTCTCCCTTAAATTGTTAAGAGTAACTGTCACAGAGTCTGTGAGGGACTAGTGTGCCGGAAAAGAACTCATAGACTCCAGGCACAGAATCCATGAGGGGCCAGGAAGCCAGAAAGGAACTCATGGATTCCAAATATGGAAGGACTCCATGAAGAGCGAGAGAAAGGCTGGAAAAGAAGTCATGGACTCCAGGCATGGAATCCACAAGGAGCAAAGGAATCAAAGGTGGCTGCCAGGATCAAGAGTATTTATAGGGTTAGACAGGCCTGGAGAAAGTGGCTTTTCCTCATTGCTTAGCTCAGTTTCTATACACCTGATTGGAGCTTTTGGACTTCTACATCTCATTGGTCTGTTCATATTGGGGGCCTGGCCCAGTTGATCTTGTAGCTGACCTCATGACGCAACTGTTTCTTAGTTCATCTGCAATGGAGAGCTAATCTCCATATTCTTTCATACACAAGAGTTGAGGGAAATTGGTGACTTTATCTTTGTGAATGATTAGAACCAATTCCTCCAGATTATAAGGTGTGCACCTTTATGATAATCCCAGCAGTGGGCAGCCATGCTCTAAAACTACCTAAATAGGGCACTATATCACATGGACTTTTTTTTTTTTTTTTGAAGAAGGCTCTAGAAACAGACTAAAGGGTCATAAGGCCCATTTCTAGCATTCTACATAGCTTTCTGAAGGATGGTTCTTCTAAGTTGATGCTGAAGCAGGAGGGGAAACGTTTGTGTAAAAACATTTCTTCTGCATCTGTTTCCTCCTAAGTATTGTTATTTCTGAAAAACTGCAAAAAGGCTGTCTGGCAATGTTTGTGTACACCTCCCTAGAAAACTAGGTCTCCCTACGACTTTCTGTTATTCTGACTCATCTTTTGCATGCTTCTCTTCACACAGGGAACATTTCAAATATTGTAAAGGATATTTGTTAAAGATTGGGAAGAGAGGGGCCTGCGTTTTGAACTGTTCCTGTCGGCCATGCATTCCTTGCACACATCCAGGCTTGCAGCCACATATCTGCTCTGCGTGTCAACAGATCCACGCTGTTGGGAGAGCAAAAGCAGCCACTTCACCCACAGTACTGAGTGCCCCTCAGGGAGATAGCAGGCTAGGTACCAATAAGCAAGATGGTGAAAAAGAGGAAAATTCCAGAAACATCAAGGATTGCTTCCTCGAGGAATGTACCTCTGGGCTGAGCCAACAGGGAGTATTATTTTTATGTCACTTAAAAAAAAAATCTGAGCTGGGGGAATGGCTCAGGGGTTAAAGCCTTAGACTCCCAAGCAAAAGGACCTGAGTTCAAAGTCCCAGATTCCAAGTTAAAAAAAAAAAAAATCCAGGTAGATATGGCAGCAGCCTGCAATTTCAGCCCTGGAAGGCACAGCCTGGGAAACCCTAGAACAAAGCAAAACAGAGGTAGAGCAATCTGGGATGATTCCCAAAGCCACCCCTGGACTTCTACAATCACACACACACACACAAGTGCCCTCTTATACATAACCATATAAACACACACACACACACACACACACACACACACACACACGCATAAAATAAATCTGTTTAACAAGACTGTGTACAAGCTCTCTTTCAGAAAGTTGGGTCTTTAGGTTGCTGTTTTAAAAAAAACTCAAGAGAATCCATATTACAAATTGTTACTTACAATAAAAAGCAGCACATGAACAAATTTACAATGAGGGGCTTTATGGTGCTGGTACTAAAAAAAAAAAAGTATGTTAACTAAGAACACACTTGTATTTTTACTTCTTGGTGTTTTATTGCCTTATCCAGGCTGTCAACTAACTATATAAATCCAATCATTAAGAGGTACAAATCAACTCACTAAAAATATCTGTCAGAGCTTTCTGCATTAATCAGATTTGATGTATTGTAACCTACAGCGGGAAAAATATTTGTGACAGAAACTCAAAAGTAATTGAATAAGCATAATATTAAAGAGCATGATTTTGAGTTACTACTTAAGCTTCAAGGAAGAGAAAAGGAGCCAGAAGGCAGGCTCCCGGTTGGACGAGCTCCCTTGCCACTCACCACAACTGTTCTGCATGTCCTGGAGGAATTCAACCGTGTACTACTTGCAAAAGAGTTCTCACCTAATTGAACTCATTCAAGGTATGCAAAGAATATGTCTCAATTCTACTGTAGTTGATTTAAAGAATAGTTTAACATTCAACTCTGATTATTTTTTAAAGCTCTCTAAGTGAATCGTTCCATATCTTGAGTAACATGTTCTGAAGAGGCACCGACCATCATGTTCAATGATGAAACATCAGAGACATTTCCATTAAAATTTAAAAAAAAATAGCACAGGATGTCCCTTCACAGATATTACACTGCTTTAGTATTCAGAACAAGTCATCTGCTGTGAAATGAAAGTAAAAGACCTAAATATTCAAAGGTGGAAAGGAAATTGTCTTTCTTTCTTTCTTTCTTTCTTTCTTTCTTTCTTTCTTTCTTTCTTTCTTTCTTTCTTTCTTTCTTTCTTTCTTTCTTTTGACAGTCTCTCAGTACTTCATGGTGGCCTTGAACTTGTTATGTAGCCAAAACTGGTCTTAAACCTTTCTACCTCCACCTCAAGGGTGCTAGGATTAGAGGCTGGTGCTCCCATGCCTGACTGGAAATTGTCACTGCTTTTGATCAGTAAAAATATATGGCAAAGCCATGAAAATGTCTTATAATCAGTTTCAAATTTCACTACAGCAATAGGTAAATATGCAAGTTTTTCTTTCTTTCTTCTCATTTTACTTAAATAGCTAAGATTAAACCAGACATCATGGCATACACCAATAATACCAGCTTCACCAGGTCTAGGGAGGCTGAGGCAGGAGAATCCTGATTTCCGGCTAATCTGGGCTACATAGTGAAACCCTGTCTCAAACAGAGGCTGATGAGCTGGGTCAGTAGGTGAAGGTGCCTAAAGCAAACCGGGTGACTTGGGTCTTATGCTTGGAGCCCACATGGTAAAAGGGAAGAATGATTTCCTCAAGCTGCCTTCTGACCGCCATCCATGCACTGTACACATGCACACCTACTCTGTCTCATAAATAAATAAATACTTGAAAAACACCCCAAAACCCTAAGAGCTATATGTTCACAGTACAGAAGTACATAGCATGCCTTGAACAGGGCTTGGGAGATGATAGCTCAAGGCTTAAACTTTTTGCTTCCCAAGCAAAAGGAATCCACATATAACAGTAGCCTATAATTCCAGGTCTGGAAGGCAGAGCCTGGGAAATCCCAAAGGAAAGCAATAAGGAGATAGAGCAGTCCAGGATGATTCCTGATGCTATGCTACCCTTGGATCTGTCCTCTTGAACACACACACACACACACACACACACACACACACACACATCTAGAATAAATGAAAGGACAGTTTCAGAGACTGTAAGCTATGTTTCCTGGAATCTTCAAAATTTCCTTCCATCAAAGCCCAAATAAATAGAAAGATACCAACCAGCTCATCCAGAACTGATGATTTCTTTGTTCATTAGTTTGTTTTCCGTTTGTGGTATATATTTATATTTTTTCTGTTATTGTTAGAGGTGGGATCGCACACTGTAGCTCAAGTTGGCCTTGAATTCATTGTGCAGCCCAGGCTTGTCTTGAACTCATGGCAATCTTCTGGCTTCAGCCTCCCTCATGCTGAAGCGACAGGTTTGAGCCACCACGTTTCATCCTAATCCAACATATTAGGTTCATGTCGTTCCAGCTGGCGTGTAATCTGTCCTCTGCTAGAATGATTATTTTCTATTATTAGAAATTGCATCCTTTACTGTTCCTCTAATATTTTTCCTTATTTCATTGTACTTTATTTTATTTGAGATAGGGTTTCAGTAGGTAGATAATGCTGTCCTTGAATTCATGTTCTTCCTACTTTAGACTCCTGAGTGCTGGGGTACAGGGGAGTTCCACAGCCAGCCTATCTTTAAGTGTGTAAGTACAGGCAGTGTAGCCACATTTGTCCAGAATATCAAGACTTCCCCAAGCTGTCTCATCTTACCTTCTTGTCCCACAATCCTCGACCATCTCCATGCTCAATTAAGGATCATCAGAAATTTCAGTTGAGTATGATCATTTTCTTGAATACTATTTGAATCAATCAGCCAGAAGCTTTTATATCACTGCATTTCAGCTTAACTTCACATTTTCATGATATTTTTGCTGATTGTAATGAGAACCAAGCAGAATGTTACTGGGACTGACCTGAAGCTCCACTCTGGAGCCCTTGCCTAGCATGCAGGAGACCCCGGGTTCTGTCGCTACCCCCACACAAAATTAAGCTAAAAATAAAAAAGTTATGTTATACTCACACACTTCCATGGCTCCTGCTTACCTATCTACTCCCTAATTCTAAAAGGATCATTTCTGTCTCTTTAATTGTCATACCAATAGATTGTAGCTAATTGCAAGGATAAGTGCTGTGGGAGTTCTATCCAGGTTCTTGCATCCCAGACTTGAAGACCAAAGCCAGGACACCACTGAATGGTTTAAGTAAAACTTGTTGAAAAACAGGGAAAGGGATATCTAATTGCTCAGGTGAATCAGAGGGAGCAAGAAGTAGTCTCTGGCCATCCTGGGAACCAGAGGGGAGGCAAAACTACTCCAAATTGTGCTCTGAAGCTTTGGACCTGGGATACACCTTTTATGAAGTTTTGGGGGGAAACTTTCTATTGGTTTTCTCTCTGACATTTAATTGGTGGTCCCTTGTGGGGCCAGGTTTGAAACTCTCTCTGGCAGTCTTTGTAACGGACCATTCCCTGCCCCCTTCCACCGTGGGGTGCCTATGTGTTTAAGTCAGTGTAGCTTCCGGCAAGCTTTCCCGGTGTGTACATGCTGCCTTTCACATATGCTTGTGGCCCTGCTTAATTTCCTCTGGTTTCCCTCTCTGTTCTCACTGCCTAGAGAAATCTACCTCCATTATAAGGACAGAGACATGCTGGCCTACGCATTGATTTATACTGGAAGACATAGGAAGTATCTCTAGAGAGGACTATGAGAACTTCAAATGATGAGGAACATGGATGTGGGGAGAAAAGACTTCTGGAGAACTTAGATAGGAGGGAGACATTGGGCCATGCCAGTGACACTAGACACTAAAAGAAGCAAGCAGCAGGAAACTTTAAGGATCCCTGTTATGCATGTTGATGGAATCCCTCTGTGGGAACTTTTACTTTTATCTATTTGTCCATTGGCTTGTTTGTTTTACCACTGTGTCTTTGACTCCCTAAGTAAACTGGCCCTCAGGGTGGATTTCCTTTCTAAACCATTCTCTAGTATTTCAGACCTAAAGAGAAAAATCTACTTCCTTTGCACCTGAGTAGGTGTCAAAACCTACGATTAATCAATCAGTTACTTTTTTACTTTACAATCTACTTCCTTTGCACCTGAGTAGGTGTCAAAACCTACGATTAATCAATCGGTTACTTTTTACTTTACAACAAACTGTCTCCAAACCCTGTTGCTTAGAACCACAAAGTAACTGTTTGCCTTGATTCTGCAGGCTATCTGGGTATTTATCTCCTCTGGCACCAGTTGGCTTGGCCAAGACCAGTCCTTAAGGCAGCAGCAGGGCTCCCAAAAGCCTCTGCTTCAGTTACATTTGCCATTGTTCCCTGGGCAAAGAGGACAAGGCAGCTGACCAAAGCCAGAACTGGAGTGGAGCCGATTCAAGTCCTTTATGGTTACTGCTGCAAATAGTATTTTAAAACAGCACGAGCAGAGGAAGGAAGGATATGTGGCCTTCATGTCATCTGCCATTCTGAGGGAGAGAACATTAGTGGTGTGGGTGACTTCCTGAGAAAGCCTTTAATAGCTAAAACAAACTGCTTTAAATTGAGAAGGAGTTGACTTTATAGCTACAACAATGAACACTAGATCCGCATAACTCAAGTGGTGGTCAAAAGCCCAGTGCAGCGTAGGCCACAGACCCTAGGAGGAAACCTTTACTAAATGGACATGCTAAAAATCTATGCATTAGTTAGTGCTGTTTTCCTGTCTTGATCAGGAAAACTTCTTTTTATAGTGGACATCAGCTAAAGCAGAAGCTCATAACTTGTCAAAGTACTGAGAAATGGCCACTGAGTGTGTTGCAGTTTGCCTGCATGGCTGCTGATAAATAACCATCAAAAGGCTTAAGGGAACAAAGGGTTTATTTCCTTATGACAGTCTGGTTACAGTTCTCAATCCAGCATGATGGAAGAATATACACTAACACTAGGTCTGAGGGAACTGGCCACACCATCTCTATGTAATGGCTGAGAGAGAAACGATCCGTGCTTGCCAGACCAGCATGTCTGGCCAAGTGTACAAAAGGATCCCAACTCTCTCTACCAGCTCTCTGAATTTTGTTCCAGGGCCTAATCCCATCCACCATGGGCTGGGCCTTCCCCATTAGCCAGACAAAGTGGATGGTTCTGAAGTAGAAATAGGTAAACTGTTGAATTGCTGCTAAACATAAATTGAGATGGAAAAGCACTGAAATCCCAAAGGCAATCAGATAAGAACATTTCAGAGACCCCGCCCCACCCCCCCATGGCCTGTGTCTGGTACTGATAAAGGTCATGACCTTGGTAGCCATTCTCTCCGAAAGTCCCACTTCTATTGGTCTACTTTGACCTTGTTTTAATATAAAATGAAAGTGCAAGCTGAGCTCATGGCTAGAGTCTTTACAGAGTGATCTTGGGTCCAGATCATTGGTGGATTAAATTCCTCTTTTCTACCCTAATTGGTGCCTGAGACATTATTCCAGAATAACTCCCACAATATCTCCCTATCCCATGAAGCACTAAAGGAACTCAATGGGTTATTAAAAGATGAGGACACAAAGGTAGAACATTAAGGGGTTCAGGGGAGAATATGAACAAGATAAATTGTATACACCTATAAAATTGTCAAAAAATAAGTGAAAATATTATGTGTCTAAAGTGATTCCCCAAATTAAAAGAAGAGGAGGAGGAGGAAGAAACTCAGGTGACTTATCTGCCAATGGGAACAGAAGAATAACAAGTAAGCAGTTATTTTGCTTAGTACCCAGCATTTTCCTGAGGTTTGGCTGTGTGTGTGTGTGTGTGTGTGTGTGTGTGTGTGTGTGTGTGCGTGTGTGTATGCGCATGTTGCAGTTACTCTGCATGCCTGATAAAATCGTGACAAAACAATTTAACATGGCTTATGATAGTCCGGGTACAGTTCCTTGTCCAGCTTGGCAAGGGAGCCCACACCAGCGCCAAGGATGGAGGGAACTGGCCACACTATGTCCATATAATGGCTGAGAGAGGGACAAGTGTGTCTGGCCAACTATACAGAAGGATGACAGCTTTCTCAAGCAGTTTCCTTCATCTTATTACCTGCCCTGACACTAGTCCCACATCCACGGGCTGGGCCTTCTCATTGACTAGACAATCTCCTGCAGATTCACTGTGGCTTAACTCAACTACTAATTCTGCACGAATGTACATGGAACTTGAACCTTCAACCATCAAACTGACACCTGTATTTATGACTGTGTGTGTGTGTGTGTGTGTGTGTGTGTGTGTGTGTGTGTGTTGTTTAGTTTTGTCCTGCTAAAACTGGGCTCATCCTAAGCAAATGATGTGCATGTCTTAGCTGCTTTTCTTGTTGCTGTGAGTGAATATCTAACCAGAAGCCACTTAAGGGGAGAAGGGTTCGTTTGGGATCATAGTTTGAGGATGCATTCCGTCATGGAAAGGCAGTCGTGACGGCAGAAGCGTGAGGCTGGTGATCACGCTGCACCCACAGCCAGGAGGCAGAGAGAGAGGAATGTGGGTGCTCAGCTTGCTTCTTTCTTTTATTCAAAGTCAGATATTGGCCCGTGGACAGGTGTTTTCTGCTTCTGGGGTGGTATTTCCTCTTGGTTTACAATTTCCTGGTAATGCCCTCTTAGACTGACCTAGAGATGTTTTTCATGGCTATTCTGGTCCCATGAGGTTGACTATGAAGATTAGTCACCACTGTTGTAATTACAGACCCTATTTGCCTCACTTCAAAATCTGGGCCTCAAATTCTTAAGGGTCCTTCCACCAATGGGAAAGGGACATCAAAATCACCATGACAGCTTGAAAATTAGCTCTGGAGGTCCTGACACAGACCTACAAAAACACATTTCCAAGGAAGGACCTCAAAATATGTTTTGTTTTTAACATCTAGAAATTAATTATAAGAAGTAACACAGTAGGAAAATGGACACAGACCTGAATCAACATGTAAGAGAAACTCCAAACAGCCCATGAAAACAGGAAAGGGGAATTTTCTCTTTAGCAGTCAGGAACATTGACAAAAAAAAAAATACACTTTTCATCGACCAGACTGAACAAAGATCTTGAAAAGCAAAGCAGTCCCAGGTAGCTGAACACTAGGAAGTGAGCACATCCAGTCAACCTCAGGAGGACTGAACATCACCACTGACTCTTTAGAGAGAAATGCAGCAATGTTGACTGCAGATCACTCATTCTTCTGGATCCAGCAGTCTCATTCGTTCAAGAATGTCTGTAGCATGATCCTTGTAACCTCAAAGTGTTCAGTAGTACCAGGTTACTTGCTCTGTGTGTGTGGGGGTGTGCGCATGTGCATATGAATGTCCTGTTTGTCTATTAAGCAAGTGGACTTTTCATTTCACTGCTATCCCCCACATCATCCCAGGTTGTAATATAACCAAGGTTGGTGGCCATCTCTTCTACCTTCAACCTGGAGGTAGCAGCACTTCTTAGCACCGTAGAAACACCCCACTTCTCTGACACCAAATTGGCTTAGTTTTATGTTATGCAGCTGGAATAAATACTCAATCTACTTAGCGGAACATTTAGCGGAACAAGGGATTTTCATTTCCACATGTCATTTCAGGTTGTAGTTCATCATAATGGAAGCCTCACCCAAGGGACTGAGGGCTGTACCGTATCCATAGTCAAGACAGGGGACGAAGACTCATGGTGCTTTCTTGCTTTCCAATCTGTACAAGCCAACAATTCCTCTCTCCAACTCAGCCACTTGCCAAGGACATGGACCCACCCACAATGGGCTGGGTCTGCCCGAATCAATTATGCATTTAAGACAATCTCCTATAGGCTTGCCTTAACTAGATAATTTTTCTTGGGTATGTCTAAAGCCTCAGTTCTCCAGCGACTCGTTGACAGTCACAAACAACTGACATATATATTTTCAGTTATCAATTCTCCATTGTTGCTTTGCAAATAGTTGTGGCCATGGGACCAAGTGAAAGTGAGTGACCCATGGACTCTGTGTTCTACTTACTTCTTAAAGTCTGGGTGTAATTCCACACATCCAGTCCTTCACCTAGCCACTGCATAATGATGAGTGTGGGAGCCACCACTTTGGACACATAGATAAAAGCCAAGTATTGAGGATGGTGATGTCTCTTTAATCAGGAGTACCAACCTTAAAATTCCACAGAAACAAGGGAAAAATTTGTCTTATTTCTACTGTTGGATTTAGAACCAACAGCACTAGAGTAAAGCATTCTAGTCAACTAGACTAGTATAAGATGATTAATGGATACATGGGATGATCTTTAGGAACTAGAGACAGGAAATACTTAGAAAGACAGAGTAGAGAAGGATCATCTCTTAGCAAAGGGAAGACAGGGAGTCAGGAGTGAATGTGGCTGTCTGTGTAGGATGTGACACTTAGACTGTCTTCAAGAAGAATATTTCATTTATATTTAAAGCAGAGGATGTCTAAATCTAGACAGACACTTTTGGCTATATTTAGACACCCCCTCTTCCCTAACTCACCCAATGACTTCATTCATCTTTTTCTAGATTTCAGAACCTCAGGGAACATGAAATCTACATTCTCTAGTCTTTCTCTTTTTGATTGCTAATCACTTTAAGATCTATCAAGTTTATTACCCTCTGTGACTGGCAGGCATCATCTCATTGGACTGTAGAATGGAACATCATTGTTGTTCTGTTTACAGATGAGCCCAGAGAAGCTCGAAAGGCTGGGACACGCTCGCTTGCCACATAGGGTCTTGCTCCACGTTGCCTCAGAAATGGGACAGCCCCACACCTCTACAGGAGAGTGATGACATACATCATTCCCATCTCAGGGAAAGTTCCACGATGCACTATGCTAAGAAGCATAATGTCACAGATTTGTAGCTGGGTATGCAGGATTATAGAAAAAAATCCTAGTCTGAATATTGCTCCCACCACCTGCCAGCAGAAAGGTTTTGGATGATTGTAGCTCCCTTTGGCTGCAGGTCTCTGTTTCTTCATCTATATATAAGATAATACCAGAACCTACCTCCAAAGATGGTAGGGAGGAACACAGGATCTTTAAAGTGTCCCTAATACACAGATAATTCAGTGCAGTACTAACAAACGATAGTAATTCCAATTGTTTGGCAGTTATTTTTAAAATCCTTGACTGAATGCCTGCATAAGAGACATTGTGCTAAATAACTCTATATCATGATTCCAAATTCCTGACCTTTGTAGGATTTTTTTTCACCCTGATTGAGGATGCCAGGACCCACCTGTCAGAAGTTCAGAGAAACAACTAGATGTTTCACATACGGACATGCCATATAACATTTGTCTTAGGAGAAAGCAGCTGTCCTGTCTGTCTGTTAACACCCAGGAAGGCTTTCTAAAGAGACAGGTGGCTGATGGGCACGAGAAAGGAGCCATTGCATTTGAGAACAGAGAACAGTGGCCCCCAGAAAGAGGAATGGGGACGTGCTGAAGGTTTAATACTCCCTCAGGAGCCAGGGGAAGAGCCAACTTCAAAACTGCAACCTGTGATTGCGAGACAGACGACCTGCTGAAAAACTCTGCAGAACGATAGGAAGTGGGTTAGCTCACAGGCAGCTCCGCTGAAGGTCATCTAGCCGCAAGCAGTTTCAGGGGACAGCACCTTATCCTATTCCTGCAAGCTGGCAGAGTCTCATCACTCCTCAAAGCATTTGCCCCAGGTTTGTTCTGCCTAGAATACTCTCTCTCTCTCAATATTCAAATCCATGCTCATCCACCTCCTGATAGACCTTCACGCATGTCACCTGGTATGGAGAAATTGCCTAACAATGAACTTTTTCTGGTTCAACAGGCTTCATGTTATGTTATATTTCTTTTCTTCAGACAGGCATTTCCACTGTCTTTTGTAACCATTTATGATAGAGATCCACGGCTCCAGAAAGGCACTCAGATACTTGGTTAGTTACCCTATCTATAACGTGGGAAAATGCTTGGAGAACCACATACAGTTGAAAAGGCTTTTCTTTTAAGAAAAAACAATGTTCTGCTTATTTATTAGAGAGAGAGAAGGAGAGAGAGAGAGAGAGAGGAGATAAGTCCAAGATATCAGTGTAAACATCCAAGATAGTCAACTATGCTTCCTCTTAGACATGACTTATCAGAACCTTTGAGGTCTTATTTCTGTAATCCGTGAGAACCTAAGATAGTAAGTGGAGTCCATTCACCCAAACCACCCAAATACTCACTCTAGAACTGAGATTCTCAGCACTGCAAAATCTGCTTGTCTTCAAACATCTGGTCACATCCTGAATTCATGTCGCCACCTCACCTTGGTCTGCCCAGCATCTAACACTGTTCCAAATGAATAATTGACCGATTCTGTTCAGCCAAATAAAGAAAATTCCATCCCAGGGTCTTATGTGCCAGCTAGACACTTCTAGGGCCAAACTTAACTGGAGAGCAGATTTTAGTGTTCCTTACAAGAGTAGGAGGCACAGCTAGGGTAGCGTGGGATACCTTAGTGCTAAAGTGAGGGAAAGAACTTCTCCGAGAGGTGTTGAGTGGCTTGGGAAGGCCCCAGGAAGCAACACTTTGCTCTGTACGGCTGCTGTCATGACCAGGGAGTTAATTCTATCCATACCATAAACTCAAGGTCCTAAACTATGTAGTCACGACTGCATATGAGGCAACGTAAGTGAACACAGACATTGCAAATATACAATTAAATAAATAAAAATTACCAACCATAAATGGCTTCTGAACACACACACAGCCACAAATTAGTTAATAATCCAACATGTAGGGCCAGCAAAATGTCTCAACTAGAAAAGGTGCTTGTGATACAAGCCCAGTGGACCTGAGTTTGATTCCCAGAGATCACGAGGAAGAAAGAAAGGACTGATTTTTGAAAGATGTCCTCTGACCTACACACACACACACACTCTCTCACACACACACACACTACACAAATAAACAAACAAACAAACAAATTAAAAAATTCCACAGGTAATAAATTCAAGGTGGCTGTGGCAGCACTTACTTATGTTGCAGTGCAGGACTTCACTGCAGCTTTGGTTCTGAAAACACTGCATGCATGTTTTGCACTGTTCAACCTCATGCCACATAATATGCACGTTGACAGTCTAAATACTTTGACTCAGATTTGAGACTAAATTATGTGAGGAATTGCAGTATTTTTACTGTATATGCCAAAAGTCCTACTCTATGGAAAAAATTATGGTTCAGTTCCAGGAAAAATAAAAGACTTAAGTTTCCCTATATCATTTCTCAGCAAGTATCAATGAGTAAATCTTTGAGTTGTTTGATGATGGACACACAGATACATCCATCTCATGAGTCATATGTGGATTTTCTTTCATCTTTAATAAATGATAAAAAGTATTTGCATACTAGATAATTGCTTTACAATATACTTCTTTAAGATTAATTATCAAAGACTGCCTGATTTGGATAATTCATTTTTCTATGCCTATCTTGGGTAATGCACAAAAATTTTTCAGATGGAAAGGGATCATTAGTGGGAACGGTTTGAGAAACCTGGTCTTAAATCACATGCAGAATAAAAGTTTGGCATGACCTGTAGTTGTAAGAATCTGGGTTCCATTGCTCCTGCTAGTTGGGAGAGAGCAGGTTTGGTATTTGTTTGTTATACAGTGACCCTGTTTCTATCTAGTCTAAGAGAAGATTCTGGTCTGTTTAGTGTTACCTCCTCAAGTCGAAGAGTGATCTTATCTGGTGTCAGCCTTCTGGGAGGCCTGAGAATAAATCAGCTTAGCTGTTCCATACCATGAGTCTAGAACACAGGGGCTATGTCATAGTCAGGCACAGGTGTCAACTTGACAATTGAGGGTTTGAGCTCTGGGCACATTTGTGGAGAATTAGTGGTTGACTTAAGCCCAGAGCAAACCTGCAGGAGATTGTCTAGCTGATGGGGAAGGCCCAGCCCACGGTAGGTGGGACTAGGCCCAGAAATACAATACTGAGAACCGATTGAGAAAAATGGCATCCAGAGATGCTGGTCTGGCAATAAGGATTGTCCTTCTCTCAGCTGCTATGTGGAGATGGTGTGGCCAGTTCCCTTGGCCTTGGTATTGGTGTGAGTTCTGCTGCAAAGTTGAACAAGGAACTGTAACCAGTCTATCGTAAGAGAATAAACACCTTGTTCCCTTGAGTCATTTAATGGTGATTTATCAGCAACCATGCAGGCTGACTGCAACAGGATGCTTGTCTTAATCTCCCAGAAGCCTCAGAAGGTCAGCCTCTGTCCAACTCACAGTGAAACCATGCTTAGCTTTTATCTGATCTGATCGTAGGATTGAGCAGACAGGCAGTTCTACTCCATATATTCTACCCAAGTCACTATATCTTCTCCCAGAATCATCTGAACCTTTTTCCTTTGAGGGTAACTATAGGTGAGGTAGGAATGAGGCTTCATGGGCATCTCATGGCCCCAGTTGAGAGAAAAATGCAGTGACTCAAAAGCAGGGGTGGTCAAGGACAGTGTGGAGACATAGGAAGCTAGAGTCAGGCACCAATCAAGAGGGAGATGTCATCAGAACATATCACAAGGACCGAGACAGCACCAGTACAAGACTCCCTGAGTTATCCAAGTCAAGATAAGATGGAGCAGGTTTCGGGGGGAAGTGATCATTTCCATCTGTGGGGCACAAGGCAGAGGAATATGGGGGAAGGGATAACATCAGGACCATCCCACGGGATGAAGGCTGACCCGGAAGCATGGAAGAACACGAAGAGAGCCGCGCAGAGGGTAAAGGCATTTGCTTGCAAACCTAGAGACCTGAGCTTCATTTCCCAGGGCGCAAATGTTGGAGGGAGAGAACTGACTTCTAAAACCCATCCTCTGACCTCCACACGTGTGTCCCAGCACAAGTGTCCTCCCCCATAATATATATATTAATAGCTTGAGACTGATTTTGGTTACATGAGACCCATTCTCAAGGAAGGAAGAAATGACTGCAAAAGAAGAAAAGAAAAAGTATAGGGATTGTTCCAAACTTAAAGCTTTAAGAAGCTAACGAATACATGCTTTAAAGAAATTCAAAAGCATGAGGGAAGTCAAAAACAGAGGTTGATTAAATAATTCACATTTTCATGCATTCATTAATCCAAAAATATGTATGAAGGCCAGCCACAATCCAAAGGGCTGTTCAGGCCCTGGGTGTAACAAATGGAAGAAATAAACCAAATATCCAGGGCTTTCTGTCATCTTAGTGGGAAAACAATAAGGGTTAGAGAGAGAAGAATAAAACAGAGGAGTGAAACAGAGGAGGTGGTCCTGAACTGGAGGTGTGGAGGTAGGTTTTCAATTTTAGATATGGAAGTGCTTTCCTGTGATGAATCGAGTTTTTGTTTTTTTTTTTTAGATACACATGTCTGGTATATAAGGGATTGAGTGACATCATTTCCTGAAACACATCCTTACAAACAGCAAAAAGCTCTTGCTGACATCTAGACCAACTAGAAGAGGCCAGAAACCCAGGGCCTCCCAGATGCTGCGTGTTCAATAGACAGATTTCACTGTGAGTGCTCAAGAAAGTAGTATTCTAGAAACTCAACCAGAATATAGATATGACAACAAAATAAAAAACAGTTTGCAATATCTTCCTTGGAGAATGAGGAAAATATTTAAGAGGTATAATGAACCTCTGTTTCCTTAAATTTCTTTTTTCCATGTGGACATCAAGCAGCTAACTTATGTAGTAGATTTCTGAAAGATAAGGACCTGGGGGTAAGTTTTGGGGGAAAGGTGGCATTTTCAGCTTCCTTTGTGTTCATCACTTCCCTCACGGAAAGAAGCCTCCTTCTTCTTCGAACGTCACCATCTTCCCTCTGATTGACAAACAGCATCATGTAACTGCTTCTTAAGGCTGAGGGTTCTAATATAAAACTGTCCCGTATCCACATGTACAAACACGATTTATAACAAGCCTCCGACAAAAGGTAAATCGCGTCTTGCTCTTTGAGAACTGAAATATCTGCTTTCCTGCCAGAGCCGCGCAGGGCTTATAAATGATGGAAACACTCCAGCTTCCCGAGAGGTGCTATTTCTTTACCGTGCTACTACTTTGGGGAGCAACTATGAAAAATAAAACGTGTCATTTTACGTGATACAGAGTCTTTTTATTGTCACCTTCCCGGCTCTAAAAGTGAATGGGACAAATCATAAAAAGACGAATTGTAGGTGCGAGTTGTGCCTTCGATTCAGATATTCTAATGGCGTGCACAATTCAGTCAGTCTCTGTCGCTCCTGTTCTTTATTCCTGGGCAGAGTGACCTGGTAATAAAGCACTGAACTGTGAATAGGATGATTTACTTTGGGCTTTGGGCTCTTGGAGATGATGATTTTCCTATCAACTTCCTCCACAGGAGTGTTGTTAAAACCCCTTGAATGGAGCCCTGGGGATTTGATGAGAATGGATATGCTCACGTGAGAATGCACAGCCTACCACACGGTCAGGGACCACTGTGAGGAGGACCAATTATGAGCAGTTTGCACACTTGGAAAATACACTTTCAAACATAACCAAAGCAGTGGCTGGAGTGACAGGTCAGCAGTTAGAGTGCTTGTCAGATGTCCAGATCCCATGTAAAACTGAAGGTGGGTATGTAACTGCAGCTTCAGAAGCTTGGGACACTGGTTAACCAGACTCGCCCTGTAGGTAAGCTCTGGGTCTGATAAGAGACCCTGTCTCAAAAGGAATAAGGTGGAAAGGGAAGTATGGGAATAGGTCTCAAGGGATAAGAAAAAGGAGGGGGAAAAACAGCATGTGGCACAGGAGAAAAAGAAGGATCAAGAGCCTCATCCAATTATGAACTCCATAAGACACTGTAACACTGATAAGAATGATCCAGGGGTACAACAGCGGTATGTAAGACCCACAGGTCATCAATTACTCTCAGAATTGGTTCTAAACCAACTCTAATTGTCAGAGAACTCATTCCTGATACGTAAACCTAAGAGCAACAGAAGGGAAGGAAGAAAGTAGGCACCAGACAGAAACAGATTGTCTCAGTGTTAACTATAAAAACTTGATAGTAAACCACCATCTAAACACTTCTAATTTAACCCTTAGGTTAAAAAAAAGTTCTCAGAGCTCAATCAAGTTGTACCCTATTACAATGTAAGACTAAAGAGGCTGAAAAGCCACATCTGACCAGAGTACAGAATATTGAATGAACCTGGAATATCCAACCTTAATTAAGCCATCAAAAATTTTCCCACCCCAAGATCAGGGACCTTGGGGAAGAGAGGCCAGGAAGATTGTAAGAGCCTATAGGTGGGGTGGTACACTTCTGGCCAACGCACTTCAGCTACAGCGGGGTTGCTGTACTCAGGAGCTCACTGCAGTGAGAACTTTACCACCAGATCTACATAATGGCCAACATATCAACATTCCCCCCAAGGGCTATCAAGGATCACAGGAGAAACAACCACACTTGGACAGTGTCTCTGGAACAGATACTGGACAAGGGAAGAGTAACCTCTCTTTTTATGATTTTGCCCATTGAAGAGCCACATATACTACAACAGAGACCTGACTCCCTTAACTACACAGGCACCCTAAAAGGAGCCCTGTGATCCATACACACAGATGTACAGGAGGGCAGGAGGGACATGGTTGGATTGAAGAGGGGAGTGGAGGATGGAAGAAGTAGGGGTGGACAGAGAAGAGATTGGAACAATGACATAAACTCATTTTATTTGTACATGAAAAACTCTCAACAACAAAAGAATGAGGTGGCAGAGCAATTGAGGATTATTCATCATGCTATCAACCTTGGGGGCCTATACACACACACATACACACATACACACACACGAGTATATGCATACACACATGTAAACATACATATGTACACAGAGAGATCCTCACTGTTGCAGTTCGCCTGCATAGTTGCTGATAAGTGACCATCAAACTGCTTAAAGGAACAAAGGGTTTATTTTCTCTTACGATTACTGGTTACAGTTCTCAGTCCAGCTTGACGGGAGAGCACTCACCAACACCAGGGCCGAGGGAACTGGCCACATCATCACTGCATAACAGCTGAGAGATGGACAATCCTTACTTGCCAGATCATGTCTGCCAAGTGTACAAAAAGGATGCCAACTTCCTCAACCAGCTCTCTGTATTTTATTCACCTGTTCAGGGCTTAGTCCCACCTACCATGGCCTGGGTCTGCCCCATCAACTAGACAATCTCCTTCAAGTTCACTCTGGGCTTAACTCAACCACTAATTCTCTACAAATATGCCCAGAGCTCAAACCCTCAACTGTCAAGTTTATACCTGTGTCTAACTATGACACTCACACACGTACAGATGAAAATGGGAAAACATACTAATGAAAGCACAGTATGATAACTCCATACCCCCTAGGATGACTATAATAATAATAAAAAAAGACAATAGTGAGTGTTGTGGAGGACATAGAACAATTAGACCCCTCAATACATCTCTGTCAGGAACAGAGTGCAGTCCCTGCGAAAAACTGTGTGGCAGCCCTCCACAGGGGTAAGCAGAAAGATACCACACACCCTGAATTCTGCCTCTACCTATGACTCCAACAGAACTGAGTGCATATCCACACTACTGGTAGAAGAATGTTCAGAACACTATTACAGATGAGTGGGCAAACAACATGTAAAACATCCATATAATGGAGAAATGTTTAGCCACAAGGAGGAATGAAGTAAGTGTATATCATTCTACATAGACAGTTGGGTAAGTGTGCATACACGACCACTGAATGACAGTCATTGCTTAACGAATCTCCCATGAGGGAGATGAAACCAAGAAGTCAGGCTTGGACAGAATTGTTCTGACACCTTTGGGTAAATACGCGAGGCCTTTCCTCAAATAGCACCTCCTAATGCTGTGGAGGCAGAAGGAACTTCACAGGTACATATGGATTTGGGTTCAAGCTACTTGTAACTGTAGTATGTGTGCCTTTCTGGGTGCTGAGCCTTAGATGCTTCATAAAGCTGTAGTATCAAAAACAACTTAGCTAAATTTTGGGCTGGTATCTGGCACAGCACAGCACTCCCAAGCAGCTAAACTCCTTCCCACCCATTCCTCAAGGTGTTCATCTGCTCCCAAGATTTAAATATAGCTTTACAAACCAACACAGGGAAAATCTAAATTTACCTGCAAACATTGAGTTTTTCACGATTAAAATATGTATTTTAGGAGCTGATGAGACAGTGAAGTAGGTAAGGTAGGTACTTACAAACCTGATGACCTGAGCTCAATCTGTAGAAGCCCACATGGTGGAGGGAAGAAAATGACTTCTAAGAGTTTTCCTGTGGCCCCCCCAACCCATGCATGCATGCACCTCCTCTTTGTCTCTCTTTGTTTATCTCTCCCCTTATCAAATAAATAAAATTATATATGTATTTTAAAAATTAATATACCATCTCAATAATAAAATATGAAAAGGAGGTGGTTGAAGAGAAACTAAAATGACATTTCAACTTTGCTTCTTCTGAGTAAACATTCCCAGCTCAACTTTGTCTTCATTATTTTTTTCTTTCGTCCTTTTCTCTTCTTTCATTCAATTTTTAGCTCGATTTACTTTGTTATACATTATATTCATGTTTAAACTCCCTCCCTGAAATCCTTTTTAGTTGAGTATGAATAAAACAAAAATTGCAGAGAAAGGGCCAAGGGGACCAATCACTCTTCACAGAGTCTGAAACAACTTGGTCCCAGCCTTTCACCTGTGTCCCGCTGAGAACAACACTTACTGTTAGTAAGTTATGTGTTCTGATGAGGGAGGATGGAAGCAACTCATGGCCTATGAGAAAATGGACAGGGTGTCAGGTGTAGATAAATGATTTCATAGTGATTTTCGAGCTCAGCTGTGGTTGAAACTCTTAAAGGATGAGAAGAGGGAAGAAGCAGAGAAAGGTGGGTTAATCTGCTTAGCATGTAATGGCAGGAGGGGAAAACAACAGCAATGTGCTCTTCACAGTTCTGGAGGGCAGAAGGTCACAGCAAAGGCACTGCAGAGCTGGTTTCTGGCAGGGGCTCTACTTCCGCCATGGAGCCTGACACCTTCTTACTTTGGGTATCCTCCAATATCTTTTCTTTGAAGATCACTAATAATATGGAATCGGGGCCCGGAAAACCATGACTTCAGTGAATGCTAATTACCTTCAGAGACACATAGTCATGCTGGTGGTTGAGACTTTGAGCATATGGATTTCGGGGGGGGAGCGCAAATACTTAGTACATACAATAGGTGAGTTGAGGAAGAAAAGAGAGAGCTTGAACATGGACAGGCTTTGGGAAGACAGCATAGAGCTGAAATTGTAGCATGCTCAGACTTCAACATAGTTCCAAAGTCAGGGTGTTGGGAATCTAAAAGCATCCCAGGCAAGAAGCAGTTTAGAAGTTAGCCCAAGAGCATCTGCAATGAGAAACCATTGAAAGGTTTTGATCTATAGAAGAGACAGTGTTCTTGAGAGATCCTGGTTGTCCAAGACAGAATAAAATGAGAGAGGGAAAGACAGAAAGTAGACATGTGAAGTGCTTGTAGCCTCAGGGTCATGAAGAGGAAAGAAGTAAGCAGAGGAAAGAGAAATAAGTGGGTCAGAGTAGCCGGGTTGGGAGAGTAATTCAGCCATCAAAGCAGGAGGGAGAGTGGTGTCTAAGATGGCATCCATGTTGTTGACTTGGACCTTCCCTGTACTTGGTGCTGAGACAGACAGTGGAGATGGCAGCGACATGCATAACACAGAATGCAAAAGAGAATGTGTCCCAAGCTGAGTAGTCAGAAAACTGTCCTGCGTGCTAACAAACCCTTACCTGGCTGGAGTTCCCCACAGGCAGAGCTTCCTGTTCCCAACCACCCTGCATAGTCATTGTTAAGCTGTAGTGTCCACTCACCCCCGGTGTGGTGTGTCTCTGCCCACTCACACACTCATTCACATGATTGCACAGAAAGGCAAGGTCAGCTGTCCCCGCCTCCGCCTCAATTTCCCAGAGACTCGCCAACGGGACAGGGAGTTTGTCTGAGGCAAATCTCGGTTTATTGGGGGGGTAACAAAGGACTTATATAGACAAAGGACCACAGAGCGTGAAACAGGCATCCGATTGTGTCAAAAGGTCAAGGCAACCTTCAGGTGTTAATGGTCAAGTTCAATGCCACTCAGCCCAGAGGGCAGGTCAGTACCTAAAAGCCAATTAGGGCTCTCTGTAATGTTATCAGGTTATGCCCAAGACACTAGCCCTCAGCACCATCTTTAGTCCCATGTGCTTGGCCATGCCCTGGGGCAAATCCTGGCGGGCCCAACATTAAGCCTTGTGGTTTAAAGACTAGGGACACCTCCCTGGAATTTGTTTACCAGGCTTTTCTTCCCCTGGACTTCCATGTTCTGAGCATTCCTTCTATCTTTTCAGTACATTTTTGTACCTTATGACCTAGCAATGGTCACTTCAGAGCCAGTGGAGCCAAAACTCTAAGACCTTGCTCATGCATAAGGACTGACTGGGAGAGCTTGAGACAGGAGGTATCAGCTTTCGTTTCTGAAAGATGCCTAGTAAAATATAGTTAAGTATAATTCTGTTGCAGTTCACCTGCATGGTTGCTGATAAATGACCATTAAACGGCTTAAGGGAACAAGGGGTTTATTTCCTTAGGACAGTCTGGTTATGGTTCTCAGTCCAGCTTGATGGGAGAACGTGTACCAACACCAGGGCCAAGGGAACTGGCTACACCATTTCTATGCAATGGCTGAAAGAGGGACGGTCCTTACTTGCCAGACCAGCATGTTTGGCCAAGTGTACACAAGGATGCCAACTTTCTCAGTCAGGTCTTGGTATTTTATTCCAGGGCCTAGTCCATGGGCTGGACCTTCCTCATCAGCTAGACAATCTCTTTCAGGTTTTCTCTGGGCTTAACTCAACCATTCATTCTCTACAAATGTGTTTAGATCCTCAAACCATCAAATGTCAGGTTGACACCTGTGCCTAACTATGACAATGTCTTAATTTCATATTTAATCCAAACAAATTAAGGGAACATGGGAGTTTGTTGGCTCATGGTTCCAGCTTAAAATACTGTCATGGTTCAAATGTCAGTTGTCCCCCATAGGCTCATGTGTTTGTATTCTTAACTGGTGTTAATATTTGGTAATGGCACCTTTAAGAGGTTGAGCCTTGTCAGAGGAAGGTACATCATAGAGGGTAGGTCATGAGGTTGTTTAGCCCCACCCTGTTTTCTACTAGTAGTCTGCTCTAGCAGTTCGCAGCTAGCTCTCTTAGCCTCCATGATGTCTGCAATGACACTTTGCCCTTTCACCACCTGCCATGCCTTTCCCACCAAAATGGACTGCATCTCCCCTCTGGAGCTGTAAGTTGCTAGGGTTTGACTATTGTCTCATACTAGCAGAAAGAGCAACTTCAATAAATTTCATCTTGGCAAGAACCAGGAAAACCAGCCTCGCCATGTCCTCAGAGCAGAAGGCAAGGATCAATGTCTATCTGTTGCTTCTAACTTTGCCAAAAATGCTACCCAGCTCTCTCTACCTTATCCACCTGCCTAGGAAATGGTCCTACCCACCATGTGTGATTGAGTCTGCCCACATCAATCATATAATCAAGACAATCAAGGTCTGCCTTAACTATAAAATTCTTCATGGTGGTCCCTAGAGCCCCACTTTACAGCCACTGCCTTCAATGGTAAACATCATTATCTCACCTTACAGGTGGATTACACTGAAATCTGGGGATTAAGTGACTTGCTAGTAAATCCATGTTTCACAAGAAAGTCAGCCAGACTAACTAACTCATGATGCTCCAATTCTGATCTTGATGCCATTTTGTCACTCCAGTTTTATCTCTGTGCTGGTTTAACAATCGGGACATAATTGTTAAATACTTTGTCTATTGCACTATAATGATATATATACTGACTGTGCTCTAAAACATATTCTTTATTATTGCATTAATGGAGTCTTATTGCAAGAGACATGAAAAGCATGAAGAAAATAAAACCATCCACAATCTTGCCACCTGGAGAGTCATTATTACAACTTCGATGAATTTCATACCAATATTTTTCAACCAACCATTTTTTACAGTTGAAATTGGTGTTTATATATTTTAATCATACTTTTTCATTTAAATTATAAATACTACCCGTCCTCCATGCTATTAAACATGACTTACAAATGTTCTCTTTAGTGACTGCAAAACATTTCATTATGTGACTCTAACTGATAGAGCCATTCATGGATTTTTGAACAGGCAGAATTTTTTTTGTACTAATATAAATAATACATTTGAAATTTCAAGTTATTTCCTTTAAAATATTACCACACCTACAATTATTGCTTCTAACAAGACAGGCACATTTTTTAAGGTTCTTAGCACTTGCAGACACAGGAAATCCCCAGGGCAAGCTGACCCACTAGCCTAGCTAATTGGTGAGCTCTGAATTCATTTGAGACACTCTACCTTAATACTAAAAGTGTTGAGAAGTCCAAGAAGACAACAGACATCAACTATGGGTCTCCTCATGCTTGTGCAAAAACATGTACACAGACCTGCACACATGTGAGCCTACACACATGAAAATACACATATATATGTGTATTACATATTTACATACACATGTAAAAAACCTAAGAGATGTAAAATAAAAAATAGAGTTCTTTAATGCTTTGGTCTTAGGAACCCTTTGAAGATTTATAGATATATACATACAGATATATCTTACTAATACTACTTATCATATAGCATCAGAATAAACACATTGATTATGTTATTGACGCATGCGTATGTTGCATTAGTAAAATGTTCCTTAAGAATTCCCCTAGATTGACACAGTGGTCTTGCTTCTGTTCCTCCAATAGGCTCTGGCTGGTCCCTCCCTTCAGAGTTTCCTTATTCTGTTTTTTGTTTGTTTGTTTGGTTGGTTGGTTGGTTTGGTTTAGTTTTTTTTTTTTTTTTTTTAATCAAATACTCTGTCCTTTGCATTTCACACTACTGTCTTCTCTTTCTCATTGCTTGGATCCTGGGAAGTATTAAATGAAATGAAAATTGAAAAATTATTTAAAGCAGGAAACACACAGGTGCACATTCCTTTAGCCACCAGAGATCAGAATCACATGCCACGTAGCTTCTGGAATACTCCATTGTATTTAGTAATATATTGTATTTATTTATTGTATTTATTGTATATATAATTTAGTAATATATTGTATTTATTTATTGTATTTATTGCATTAGTATTATACACTAGAAGGAGCAAAGAGTTAACAGGATTATTACAAAACATTTTGATCCTGAGGTCCCACTACTAAAAACTTAAGGATTCATGGTCCCCCTGCCCATGTGTTGGGGACCATGCAGTCAGGAATTGCTTGCTACTTTTGATTAGCAGAGGAGATCTGCCCAACTATGTGACATCTAACCTGAGACCCAAGTGATGAGAAAGACCAGTAGAGCAAAGTGTGGGAACAAACACCAGAGAAAGGCAACATGAGCCAAAGGGATGGGCAGTTTGTTGGAAGAACAGATATAAGAACATTGTGACCATCTCTAGCAGGATTTTTTTCTTCTGTGTGTATATGTTCATGTGGATATGTACACGTATGTGCATGTATGTATAGAGGCCAGAGATCGACACCATGTGTCTGCCTCAATCACTCTCTGCCTTTTTTTTTGCCTTTTTTTTGTAAACAGGTCTCTCACTGACCCTGGGCCTTACTATGTTCGTTAGACAGGTTGGTCAGCAAGTCTCAGATTCCCGTCTCTGCCTGCTCAGTGCTGGGACTACAGGCATGGACCATCATGCCTGACTTTAAAAAAAATGTGTGTGTGTGTGTGTGTGTGTGTGTGTGTGTGTGTGTGTGTGTGTCCCTGTGGAGAACCAAGGGTGACTTCATGAATCATTCTGGATCGCTGCTACCTCCTTCTTGATTCGCTCTGGGATTTCCTAGGATCCACCCACTAGGGCTAGAAGTGCAGGCTGCCTCCATTTCTTCCTAGTGTTTTCACTTGGGACTTGGGATCCTGCTTCTTTCTGCTTGTGAGGCGGAGTCTTAAACCCTGAGCCATCTTTCCAACCCCCACACCTGACTTTTTATGTGACTAGTGGGATTCGAACTCAGATCCTAGTTTTACCAACCTAGCTGTCCACCTCCATCAGCCTGGGAGGATTTTTAAGGGATATTTTATTAATACAATTTTATATTTAAGGATGAATCTAGACTTCAGCCTTCTAGAATGGGGCTAGCCTCTTAACTCAACAATGATGTCTCGACGAGGGCGTGAAAGGCACACAGCTAATATACCTATAGTTGCTATGATGGCTTGCTAGTGTGACACTATTTTAATCAGTGGAAGTTATTAATGACCAGAGTAAGTATAAGTCCTTTCCCTTCTTCATAATGGTTATATTTTAGTAGGAGCAGGGTGTGGAGCATAAACCCAAGCATCCTTAAATAAGTAAATTGTACTACATAGGAAGTTTATAAAAACAGACATAAAATTGTTAAGTATATTTCCTTTTACCACGTGAGAAATAACACCTAACAAGGAAGAGCTTAATCATTGTACAGTTTTAGATTTTTGTCTCATTGGAGTTCTCCATTTCATTAATATTATTAAATTTAGCATTTTAAAATAAATTTAGTATTAAGAATAAGGCAAAGTCATTTGTTCAATTGTTGAACACCAATTTTTAATACATTTTTTATTATTTCCGCTCATACAAACTTAATGGGTAGACCAGTTCCCTCCCTCCCTCCTCCTCCCCCCCCGAACCTCTTGCTCCCCCTCCCTCCCTCCCCATCCCCCAGTGCCTCCCCCCCAATTCCCAGAGAGTCCTTTATTGTGTATGCCTAACTCTCCTCTGGGTCCTCCTCTCCGATGACGTACAAGGACCCAGTGGCATTTCCCTGAACCCTTTCTTGTGTTCCCTTTAAGCATAGGAACACTACTGAGCACCAATTTTTTTTAATAAGAGACTAAATAAATCAGCTCTGTGTGGCCATCTGTTGCCCTAAATTCAGAAGTAGATATTTTGTCTCTGGGCTCACACTTGCCAGTGTATTTCTTTCAATACTTAAAGCAAAGGTTGATATCAAACTTGAACTGCAGGAAGATCTTGTATTCCACAGACAGGACATAGGAGGTTTAGATCGACATATTTTTACATGAAGTTCATGCTCTGAAATTCACATACACTTGAGCAATTTTTATTGTTGTATGAATGTTCCGTGTATATAACACATGTATGTGTAAATATGTCTTGATGGATTTTTTTCTGTGTGGTATATGTGTACACGTGTGTTTGTGTGCATGTGTACATGCATGCCTGTAGATGTGTGTGTGTGTACATGAATGTCTATAGATGTGTGTGTGTGTGTGTGTGTGTGTGTTTGCAGAGATTGATGTCAGGTCCTTCCCTCAGTCATTTTTCACCTTATTTTTGAGATAGGGTCTCTTACTGAACCTGAAGCTTACCAATTCTGCTAGACCATCTGGTGAACAAGCCTCGGGGAATTTCCCATCTCTGCCCACCCAACTAGGATGGGCAGTATATAAACAGGCTTTTTACATGGGTGCTCTTTAGGTAGGTGCTAGGGATTGAACTCAAGTCCCCAGGCAAGCACGGTACCAACTACATCATTTCCCCAGCCCAACTTTGCAAACTGGATTTACCTGTGTCACTAGCACCACAAATAGAACCAAGACTTTCAATCTCAGAGAAAACCAGTCTTCAGTCATTACCTCCATAAAGTTAATAACTCTCTGGATTAATTAAATTTTGACCTATTATTGTTGTGTATGTGTGTGTTTGTGATATGCATGTAAGGGTGTGTGCCACATACTCAAGTAGAAATCAAAGGATGCCTCTGTGAAGTCAGTTCTCTCCTTAAATTTTCATGAGGGCTCCGGGGATCAAACTCAGGTTACTAGCATGTGCAGCAAGCACTTTCACCACTAAACCATCTTGCTGGCCCTTTCTAGATTTTTGGTTATTATTATTATTATTATTATTATTATTATTATTATTATTATTACTATTTTATTATTATTATAGTTTTGAGGGAACACTCACTAGATAGACCAGGTTGGCTTCAAACTTGCAATCCTCCTGCCTCAGCCTGGGAGGACTGCATGATCATGCCTCGCTCTGCCTCTGTGGAGCTTTAATAGCACAGATTAGTTTCATTTTTCACTTTCCTGCATTAATATATAAAATGCATAAAGTACGTAAATCATAAATACACAGCTTGATAGAGTATCACAAAATCAATCCAGCGAACACCATTCAGGTAGATGGATAGGACATTTCTACACCTGCATGTCCTTTGCCAGATTTGTTTGTCTGTCTGTCTGTCTGTTTGTCTGTCTGTTTTAGAAAAATGTCTTACTATGTTGCCCGTGTTGGTTTACAAATGCTGGGCTTGGTGGTCTTCCTGCCTCAGTCTTCCGTGTGCCTGGAGGCAGGCAGAACCACTGAACCTAACTGGGCTTCTCTTTTACTTTCTCCCCCTTCCAATTCCCACCCTGAACCCCATGCCTCAGCACCCATTACGTGTGTCTTCTGTGTCTATACAGATGAGATTTAAGTAGAACTATACTTGGCAAGCTCGAAATTACAGAATGATTTATAATCAGCCTCCAGAGACGTTTACTGTTTAATGCAAGCATAATTATTCTTAGAGCCTCTG
The DNA here is from genome assembly GCA_023101885.1 of Typhlomys cinereus. Taxonomy (NCBI): domain Eukaryota; kingdom Metazoa; phylum Chordata; class Mammalia; order Rodentia; family Platacanthomyidae; genus Typhlomys; species Typhlomys cinereus. The sequence goes on from JALPQD010000009.1 coordinate 14,413,464, forward strand.
CCACTTGCCTGCTGGCAGGACTAACCCAAGTGTTGTTAAAATGCAGATTCCTAGGTTCCTTCCCTGAAAATCCTAATGCAGTTGGGAGGACTGAGGTTGGGCCTGGGAATCTGTACATAGCCTCTCTGGTTGTTCTTATTGGAGAACTCTAGGAAATTCCACTCCAATGGGACTCCTTCTAGCCAGCCAGCTTTATCACAGCAGGCAGAGAATGTAAAACAGCTCCAAGATGTCAGTGCAATGCAGTCAATGTGCTCGATGAGAATCGGGCAGAGCTGTTCTTCAGTGTGAGGATTACAACTCCTTGGGGATGAGGCCAAATCTAGGAATCTCTGTCACCAAGAGTCCTGTGTTCAGGAAATAGTAACTAATTAGAAAAAAAAAAAAAAACTTTGTCATAGTTAAGCACAGGTGTCAACTTGACAGTTGAGGGTTTGAGCTCTAGGCACATTTGCAGAGAATTAGTGGTTAAGTTAGGCCCAGAGCAGACCTGCAGGAGATCGTCTAGCTGATAGGGCAGACACAGCCCATGGTGGGTGGGATTAGGCCCTGGAATAAATTACAGAGAGCTGGTTGAGAGAGTTCGTCATCCTTGTGTACACTTGACCAGAGACATGCTGGTCCGGCAAGTAAGGATCGTCCCTCTCTCAGCCATTACACAGAGATGTGCAGCCAGTTCCCTTGGCCTGGTGTTGGCGCATGCTCTCCTGTCAAGCTGAACTACAGACTGTAACTGGACTATCAGTATGAAAATAAACCCCTTGTTCTCTTAAGCCATTTGATGGTGATTTATCAGCAACCATGCAGGTGAACTGCAACAGACCTCCAGGCAGCAGGTCTAAGACTGGGCCCCTGGCTTTTGGATCACCAGAGAGCTGACCTGAATTTGGGGTGTTCTTCAACATGCTGTAGCTTTGTGGTGTCTTGATTAGCTGCCTTTTCTTCACAGTGCACTGTTCAGAGGATCTGGAATCAGTTAGTCTCAGCTGTCATCTCCACAGCTATGGGGAATTGTTCAGTGAAGGCGGCGGGCCTGTGGAAAAGCGGTGGGAGATTACATTGATATGGGAAGACCCAGCCCATAGTGGGTGGAACTGCTCCCTAGACAGGCAGAGAAGATGGAGAGAGCTAGTTGGCAATTTTTTTGGCAAGCGGGCAATCTCAAAAGCAAGTGTACATTGTGGATCCTTGTTCAGTCTGCTCTTGACTTTGGATCTGGTGCGTCAGTTTCCTGGCTCCTGCTGGTGACTCTCTTGCCATGGCGGGATGTAAAATGGAATCCCGGGTCAATAAAATCCCTTGCTCCACTAGTTGTTTAGGTCCGGCGTTATTTAGCAACTGTTATGAAGCTTAGAAAGTAGCAAAGGGGGTTTGGCATCACACGCGCTCTTTTCTACCCAGAAGAGATTGTAATGCTTCCAGCTTTCATTTGGGAATTCACCATGAGGACTGAGCTGCTCAAAAGTCACATATCACCACACAAGTCAAACACTAGATCGGGATGCTGTGGAAGAATTGAAACACTGGGCCTAATCTGGACATTGACCCCCTGCCATCAGCTGCCTCTGAGTCCATTAACTGTGTTCATTTGAAAGAATGGCTTCCAGTTTCTACCTCTCTAATTTCCAATGATCCTAACTAATACCCTAGGCAAGAAGCCCAGTAGTCCTGTAGTTTCTGTCATTAAAAATGGACATAAGTTTGGGAGGGAGGCACTGGGGGATGGGGAGGGAGGGGAACGAGGAGGGGGGAATGGGGGGGGTTGGCGGGAGGTGGAAGGAGGGAGGGGACCGGTGTACCTGTTAAGTTTGTATGAGCGGAAATAATAATAATAATAATAAAATGTTAAAAAAATGGACACAAGCATTTGCAAATCATAGTGATTGGAGTATGCTACAATGATTTTTGCTTTAATATTAGTGTGTCTTGGTTTCTTCTTCCCATTGCAGTGATAAATACATAACCCAAAAAACTCAGGATCACAAAAGGCTTGCAGTGTCAAGTTATAATCTATTATGGCAAGAGAATTGCCAACAGGGGCTGAGGGAACAGGTCATATCCACAAGAAGAGCTGAAGGAAGGGCTTTCCTGCTTGCTAGTCACAGTGTGTGAATATAATAATGATTGTTATATCTAATGTGTACTACTCTTCTTCACATTAAAATCATACTTGGAACTATTTCACACTGTAAAACATTCTCAATGAGGTTCATCCAAAATGATCCATGAAGAAGGTATTGAAAAAATGCAAACACACACACACACACACACACACACACACACACACACACACAAAGAAAAGTACTGAACCCAGCCAATGCTCCAATTTAAACTTCCAAAGTTAATATTCTCACAAAACAGTTCTTCATTTTGGCAAAAAGAGAAAAAATATATTTGGTCCAAAGCAACAATACAAAATATTTCAAATTCTGATTCCAGTTGTTTCAAAAAAGAAGAGAAAAAAGTTGATGGACTATACAACCAGATTCCCAGAGGGCATCTAAAATTTCATCTCCTTATTTTTTTTCCTTCCCACTAGCTTCCCCTCCCGGCCCACAGACAGCCCTAATTGTAGCTGTCAGCAAGAAAATGCTACAGAGCTTTAGCAAATCAAATGCTTTCCAGTGGAGGCCATCTCTGGGGGAAAGAAGCTAACTCAAAGATTAGATGGAATTTAATTTTTAATCCCGAAATGTATCCTTAACAGGAGTCCTTTAAATAGCAGATGCCATGTTCCATTATTAATGTGAGTGACCAAGAAGTCCGAAGCACGTCACCTCCCGCAAGATAAATGCAATTTCTCTGGCAAACTGAGGCTAAGGGACGCTTGCTTCCTTTCTTACAGCAGAGCCAGCAGGCATCAGGTAAGCTGAGTTGAAAAACAATATCAGTTCTATGGTCTGTACTGTTGGAAGAGCTGCAAAGAAGAAAGAGAAGACCACATCCGACTCTTCGTTCCTTTTAATCTGAAGTTGAGTGACACAGTGTATTATGCAGATGTAAGTAGACTACCTCTTTGCAGCCTTTCATTTTGTGTGTTTAGAACTTCCAAGCGGATGATGACATTAGATTGAAAAAGCAGGCAGTGCAAGTTGTTAGCTTCTTGGTTTGTTTATTGAGGTAGGAATTAGAAATACATCTAAAACTAGAATACAGTAAATCAGGCACTTTAGTTGGGATAGAAAGATGAGCTACCTTCAAGTTAAAATGAAAACTGTGGTCCTGTCAGTGGTATGGGAGGTGGGGATGGAGAGGGAACAGAGATAGGAAGCACACTTCCACACGGTCCCCCACAGCAGACTGGGGAGTTGCCTTAATCTTCTAGAGACCTTGACCCAGGCCATACCAGGACTGGTAGCTTCACAACAGGAAAGAATTTTGAGTTTAGTCAGTATAAAGCAGACTTCAAGTTTCATGAAAATCTTTCATTGCTTGTTTAAGGGTCAAAAGACAAGAAACACTCAAGAAAAAGCAAGACACTGTAGAGTAAGGACATGGCTTCTCCAGACTTTGCAATGGTCAGTAGACAATCCTTTGGTGGGCATTGAAGTCATCATTCCCCACGGGTTGCTAAGGAATCTAAGTAAGCAAGGTTGCTGGGTGGCTCCCAAAGGGCACCTGAAGGAACCACAATTGCTAGGTGAAACTCTAGATCAGAAGGATTCTGGACCATGGGATAGCTTCTCAGGAAGCCGTGGAAAGGAGGGCGGCCATTCCCAAAGTCGCCATGTGTTGGTCTTAAGACTGAGCCATTGCTGCTATATTCTAGCATAAAGGATTTTTTTCATTCATACATGTGTGTACAGATATGTCTCCAAGAGTACACATGAGTGTATGTGTGCCTGTAGAGGCCTCACATCAGGAATCACACTGAACTGTTCTACCTCTTTATCACTTTGTTTTCGGGTTTCCCAGACTTTGCCTTACAGGGCTGGAATTCAAGGCCACTGTCCTATCTGCCTGGCTCTATTTAAACATGGGATCTGGAATCCAAATCCAGGTCCTTTTACTTGCAAAGCAAAGGCTTTAACCCCTGAGTCATCCCCCAGTCCAGGAATGCTGTTTTTATGACAGCCACCTTCACAGCAAACGTTAGCGTGTCAGAATTCTTGCTTCTCAGCTGGCAATGGAGCTTCCATTGGGTAAGGGACTCCCTTCTCTTCCTGTAACTTTCCCTGGCTTTTTATCCTGCCTCAGTCCTGAACACTGTGTCTGAAAGAAGAGAAGGGAATGGGGAGGAGAGATGGAGAAGGAGAGATAAAGGGGGTAAGGAAACAAGAGAGAAGCGGGAGGGAAGAAGAAGGAAGAGAGAGCTTGCCACTCGGTGATAGAGGACTTACCTAGCATGTTCAGGACCTCGAGCTCCATCCTCAGCATCACACACACACACACAACATACACAAAATGCCATGAAAAAGGAATCAATGAATATGCTCCTTTCGGGGTATGATCTCACCAGAAGGGGAGGGCATATAGTCTGGCAGATAAAAAGTAATCATTTTGAAAATGGGTGATTGACCCCTCCCTCACTGAGGTTTCCTACTTTTATTACATCTACCCTTGAATGTGCTATTATAACAAGACTCCAGTTTAACAGCTTTTTGTCTCTGACCAGGGGGTGACATACAGTGCCCAGCAGGATGGAGTGAAGGGCATTGCAGGAGCAGCAAAACTGCAAAAGAAAATCAACAAACCACAATCCAGAACTTCAGAGACTCTATATCACCCACATAGAACTAGGCCAGCCTAATCTCCCCCCATCCTGAAGCTCAGGGACATTTGCAGAAGAGGGGGGGCGGTAAGATTGTAAGAGCAAAAGGATGGGAGGAGCAATGATTTGCAAGATTCTCCACACAAGTTAGGACCGAAGCAATCATAATAGGACTTTGCATGCCCTGTGCAATGTCCAACACACTATTGACCTCACAAAGTCTAGCATGGACTAAAGGCACCAAGATCCTTGGAGGCAAGGAATTGACAGCCACAGTAGTGTTCCTATGCTTAAGGGGAACACGAGAAAGGGTTCAGGGAAATGCCACTGGGTCCTTGTACGTCATCGGAGAGGTGGACCCAGAGGAGAGTTAGGCATACACAAGAAAGGACTCTCTGGGAATTGGGGGGGAGGCACTGGGGGATGGGGAGGAGGGAAGGGGGAGCAGGGGGTTCGGGGGGAGGAGGAGGGAGGGAGGGAACTGGTCTACCCATTAAGTTTGTATGAGCGGAAATAATAAAAAATGTATTTAAAAAAATATGCTCCTTGGGGCTGGAGAGGTGGCTCAGGGGTTAAGCCTCTGCCTTGCAGGCGGAAGGTCCTGAGTTCGGATCCTAGACCCCACGTATAGACGCCGGGTGGAAGCCGAGGCAGCCTGTGTTTCTGGTCCTGGTAGCGCGGAGCCTGTGAGTCCCCAGGCAAAGTAAATGAGGAGGAGGTGGAGGCGTCCATGGTGGTTCCCGAATTCGCCCGTGGTTCTACACACACACACATACATACACACACATACAGACAGACACGCCCACATATGCACAATTGAATAAATAAATAAATAAATGTTAAAAAAAAATATGCTCCTTTCTCCACTCCCAAACTTTGGGACACTTGGAGGCTGAAGCACACATATTGTCCATTAACATTATTTAAGTCAAGCATAGAGATAGGTGATTTCATACGTATAATATGCATTCATACTCTCTTGTCCAGTTCTAAAATCTTTCAGGACCTCAGCAAAGATATGCCCAGAGCCAGGAGCCGGTAGCCATGTATCCCCTTCACCTAATAAAATCAACAGCCACCTTCAGTGTTCTGGGTTTGGTGCAGAACATGCGTGCCTTGTGGAAGCACTCGGGAAGGGATGTACTTCTAGTTAAAGGATGCCTTGCTCTGAAAGCACATCAGCGATTCTCAGAGATGTAAGGAGAAGTAAAACGTCAAGCGGTGTGTCCACAGCAAGGTGATGCTTCGCGCAGCTTTTCAAGGGCGCTGCACACATTCTGGCTCTCGCCAGGATGACCAGAGGCTGTATAGTCCCACCGGACTCAGGCTTGTCCCCTCTCACCAGTGATGGTGAATCTCAGAGAATGTAGTGCCTTCAATAACTGTGAAATGCTGCTTGCAGAACACCTTCTATTAGTAGAATGCAACAGTGTGAAGTTGAACACACTGAGTCCTGGGACACTGAATGAAATTCCAGACCTTCACACACACAGTGGGGCTTTCTGCTGTTAACAATCTATTCTACTTATGCTTTCCGTTTGACAGCCACGTGAGAAAAAACTCCAAGTCTTCACGATTCTAATGCCAATCATGCAGCTAAAATTAGAACTCCTAAATTTGTGCAAGGTGTCTTTAATCTCTAGGCGCCTGGAAAATCAAAGGTATCTGGTAGACCTCGGAGGGCGGTCTTTGCTGATTAGATTCCCTTCATGGAGTCATTTATGGGTTTTGTTTCTGGAGATTAGAATAGCGTGGTCACATATTTCTTCTTCCTCTGATTCTGTCACATGGGTAGAAATCCAAGTCACTTTTAATTTGTCTTATTTTAGCAACATACAATCCAGCTAATTTGCTCCTAACTCTAGGTCAGACATTTCGGTTCACGCTGGGAATCTATGTTCTGTTCAAACGTCCAGAAGGGCGAGAAGGGGAGGGACAATCTATCACATCATGTATCTGTATGTTCATCTGAGATCACATGGTGAGTAAGCAAGTGGAAGGAAACACAGAAAAGCCACACGCATCCTGGCACTAACTGTGCTACTGGATCATTTATTTACGATTCGTTTTCCTTTGTGGAGGGGGAAGAACAGTGCTATTTCAATCTTTCTAATTTTTACGGTAATGTGCATGCATATCTGTTGATATTTAAAAAGAACTGTGTGTGTTCAGGTTTTCATATCCTTGGCTGCATAATTGATTTCTGTTTCAAAATAGAAAGATATCTGCTAAGTGACTCACACAATATATCTCTAAACACTCCTGTGCTAGTGTGATTAATACCTTGCAAATATCTACTCAAACCTCTTAATGAATTGATGGGCTTTTGTCAGACATTTAAAAGACAAAGATAAGGCTGAAAGTTCAAACTGTATAAAATTCAGAGTTACATTTATTCCAAACCAAATAACTGGACAGGCTGACCCACAGAGCTAGCTGGAGGTGGAAGGCCACAAGAGCATGAGACAAGACGATGCTAGTCCCACCTGTGATCTAATACCACTAACCTGGGGGCAACCCTCTGGGTCACTTACGGATCAACAACAACATGTCTGGCTAACATCACTCACTATGGCTTCTGATGCAGTAGCATTCCAAGAATTCACCCAAATCAGATTCATTTATATGATAGGAGAAATTGGGCAGGAAAAATAGTAGAGATAAAGTCTTTCCTTTTTCCTGTCATTTAAAAAAAAAACTGAGTTGCCTGGTTCATCTCTGATTTGGGCATGCAAACTGGACAGAGCACAACAGCCTGTCACCAAGAACAGAACGATTCACATGCCACAGGATTCTGCTCAATTATAATTACCAATACCATCTTGACAGCTCTCGGGGACTTGAGCCCTGAGTTTGTGCTAAAGCCCACCCAGCTTTAGCAAAGCAGCAAACTCATCCTTTACATGAGTAAACTTACCTCCTGGAACTCTTCAACTCCAGGGTCTAGGTAGGATTGCTTCTCCTGTTTTAATCACAGAAGAACAGAAAGGAAACAGACTCAATGGACGTCACTGTATCAGTTTCATAACAAAGTGTCACGTGTCATCTCTTAGTTCCAAAGATAAAAACATCCAAACTCAAGGTATCAGCAGGCTGCAATCCTTCCTTCTTTGCCTCTTCCTATCTCAGGTGGTGCTGGGTTTGCAAGTGAATGCATTGCTCCAGCTTCCTTCTAACCCAGCATCCTCTCTGGGAGTCCTTGCTTCTTGTTTGTGTTTGCATGATTTTTTCTTTTTTTACGTTTTCATGTATGTGTGTAGAGGATACATGCACATGTATATGCATGCTCACATATATGCATGTTGTTTGCAGACACCCAAGATTGATATCAGGAACCATCCTTGGTTGCTTTACTGTATTCTTTAGAGATGGGGTCTCTAGTCAAACTTGCAACTTATCGAGAGGGTTAGTCTGGTCTTGGGGAGCCTGAGCTAAGTCTCTGATTTCCCAGGCTAGCATTACAGTTGGGCGGTCACAGCCACTGAGCATTTTACTTAGGATCTAGGGAACTGAACTGCAGTCCTCTTGCTCACACACAGACACTATTAACTGCTAAGTCACCTCTCAGCTCACAAGATCATTTTCTTATAAGGACTCAAGTCAAATAGAATGGGTAACCCATCTTACAGAAACATGACAGCAACTTAACTAATTACCTCTGAACCTACCTTGTTGAATAAGGTCATATTTCAAGGAACTGAAATTTCTATGTTAAGAAAGTATGTGCAAAATAAATGGGAGTATTAGACTTTTATAATAGAGCAATTTTCAGGTACTAATACTAGTGAATATCATGAAAGAATGATTGAATTACTATTATTGGGATACTCACTGGGATACTCTCCATGCTTGAAGAGATTTGACAACAGCCAGCAAAAGAACAAGTCAAGGTCTATTGAAAGCTGACTGAAAAGTTGGGATGCTCTCCTCAGTCCACAGGGCCATGCGGACACAAGAAAGAAGCCTTATGGACTTTAGGTATTCACGCACAACTCTGCCAAACCAGTGGTGAGGCACTATATCATGTGGATGCTGTGGTATCTTCTAGAAAGCCATGCTCAAAATAAAAAAATGGTCGAGACAGTAAAATGACATATAGAGATGGACAATATATTAAAAAAAAAAAAAAACTCTTTCTGTGGCTTTCTAAAAATAACCCACAACCCCTCTATATCGGTTGTTCTTCTCTGTTACTGTGAGACACCATTGAGGCTCAGACAACTTAAGGGGAGAAAAAGGGAGATTATTCAGCTCACAGTTCTTCAGAGAGGAGACGTAGTCCTTTGTGGTGGGAAAGGCATGGTGGGCTGGTAGAAGCTGGAGAAGACTTAGAACAGCACCATCTTGAGGTAGAGAGAACTGCAGACTGCAAAATTCCAATGCAGGCTAACTAACTGAAGCTAGGTGGGGCTGACCAAACTCAAGGCCCAACCCTTGTTATATGCCTTCCTTCACCACCTAAAGGTGCCATGACCTTCCCAAACAACTAAAGATACATGAGCCTATGGGGGGCAACTCACATTTCAAACCATGATACCCTTCAAGAAAAACAAATCGGGGATGGAGAGGTGGCTCAGGGGTTAAACCTCTGCCTTGCAGACGGAAAGTCCTGAGTTCGGATCCTAGACCCCACGTATAGATGCCGGGCGGAAGCAGGGGCGGTCTGGTTCTGGTAGGGCAGAGCCTGTGAATCCCAGGGCAGAGTAAACAAGGAGGAGGTGGAGGCAGTCCATGGTGGTTCCCGAATTTGCCCGTGGTTCTACACACACACACACACACACACACACACACACACACGCACGCACACACACACACACACACACACACACATGCACAATTGAATAAAAAATAAATAAAATAAAAAGAAAAACAAATTGGGGCTGCAAGAAGCTATGTTGCTTTATCCAAAATGTCCAGTTTGCAACCAAAATCTGCTTGATGTGAAAAAGAAACATGGTGATATGGCCTTGAAATTGATGTAGGAGGCCCAGGTTCTGAAATTATCAGACACATTAATCAAGGCAGCCATCATATTCATAAAATTGAAGGCAAAGTTTATGGCAAGAAAGCAATTGATGAGATATCTCAGCAAGTAAAACCTGTAGTAAAATAATTCTCTTAGAGATGTTTTCATTGAATAATAGACCACCTGAAATTAACCTAAAGAGAAAAGGGTTATTTTGTTTCTGGCTTTAGAGGCTTCTTGCCATCAACAGGGGATCCCGCTCCTTGAGCTTCTTGAAAGAGCAGCTTGTCAAAGTAAAGACAAGAGAGACACAGGCATGAAATATAGAGGATGGAATAGCTGAGAGACTTTAACCAACATTCACCAGAAGCTCAAGGAATTGCCAACCTCCCACCAGCCCCATTTTGTCAATATTCCTTGGGGGACACAAGTACATAAACCACATTGAAGTCATAACACTATCCTATCTAGTATGGTCACTGCTCAAACAGGACAAAGCAAGAAATGCAAACAATACCTTTGGACAAACATCCATCTGTGTATGTGAAATGTATTGTCAAGTCACTTGGTATGCTACCCACTTATTACATATGGCCAAGTTGTTCTCCAAAGAGACCTGCTTGCCAATTAACATTACTACCACAGGTAAGAGTGACCTCTTTCCGGTCATACTCATCAGTATTAAATATCATTTCATGAAAAAAAGAAAAAAGGAGAAGGTAGAGAGCTAACCTGGGAGACAACACAGTACATAAAAGCTTAATCACACAAGCCTGATGACATGCGTTTAATCATTGGAATCCTCATTAAAAAAAAATCAAAGCTGGATACATGTGTCTTGTAATTCTAGCATCCCTTCTGTGAGACAGGGACAGAATTCCCTGGGAGTGCATTCCCCACGGGGGAAAAAAAGCAAACTTGTCCACGGCAATTTAGATATCTATTGGAATCCTCAGCAACTTGGGATTCATACTGATTCAGTTTTGCATCCTGGTACTAAATACTTTCCTTCTGCAAATCAAAGATTAAAAAACATGAAGCTAAGTAAGTATTTTGTTTATCCCTTGAGATGATACCACAAAGAGCTGAAAAAAAAATTGTCCACAAATGCCACTTCATTAATGTTATTTCTTCACAGGGAAACAACAATTACGTACAGTGCATGTCTGTATATATGCCATGTAGTCCACGTATGTAATCATGACAACTAAGTACAGTGTGTGACTATGTGGCCATATGGTCTGCCACATATCATAGTGGTAATTATATATAGCTTGTGACTGTATGTGCATAATACTATATATTGCAGTGTTAACTACATATACTGTATGATTATGTATGTGCCATATAATCTACTGCATTCTAATTGTAATCATATATAGTGTGTGACTGTGCATGTACTATATAGTCTGTTGTGTACTACAGTAATAATAATTAAGCTGTGAAACCTGTCTTTGTCAAACCTGAGATAAATATATCAAACCATATATTGTAACTTTTTAAAATTCAGACTTATGAAAGAAACTCATCTAAATACTACCATAATATATTTTCCTTTTTAGTACCATTCCTCTTACTTAGTTTTCCAGAGGAAAAAGAATTTTTTTTATTGTGGAAAATGAAACTGCTGTGTTACTTCAGACATGGATAATATGATATATCTCCCATTGGAAAGTGCATGTAATGTAGCTACCATTAGAACATTCACATATTGCCTATTAGAAAGTTGCTTTTACAACTGATAGTAAGACTTGAAAGACCTGTGTATTAGGCTTGGTCTGCAACTTGGTGGTGGAATTTTCGAGACAAGGTACCAAGTAGAAGGCCTTTATCATCAGAGATGAATCTTTGGGGAAATCACTGGGTCCCAGCCTCTCCTTCAGCCTTCTCCTTTTGCTTCCTTGTTGAGAAGCGAGCAGCTCACTCCATCCATCACACATGTCTCTGTGAATTTCTGCCTCCTCACCCAACCCAAACCAAGGGGTTTATCAGCATGGCAAGAGAGTTTCCACCAATATCAGAAGCTGAAGGAAAGTCTGATGCCAAATTATGGCAATATACTGAACCAGTTTTCTCCATCATATCTGCTTGTCCAAGGAATGGTCACACCCACTGTGGGCTATCTTCCCACATCAATTAGATAATCTCCCATAAACTCGTTCAGGGACTGTGGTAACTAAATAATTCCTCACAGATGTACCTAAAAGCTCATCCCTCTGATTGTCAAGTAGACACAATTGTTTCTAACTGGCACAAAAGGAAATTATGTTTAAATCTTCTAATTTGCGGAATGAAAGATGTCACTGTCTAAATAAACTCTCTTCCATCTTCTTGTATACACTTTCTGCAACCAAATTTAAGGATATGCCTACTTCCTAGTTCTCATCGATAACAAATAGTTTTCATTATAAATTTATAATGTGCATTTGATGAAGGATGTTAAAGATCATTGCTAGAGAAGTTTTGACTGTTCCCAAATTCATTCTTGAATTTCTACAATGTCAAGTCACTTAGCTTTGTCCACAGGTTAAAGTCATGCATCTTGATGTCAGTGCCCATGCTGACAGCAAGCACATGCTTTGTGCTATGAGAAACGCCAAATAGGCTGGTCAATGAAAGTTCCATGATTGTTGGTTTCGTATCTGACAGTGTTGGCAAAGACTCCTATGTCTTAACAGAATAATATCTTTCATCCTCTCTGCCTCTGGAACACACTGAAAGAGCACACATGTGAACAATGATATTTGAATCAAAGTAATTACATTTCAGTGATCTGGTATCCCAGACACAATCACAAAAGTCAGTACTCTACTTTAATACTGTCCTATGTCACATCCTTGAATGGTAATCCTATAGATGGATGTATTCCACAGACTGCTTGGAAAAGGGCAGCATCCCCAACTTTCATTTAGAAATCACTGCCTCTTGTTGTCAGTGTCTTGTAAAATATTACTCTCAGCATATGCGCTTTGTGAAGACAGACAGATGGTAAATTTCCTTTTGGCAGAATCCATCAAGGCTCCTTCATTCTGTCATCCTTCTACAAGCTCTTCCTCTTCTGGGCTCTGATCATTAACAAATTGGATGAGATAGTCTTCAAGGGTGTGAAGCTTTGAAAAGAGGAGATGAATTCTTTCCGCTGGTTGTTCTTCAATCTCTCGTCCCTGGGAAGTCCTAATTGAAGCCTGTGATGTCTTCGTTTGCTCCCCATAAATCCTAGTAAGTGTTAAATCACACTTCTCAGGTGGGATCCCATCATGGTTTGAATGTGAGTCACCCTCACAGGCTTATGTGTTGTATCCTTAGCCGATGTTAACTTCCGGAAAGATTGCGGCACCTTTAAGAGGTGGAGTCTTGCTGGAGGACTGCCTCCCACTGTGCTCTCTGCTATGAGATTCCCAACACAATGACTTATGTTCCCGCTGGAACTGTAAATAGAATATGGACTATAAACTGTAATCAGAGTCATAGGTAAGAATGAGCCCCTTGTTCCTCCAAGTTGTTTGGTCATGAATTTATTGACAACATGGAGATAAACTGTAACATTTAGGTTTACTATATAACTGTTAGAACAGAAGCTGTAATGACTATTGTTACTCAGCAATGAAGAAAAGAAGCCACCTGTAATGCTAGACCCATGAACAACTTGCTGATGGAATAAAGGCTGGAGTTCTAGCAGAAGCTGCTTCTGCAAATTCTCTTGCAGCACTGAGTCCTGGAACAGCCTCTAAGAACAGGCGCACAGCAAAGCTGAGCAGTCAGCTGAGCATACGAAACACATGGTGCTGTGCCTGGAGCCATTTTGAATGTCTCCTGGTCTCCCTGTGGCCACTCAGTGCTGTAGCCTCACCTAGCACTCCATCATTTAGAAACCCCTGTCTTCAAGTCCATGCTCTCCTTAGCCCCATTATCAATTACTCTCTAAGTCTCCGTGATAACTTGGCTCATCTCTCTCCCATAATAGTGTTATGCGCACCAACTTCTCAGTACACCTGTGAATGAATTATTTGGTTAAGGCAAGTCCTAAGCAAGCTTGTGAAGATTATCTAATTGATGTGGGAAAACCTAGCCCCGAGTGGGTAAGGCCATTCCCAGGACAGGGTGGATAAGAGAGAGAGAATGAGAGAGTTGGTTCAGTATTTTGGCAGACTGGAAAGCAAGTAACTATACCCTTGTCTTCATGTGTGTGTCTGTCTGTCTGTCTATATCTGTGTGTGTGTGTGTGTGTGTGTGTGTGTGTGTGTGTGTGTGTGCTTGTTTCTGTATTTATTTGTGCCCATGTGTATCAGAGGACACTGTATGTGCCTGTGGAAACCCTAGGGTGACTTCAGGAATGAACCTGGATTACTCTTACTGCTTTATTACTTCACTGTGGGATTTCCCAGTCGCTGCCTTCCAGAATCGAAAGCACAAGCCACAGCCATTCTGTCTAGTGTTATTATGTGAAATATGGGATCCAAACTTAGGTCCTTCTGCAGGTAAGGTAGATTCTTGACCCCTGAGCCATCCCTCCAGCTCCTTGTCTCCATGCTTGTGTGGCTATGATGTGATGAGTTCCCTCAGTTTCTGATGCTGATATGCATACTCCTGCCATCATAATGGATTATGACTTAAAACCAAACATATGAATAAACCCCATGGTTCCTTAGATTGTTGGGGTCATGCATTCAATTACAACCACCAACGTGAGACTAAAACAGCCTGTTTCCAATCTCTCTCCCCTATAACCACTCCTTAATGCTACCACTAGAGATCCCTTTGAAACTGCTGCTTCATTGGGTCCTCCACTCAGAAGCCCTTGCAGTGATCCCCCACCCCCACCCCTGGGCTCACAGATGAGAGGTCATCACATCCCATGAGAGAGCAAGCAGAGGCAGTGGGCAGAAAGCTTGGGGTGACTCTACGTGTTGATAACCTCTCTACTCTTCTCCTTTCATCTGTAAAACAGGCGTAATGATATTCCCTTTATGTGACAGTGTTAGTGATTCGATTACCCAAGGAATATAAGTGTTTCTTATTACAATATGCTCTCAAATGTCATAGAGATTTTTATTCTCATTTCTTTTAGCTCCTTTGCTATCATGGTGATTGCATTATAATTTAATTGTATTCTCGCCAAATAAAGCCCAATAAAGTCAGAATGAAATTTGGAATCTGCAGCAAATGTTCAATGCTTAGCCTCATTGTCAATCCCCCTTCACCCCCACTCCCAGCTCCCTCTCTCAGCAACAGAAGCGACTGTCACACGGGTTTAAAATTGTTTTTGTTGGTTGACGGGAGGCAGGGTCTTCATGTGTAATCTAGCCTCGCCTTGCATTCATAATCCTCCTGCCTCAGCATCCTGAGTGCTTTGATTACAGACGAATACTGCCATGTGCAGCTATGTGTTTTACAACTTCATTGAAGTGGCTTGACACTTCCACTCCTCTAACTCATGCTGTTCACAAGATCTCAAGGAAACTAAACTCGCTTCCTCTTTAAATCCTGCTGGTAATCTGCTTTACGTGGAAACAAGGTGGTTGGACAAGAAATCCCTGACCAATTCTACCTTCTTCCTTCCGGCTCTGTAGAGAAAACTCCTCTGTATTCTAGAGATGTCAATGGACCAAGGATGTTGGGGATGTGGCAAATCCCTGGAAGGGCAGAAGACGAGCCACCCATCGTTACTGCTGGGAGAAGACAGGCCGGAAGGAGTGTGGTTGTGGGTAGAAGGTGAGCGGCTTGGCTCCTTGCAGTGCCCAGGGAGAAACGCGACCTCCAGGCATCGCCTTGTCCCTGATCCCTGGTGAGCTTTAGTCACTCTGCCTGGTCTGGGATTATCAGCTAACTGGTTCTATTTCTAGATTACCATTTCCTAAAGCCAAATATTTCTTCTTCAGTTGTCTGCGTAAGAGTTCTCTTCCACAGAATCCCTCCTATTACCCATGATACTCCTAGACACTGGTTAGGTCATTGTTCCTTAAATCCAATGAGTCACAGATCCTCACACTAAAACTGTAAACTGGGGACTCCCCATTTCCAAGTCAGATCATTGCCCTTGGGAAAGAAGCCTCAGGTGTAGCCCTGAGCAGTGATTCCATTGCAGTGATAAGCACTTCCTTTGTCCAACAGGCCAACAACTGGCTCAATGACAGAATGTGGAGAAGCTCAAGGGCTGGGGGCCACCAGCAATAGCTGCAGCAACAGTAAAGCAACTCAGATTGTGCCTCTACAGCCAGGGACGATCATCAGAGATGAAAGGCAGAAACTTTTCCTATTTTTGATTAAGATCCAGTGTGCCAACCAATTTACTTTGAAAAGAATTTGGCTTGCAACTTGGTTTAGACATAAAATTTCAAAGCCTCCACATAGAATAATTTCATACTTGCTTCAGTATACCTTCAATCCATGTGTAGTGATACCCTAGACTTCAAATATTTTACATGCTTCATACATTTCAGAAAATACATTTCAAAAGAGGAAATTCTATAATTTGATACTTTCATTTTCTACCTTATGTCTATCCACTGCTGTGAGGTCTATATTAGTCAGCTTTCAATCACTGTGAGAAATGTCATTGGTGTGAGTCACAATTCTGACAGCATTTGCAGAGTTCTAAGTTCTCATATCCTGGAACAATGCACTGGGCCAGGAACATATGGATAGTAATAAAAGTAGAGGTGGTGTATTAAGAAAGCAAAAATGGGGGTCTGGAGAGGTGGCTTAGGGATTAAGCCTCTGCCTTGCAGGCGGAAGGTCCTGAGTTCGGATCCTAGACCCCACGTATAGACGCCGGGCAGAAGCGGGGGCGGCCTGCATTTCTGGTCCTGGTAGGGCAAAGCCTGTGAATCCCAGGGCAGAGTAAACAAGGCGGTCCATGATGGTTCCCGAATTCGCCCATGGTTCTATACACACACACACACACACACACACACACACACACACACATACACACACGCACACACACACACAAAGCCTGTGAATCCCAGGGCAGAGTAAACAAGGAGGAGGTGGAGGCGTCTATGGTGGTTCCTGAATTCACCCGTGATTCTACACACACACACAAACACAAACACACACACACACACACACACACACACACACACACACGTACACACATAAACGCGCACACATGCACAATGAATAAATAAATAAATAAATAAGAAAGCAAAAATGGAGAAGGGATTAGGAAGGTGGCTCAGTGGATAAGGCACTCACCCTGCAAGCATGAGGACCAGAGTTCAGATCCCAAACAGGCATGGCTTATGCCCATAATCCCAGCACTTCTAAGGCAAACATGGAATTCCCAAGGCCAACTGGCTGGCTACTCTAGCCCATTTTGAGTTCTGGGCAAATAAAATTAATTGAATTAACAATGAAGTCGAGAGTAAATGGCAAAGATCCAACATTAATTTGGGGCCTCCACATGTACACGCATATATACATGTAGGACATACATGCAAGCAAGTGACCCAGCATTGAACATATGAGCCTTTAAGTGATGTTTAAAACCCCAACAGGTTCATGAAGCAAGCTTTATAAGTACTATTCTAAGATTTTTCTTTAGACCATGAATGATGATCAATAACACTTCTATGGGTCTATTAGGCATATAAAGCGATGAATGTAACTTACAACACATAAGCTAAAATTTATTATCTAAGCTATATGTTTTACACATTTGGCCTAGAGGAGCTGAAACATCTGGCCTGGCACTAGTGTTCCTTAGGCAGCTTTCTGTGTGGTCTTTGTGCTAGGCATTTCCAGGCCAGCTAGAATCTTTAAACTATAGTCTATGGCTCACATTCACATACCCTGAGATAAGCAGCCAGATGAAAGTCACATCAACCTCAGAGGTTGGTTACACATGCCCTTCCGCCATTACTGTTGACACCATAGACCCACTCAGATTCAAAAAGAGGGATCTTGGGATGAAATCAGGTACATTCACGGTGCAATATCCATAGACAAAGAGACATGTCTTCAGGAACATGTAGCCCAAAATATTGTCGAAGGCTTAGAAAACTTGGGGCTGGAGAGATTGTTCAAGAATCACTGTGCAAGCAAATTGAGGGGTATGTCTGTGAGGCATTACCTAGACCCCTTTTATATCGATCAAAAAATATGCAGCAGTGTGTGTGGGTTTTTTCTTTTTCCATTTCATGTATACTTTGGGGGTTACATGCATGTTTGTGCATTAATGTGTGTGAAGGTGCATGTGTATATGCAGGTACATGTGTGTGAATTTGGAGGCTTTGTTAGGCTTTTCAAGACAGGGTCTCTAATCAAATGCAGAGTTTGTTGGTAGGGGTGGGGTGGCTAGTAAACTTGCTCTAGGGATTCCAAGACTGGAATTACAGATAGGCTGCTTCATCTACCTGGCATTTTACATATGATCTGGGGTCTAAACTATGGTCCTCTTGCTTGTGCAACAAGTGCTTTAACTACTGAGCCATTCCCCCATCCCCATGAGCACAGATTTTAATGCCAGCGTACAAAATTAGCATATGCAACCCAGAAGCCTTCCTGTACACCAATAATAAACATGCTGAGAAAAAACTCAGGAGAACAGAGGTGCTGATAGCTTATCTTTTCTTGTCTTTGATGATGTTGGTGATGAGAGCTAACACTAGTTCCCTCTGTGAGCCAGACACATTATTATATTTATTTTACATTATTATATTTAAATTCTTACTTATACTTTTAGCATTGTAGTCTCCCTTATTTGTGAATGGTACATTCCAAGACTCTTACTGGATGCCTAGAACTGTCTGTAGTAGGATGACAAAAATCCACAATACAAACAACACCAAATGCTAGAGAGGATGTGGAGAGAAGGGAACTCACTTAAATTGCTGGTGGGAATGCAGGCGTATACAACCACTCTGTAGATCAGTATGGAGATTTCTAAAAAAATTAAAGATTGAAATGCCATATGACCCTGCTATTCCACTTCTGGTAATAATCCCCCATAAAGCAAAAATTCACCTCAATGACACATGTTCATAGCAGCACTATTTCCAATAACAATGTCATGGAATCAACCCATATCCCCAACAGTTGATGAGTGGATTAGGAAAATGTGGTACATTTATCCAATGGAATACTACTCAGCCATCAAAAAAGACGAATTAATGAAATTTGCCAGAAAATGGATGGAATTAGAAAAAATTATATTGAGCGAAGTATCCCAGACATAGAAAATTAAATGCCATATGTACTCCCTAATAGGTGGATTCTAGTACCAAACCCACTTAGTGACATATTCAAAGATAAATCTTTGTAATACCTACAGTAATTGCAAAGATTATAAACAGGAGGGAAAGAGAAGGAGCCCCCCCCCCCAGAAATAAGAAGAGAGGGGATCATGCTACAGCAGAGAAAATAGGTCACCATCAAGTATTGCAAGTAAGTAGCGAGACATCTAGTTAAGCTCACTCTCACTTTCCTTCCTAGTCACTTGCAACTGATCTAACCAATCAAGGAGGGTATAGAGACTGGCAGATAGATGGCAACCATCCTGCAAATGGAAGACTAACCCCCCCACACACACACACTGCACTCTCCTACTCCTATTCCATCTACCTTTGAATCTCCTTCTATAGTAAGACCTTTATTTAAACAGTCTTTGGTTAGGCAGTGACCTTCAATACCAATCAGGATGAAGCTAAGGGCAGTGCAAGAAAAGCAAAACTGAAAACAACAACAAACCATAATTCAGAACACCAAAGACTCTACATTAACCACCTGGAACCAGACTGGCCAAATCTCTCCCCATCCTAAAGTGCAGGGAACCTTGTAGAAGAAGGGGTGGCAAGATTGTAAAAGCCCAAAGATGGAGAGGACCAGCGATATGCAAGATACTCCACAGAACTTAGGGCTACAGTAGCCATAATCAGACTTTGCATAACCTACATAATGACTGACATGTCAACAAATCCCAAAGTCTAGCATGGATCACTGGCAGTAGAATCCTCAGATGCAAGGGGTTAACAATCATGGTAGTGTTACCATATTAACAGGGAGCCCAAGAAAGGGCTCAGGGCTATGCCATTGAGTCTTTCCTTACACCTCATTAGGATGGAAGATTTAGAGGGAGGTTTGGCATTCACACAAAAGGATGCTCCAGTGGATGGGAGGGGTAAGGAATGCACTGGGAGAAGGGGAGGGACAGAGGGGGGTTAAAGGAAGGGGTAAAGAGGGGGAGAGTGTAAGGGGAAACTGGGGAGGGGTAGGGAGGGGGAGAGGACGGGAAGAGGAACTGGGGTACCTATTGAGCTTGTATGATTGGGGGAAAAATAAATAAAAGAAAAAAACAAGATGAGGAGTGACTGAGGAAGACACCTAATGTCTACCTCTACCTCTACCTACATGTACACACATGTACGCACACACACAGACCAGAAATGGCTCAGCAGTTAAAGGCACCTGCATGCAAACCTGGCAACGTGAGTTTGATCCCAGGATCCCACATGGTGGAAAAGTTCTCCTCTGATCTCCACATGTATATCATTGTGGATCATGCACCTGCTTTCTCCCCAATGCAAATAAATAAATATTTCTTTAAAATATTGGCTCACTGCAATGCATGTATTCAGTGAAGACAGAGGAAGCAGCGACTTCTCCAGGGTGCAGCAAAGGCAGCAGCTATGATTCAAAGCTCACTGTTAGAAAGCAGTAGAAAGGAAGCTGTTCTCCCGTACAGGCATGGTCAGGCTTGGAGCATTTCCACATGACCATGGGGGATTCTGAGGGAACCCTGTTGCTATTTGTGTGGAGACAGGACTAGTGGGTGCCAGCAGATTCAGATCCATGCTTCTTTTCTAGTGTCTGTTGTTTGGCCATGGAAGCATGTGGACAAAATGTGTTCTAGACACTTTGGACTACAATGACAGGTAGTAGAGTCCCCCAGTGTTGCTGTGATTCATTTTGACTAAGAGAGTTGGTGAGATTCTAGCTTAAAACTAGTAGCTTACAGGGGATTTTACACACATATGCATACACATACAAAAACACACCCATACGTACATACACACACACACAAACACACACACAAGCACTAGCAGCAAAACCACAAGCCAGTGACTGGTAAAGGACGAGGTTGCCGATAAATGGGTAGATGACGTTAGAGATCATGGAAAAAAATGATACATTAGAGGAAAAGCTGAAGCAGGGGAACTGAATTAGGTTCTCCTGGGATTGTCAGATAGCCAGTGACAGCAGGAATGTTTGTGGGTCATAGAGAAGATAAAGCCAGAGGTATAGCTGTAGTCACCAAAGCCATAAATCACTCCCCTGAGGGAAAAGGAGGAAAGTGGATCTGTGGCGAGCTTAGCCTGCTTAGGGCCCCACCAATGAGAGCAGAGCAAGCTCATCCAACTGCACTTTCCTTTTCTCCAAACATAAGGTAAGGCAGCAAGAGGCAAGGTATTTCCACACCACACTTCCTACGTCTTCAGTACCCCAAACGATGCCTTGCTTAAGAATGTCCAAACTGTATCTTCTGGACATGAACTCACTACAACTGTGTCTACTTCCACAAGACCTGAGCAAATTTGGCTTATCAACAATTCACTATGGAAGGGGCAAGATCTCAAGAGGTACATGGCTCCCCGAAAGACCACCTAGGGTTGATGCTAGATGGGATGGGGAGAGAGCTGCTTCCCTCCACTGATATCCACTAGGTATACCCACTGATGCATATCAGAGTTCCAGCAAGTACCCAGGTAGGTACATGCCAGTACAGGTAACCCAGATGAAGCTCAGTGGGTCAAATATGCAAAAAAGCATGAAAGTAAGAGGGAGCATGACTGATAGGGAAAAGGTCTGCCGTGGGAAAGGGGGAGAATAATTGTGTAACAGGGGTAAAGATGACATGAATTCATGGTTTTTCATTGAGGACACTCTAAAACAATAAAAACAAAATTTTTAAATTGTGTTATGCTCTTGCAAATGTGTTATCGCAGTTTGCCTGCATGTTGCCAACAAATTCATGACCAAACATCTTAAGGAAACACAAGGGGCTTATGATTGTCTAGTTACAGTTTTAGGTCTAACTTGGCAGGAGAGCTCATACCAACGCCATATACTGAAGAAACTGACCATACCATATCCATAGGACCGCTGAGACAAGATAATTCTTAATTGCCAGAACTACTTGTCTACCCTTGTCTACCCAAGTATACCAAAGATATCAACTTCTTTAACCAACTCCCTTCACATTCACTTGCAATATGGGGGGAAGGTGACTATTCCTGCAAGTAGGTACTGCAGACATGTGGCAGATCACCTGTGTCCCTTCTCTCCCACCTTCAGTCCCCCCCATTAACTGCTGTCCATTTCTTCCCATGTTCATCAGCAGCCCCCTCCCTCCTCTCTTCCCTTTTCTACTGCATCACAAATAAAAATACTCTGACTCTACTAAGTCAATTTTTGGTAACATGGTCTACCTGCTGATGACATAACCATTTAGTGCAAATGCCTCTTCCTTTTACAGAATGGCAAAGAACTAACTGGCTGTTTAAAGTCACGTGGGATCAGATCTTATGTAGCGTGCTTAGACTTTCCAGTTTTGTTCTCACTTTCTTTTATCTATTTTTGAACAAATCTTCTTTCAAATAAAACTTCAATAAGATTTTTGTCGACCAAAATAAATAAATAAACTCACATGGGCGCTGTCACACACGAAACCCCATGATTTGGCTGAATTTTTCACTTTCCAATGGCCTATGTGGGTGCCACATAGACAAAACCCAAACGAATCACTCTGCAGGTTGCTGGCTCTAACCACACCAACATAACGTGGGAGTCATGGACGGCAGGCACAGCCAAATGGGGTCCCTGGGAAGAGGAAATAACGGATGCTTTCCCCTAAATCTGGGTCGGTATTTATTTCTAGTACAAGCTCATAATGAAAATTACTGTGTACACGTGCCGACAGGCACATTGAAATGAACAGAGTCTAGTTGGCTTGGCACTCTACAGTCTTTCCTCCACGGCTCTTGTTTGTATAACATTTTCCCTATTTTCCAGAACTTTGTTTTTCTAATCACTAGATTTATAGAAGTCAATATGGAGCACCAGGAAGGAAAGGGAAGCTCAAAAACAAGTAAGCCAGCCTGGTTGCTTAATTGATAATCAGCACGTTTGCATTCAGTTTAAGAACCAATCATTGTAATTCATCTAGGTAAAAGGCCAGTCTCCTTTGAAAAGCTTAATTGGGGTGCTAGAAACAACTTTTAAAATGTCACAGTTTAAATAGATTTTTATTGAGCCGATTATATACAACTGAGTGCTGATTCTGTCTGGGTAAGTATCTTGGAGCTTCAATTCAAAACTCTGTGATGTGCGGGGTTCCTTGTAAGTCTGTTGGCCTCGCCCTGGTTTTGAATGTCTTTACTACTGGTGGGCTTATCAATCTTTATCTGGTTTCTCGGGGGGAGGGGGGGGTCAATTTTTTCAATTCTTCCCTGCATGCCGACTTTCCATCCTGAGGGATCAGCAGCTGAGTTTCCTGTGTTGGCCTCAGCATCGGACAAGTGGGATCCTTTGCATGCTAGCTGGGTCCCTGTGACTTCCCTGAATTAAATGCCCTCTGGCTTAGAAGACCAGGTCATGGACTTCTCACAGTCATGACTCTGTGAGGAACTCTGGACTGGAATTTGCTTCTTTCCCCCTTTTTTATTGTTATTATCATTTGTAGCCATTAGATATATGTGTCAATTTGACCACTGAAGGCTTAGCCTTTGCATAGTTAAGGCAGGCCCTAAGCAAACTTGTGGGAGATTATCTGAGGTGAGAAGACCCAGCCCACAAGGGGTGGGGCCATTCCTGGTGGATGAGATAATTCAGTATTCCAGCATGAGGCCATACTAGCAGACAAAAAGTATTCCCCTGTCTCAGTTCCTGTGGATATGATATAGGCAGTTCCCTCAACACGTGATGCTGGTAGGAACTCTCCGACCACGCTGATGAACGCATCATAAACTGGAACAAATCTTTTCCTCCCCAAGTCATGTGCTCTGCATTCATATAAGCAACAGAAGAGAAACTGGAACAGGAGATAATTATGCACTTGAAATCTGCATTGCTTCAAGACATGCTGCCTTTTTGTTTTGTTTTGCTTTGTTTTGTTTTGTTTGTTTTAACAAAGATTGTCTGACTTTTCACAGAACCCTGTGAAAAGGGTAGGGCCTCTCTTGCACTTAATTCTTTAGTTGCTGTGATAAACTCATGACCCAAACTTAGGGAGAAAGGAAGAGAGTTATTCATGCCCATTGTGATAGTTAAGCCTGGGTGTCAACTTGACACACCTGGTATTAACTAAAATCTGCTGAGACCATACCTGGAAAGATTAACTGAGACCACTTGAAGAATTACACCTGCCCTAGATCCCATCAGAACCCCCATAGATCTCATAGGAACCTCCCAGTAGTGGACCATATAAAAGGGAACCATCAAAGAGAAGAGACGCTTTTGTAGTTGTGCTAAGAATTGCGCTTCCTCCTGGCCACCTGGTTTCTTCACTTCTTTGACCCTCTAGTCTTCCAACCCTCCAAGTCTTCAACTGGAATAAAGACTCTCTAGGAATCCTCCAGCCTTCAGCCATCACCAACTTGGCTATTGGACTGAGCAGCTACTGGCAGCTATCGTTGGACTACCTTGGCCATATCTGTAAGCAAACTCAATATATTCCATATAATATATTCATTGTGTTGCTTCTGTATCTTTAGAGAACCTGACTAATACACTCATGATTCTTCTTCTCACACTCCATTATTATAACCAGAAAGTTCATACGAGCATCAGGAACTAAACGAACTATCACACTGTGTCCAAAGGAAATGCTGAGAGAGGGACATATTTTCTAACTTTTCAGCCTGCCAATCTGCCAGTTTCTATTTCTCTCTCTCTCTCTCTTTCTCCTCCCCCCCCCCGAATGATCACACCCACCATGTGCTGTGCCTTCTTCTCACCTCAGTTACATAATCTAAGAACTCTTCACAGGTGCGCTCAACGGCACAGTTCTCCGTTGTCAAGCTGACATCTGTGATTAGATGCCACAGTGGCGACTATCTCATTTCATGGCATTGCCCTTCAAAGATGTGTCAGGTGCCTTGCAGGAGTATAGAGCATCGCCAGCCTCGTGTCCACCCAGGCACAGCTCGTGCAAGGGTCCCAGTGGTGGTCTGCCATGCGAGAACGTCAGAGCCTTGTTGCTCTTATAGTGGCTGGAAACCTTACCCTGAGCCTAGTACAAACTGAACATGGGCTTTTCCTGACGACAGCCTTGATAGCTCCAGCACACTGCTCCCCTTGTACCTCACTACCCAGTCCATCCTGTCTGGGGAGCCCACCCAGCCTGTTCCAGGAACCCACCCATTTGGGTGCTCTGTGTAGTTTGAGTCACACTGATGGTGCTAACGCTTGCTGTATGACCTTAGCTTAGTAACTTAACCTCTCTGACCTCAGCTTCCTCTTCAACAAAATAACTGTAACTATTTCTGGCTGCCCACGGTTGGCATGTGGATGACAACTAGTAAAGCTCTTGCCCTGGTACCAGAGACCCAGGCCTCTTCGCCCACAAGTGGCACCATTCTCGGTTTCATGAGTATACAGATCGACTTCTCTGTAGTGCTGGGCTATTTCAGAAAGCCGTTGGCTACCAGAATGTCCTTCTCCAAACTCCGAGAAAATGGACTCTTCTCAGCACGAAGCCAGACTCTGATCACACAAGGTGGAACGTTCGATCTGAAGCCAGGTGCTGCCCCCAGGTCGAGCTGCGTTTTCTCAATGGTGATGTAGGAAATTCAGAACAGAGATGCCCTGGGAACTCCTGGGGCCCTTGTTGTTTGTGACTTAATGTCCTCAGCCCCTCTGGAAAAAGAAGGGAAAAGAAGGGCAAGAGTCCAGGAGGAAAGGGACAGGGTCACAGGAAGAGTCTGCAAAGTCAATAAAACCCAGGTGAATATCTTTTTTTTTTTTTTTTTTTTTTTGCACCCAAATTAGCTCTGTGGCCTAGCCCAGGCTGCCTGAGAGCTGCGCACCTTGATGTCTTGAGTGACTAGTCGATGCCTATAGGTAATGTGGAACAAGGGGCAATAAAGCCATATGTACTGTCCATCACAGGACCTGCAGGCTCCTAACCGTGCAGCTTCCCTGCTTCTTCTCACTTCTGTGCCTCTAGGCTGAAGAGGCCACCTGAGTGCACATCAATGATGCTGTGAGACTGTGTGGAGCTGTGAATCAAGGCTGTCTGTGCATGTCTGTGCATGTCTTTGCATGTCTTTGCATGTCTGTGCATGTCTGTGCATGTCTGTGCATGTCTGTGCATGTCTTTGCATGTCTTTGCATGTCTGTGCATGTCTGTGCATGTCTGTGCATGTCTTTGCATGTCTTTGCATGTCTTTGGTCCTCTTCTCTCTTACCTGGCCAAGCTCCTCACAGCTTTGCAGTGTGCTCAGTGATAAGAGCTATAGGGTACATCTTCTGTTATATTTGTTATATATATTTGGGTTTCTACCTCAGTTCCTAAAATAACTTAAAGTGATTGTTAGTGAAAGAAACACAGTTCTCACCTCCAAAGGGAATAAGTGACAGGTTTTTTTTTTAACTTTATTTATTTTCACATGTATGTGAGCGTGCATGCTTCTGTGTGTGTGTGTGTGTGTGTGTGTGTGTGTGTGTGTGTGTGTGCAAGAGGGCACTGTGTGTCCCTGTGGAGGACCAAGAGTGATTTTGGGAATCACTCTGGATTGCTTCTACCTTTTTCTTGCTTCATGCTGGGATTGTCCCAGGCTCTGCCCACCAGGACCAGAAATGCAGGCCACCACCATTTCCACTTGGTGTTTTTGTGTGGGACCTGGGATCTGAACTCAGGACCTTCTGTTTGCATGGCAGACTCTTAACCCCTGAGCTACTATCTCTCCAACCTGTCAATTTTTATTGTGGAGTCAAATAAGTAACCATAACCCAGGAACACAAATATACAGTATTCCACTGTGGAAATAGTAGTATGAGATTTTATTAGTTACAGAACAAAGAAAGCCATTGATTAAAGACAGTGGTGGAAGAAGACAGGAAGACAGTCACAGCAAAGCAGGGAAAATTCTGCTACAGGTTCCAGATGTGTCTAGTAACATTCTTAGCTTTTGGATTAGTGGAAGCTAGAATTCATTTTAAGATTTTTGATACTCACAAGGATGTTAGCTCAGACACAGGGACAGACAATGAATGGCTTTCAAAGGAACTCAAAATAGCCCAAGATAATTTGGCTCAGGACTGCAACAGTTTAACTCTCCATAATCTTGAGATTTAGCCATTTGGTTTTGTAGGATCTTTAAGACGAGCTCAGCTTTTCTTTCTTTTCTTCCTTCCTTTCTTTCTCTTCTGGGAACTTCAGTTCATACAATAAAATTGTAGCTTTACAGAAGAGGTCCAATTAGTAACTGGAAACAGTTATAATAGACAAGATCACATGCCAAACTTAGTAAGTGAAATTTGAGGAGAAACAGGATGTTTCCAGAACACTAACATGTCTCTTTGAAGAGACAGATTGGTCCTAGTTAGGGAAGTAAAATGGTAACTTTATAGTAAGAGGCCCAGCAGATGCCATATTAAGTGTCTTCAAAGATGACACCTTCAAAATCAAGGCAGCAGGTCTTTGTCTTGCTCAGTGTCATCCAAAAGTGTGTATGTCAGAGATGACAAGCAAAGATGGAAGAACTGTCACAGGCTGGAG
Organism: Typhlomys cinereus; assembly: GCA_023101885.1. Classification (NCBI taxonomy): domain Eukaryota; kingdom Metazoa; phylum Chordata; class Mammalia; order Rodentia; family Platacanthomyidae; genus Typhlomys; species Typhlomys cinereus. The sequence continues at coordinate 14,440,860 of JALPQD010000009.1, forward strand.
GTAGCAGGAGACATGAGCTCTAGAGGTAGTACGGGGCAGTCTATATACGGGGACAGAAATGACATCATAAGAAGAAACACTGAGGAAATCCCAAGAAAATCTGAACTTATTTAATGGAATGGTTCCAATGTTAATTTCTCTTTAATTTCCCTGTCCCGTAAGCTGGTTCTCACTGTTCACGTGCAAGGGAAGAGCAGTCATCTTGTTGTGGAGTGGCTCTCTAGGAGTCTGTATATATCCGGGTTCTTGTGTTCAGAGTTGAAGACAGAAACCAGTGAGGAGACCTAGAACCCGATTTTGGTTTTCTTTTAGTTCTTTTTAAATATGTTTCTCCACATGTATTTAGCTTTCTTATGTGGCCCAGTGGAGCTCTCATGTGATCTAGTCAGAGTGGCCATTAGTTCTAACTATAGACAGGCTGGGAGTTTGGAATGTGGCCCTGCGTGCCTAGCTGAGCAATGTTTCTGCTCTACTGGAGTTGCCCTCTTTTCTCCCCTTACCTAGAAGTCCATGGGCTGTCCTAGGGCAGCACGGGCCTGGGCACGGGCCAATCGGAGGCCAGCAACCAATTGTCAGCAGCTGAAGAGAAAATTCCAGGTGTTAGGGGACCCCCCAGGTGTTGTGGGTAATACAGGTTGCAACTCAAACTGCTCACAGACAAGGGGGGAACCAACCCCTGTGCACTGAAACTGTTGGCTGCCAACCAATCATGTAACTACTAAGTTAAAAGCCCCCGCCCCTTGCCAGTAAGCTATAAAAACTTTGCCCAAAGGGCCACGCTTTAGGCCTGATACCGCTGTGCTGGTGCCAGTCGGTTGGGAGCCCAGGGTCGAGCCTGCAATAAAGCCCTCATGAGAATTGCATCGGTGTCAGTTCCATGGTCTCTTGGGATTCAGAAATTTGAACACAACACCAGAACACATGTAAAGGATTAAGGTAGAGTCTATTAGCATGCCATGAGGGGCGGGGCCCTGGAGACTCATGGACTCCAGGCATGGAATCCACCAGGGGCAAGGAACTAGAAACGAATTCATGGACTCCAGCCTGGACTGCCATGAGGGGCAGGCACCAAAGATGGTTGCCAAGGTCAGATATGTTTATGTCTGGTTAGGCAAGCCTGAGGAAAATGGCTTTTCCTCATTGGGGCCCAACCCAGTTGATCTTGTGCCTACCTCAAGGTGGGGCTGTTCACAATGGACAAGTAATCTCCATAGGCAACGGATCCTTTCATAGGCAAAGGATTGGAGGAAGTGGACTACTGTATCTCTAGTGGGTATCTCTAGTGGAGGATGGGAGTCACTTCCCCCTAGCTGCAGGGGTATTCTCCAGGGCAATCTCGGCAGTGGGGGATGACCTTCCAAGACCTTCAGAGACCGTCCCAGCATGGCTGCTCTAAAACAACCTACATCTGACATACTGTATTACTATTTATGATAGATATATAAGCTAAGCTCTGGGCACGTTTGTGAAGAGTTATAAGTTAAGGCAAGCTCTTAAGCAAGCCTACAGGAAATAGTCTGATTGATATGGGAAGACCCAGGGTGGGACTAAAGCCAGGGCAGGTGGATGAAATGAGGGAAGTTGGTTCAGCGGTTCTGCAAGTACTTGGACAGACTTGCAGTGTGGCACTGAGGTTGTCCTCTCCACGTCCTGTGATATGGTGTGGCCAGTTCCTTAAGCTCCCGGTGTCGGGGTGACTCTCCCGCCAAGCCGGACTAGCAACCGTGACTGAGAATCTTAAGAAAGAATAACCCCCGGGGCTGGAGAGGTGGCTCAGGGGTTAAGCCTCTGCCTTGCAGGCGGAAGGTCCTGAGTTCGGATCTTAGACCCCACGTATAGAAGCCAGGCGGAAGCGGGGGCGGCCTGCGTTTCCGGTCCTGGTAGGGCGGAGCCTGAGAATCCCGGGGCAGAGTAAACAAGGAGGAGGTGGAGGCGTCCATGGTGGTTCCGGAATTCGTCCGTGGTTCTACACACACACACATACGTATACACGCACACACACGCATACACACACAATTGAATAAATAATAAATAAAAATTAAAAAATTTTAAAAAAAAGAAAGAATAACCCCCCCGTTGTTCCCCTAAACTCTTTGTGAATTTATCTGCAATGTGCGCAGTAGCTGCAATACTATTTAAAGTGAACTAACTTAGATTTTATTGTATTTAGTCATGGAACTATATTTTGTAAGGATTAAGACCCATATCCAAACTGAAGAGATGAATTTCTCACAGTAAAAGTTACAAAGACTGCAGTGAGGAGCTCAGGAAAAACTTTCCTATGCAGGTGATGAGCAAGGGACAGAAAAAGGGAGAGAGAGAGGGAGGGAGGGAGGGAGGGAGGGAAGGATTGACTGTTACCCAAAGCATAATATGGATGAAACTGGATATTGTGTAAGGGAATAAACCTGACTCTACTTGTGAGCCATACCTGAGTATAGCCAGAGAAAGTAAACTGCAATTTTCAGGAGTCACATGAGGAGGGGAATGAGGAATGACTATTGAACCACACTGGAGTTTGTTTGGGATGATAACATTAGGATGATAAGAGTGAAGGCCTCCCAGTGCCATGAAGGAGTTAATAGCACTGGGTTGTACACTTTAAATTGATTAAATAGAGCTAGTGAGATGGCTCTGGGGTAAAGGTCCCTTGACTTCCATACCCACACCATGACACATACAGACACACACACACAGAATACAAATAAGAAAATTTTAAAGTAGAATGGTAAATTCATAATATTGTAAATATATGATATATATGTATTTATCTTACTGCAATAACATAAAAATTAAAATGTCAAGAGAAAACAGAGAGGAACATAGGAAAGGAACAGAATTCTTTGCCCCCTAGAGGAGGCAGTGTCTGGGCAGGAGATAAGATCAGAGGAGGAAGGGTGAGGAAGAGGGTGGGGACCGGATGGGGGAGGGGCGGCCTCAGGGTTTCAGTTCCCTTTCTGGTCCTGGCAAGCCCAAAGCAACCTGTAATTGTGTCTGTCCTGGCCAACTCATGCAGGCTGCCTGGACAGCAAGTTCTCAGTAGTCCTGCAAGACCTACGCGTTGGCGTGTTGGCGGTAGAGGTGTGAATTAAACGGGTCTTTATGAAATGCCACAATGGTGATGTTCCAGGAAATAAGAGAAAAAATGCAAAACAGAGACGGAGGTCTGGTCTGTGCCAGCCTTCCTGACTACACAGAGACTGAGTACTGCTCTGTGTTGGCCTTCCTCACGCCACACATGTTAGAAAAAAGAGAGGAAGAAGAAAGAAGAAGAGCAAGGGGCAGGGGTGGGAGATAGAACATGAACCCAAGCTTCCTCTACGTAGACTGAAACTCCTTCAAAACTGCAGTGAGGGAGCAGCGTCCAGATGGAAATGGCTGCTGACTTGGAGCCAGGGGTGCGAGCTTTTATAAGTGGAGTGCAGGGAGAAGGGATTTGAGGTTTGACCAGTTATCAGATTAACATTCTTAGTCTCTGGTGACGCTCTGTTTTATCTCAGATTTATCAGGTGGAATCTCTGGCTATCCTATCCAGTGGGATCTCTGGTGAAGATTTGTCAGGTGGGGTCTGTGGTTTTGATGTCTGTTTCCAAATCTATGTACAGAGACTGAGCAGTGCTCTGTGCCCGCCTTCCTACAACACAGAAAGACTACATAATGACTTCGTAGGGCAAATGATTTTATCCTTAGGTTACTAGCAAGCTTAGATAATTGTCCTCATGCCAGGTAATGAGCTTCCCACCTAAGAGTCTCTTTTCAAACAAACATGGCCACCACCTTCTCCTAAGGTTTTGGTTAGGTGTTGCTGTCCCTTGAGGCCTGGTCTTGTCTCCACTTACTTTGCATGTGCATTCTCCTTCTAAGCACTTATCACAAGCCCACTCAAACAGCTGTTGGAATAATCTGTCTTACCTATGACTTGATTGCTAAATTGTAAGTTCAACGAAATGACATTTCCTTGTATATTTTTGAATTGAAGGATGAGCTCAACTAGGTTTATATGAGTTCTAAGTAAAGTTCTTTCAAATGTGACTCCTGGGGCTGATTCTTTGCACCACTTCTGCTGCCTTAGTCCTTTGTCTAGAACACATTCAATCACTTTTTTTTTTGCAGTGTTTTCAGTTGCATCATTATGATGATAAATCTGTATGCCTTATTTGAAGGGATACTTTGCAAAGCCACATTTTGCTATCTTTCTGCAACAGTAGTGTTTTCAATTCTATTTTTTTAAACACTCAGATTCTCTGGTACTTTAACTTCAATAAAGCAATATGTAAAACTGTGTAATGAAAAGAGTTAAAAAGTAATTAGGTCTAAACAAAGTTTACCAAAATTTGGAGTTATGTCACTTGGCTGCTTGAGCTGAATCACTAATAGATGATCATCATGAATTGAATGGTGTCTTCTCCCTAGTCCACATCCTCCCAGAGCCTCAAAACATGGCCTTCCTCAGAGTTTTTCAAAGTGTCAGTACATAGGATGAGGTCCTCCTGGATTAGCTGAACTAGATGCAATGGCTGGTATCTTCACAGGAGATAGACTGAGATGCAGACACAAAAGGGAACCACTAGATCCAGTGACAGGTGTCTCCACAGGAAAGAGACGGATGCAGATACATAGGGGAAGCCTGATGGAAGAAGATGGGTGAGGACATGTGATTGACATGTGAGTGACACAACTTCAAACCAAGGACCATGAAGACCAGCTACCCTGAGAAGCACGAAGGAGAAAGGGCCGGTTGTTCCTTCCACAGGTGGAGTGGAGTATGGTCCTGCTGGCCCCTTGTTTTGGATGCTCTAGCCTCAAGTACTGTCAAACAGTAGCTTGTTGTTGCTTTAAGCCACCCATTCCTAATCTGAATAAGGTAGGTCTTCAAAATTAATGCATTGTTTCTCCCTATAATGGCAAAGGGTTCAAATGATACTAGGCGCTGTCTTGAATGACCCTCCGATCTCCATAGCTCTGCAGCAAAGTCCTAGCTCAGGAGCTGAAGTTTACTGTGGGTAGTCAGGCAGGTTATTCACTGTCCTCTGCAGTGTGATTTAGGGGTTCAAGCTCTTTTCATCTCATGTCTCCCTCACTTCCTGAGCCTCATGATTGTGGAAAAGAGATGGGACAATTCATAGGCCCGTAACTGTCCTGACTCAGAAGTAACACAAATTTGGCCTCACATTCCATCAGCAAAAACTGGTTTGGGGCTCAGTGGGTAAAAGCACTTGTTGTGCAAGGCTGACAACCTGAATTCAGTTTCTGAGATCCATGGAAAAGGTAGATGTACGGTGCATATCTGTAATCCCAGCACTTCTGGCTCAAGAGGGGAGGAGCAGACAAGAGAATCAGCTAGCGGTTTGCAGGTAAGCTAGCTGAGAGTGTGCAGAGAAGTGGAAACAAGAGAGAGACCCTGTCTCCACAAGGTGGAAGGGAAGAACTAGATGCCAAAAGTTGTCCCTGAGCTCCACATATGTGCATGTGTTTCTCTCTCTCTCTCTCTCTCCCTCTCTCCTCCCTCCCTCCCTCAAATATTTTTTTAAAATGTTTTGATGGCCCGACTATGTGGTACCACATAGAACATTTGTATTTCCAGTACTCAGGAGGCTGAGTTTAAGGTGAGTCTGGGCTACATTGTGAGATCCTGTCTGGAGTCAAAAAAGTAGAAACAAGGGGATCCATGAAAGGGAAACATAAATGTTGCAGAGCAGTTTGCATCCCCTTTCCCCTTCATGGTCAGAAGGGTTAGAAGTTTGAGGTCACCTTCAGCTACATAGCAAGTTCAAAGCCAGCCTGCACTACAAAAGACCCTGAGAAAGAAAAAGAGAGAGAAAGAGAGAGAGAGAGAGAGAAAGAGAGAAAGAGAGAGAAAAGAAGAGAAGAAAGAAAGAAAGGAAAGAAAATGAAAGAGAAAGAGCGAGAGAGAGAAAAGAAAGAGAGAGAAAGAGCAAAAGAGAGAGAAAGAAAGAAAGAAAGAAAGAAAGAAAGAAAGAAAAAGAAAGAAAGAAAGAAAGAAAGAAAGAAAGAAAGAAAGAAAGAAAGAAAGAAAGAAAGGAGAGGAGGGAAGACGGAGAGGAGGGAAGAGGAGAGGAGAGAAGAGGAGAGGAAGGAAGAAGAGGAGAGGAAGGAAGAAGAAGAAGGGAGGGAGAAAGAGAGGGAGGGAGGAAGGAGGGAACAAGGGAGGAAAAAAGAAAGACACTCAACTGAAGTTTTGGCCATCACTAACAATATAAGAATAAAAAAGAAAGACAGATGTCAAATGAATCATAAAAAATGAAAACCATCAACAATCAACAGGAATTGCCATTCCTGACTATTAAAATCAGCCCTGGTTTTTCAAGGTAAGAAAAAATGAACAGTGGGTTGGAAGATGGATGCAGTCACCAGCTGTTCCGGGGTGTACTGTGAGTGTGCTCATCTCAGAGTCAGAGAGCGAAATCCACTGGATGCCACCCCAACCTCTCCTCTTAACACGCTCCTCAGTCGTATGGCTGAAATAATGAATGACCTTTTTGTACTGCGCCCCTCCATGTTCTGGGAATAAGCCACCCCTCCAGTTCAGACAGCTTTCACAGTTTGTGGTCAAGCTGGTGCCCTGCTTTCCCCCCAGTGCACTGAAAGAACCCGCCTTAACATGCTTGATGAAATCATCTATGCGTCTGCAAGTTGCACCTTTTCTTTAAGATTGTACTTCTGCCATTAGCTCATTCTGTAAACGTCTCTGTTCATAGCCCCAGAAGTACTACTCTACCACTTATCACATGCTTTCTTAATACTACAGTTTGACTACTTATTACAAACTCGGGTTGTACAGTTAGGATACCTACCACATACTCTCTAATTGTACAGTATGAGTATCTACCTGTTACTCTCTCATTATATAGTTTGGGCACTTATGGCGAAGTCCCTTATTATATAGTACAAGTACCCACCGTACCTACCATATACTCTTTCATTGTGCAGTTTGAACACTTACTATATACACTCTCTTCTACCACAGTTTGGGCACTTACCGCATACTCTCTTTCACTACAGTTTGGGCATATGTGTTTCCTTTGTTTGTTTGTTTACCTTTTACTTAAATCTCTTTCCAATGTTTGAGACCAGAGTCTGTATCTCAGTCACCTTCATACCTGCATTGCCATGCCCAATAGCTACACATAGTCGGCATTTCTACGATATTAGCTGTGTGCATACCAGATGGACAAATGAATTAGGAAGCCTTAAGAGTAAAGCGTTATGAGCCGCGATGTGGCACTGTGCCTCCCTCACTTGCATAAAGTCCTGGGCTCTCGCCCCATCTTCATGAACCAATAACAGATAAATAAATATAGAAGCACTCTCTGTATGAGACAGTGGTCTCATGGGCTTGCACACATTAAATAGGATTTGGTGGCTCATGCACTTGGGAGTCTGAAGCTGGAGGATGATTATGAGTTCAAGGTTCAGCCCGAGTTATATAGTGATTTCTAGATTACAGAATTAGACTGTGTCTTTCAAAAGAAAATAAACCAAACCAAATGAGTTATGATACCTATCATTTGGATATCAATGGTCAAATTGGCCACTCCTCACTGTGCTTATCTAAAGGAAACTGACTGTATGGTTTCTCCATTCATAAAGAAATCTCTCAGACCAAGTGTGCCAGTGTACACCCGTCATCCGTGGCCTCTTTGGAAGCTGAGGGAGGTGCATCAAGTGAAAGGGCAGCCTGGCCTACGTTGCAAGATTCTGTCTCGCTGAAGAATAAAAGAAGAGCTACTTGAGTGCTTATCTGGCTTATCTGGGTGTAAGCAGCGGCACCCCCAAAACCAAGCAAGGCCGCGCACGCTTACAATCCCAGCACTGGGGAAATGGAATCAGGCAGAGCAGAAGCTCAAGGTCGTTTTCAGCATCCGAGTGAACCCAAGCGCAGCCTGTGATCCAGAAACCTCTGTCCATAAAATAATAAAATACTGGAGGGAAAATCCAATCCTCAGATCCCAATTTTCAGTGAATGCTAAGGTCTGTATTCCCCAGAACTAGAGGGCTGTGGTGAGAGGGACTGATCCTTCTCTTTTTCTACATCTTCGTAGGATTTGGTGCTACCGATTGGCATTTGTCTGGGCCAGGACTCTCCTGGGCCCAGAGCCATGACACGTGACTTGTTTCCTGCTTGATCTCAGAGCAGCGGTCACCCAGGCCACCTTTCTTCAGCGCACAGTCATTAAGCCCCATTACAGGAGACGCGGTGTGGAAATCCTTCGGTGGCCCCGCTGCCTCAAACCTGGGGTATCCAGTTCCTGTGTGTCACATCGGTTGCGTACTGCTGTAGGATGGCTCCCCGCAAAGCGTTTATGGGGAACATGAGATACAATAAATTAACTCCTAGAAAGACACCTTCCCTAACAGGCAACTGGGTGCATAAGGTCCAAAATTAAAATACAGGGGCGTCTAAAACCCTATAAATCAAGGCGTTTTCTCACCCCCCCCCCCGCCCATTTAGTCAGCTCACAGATCCAAGTTTCTGCCCACAAAAGAGGTTGAGCTCTGCCTCCCCTTGGAATCGCACCTTCTGATGCCACATAATTCCAAGAGGTACCAGAAACTAATCTTCTCCATTCCCACATGAGTTTCCTGAGCTAATCCCTGGGGGGGAGAGAAGAACTGTGTGATTTATCCGCTGCCTTTTTTAAACCTTTCATGAGTGAGTTATTGCAATCTGCATGAGGCACTCAAAATAACCACTCTCTCTCAACTCTACCCGCCTTTCAATCACGGAAGAAGAGGACTAGGAATTATGACCAGTGCAAAGTGACAGTCCTTTTCTTGAAGCCAGAAAAGGAGAAGATTCATAGAACCATGAAATGCTGCTACCGGTCACTATATTAGATGAGGCGAAGTTTTGATCAAAGAAGAGACAGAGTTGGGCTAGAGAGAGAGCTCTGGGTTAATAGTATGTTCGCTTAGCCCACGACAAACCTCAGATTGCATCCCCAGCACTACACAAAACTGGGTGTGGTGGTGCATGCCTGAAATCCCAGTACTGGGGAGGTAAAGGAAGGAGAATCAAAAGGTCACCGTCATCCATGAGACCTATCTCAAAATCCAAATGAGAGAGCAAGAGACAGAGAAACGGACTTAAACAGAGTTAAATGGAATTATTTGGTCTGTATTCTTGTCACCAATTGACTGACATTTTAATGGGGTTAGATGGCTGGTATTTCTTATGGTAAAAGAGGTATTTTTGAACAGAAAAGGAAATCTTAGGTTGTTCTGAGATACTTCTTTATTTAATCTATAGCCTCATTAAGACTAAATCAAGCATTTCAGTGATCTGTAATAGAAAAATGCATTTGCTTATTGCTTGTCCCATACTGAATGGGTGATATTTACACCCACATACCTGGTAGAATAGCCCAAGTATCCCTGCAGGGAAAGATGAGGAAACATACCCTACCTCACTGCCAGGGTAGGGGAGAAAAAGGAAAGAATAAGAGCAGCAAAATATACTTGTGATGAATTGTCTAGAAAATGTCATCTGTTTTAGGAAAAAAGAAATATGAAAGATGACAGAATTCCCTCCCCCCTCCCATTATTCCCTAGGATGAGAGAAAATAGCACATTCAGACTTCAATAGTGAGTTTACTGGTCAGAGACGCCACCATGACTTGAGTGTACTTGCCCCCTCCAAACTCAGGTTTGAAATTGATTGCCATTGTGACAAGATTGAAAGTGATTAGGTCATTACACGGGATTAATACACTTTCTTAGGAGCCCAAGTTAAATACCATAGCAAGGAGTGAGCTTTCCTCTCAGCCCTGGCTGTGATTTGCAGACAAACATTTTCTCACTCACATGCTCCCAGAAAACCTCCAGAATAGTCCAATTAAAACCCCACAAAGCATACATTTCAAATTCTCAGGCTTTGTTGTTGCCTGAAGTCTTGGCCAGAGGAAAACCTGATGTGAAATGTGATCTTGAGCCACTGCTCTTGACTTGACTTCCTGGCCCAGCAGCTTTCTTTCTTTCTTTTTTATTTTCTCCCACATTTTAATTTTTTTTTCCAATCATACAAACTCAGTAGGCACCCCATCCTCTCCCTCTCTCCAGCTCTCCCAGTCCCCTCTTGTATTCTCCCCCCTTTTCCCCTTCCTTTCACCTCCTCTCTCCCCTTCTCCCAGTGCCTCCCCAGTCCCCCCTTCCATCCCCTGGAGCATCCTTTTGTGTGAATGCCAAACCATCCTCGAGTCCTCCTCCCTAGTGAAGGGTAAGGACTCAGTGGCAGAGCCCGAAGCCCTTTCTTGGGTTCCCCATTAGTATGGGAACTCTATTATGAGTGTTAATCCCTTGCCTCTAAGGATCCTACTGCCAGTGATCCATGCTAGACTTTGGGGGGTCATTGACATGTCAGCCATTGTGCAGGTCATGCAAAATCCGATTATGGATACTGCAGCCCTAACTTGTGTGGAGTATCTTGCATATCGATGGTCCTCTCCATCTTTGGGCTCTTACAATCTTGCTTCCCGCTCCTTCCGCAAGTTTCCCTGGGCTTTAGGATGGGAAGAGATGTGGCTGGTCTGGTTCCAATTGATTAATATAGGCTCTTTGGTGTTCCAAATTATGGTGTGTTGCTGTTTTCAGTTTTGCTTTTTCTGCACTGCCCTTGGCTCCATCCTGATTGGTATTGAAGGTCACCTCCTAACCAAAGATAAAAGACTGTTTAAGTGAAGATCTTATGTAAGAGGAAACTCAAAGATGGATGGAACAGGAGTAGGATACTGCAGTGAGGGGGGCTCAGCGTCCCATTTGCAGGATGGTTACCCTCTATCTGCCAGTCCCTATACCCTCCCTGATTGATGAGATCAAATCTTCCAGGTGAGACTTCCAAATCTTCCCAGAACCTTCATCAGATTGGTTTGCTCCACTAAAAGACCTCAGTAGTGGTTAAAGCTTCGGTGGTCCTTGTCTTGCCATTCTTCTCTCCTGGAACCACTGGGTCCTTCAGTGATAACAGGGGGATGCAGTTTCTTCTTGTCACATTTTTCTATTCCAAGGTCTGTTTTGTCTGTAGAAAGGTTCTAACTCTGTAGTCCAGCCTGAACTCAAATTCAGATCCTCCTGCTTCACCCTCCCAAGGGCTGGGATTGCAGATGTGAGCTGGTATCCCTTAGTGCTGAATGTTCATTTTAAAACGAGTGTTTCTTGGGCTTTATTTTCTGGATGTACAAACTCTACCTCAAGTATTCACTTTATTACAAATGCGTTTCTGACTTTCCACACAAGTGGGCTTCATAATCACTGTCTTAATTCGACATTATACCTCAGAGTATTCCTTTCTTATGTGTGGATACCATCCCATCTGTCATCAACTTAGCTAATAAGAAGTTAACCATTCAGGCTGGGGAGATAGCTCAGGGATCAAAGACTTTGCCTCACAAGCAAAAAGACCTGAGTGCAGATCCCAGGTCCCATGTAAAAATGCTGGACAGAAGTGGGGGCAGCCTGCACTTCCAACCCTGGAAGGTGGAGCTTGGAAAACCCCAGAGCACAGCAATAGGGAGGTAGAGCAATCTAGGGTGATTCCCAGAGTCACCCTTGGTTCTCCACAGGCACGCACACATTCAAACACCCCCTCCTACACATGCCTATGCACGCACACATGTGCATCACACAAACACACACACACAGAAGCAGGTCAGCCATTTGTTTATCCAAATAGCGAGAGCACTATAGATCCCATATTCTGCTAAATCTGAAACAAATGAAGGAAAGGCTGACAAGAAGTAGCATCAGTCTAAGTGCAACAGAAGCAATAAACTCAGAAAGTAAATGGAGTAAAACTATAACATGACTTTGGACTGGCGTTAGAACTTTGGAGAGCAGGGCCTTCCTGAAGGAAATAGAGCAAAGCCAAAATGTGGGGAGTCAGTGAAAATTTTCCTGGGAAGTAGAAGGAAAAGGGACTAACAGGTAACACCAAGCCTTGTATGGACCAGAAATTAGCGTACATGTGTGCATGTGTATGTGGAGATGAGAGGGCATTAGGCGTCTTTCTCAATTGCTCTCTATTTCATTGTATAAATGTATTTATTTGTTTATTTAGGTGGGTGCACATGTGATGACATATGTGTGGAAGTGAGAAGACAATTTGTATGGGTAGCTGGTTCTATCCATCTACTTTGATTTGTGCTCCAGGGACCGAACTCAGGTATTAAGTCTTAGCAACTATCTTTCCCATCTCTCCAGTCTTCCATCTTATTTTTTAAGACAGAGTCTCCCACTGATCGAGTTAGACTGGATGGTCAGTAGTCCTGGGGTTCCTCCTATCTCTACCTACCCAGAACCAGAATTACAAGTATATGTACCATGCCTAGTGTTTTTATGTAAGTGTTGGGTCAAACCCAAGGTCTCTTGCTAATGTGGCTAGAATTTCACTGGCTGAGCCCCCACCCAGCCCCAGAATCTCTTTTTTCCACAGAACCCATGCTCATATTCAAAACCACTCTGCAGTGTGCATGTTACTAAAAACCTGTTGTAAACAAAGGAACTGGACACACCCAAGTTAGTAGCTTGCTAAGGTCACACAGCTGGCCAATGCCCTCTAGTCTGAAACCTGCATGCTGCCTCTTTAGTAGAAATAGTGCAGGCTCAGGTCAGTAGGAAGAAAGCAAACCTCACATTTGCAGAGCACTCTGCCACAGACTCCTCATAGTATCATGTGAATTAAGCACTAACGTCACATCAAGCATAGACTCATAAGACCCGGTAAACACATTTTGCTATTGTGACAGGTGGCTTCAGCAGTCAACTTAAACTTCAAAGTTGAATCTTTGACAACACTGGAATTATTTAGGTAAGGCAGACCTAACAAGCTTTCAGGAGACTGTCTTAAATGCATGATTGATATAGCAAGATCCAGCCCACAGTGAGTGGTACTATTCCCTGGGCAAGAGAATAAAGATGGAAAAGCTGGTTCAGTTAATTAGCAAGCTGACATGTTTACAAAGCAATATTAGTCCAGTCACCCTACTACACTTCTTGTGGTTGTGAGATGGCAAGTTCCCTAGGCTCCTGGTTATGGCATGACTTCTTGCCATGATGGACTGAATCCTGAAATCATGAACACAAACAAACCCCCGCTTCCCTAGATGGTTTGGGTTGAGTATTTTTATTACAGCAACTGAACAGCAACTAAGTTACCACTTAACATCCACTTCTAGAAGGACCATAATTTTTAAAATAGGAAATGATAAGGCTAGAGAGAGGTGAGGATATAGAGAAATAGCAATACTCAAATATTGTTGGTAGGAATGAGAAATGCTGCGCCGTTGAAGAAATAGGCAGCTCTTCAGTAGTTATACACAGAATCACTCTAAACCCAACAATTCCACTCTTGGATAACTACACTAAAGAATTGAAACAGATGTCTGAATTAAGCTCACACAGAATAGTTGCACTCTTCACCATAGTGAACTCTAATGTCCATGATGAATGGATAGACAAAATGTGTTAAGCCCATAAGTTTGAATAGGGAGCATGATATGAATATATCATGTGACAAGAATGACTCTTAAAGACATCTTTCTAAGAGGAAAAGAATCAAATACAGAACATGTTGAATGATGTTATCTGTGATAATCACATTGAATGTATCCCCAAAACTCACATATTAACAGTTTCATTTCCAGCCCATGGTGTCATTTGAGAGGCAGTAGAACCTACAGTGGAAGGGAGTTTGGTCACTGGAGACTTATCCTTGTAGGGGATGTTGGCCTCTGCCCCACCATCAAGATATATTGTCTCACCACAGACTCCAAAGCAGCAAGCCCAACCAATCATTGTCTGAAGCCTCCAGAATCCAGACTCCTAAGCCAAACTTTCCTCTTTTTAAGTTAACTATCTTGTATGTTTCATTGTAGAGTTGAGAAGCTATTATGCCACATATATGGTATCCTATTTATAGAGACAGAAAGCAGAATATTGATTGTCAAGAACTGGGAGGGAAAAGGTTGTAAATTGTTTAGTAGTGCGAGGCTTCCTTACTAGGTTTCATGATGAAATGTTCTGGAGGTTGATAGCGGTAACAGTTACATGCTGAATATATTGAATGTTACTAGTGTTATGTAATGGATGTATATGTTGCCTCAACTTTAAGAATTTAAAGAGTAGTTAAAAATGTTGAGAAATTTGTTCAAGGTGGACTTGAAATCTTACGAGAAAAACTCATTTCAGGAACTAGAGGTGGCCTGATCTGATGGCACACAAGTGTGCAGATGGGTCAGGAGGAGAAAGAATGAGAGAAACTGAGGCAGAAGGAGGATATAATCTCTGTCATGATGACACCTTGTAAGGTAGACAGAGGCACCTGCAGTCAGAACGAAGACCCTGAGAAAGTCTCCTCACTGTCAGATGGACATCTCCTCCTGAGATGACCTGGATCCTGTGGACTTGAGTGAAAGTGACCGCTGAGTCACAGTGAAGACCAAAACTGCTCAATTTCCACTCCTGTGTTCCCAACTTAACACGGAGAATAGTAACAGTCATTCCTATAACATAAGGATCATAATAACAGTTCCCAGACCATAAATTTACCGTAAGGTTCAGGTAAGGTAACGTATAGGCTTGGCACAAGGTAAAAGCTATTTGAATGCTTGCTGTTGTGGCGTGGTTGTTATTACCTTGATGAGTCTCCGCAGGGTGTTCCTCAGATCCTTTCATTTTCAACATAAGTGATGAATGGAATAGGGTGCTATCTTATCAGTAGTGTTTGCCCAAGCACACTGCATTTGATTAACAGGAAAAATATCAAAGCCTGGTCTCATGGGAAATATCATTAGCCACTATCACATCTGCATTTTACAACTATTATATAAATTTCCTTCCTGGTTGCTTTGATAACAGAGGGGGGGTAAATGTTCTCAGACTCATCTGTCCTTGTCAACACATAATTTAGTAGCACTAATGAGGAGAGTCCTAACCATTTCTAATATGACAAAGCACACTGATGAGCTATACCACATAGTTCAAATAGAATATGGGCACTATGGACTCTTAAACAAAAAGATGAGTTTTCATTACTATGCATGCCATTAAGTGCTGTGCTTTTTGCTACGAACAAATGACCAAAAGACTGGGGGTGAGGGGAAACTGGAGAAACTGTGACTGTCCACTGCACTGTAGAACTTCATGCACCAAGTTCATTAATCAGATCTCACACTTTCTCATTATGTAAAATGTGTACCAGTAAAATGTGAAAATGAGCCCTGGTTCACTACAACCAGGCCTGAGGAAAGAAGACATGGGAAACTTGACATCTCGGGCTGTTTATTAATGACAATGGTGTGATAAACAGCTCATTAATCCTACTTCTCAAGCTGTGAATTAAGCCCAAATCATCGTCGGCAAGTAATCATTTAAAGAGGCTTGTATTATCAAATATTCATTTAAGCTAGAGGTCTTAATTTCAAAAAGGGTCGGGTAGCATATAAGCTGGATCTTTGCTGGTCCATAAACTCTTGATCACAGCTACATGACTGTGCTTTTGCAATGAGAAAGCAGTCTCGGATGGCATGTATTTGAATGAATCTAGTTCTGTGCTAATAAAACTTTATTTACAAATGCTGCATTATGGGTGCATCTTAAAGCATTATTCTAGGTTTAAAAAGTTGGGCACAGAAGGGCAGATACATGACTTCATTCAGACGAGCTATCTGGAATTGCCAGATTCATGCCAATGGGAAGTAGAATCATGGTTGGTAAGGGCTGGGTATGGAGGGAGAAATGGGAAGCTATTACTAACTGGGTTCAGAGCCTCAGTTTAGAATGCTGAGAATGTTCTGAAAATAGTGCCGGTTGTACAATTCAGTCAATGTCCTTAATGTCACTGAAATGCATGCTAAAAAAATTGTGAAAATGGCAAATTTTGTGACATATTGTAACTATAATGATTTTTCTTATTTAATTGTAAAAATGGGCAATTGCCTGCACACCGAGTTCAGCTTTGCTTTGAAATCCCATCGTGTTTGTTATTGTCTCTGCTCATTCCATTCCTTCTTTAAGCCAATCAGCCAAAATGCTGCTTGGCATACAGAAGAAAATAAAATGTGTTTATTGTGGAGGCTGCAGATTTTTCTAGGTGTTGTCCATCCTGAAGCCAAGAGTTTTTAGTAAGTATGGATTTATAACTAAAAGTTGAAGAGTTTCTTGCAAGCAGAAAGTCCTGAGTTCATATCCCAAGTCCCACATAAAACACCAGGCAGAAACTGCGGTGGCCTGCACTTCTGGTCCTACTAGGCAGAGCCTGAAAAACCCAGATAAAAGGAGGTAAAAGCAACCCAGAATGCGTGCTCAAGTTACCCTTGGTCTTCCTCAGGAACACACAGTCTTCTCTCTCTCTCTCTCTCTCTCTCTCACACACACACACACACACATATAATAATAATAATAATAATAATAATTAAATAAAAAGAATACCAAAAAAGTTCAAGAATGTGCCATTCTGTGCATTCAAAAATGACTACAGTGACTTGTAAATATTTTGAGGACAGACTTGAATGGGTTTCCACCATCATGATGTAATCTACAAAACCATTACTTGCATCTCTCCACAATTAATAGTACAGCTTGGGGATTAGTTTTAGGACACACCTACAGCCAGATGGGTCAACAGAATTTCTCTCTACATGAAGGTCATTGGCTCTTGGGTAGACTGAGCCCATGGTTCTGACCCCAGTCTCCTGACCAATCAATTAGGTCAGCTGACCTGGGCCTGACAGTCACCTCGCCACTGTAGCTACAAGTGTTCTATCTTTCAGATCAAATTAGATTTCTAAAAATTGACAATCTGAGCAAGAAAGTCCACATTTGAAGAGGAACCTCTTTAAACATGAATAGTATTTTTTTAATGTACGTTGTTACTAGAAAGCATCATTACGAGGACCAGCCCAGCCCAGAAGGTTTCTTAATGATCAGAGGGTGACAATGGATGACCCAAGAGCCGGCCATCATCAGCTGCCTGCCATGCAGCAACAAGGGTGGTTATGTTCTATATGTTGATCGAGTGAAGTAAAAGCCATTTTGCTGATCCAGGAAAACAAAGTTGTTGATTACAAATGGATTTTAAATAAGGGAAAAAAATCTGTTTCTATTGCTAACCCTGAGACAGTTCACAAACATCAATATTATTAAGGACTTGCTTGAAAGGCACTAAAACCATATGACTTAAACACCTGAACAACTCTTAGCATTTGTTATTTCCCTTCATTATTACAATGAATCTTTGATTGTCGAATGAGGCAAAGCCATTGATTTTAGAAGTTTCCAAATTGCAGGTATTAGAGAACTGCAACAATTTCATTTGACACTAAAATACAGTGTTTAAATATCTACATTTTGGCATTACCTACATTTTTTTTTCTCTCAACACTTGACCTGTTACTAACAAAACATTAATTGATTGAAACAATTTGATAAGGGTAAATATTAAAATAAAGTGAGGACTATGTTTGTATTCAAAACTGCATTTTCATCAAGTATTTTCATCTGCATTTATTAAGATTTGTGCTAAAATATTTACTAAGATTTTTCAAACCAGCATTTTCATGGTCTACCTGGGCGGTAAACCTATTGTGGTCTCCACACTGAGCAGGTTTTCAGGAGGAAGGGGGAAGAAAGAGCAATGATGTCTGGGAATTTATAGTCAGCAGAATGATTGGGCTACAACACTCATTTCTAAACACGTGAAGTATTTACAGGCCACTCGAAAAATCACTCCAGTCCCCAGAGTGTTGCCTGCTGACCTTTGAAAGTGGAAGTAAGTGAATTTTGCCATCAGGATCCTTCTGTCATTTTGAAGTTTAATACAATGTCACGGGTCCGCCAACATCCACGGTACCAATTTTCCACGGATGTCTTATATCTTGGTTTTCTTTTTCCCAGTTAGGATGGTACAGTGATGAAATGGGTGAGGGAACCGGGAGCAGAGAAGCCCCTGTAATTACATGGTGTTTCCAGCACAATCCACAACGTTCTGACACCAGGTATCAGTTGCATGGAAAGAATGTGCAAAATCTTGTCAGGGAGCTTTAGGCCCCAGGAGAGCAGCGTGTGGTATGTGCACCAGCACCACACTAGGCACAGCAGCTTCCTGAGAAGCTTTGCACGAGACCTTTCAAAGGAGAGAAAGGTACCTTCCTGATGATTTTCTGGGAGGCCTCTGGTGAGGTTCATTTTTCTTTTAAGGAGACAGAAAGACGGAGGTTCAGAGAAAATGCTTTTCCTCTGAGAAGAAGCATTTACAGAAAAGGTTGTATGCAACCCAAGGGATAGGGATCATGGTCTAGGATTATATTATGTATATTAGGATTACACAATTCATTTTCTAAATCTAATTTGATTTCTCAAATCATATGAAAGTTGATTTGCTACAGTCTTTAGATTTATACAAACACACCTTCCAGTTTTTATGTTGAATATTAAAGAATGCCTAGTCTGTCTTCATAAATAGGATTTTCCAGGGTCCACAAGTGGGCTGAGCTTGCAAAGAACCATTATGTCAGTAAAAATCACCTGTCTCTGAAAATGCCTTAAAAGGGGGGGAGCAAAACAGGGTTGGGGAGTTGGCTTAAAACCTTTGTGCCTTACAAGCAAAGGGACCTGAATTTGAATGCCAAGATATTATGTTAAAATGCTTATTAGAAAGGGCAGTGGCCTGTAATCCCTGCCCTGGAAGGCAGAGCAAAACAATAAGGAAGTAGAGTGGTCCAGGGTGATTCCTAGTGTCACCCTCGGTCCTCCACAGACACACACAGTGCCCTCTGACACACACACACACACACACACACACACACACACACAGACATACACAAATACTTTTACATAAATTCATCTCTGCTCCAACTTTTCTCCATTTTTCTCATTTATTGACTTTCCTCTCTTTTGTTGCTGATGGTGGTTGGCTTGGCTCTGCCCTGCTTTGCTTTGCAACAAAGTCAGGTGATGGCGTTTAGCCTGGCCTTGAGCTTGAGGTGCCCCTACCTCAGTGCTGCGATGGCAGGCATGTGCCACCATCGTCAGTGGTTTTTTAATTTCTTACAATTAGTCCACCTAACATTCCTGCGGTGCTGTTCTCCTGTCCTCTCTGCTCTGCACCAACCACTGCACACAGCCAGAGTCTAGAGAACAAAGAATTCATCCACATGACCATACTTAGGCATCAGATTCTAAGCGTCTCAGATGAAAATCTAACAAAAGTCAGTTCTGAATCTGGCCTCTAGGATTGCTAGCATGAAATAACTACAAATATCAAGCATCTTTTTATCCAAAATTATTAGCACCAAAAATATGCCCAAAGTTTTTTTAGATTTTTGGAATCTTTGCCTATGTGTAACGAAATGTCTGGCAAATGAAACCCAAATCTAAATACGAAATTCATCTCTGTTGCTAATATACCTTACACATGTATGCTTTTAGAATGCTTTCAGGGTTTTGCGTTTGTTGCAGTCAGCCTGCAATATTGCTGACAAATGACCATCAAATGACTTAAGGGAACAAGGAGTTTATTTCCTTACAATAGTCCAGTTACAGTTCTCAGTCCAGCTTGAGGGGAGAGCATGTACCAATACCAGGGCCGAGGGAACTGGCCACACCATCACTGCATAACGGCTGAGAGATGGACAATCCTTACTTGCCAGACCAGCATGTCTGGCCAAGTGAACAGAAGGATGCCAACTCTCTCAACCAGCTCTCTGTGACTTATCCAGGGCTTAATCCCACCCACCATGGGCTGGATCTTCCCCATCAGCTAGACAATCTCCTTCAGGTTTGCTCTGGGCTTAACTCAACCATCAACTCTCTACAACTGTGCTCAGAGCTCAAACCCTCAACAGTCAAGTTGACACCTGTGCTTAACTATGACAGTGTTGAAATGTGCCCTACCGCCTGAAGTAGACATGGGTTTCCAATCCTATTTTCATTCCAGCACCTGAAAAGCTCCACAATTTTGGAGCACTTGAAATCATGGATGTTCAGCCTATACTAGAAATGTGATATTAGATGCCACCCTATCTGCCTTAGATATCTAAGACATTCATCTCCCCCAGCAAGCAAAGAGGAGGCAAATGATCATCTCTCCCTCCTGGAGATATTGGTATTGGAGATATTAGGAAATGTGTCCAAGATCCTCCTTGATTACAGACACCAAAATCAAGATTTAACTTTCTGTGCTAGCCAGCATGTGTCAATATATTTTAAATCATAATGCTAATTTATGTTTCTTTTAGGCTTGTCAGAAGTGTTTCAGAGAGGGCCAGAGATATACCTGAGGGGTGGATGGGGAGAGAGGATTGAAAGTTTGAAATCTTAACCAAGACATAAAAAACTGTAAATACAATCAGATGTGGATTTTCTATATTTAATGCACTAAAATGTTGGTAATGGCTATCTTTTGACAGATTACTGGTATCATTTGTTTCTTACAATTTTCTCCCTTACCAATTTTCTACACTAAATTTGACATATTTATTAAATATTTATTTGAAACATAAGTGATTACTCTATGTAAATACAAAGAGTAAACTAAACTAGCTTTTCCAGAGTGGCGTATATTTGTCGTGCTGTCATTGGTAATTATTATCAGGCATAATATCGCAGGAATATTTTAATGTCCAACAGAGCTTTTATTTGAAAAACAAACCACATACAACTATCTAAATATGTAACATGTTATTGAAGTTAATTAAGACTTTTTTCTAAACCTCTGAGTTTAAATTATAATGCTTGCTAGCTATTTAATGAATTGGATAAGTTTATTTAAAAAGCATAATCATAGCTAGGGAGATGGCTCAGCAGGTATTCCTTGGCTCCATATCATGACTGCAAATGTATGGGTTTGAAAAGTCCTTATCCAACAAAACCTCTAGCAGCAGCCATTTGCTGACTGAGTCAAAAGTCAAAACTAAAATGAGGCTCTAGAATGTCAGCTTCTTGTCTTCTGTGATACTAATGAAGATCTCATGCATGCTTTTAGCTACTGTGAGTTACATACCTCCTAAAATACATTCTTCAGATATATTTCAAGGCGAACCTTTATGTGTACTATATTTTCAATTTCTGAAGGCTGAGAATTCTGCACACATCACATGTAATGCAATTAATTGCTTTCCATCGTAACCATGGAGCCCCTTGCATCTCTCATTCATTAGCTGCCTCCTCAGCTTGTCACATGTGAAGTAATTTAAACAATCACATGTTAGGTTACATGTAGATTTGATAAGCTTATGCAAAATGTTCATAAATGCCTTCATCTCTACACTGCAGCCCAGGAAAACGTCATTTCCATGTGACGTGGTTTCTTTACATGCTGCTGACAAATTCATAAGCAAGCACCTTAAGGGGCTGATTCTTGTTTACAATTATCCAGTTATACTCTTGGTCCAGTTTTGCAGGAAAGTCCACACCAACACTAGGGGCCAACGGAACTGGCCACAGCATATCTATATATTCACAAGAAAGACTCTTGATAGAGGGACAATCCTTACTTTCCAGACCAACATGTCTGGCCAAATCGGCCAAGGAACGTCAACTTAACCAGTTCCCTCTGTCACATTTACCTGCCCAAGGATAGTCCCATCACCATGGGTTAGGCCTTCCCCACCAACAATCTCCTGTAGGTTTGTTTGGGATTTAACTACTAATTCTTTACAAATGTGCCCCCAGAGCTGAGCCTTCAATTAGTCAAGTTGACACTTGTATATTATGATGCCATGTTTATTTATTTTCTATTCTTTTTTTTGGGGGGAGGGGCATGGCTAGAACTCAAACCCAGAACCTCGCACAAGCTAGGCTTGTGCCCTCCCAGGTTTACTTATAAAACTACATTGAGGTCACCAGTGTGAAGATAGTGAGTACATCAGCCACCAATGCCTACTCATAGCCCACTAGAATTAATCGCCTAATAATGATCTTTTCCATATAAGTATGAAGTATCAATAAAAATAGGATTTTGTAAACACGCTACAGCACACCTGATTGATCTCGTTTTCATAAATCTTTTCAGAAAGTCTGAGCTTTCTAGGTTCCACAGATAACAAAAACAGCTTCCCACTAAGTTAGCATAACAATACTTCATTTACCCTGTCCATGATGACAATTAAGATTGCTTCCAATTTTTATATTATAAATAAAATTACAGTGAACTTATATTCATTCACAAGCAAGCTTGTTTTAGTCTACTTAATTACTTCCATCAGGATGGAGTGAAGGGCATTGCAGGAGCAGCAAAACCGCAAAAGAAAATCAACAAACCATAATCCAGAACTTCAGAGACTCTATTATCAACCACCTAGAACTAGGCCAGCCTAATCTCTCCCCATCCTGAAGCTCAGGGAAGAGGGGGCGGTAAGATTGTAAGAGCACAAGGATGGGAGGAGTAATGATATGCAAGATACTCCACACAAGTTAGGGCCGAAGCAATCATAATTGGACTTTGCATGCCCTGTACAATGTTCAACACACTATTGACCCCACAAAATCTAGCATTTGCTAAAAGCACCAAGATCCTTGGAGGCAAGGATTTGACAGCCAAAATAGTGTTCCTATGCTTAAGGGGAACAAAGGAAAGGGTTCAGGGAAATGCCGCTGGGTCCTTGTATGTCATCGGAGAGGAGGATCCAGAGGAGAATTTGGCATGCACATTAAAGGATTCTCCGGGGATTGGGGGAGGGGAGGCACGGGAGGGTGGGAAGGGAGGGGTACGGGGAGGGTGAGCAGAGGGGTCGGGGCGGGAGGAGGAGGGAGGAAGGGAACCGGTGTACCTATTAAGCTTGTATGAGCGGAGATAATACAAAATGTTTAAAACAAAACAAACAAAAAAAATACTTAATTACTTCCTCAGAAAAAATCCCCAGTAGTAATATTGCATGGACTTAGCTTTAGTATTGAGAAGCATTGCCTTCAATGTTCCCAAAAAGTCGTGTTTGATCCCACCTGTGTCAACATTCTGTTTATGTGCTTTGTTTGGATGCTCCTTAATTTGGGTAAATCATTGCTTTGCTTACTAAAGACAATAGGTATGTATGTGTGACATTTATGTGTATGTTGTGCAGGTGACGTGTATGCGTGCACACATGTATATTGTGCAGGTACACATGCCTGTGCACGTGTGCAAAGGCCAGAGAAGGCTATCAAATGTCCTATCCTGCTAAAGACAACAAATTTTTAGGTAACTTCTGTGTTATTTGCATTTTACTTATATATCAATTTGAAGCCCTTGTTCATTTTCTACTAGGACTTTGTTACTTGTGTTAAAATTCAAATTAACTTTTAGACATTTGTTAGTCTTTTGGTACCTATATTTCATGCAATCTATTTCATTTTATACATCCATTTACATGTTTTGTTTTCCTTTATACGGTAATGAGTCTAGTGATCATTTGAATAAATATTTTCTTGTGAGAAAATAAAATATGTTATAATATGTGTTTGTTACGTGAAGCCATGAACTATATTATTTTATTCAACAGAATTTGCAAGATCTAACACTCAACCTGGTGCACAGTTAATTTTTTAAAGTTCTATTTTAAAACGCACAACGGGGCCAGTAAAATAGCTCAACAGATAAAGGCATCTGCGCACAAACTAGGCAACCAAGCTGAGTCCCCAGAGACTTCATGGTGCAAGATGAGTGTCATCTTGAAAAAGTTGTCCTCTGAGTACCACAGGTATGCAGGCATTGTGCAAGCATGCCTGCTCGCTGGCTCTCTCTCTCTCATACACTGTCTCTCTCTCCCTTTCTTCTCTTTCTCAATAAATGCTCAAATGCTTCTCTTTCTCAATAAATGCTCAAATGCTCAAATGCTTCTCTTTCTCAAATAAAATGCTTCTTAAAATAAAAATATAGTTAGACATGAAAGTAGGAGGGAGGCTGGTAGAGAAGAAGACGGGTTATAATGGGGAAAAGAAAGGGGTGAGACTGGGAATTAAAGTATAAAAATATCATGAATTCACCATATTCATGTATGAAACATTGAAAGAATAAAAATATATGATAAATAAAAACAGATGTTTTCCAAAGGGTTTGGCAAATATCAACCATAAAAGTCTATCCCATGAGATTTATAGGGAACTTTGTTGGGAAACTTCCTTTTTTATAAAAAAAAATTATCATCATTTTGTATTTCATCCATGTATCCGTAATAAAAAAAAAACAGTAAACAGAAATGGATTCATTATGAGATACTTGGGGAAAAAAAAAAAGAGAGATACTTGGCACAGATCATCAAAACTTAAAAAGTTGCAAAAAAATTACTATTTCCACCTTTCATCTATGTGTTAAAGAAATGTGTGCGTGTGTGTGTGTGCGTGTGTGTGTGTGCGTGTGTGTGTGTGTGTGTGATCTCTTAAAATTACTTATGAGTCTCTCAGATAGATAGAAGCCAAAAAGTTGCTTCAAAACATTGAGAGTTTTTATTCAACTTTTCATGATTTTGTACTGATTTAGTGTCTTCATTTTTTTTTTTAATTTTAAATTCCCTAGAAGGTTGGATGTTCCATTTGGAGCTGAGGTTCAGGGTGAAGGCTGCTAATTGCACCAATCTGATCTATCCTTATATAAGAACATGTGGTATTTGTCTTTCTGGGATTGACTTACCTCACTCGGTATAATTTTTTCCAGTTTCATCCATTTATTTGTGAATTTCATGATTTCATCTTTCTTAATAGCTGAATAATATTCCACTGTGTACATAAACTACATTTTTATTATCTATTAATCAGCAGATGGACATCTGGACTGGTTCCATTTCCTTGAGATGGTAAATAGTACCACAATGAACATTGGTGTGAATATTTTTCTGTGGTATATTATGAGTCCTTTGGGAATATGCCCAGAAGTGATATAACTGGGTCATAAGGTAGCTATATTTTCAGGTTTTTGAGACATCTTTATACTGATTTTCAGAGTGACTGCACTAGTTTGCCTACCCATAAACAGTAGATAAGGGTTTCCTTTTCCACACATCCTCGCCAGCATTAGTTGCCTATTTTTCACTTTTAACTATTCTGACCTGGGTAAAATAGTATTACATAATAACTTTGATGTGCCTTTCCTTAATTGCTAAGGATAATGAACATTTTAAAAGATATTTCTTAGACATTCCTATTTCTTCTTCTGAGAGCTCTTTGCTTAGGTCAGTGATCCATTTTTATAATTGGATCATTTCTTTTGTTGATGCTTACATTTTTGAGCTCTCTGTAAATTCTGGACACTACTTTTCTGTAGGACGTATAGTTGAGAAAGATTTCCTCCCATTCAGTAAGCTGCCTTTTCTCAATTCAGTTTCTTTTGCTAAACGGAAGCTTTTTAATTTCACGTAGTCTCATCTGTCAGTTGTTGGCCTTTGCTATGCAAATGGGTCTGTATTCAGGAGGTGTGTGCCCCATTCCGCTCTCTGTCAGTTACACAATTTCAGGCTTGATATTAAGGTCTTTGATCCACTTGGAGCTGAGCTTTGTGCAGGGTAAGAGATAGGTAACTAGTTTCATTTTTCTAAATGTAGATACCCAATTTTCCCAGCACCATTTGTTGAAGATGAAGTCTTTGCTCCTAATGTGCTTCTTTGCACTACTATCAAAAATGAGGTGGCTAAAGATACACAGACTTATACATGGATCTTCAATTCTGATCCATTAATCAGTGTGTCTGTTTTTTTGTCCCAGTATCATGCTGTTTTAATTACTATGGCTTTGTAGTATAATCTGAAATTCAATATAGCAATGCCTCCAACACTCTATGTGTTGCTTGGGATTGTTCTGGCAATGAAGGGTCTTTTGCGCTTCTGTATAGATTGTTGAATTGCTTTTCAACTTTTGTACAGAATTGCATTGGGATTTTGATGAGAAACACTGAATCTGTGAATTGCTTTTGGTAGGATGATCGTTTTCACAATATCTATCCTGCCAATCTATGAACATGAAAGGTCTTTCCATCTTCTGGTATCTTCTTGAATTTCTTCAATGTTTTAAAATATTCTTTGTGTGAGTCTTTTACTTCCTTGGTTAGGCTTATTCCAAGGTGTTTTGTTTTTCTTGAGGCTATGGTAAATGGGATTTTAGCTTTCATTTCCTTCTCAGTTGCTCCTTGGTATATAGGAAGGCTACTGATTTTCATGTGCTAATTTCACACTCGGCTACTTTTTCATATCAGCTTTAGGAGATTCCTAGTAGAACTGTTGGGGTCTGTTATGTGTAAAATTATATCATCTGCAAATCGATATACCTTGACTTCTTCCTTCCCTATTTGTATCTCTTTAATCTCTTTCTCTTGTCTTATTTTTCTTGCTAAGATTTCAAAAACTATTTTGGTCAGAAATTGTGGGATTACACAGCCTTGTCTTGCTCCTGATCTTAGTGGAAATGCCTCAAGTTTTTCTCCATTTAGAACAATGTTTGCTACAGGCTTATCATATATAACTTTATTATATTGAGATTTGTTCCTTCTAGCTCTATTTTCTCCAAGGCTTTTATCATGAATAGATGTTGGATTTTTGTCAAAGATCCTCTGCATCTATTGACATGATCATATGATTTTTGTCTTCAGGTCTGTTTATTTGATAAATTACATTTTTTGATCTATGTATGTTGAACCATTTCTGCATGCTTTGTGTATTTTTTGATTTGGTTTGCAAGTATTTTTTTTAAAGAAGTCTTTTTTATTATTTATTCAATTGTGCATGTATGGTGTGTGCGTGTGTGCATGTATGTGTGTGTGTGTGTGTAGAACCACAACAAATTAGGGAACCACCATGGACCGCCTCCACCTCCTCCTTGTTTGCTCTGCCCCAGGATTCACAGGCTCCGCCCTACCAGGACTAGAAACGCAAGTTGCTCATGCTATGGATTTGTAGCTTCATTCCATTGTAGTAGGAGGAATGGACCAGGCAGGCCTGTATTGTCTGTATGGGCCGCATGCATGAATGCAACTTCCCCCAAGTTAGAACCTGCTGCTGTGCCTGGTGCTGACGTCAAACCGCCTGGCTGAGAGGACCAACCCCGACAGGACAACGCAGCAAAAACTTACGTTAGGACTTATGGGATGTTGGGTGGGGTATATAAGCAGCACAATATTTACAATAAATGAGCCTGCAAGCCTGAGAGCCTGCTTTGCGACTCGCCTGCTTCCGGAGTCTGTGCCATTGATTCTGTGCCTACTTATCCCTGCCCCCAAGGATCTCTGTAGGTACCGGAGACTGCTACACATTGTGTTCCAACAGGATACATGATATTATTTCAATTCTCTGTATTTGCTCAGACTTGATTTGTGTCCTAATATGTGATCTAATTCAGAAAAAGTCCCCTGGGCTGTTGAGAAAAATGTGTATTCTTTGGTATTTTTGTGTGATTTTCCATAAATGCTCTTTGGGTCCATTTGATCAAAGATTTCTTTCATTTAATTCTTGTGTTTTCCTGTTTATTTTTGGTTCAGATGATCTGTCTCTTTGTGAAAGTCGAGAATTGAAATCCCCCACAATTACTGTGTTGGGATTAATCTCAGACTTTTACATTTAGTAGTATTTGTTTTATGAATATTGGTGTGCCTATGTTTGGTGCAAGTATGTTTAAAATTGTAATATCTTCATGGATTGTTGCTTTTAGGTGTATGAAATGACCTTCTGGCTAATGTTGATTTGAAGTCTATTTTGTTGGAAATTAGGATCAATCGCTATGCTTACTTGTTTTCTGGCATTATTTGTGTGGAACATGGAATTGCATCATTTCATCCTGAGATGCTGTGTGTCTTTGATAGTGGTTGGTATTTCTTGGAAACGGCAGATAGTTGGATCCTGTTTTTTTAACCAGTCTGCTACTCTGTGTCTTTTAACTATGGAGTTAAGCTCATTAATAGTTAGTGATTTGAGATACATGTATTGATTCTTGTCATTCTGTTTCTGGCTGTTTTCTTAGATCATTCTAGGTTACTTGTTCTTGTTTACTTATTGTTATCTTGTAACTTTCAGGGAATGATTGTCTTTTTATTGTGAGTATAGTATTCATAATAGAATCCTCTGAAAAGGTGGCTTAATAGTTGTATATTCCTTTAACTTATTTATTATCAAGGGAGGCTGTTATTTCTCCTTCAAATTTTATGGATAATTTTTCTGGATTAACAGTTGTGGTCTTTCAATATTTGGAATACAACCTGCTATATGCTTTTGCCTTTAAGAATCCCTGTCAAATGGTATTGATTATTCTGTTCAGCCTGCCTTTATATGTGATTTTCCCTTTCTTTCTTACAGCCTTTAGCATGTTTTCTTTGGTGTGTATATTTCGTTTTTTAACAATAATAGGTCTTGGAGAATTCCTTTCCTAGTCCTGTCTAGTTGGTGTTCTCTGTTTCTATGTCTGTATGAGCATCTCCTTCTTTTAGTTAAGAAAGTTCTCCTTTACTATTGTGCTAAAAATGCTGGGTGCATCTTAGGCTTGCAACTCTTTTCCTTCCTCTCTATGCCTATGATATGCAGGTTTGGTTTCTTTGTGGTATCTCAGAGTTCCTATATACACCTTGTGTGTGTGTGTGTGTGTGTGTGTATTTTTAGATTTCTCAGTTTCTTGGTTAAGTGATCTGTTTTTTTTTGTCTTGTCTTCATGCCATGATATTTTGTCTTCTGCGTGATATATTCTGTTGATGATGGGTTGATTTCATTGAATTTTTTGTTTGATCATTCAAATATTTCATTTCCAGTTTCATTTCATTTTTGTTTTTATTTCTCAGTGTTTCTATCTCTGTTTTCATCTCTAGAATTATTTTCCTCATATTATTTAATGATTTGTTTGTGTTTCCTTGAAATCCAGTCTGACCGTTTCTCTCTTCCAGGAGTATATTTAGGTGTTTGTTCGGTCCCTAGTTGTTTTCTGGAGTTTGTCAAACATGTTTAGCATTACTCGAATGAAGTTTGCAACTTGCTTATATTCAAATTGGCTTTCCATGTGGAACATTTATATTGGGTTGGTGATTTTGGTTGGGAGCAAATAAGACTTTTTCATATTACTTGTGAGTTTTTCATATTACTTGTGAGGTATTTTGGAGCAGAATAGGGGCTGGGATTTAGATATCTTGACTTATATGTTGATTTGATTTTTTATTTTGCTTAAATCCTCTAGGCAAGAGTTGCTGGTTTTTCTAATGTGCCTCCCTGTTTGTAGGTTCTCTAGATGACCTGATGGGCTCCTCGGGCTGCAGGCAGAGCTGGGCCTAGAGTCAGGCTTTTGTGGTGCCTACTCCCTGATCCTCCCTATGCTTATCTGCTACAGCCACGGATAGGTTGGGTTCCCCGACTTAACTTTTTTTTTTTTCTCCCATATTTTATTTTTTTCCCAATCATACAAGCTCAATAGGTACCCCTGTTCTCTCCCTCCCTCCTTTCCCTCCCCAGTCCCCCTTGCATTCTTCTTCTCTTTTTCTCTTCCTTTCACCCCCCTCCCTCTCTCCCCCTCTCCCAGCGCCTCCCCCTTCTTCCCTCCCATCCTCTGGAGCATCCTTTTGTGTGAATGCCAAACCTCCCTCTGGGTCCTTCACCCTAGTGAAGGATAAGGACTCAGTAGCATATCTTGAAGATCTTTCGTGGGCTCCCTGTTAGTATGGGAACTCTATTATGAGTGTTAATCCTTTGCCTCTGAGGATACTACTGCCTGGAGCTTTCTCCCCTGTGATCCATGCTAGACTTTGGAGGGTTGTTGACATGTCAGCCATTGTGTAGGTCATGCAAAGTCTGAATATGGCTACACTGCAGCCTTAACTTATGGGAAGTATCTTGCATATTGTCGGTCCTCCCCATCTTTAGGTTCTTACAATCTTGCTGCCCCCTCTTCTGCAAGGTTCCCTGAGGTTTAGGATGGGGAGACATTTGGCTGCTCTGGTTCCAGGTGATTAATGACCCTACTTAGCTTTCTTTAACCCAAGAGTACAAGCTTATTTGACCACTGAACCTCCATTCACTTCTACTATATCGCAGACATATGCTAGAATAAATTTCATAAATCATGTGCCAATGCTATTGTATGTTAATTTACTGAATATATTAATAAGAGCATACATGGTATTGTTACTCACATAGAAAGTTGTAGCAGTCCCCCTGCATGGTTGCTGATAAATGACCATCACACAACTTAAGGGAACAAGAGGTTTACTTTCTTTTTTTTTTTTTTTTTTTAACATTTTTTATTATCTCTGCTCATACAAACTTAATAGGTACACCGGTTCCCTCCCTCCCTCCTCCTCCCCCCAACCCTTCTGCTCACCCTCCCCTCACCCCTCCCTCCCCACTCCCCAGTGCCTCCCCTCCCCCAATCCCTGGAGAATCCTTTAATGAGAGGTTTACTTTCTTACAACAGTCCGGTTACAGTTCTCAATCCAGCTTGACGGGAGAGCACTCACCAACACCAGGGCTGAGGGAACTGGCCACACCATCACTGCATAACAGCTGAGAGATGGACAATCCTTACTTGCCAGACCAGCATGTCTGACCAAGTATACAGAAGGATGCCAACTCTCTCAACCAGCTCCCTGTGATTTATCCAGGGCCTAATCCCACCCACCATGGGCTGGATTTTGCCTAGCAGCTAGACAATCTCCTTCAAGTTTGCTCTGGGCTTATTTAACTCAACCATCAACTCTCTACAACTGTGCCCAGAGCTCAAACCCTCAAGAGTCAAGTTGACACCTGTGCTTAACTATGACAAAAGTATTACAATGATTTTTACTAGGGACAAAAGTTTAACAAAAAATTTTACAAAAAATAATATGGGTACATAACTCAGTCAGTACAGTGCCTGCCTTCATGCATAAATTCCTGGATTTAATCCCAGCACCACATAAAAGAGGTGTATAATGGTACACACCTGTAATTCCAGCACATAGAAGATTGAGGCATTAGAATCAGAAGTTCAAACTCATCAGCAGCCACCAACCAAGTTCGAGGTGAGGCTGGGCTATTTGAGATCCTTTTGAGGAGGAAAGCTAAGAAGTGGTAGAAAATTTTATATTTTTATTCTTTTTAGATTTAAAAAATATTTTATCTTACAGTGCATATTGGCAAGATGTATTAACATATGAGTCACAAATATTACTTGGAAACTTACACTATTATAAAAAATCATTATGTTATCTATCAGATTATTTACATTAGAAACTAGATATTTGCTTTATATTATATTAAAAGGTAATGTTTCTCTGTAGAACTCTTTTTTAAATTATTTATTATTTATTATTATTTTATTCAATTGTGTGTGTATGCGTGTGTGCGCATGTGTATGTATGTGTGTGTGTGTAGAACCACGGATGAATTCGGGAACCACCATGGACCGCCTCCACGTCCTCCTTGTTTACTCTGCCCCGGGATTCACAGGCTCTGCCTACCAGGACCAGAAACCCAGGCCGCCCCCACTTCTGCCCGGCATCTATACATGGGGTCTAGGATCCGAACTCAGGACCTTCTGCCTGCAAGGCAGAGGAACCCCTGAGCCACCTCTCCAGCCCTGTAGAACTCTTAAAATAAAAATAATGACAATTTATAATGGTTTAAATCTTCCTTAAAAATACGTTAAGTATTAAATCTGCAACACTTATGCCAAATAAATACCTCTGAAGTAGGACATGATGTTTTCCAATGAATATTCACTAAATTAATTTTAAGTTAACTTTGCATTTGCAGTGCTTTTTTTGTCCAAAGTAACTTGATAGTGTGTTTTTTGTGTTCTTCATTGTACTGTACACTTCTCATGGGGTCTTCATAGACTTTCATGAAATACTATAAGAAAAAGACATGTGATGCCATTGAGATAACTCAGCAGGTCAGAAACTCTTAAACTTAAACTTAACTAGAGTTAAACCAGGAAGCCTACATGGTGGAAGGAGAGAACTGACTTCTGAAAATTGTCATCTGATTTGCACCCATATGCCATATACCATAGCATATATTTCTCTGTTTCTCTCTAGCAAATAAAAAATAAAATAGTAAAGAAAAAAGAAAATCCCTATACAGCAAAAATTCACCTCAATAGCACAAGCATGACCAATTCATAGCAGCACTGTTTACAATAGCAAAGTCATGGAATCAGCCCAAATGTCCAACAGTTGACAAGTGGATAAGGAAAATGTGGTACATTTATACAATGGAATACTACTCAGCCATCAATTAGCCGGGAAATGGATGAAATTAGAAACAATTATATTGAATGAAGTATCCCAGACATGGAAAATTAAGCACCGTATGTACTCCCTAATAGGTGGATCCTAGTACCAAACCCACTTACAGACACTCAAAGACAAATCTCTGTAATACCTACAGTAATTGTAAAGATTATAAACAGGAGGGATGGGGAAGGAGGGCCCCACCAGAAACAAGGAGAGAGGGGACCATGTTACAGCAGAGAAAAGTAGACCACCATGAAGGACTGCAAGTAAGTAATGAGACATCTGGTTAAGTTCACAGACTTTCCTTCCTGATTATTTGCAACTGATGGGGTATGATCTCACCAGAAGGGGAGGGCATATAGGCTAGCAGATAGAAAGTAACCATTTTGCAAATGGGTGATTGACCCCTCTCTCACCGTGGTCTCCTACTTTTATCCCATCTACCTTTGAATATACTCTTATAACAAGACTCTAATTTAACAGGTTTTATCTCTGGCCAGGAGGTGACATCCAATACCCATCAGGATGGAGCCAAGGGCATTGCAGGAGCAGCAAAACTAAAAAAAAAAAAATCAACAAACCATAATTCAGAACGTTAGAGACTGTATCAACCACCAGGAACTAAGCCAGCCTAATCTCTCCCCATCCTGAAGCTCAGGGAAATTTGCAGGAGAGGGGGCAGTAAGATTGTAAGAGCACAAGGATGGGAGGAGTAATGATATGCACGATACTCACAACAAGTTAGGGCTGAAGCAATCATAATAAGACTTTGCATGACCTGCGCAATGTCAAACACATTATTGACCCCAGAAAGTCTAGCATGGACTAAAGGCACTAGGATCCTTGGAGGCAAGGGATTGACAGTCACAGTAGTGTTCCTATGCTTAACGGGAACACAGAAAAGGGTTCTGGGAAATGGCTCTGGGTCCTTGCACCTCATCGGAGAGGAGGACCCAGAGGAGAGTTTGGCATGCACATTAAAGGATGCTCCAGGGATTGGGGGGGAGGCACTGGGGGGAGGCACTGGGAGATGGGGAGGGAGGGGGGCAGGAGGGTGGGAGAGGTGAAGGGAGGGAGGAGACCGGTGAACCTGTTAAGTTTGTATGATCGGAAATAATAATTAAAAAAATAAAGAAAAATATATAACGAAAGACTAAACCTAAGGGGTCAGAAAAACTTAGAACAAATAAATATGAAATAAAGAAATCAATAAGACAAAAGTCACATACCTAAAAAAGTCATATTCAAGCAACTGAAAACAAAGATAAGGAAAGTATCTTGAAGGCCATCAAAGAAAAAGGTCTATTACTAGTAGGCAGGAAAATCTAGGAATGGCAGCAGGTTCATCAGTAACCATGCAAGCCAGAATATACTGGATGAACATCTTCATAATATTGAAATAAAGACCAGCACACTCAGCACACAAGCAAAAGGACTGAATTTCAAATCCCTAGATCCCACATAAAATGCTGAGTGGGTGTGCTGGCTTGCCTGTAATTCTAGCCCCAGAAAGCTTGAGAACCCCGTGATCAAGCTGGCTAGCCAGACTATAGGTGGGCTCTGGGTTTGATTAAAAGACACAGACTCAAAAGAATAAAGCAGAAGCATGATGGAGAATCATTCACATTATGACCCTCTGTCCTCCTACATGCATGTACTCCCTCACACACATGTGCCCACGCACTAGTGTACACACACACAGACACATATACACACAAAAGTGAAAAAGAAAAAAATGTAATATATATAAAACAATGAAATTGTATGAAGCTATACAAAGAATGAAAAGTATGTCATATACAAGAAAGTGGATAGAATTGGATATCATCACATTAAGCTACATAATAATCTAGCCTCAAAAAGACAAATATCTTGTTTCTCATATGTGGAATCCAGATTTGAAAAAAAATATGCATATATACACATATATGACATAAAAGCAGGAGTGAGATTAGATGGGAAGATGACTAAAGAGAGCAATGAGAGCCAGACAGGGTAATGGAGAGAAAGAAAACATCACATTTTTCTCTCATACAAATTCTAGCTTTAAGTACGTATATATGCATACCCACACGTGTGTGTGTGTGTGTGTGTGTGTGTGTGTGTGTGTGTGTGTGTGTCTGTGTCTGTGTCTGTGTGTCTGTGTGGTGTATGTGTGTGTGTGATGAAAAAGAAGTGAAACTATTTGTGGGGAGGAAAAGATGGGAGAAGAATGGCGAGGGTAATAGGATGAGAATAAGGAAGGTATAATGAAATATGTAAGGACATTTGCATAAACATGCTGTAAAAAACTGTTATTTTAAATGCTAACTACGAAATTAACTTTAAAATTGTGGGAAAAGAAATAAAGAAGGAAAACAAGATAGTTTCTCAACACGTGGACTTGCCGGACAATTTCTAGCACTGGATGTGTGTGATCTCTGCCCACATATCAGCTGGGTGTCTAATAATTCAGTTCCATTCTGCCACCATCTGCCAACATGGTGTTGGGTCTCACTGGCGGCAGGCTCAGATCCACACTCTGCCTCTGTTTCCGGCACCAAACACAAGTTCCAGGTTGTTTCCTGTTTCTGTTTGCCACCTCACCGTAAATCAGTCTTTCAAATCAGTCTCGCGGCTGTGTTTGCTTATTTGCCAGGCTGACTCCTAGGACTCAGGAAACCACTTTACTTACCTTTTCCATTTTATAAAGTGTACAAGTCAGGAACAGAAGCTTGGTAGGCGCATACAGGGCAAAGGATGTGGTTTGCAGGCAGAACTTCCGTCTCCTCTCGAGCTCTCCAAGCATGCTACACGTCTAACAGTTTGGAAGTTCAACTGATTTTTTTTTTTCAGTTCAATTATACTGAAGAAGTTCCAAAGCCACTGATACATCAACTTGTATTTCTCATACCACAGATGGAGACAGTTTCTAGAGCATGCATTATCAGCGGAAACGTATGACAAGGCATGCTTTAAAAATACTAAGGCAGGAAGAACAAAATATTAAAGACATGAATCTGCATGAAGAAATGAAGAACACCTAGAATGAAAGTAAACATGTGTTGGTTGATTTCAGCTGTCAACTGGACATTTGAGGTGTGGACCTTTGGACACACTTCTGCAGAATTATTTAGTTAAGGCAAACTTCTCTACAGTGCTTTAATTGAATAATTAGTATTACCTCTCCACGCCCTTCTTAATTACGTAAGAGGTATTCCACTCTCCCCAGCTGTGGAAATGGGCAAATTTGCTCCCCCACATGCTCCTGCTGCCATGATGGTCTCCCGCAAAATGTGCCCCTGGCAGTGAGGAAGGTGACTTCAGACTAAAAGATCTGAAACCATCCTGACTCACTCCTCTCTTCCTTGTGTTGCCTTCTTGGAAACTTTGAACATAAAATGTCCTCTGCAGGCTTATGTGTGAAAGGCCAAACGAAGAGCTTTTGGACATGATGGGATTGTCAGGATTTTGACCAAACAAAAGGGCTAATCTAATGAACTCGTAATATATCAGACTAGTGGAGGTGGTGAGTGGGGAAGGATGGCAAAAAAAACTGGTGGTCTGGCCTCATTAGAAGAAAAGGGCCACTGGGGGCATATTCTTGGGTATCTGAATTGTGTCCTGGCCTTTTCCTGCATTCATTGCTATCTGTTCACTAAGTCTTTATCTACCTCAAAAATGATTAGGATATGTGTATTTCAGAAGGAGTGTTTAGAAGTGTCACTTTTGAAGTACATCTTGTAAGACAGATTAAGCCAAGCCAAAAGTGAGTTAGGAAAATCACAGAATGGGGCTAGATGGAAAAAAAAATCCATGCAAAAAAAAAAGTCGAGTTCTGTATGTTAGTATTGAAGAAATGACAGAGATAGGCCAAGAACAGATTGTAAAGAAATTTCACAAGGTCCACATGAAAAAAGCATGTGGATAATAACCTTTGACCTAAAACATAAAAAATTAAATTTTTAGAAAGTGACTTTAAAATCAAAATTAAAAATAAATATAACAAAAGGGGCAGACTTTTATGGAAGGGATTTCAGTATAAAACAGCATTGCAGTAAGGCAGAGTCTTTATTATTTTAATATTTATTTTGTTTTCAAGGTATTTTTATTAAAATTGTAATATTTACATGGAATAAAAATTTATTTTATACAAATTATAAATTTCTCTTATATGTTAGAAGGTTAAGATGTTTCTCTTTTTCACTTGTTATTTATTACAATGTGAATATTGCATCTATATATTTTAAAGCACCATCTGTACAATACAAGTTAAATAACGTAGATACATACCTCAATAAATATCCATTAAAAAATAAAGCAGCATCATTGGGAAGATACTCAGAACATATTGTGAAGTTCTAAAGTTGCCAGCTTTTGCTATATTAGCCTTATACTCTTGTATGTGAGAACTTTTTTTATTCAATTGTGCGTGTGTGTGTGTGTGTGTGCGCGCGTGTGTATGTATGTGTGTGTGTGTAGAACCACAGACGAATTCAGGAACCACCACGGACGCCTCCTCCTCCTCCTTGTTTACTCTGCCCTGGGATTCACAGGCTCCGCCCTACCAGGACTAGAAACGCAGGCCACCCTCCGCTTCCACCCGGCGTCTATACATGGGGTCTAGGATCCGAACTCAGGACCTTCCACCTACAAGTCAGAGGCTTAACTCCTGAGCCACCTCTCCAGCCCCGAGAACTCTTTAAATATGAATACAGTGCAAATATATAGTTTCTTTGAAAGGTATGCCAGATTCAGTCACTCATGATTATCTCTAGAGGTTGCCACAGAGGAATGGCAGGAATTATGCAGCTTTGAGACAGGGTAGAGATAAAGAGTCAGGCTTGGTATATTAATATTTAAAAGATATAACTGGCAAGGTTTGGTAGTCAATTGGAAGTGAGACATGAAGGCAGTAGAAGACTTTCTGATGCGTCATCCCTTTCTGAACAGTTGCCCAAACCACACTGAGTGAGCAAGCTTTCAGGCAAATTGAGATCATTGACAAACTGAGATTAATATACATATCATTATCCAAAAGGAGAGGTATGCAAAGATCCGTGGTCTGAAGTCAAAAGATAGCTTAACTAGATCCTAGGGAATCAGGGCCCCCATATGGAGCTATAAATCTCCAGTTAGATTGTATCTCTGACAGTGTTCAGTTAACATCTTTTTGTTTCTGAGGGTTTTCCATGCAGAAGACTAAACCCAGGACCTCATAAATGGTAGGCATGAACTCCACCAACGATCTGCACTCTAAAACTTGGAAGTAAAGACAGAGATACCAGGCTTTGATAGTAGTTAAACTGAAGATCCAAGCCAGTCCATGAATGTTGACAAAAGCAGTTTCTAAGTCCATGTTATAGGTAGGTAGAGTATTCAAAATGATACATCTGATACAGCACGCTGGAAGCTAATGAGCATTGCTGTGTGTTCTCTGGATCTAGCGCCCACTGCTCTTGCAACTGTATTATATACGAATCATTTCTTGGCAACTGTCTGATACATCTAGGAAGGAGAGTACGTCTTAGCCTTCTCTTTAAGAGACATTTTGACCTAGTGGTCACTTAACCATTCTTCACCCTTGACATTGCTAATTAACCAGTAGGCAAGGGAAAAGTCCAGAAACTTAAGAGAGATAATTCAGGTTTCTATTCAGCACAATTTTAAATTATTATTCAGATATCTATCCTGATTTTTCAGATGTCCACAATGATGTTCCTAAAAGGAAACACTGTTTTCTAGTCACGTAATTCTCTGGGACCAAATGCACAGTATTGAGAAATTCCCTGATTTCCTAAAGATAAGCGAATGTCAAACAATTCAGTTTCAAACTTATACTTCTTAAATTAACGTCAGACTCTAAGTTTAAGGAATTAGCTTAAGGACTTAGTTCCACAAGACTGCCTTCACTTTGGAGGTTAAGCCCAAGTGTCACCTTATTTCCAACTGACAAGTTATGTAAGTTGGAGTTCCAAGGGTTCCCTCCCCAGGTTCAGTACTTCTTAGGAAAGCTTACATGCTCTGTGTCGCTTACCTTTATGAGTGTGTAAGGAAAGACATGAAGGAACAGCCAGATGAAGCAGTACATAGGGAGAAGGGTCCTGGGAGCAGGACCTTCTGTCGTGGTGGAGTCAGGGTGTGCTATCCTCCTGGAGAGTAGATGCTTTCACCCTTCCAGAAACGCCAAATCTCACAACGCTGCATTTTCTCCACATACTATTGATAAATTCACAACCAAAAAACTTAGGGGAAAAGGGGGTTTTATTCTTTCTTGTGATTTCTGATTATAGCTCTTAGTTCAGCTTGACAGAAGAGCTCATACCCACACCAGGAGCCAAGAAACTGGCCACACTATATGCACAGAGATTGCTGAGGGAGAGGCAAACCTCACTTGCCTAGACTACAGGTTTGTTCAAACATGCCGAAGCATGCTGAAGTTTGCCAAAGTACTGAACCACTCCTCCATCTTAGTCACCTGACCAGAAATTAATGGTCCCACGCTCTAGGAGTTGGGTCATTCAGCATCAGTCTATCTTCTTTGGTTTTGCTGAGAGCTTGCCTTAACTACTAATTTTTTGTGAATTTTCCCAGAGCTCCTCCTTCCACTGTCAAGTTGGCGACTTGTGCATCTAACTAGCACACATGATTGGGGGTTTTCATGGCGCTCAATAACTGGCCCTCGTCTCTCCATTTACCACAGGAGGAGGTTGGGACTAAAAGTTTCAACCTTCTTTCAAATACTTCATCTTTCTGGGGCTGAGCCTCATCCTTAGGTTATCAACAGATCTCCTCCGCATCACTCTAAGTAATTTCATTAGCTCAAAATCAGGTGTGATGGAAAAGGCTCATGTGAACATCAAGGGACTCAGGAAATTTCAAAGGTTTCAGGGTTAGATGACAAGACCAAATTAATTTTTCTCATTGCACCGAGTTCCTTACCTTGAGTCAATTGTTAATGTTCCTGACAGTAGACATTCTCTCTCTTAAGAGACAGAAAGCAACTTTGTTTGAGTCAAGCCTTGTGAATTCAATAAGATCTCCTGAGTTCAGTGACCTGTCTCCCTTCTTTATAGCTGAGGTGAATGAAAGATATGAAAAACATCCATAGCTTATTCTCTCCTGTTTGAGAAACAGAGGTAGAGTGTTTCAATTTTTCATTAGAAATGTCACAGGAAAGTTTGCATGTTTGCAACACTAGAAATTGAACTCAGGTCCTCACTTCGCTAGAAAAGAACTTTGCCACTAAACTTATCCCTAATACTCTTCTAGGTTTTTAGTCTTTATTTTGAGACAAATTCTCACAAAATCACCCAGGCTGCCCTTGTATTCTGTAGGCCAGGCAAATTTTGAATTTACCATCCTTCTGCCTCAGCCTCCCAAGTAGATGAGATTACAGATTTAATTCACAGAGAAAGTTTTATGGAAAATTTCTTGCAGCATGAAAATAAGAATACAAGGAATTGGGATATTTGTTCCATCTTTTGTAAATAATCCCTTAGTAAAGTAGAAAGTATGTGGTGGAATCATACTTCCAGAGACACTGGAATGTATGCCACAAGATACGGTGTTTTTGCATGTATAAACAGGAGCTGGCCCGAGTGTGATCTCCAGGCTGCGTCCCCTGCAAAGAACAGCAGAAAGGTAAAAATACACCTCCATTCATAGTAAGAAAACTGAGATAGAAACCGATTGAACCTCCTCCTGGGTGCACTGTGCCAAAAACAGGGCAGCAGCTCAACCTTCTGTCCTTCACATGTCAGAACAACGGCTTCCAAAGGAAGCGAGAGATGAAAGAGGAGCATCTCTCCTGACAGGGCAGAATCAGCAAAACACTGTTCTGTTACTCCAAGGCCTTCGGCAAGCAGTCCATCTCTGTGCTACAATCACTATTCTGACCTCGGACCTGAAATAGCTTCATTTTAATGGAGAAAACTTTGCTGCCTGTCAGGAGGCCACACTCTGATTTTATGATGGCATTGAGCTAATTCTTTTCTAATGCTGGTCAAATTTTTCCCCATGAAAGGAAGATTAAATAGCAGAGTTAACCTGTATTTAAGTGCTACAACTAAAGCACAAAGATATAAATTTAGGACCAAAACCAGCTGCCTTATGAGGTACATTAGAAACTCTCTGGCCCTCATCTTCCAAATAGTAGTAAATTCTCCAAT
The DNA here is from genome assembly GCA_023101885.1 of Typhlomys cinereus. Lineage (NCBI taxonomy): Eukaryota > Metazoa > Chordata > Mammalia > Rodentia > Platacanthomyidae > Typhlomys > Typhlomys cinereus. The sequence goes on from JALPQD010000009.1 coordinate 14,481,165, forward strand.
AACTGTAAATTGCTGAAAATTATTGCAACAAGAAAAACCCCACCCTTTCTGAAGGTACATGGGATCCAAATGTCAGGAGCTAGCTAAGAAAACTTTTCAAATGCCTGTAATTATAAGTTAGATTTTTATAACAGAAGAAATAACTCAATGCTTGTTTTACGAGCATGAGACCTGAGTTTGAGTTTCAGAACCTAATTCAAAGGCTGTACAGTTGGTGTACTGCTATAATCCCAGCACTCTGAAGATGGAGACAGAAAAATACGTGCACACACATGCACATATACACATACACACGCGCACACACACGCACACGCACACACACATGCACACGCTGATTATAGTTTGCTCATATATATATCTAATAGGAAATCTATTTCATGTGACTTTTGTCACAAAAGGAACATACATTTGTATCTGTACATGCTGCATTATAAATTGTATTCTTTTGACCAGATGCTTATAAGAACCAAATATATTGCTGACAGTCTTCCACAGACCAGTTGTAGCTTTGTTTCTTCCCTCCATGCTCAGGGCATCAGTGACTATATCCTAAGCATTGCTCAGCTTCCACTCTGCACCTGTGTCAGAACTGTTCTCTAAGTCACGCAGACATCGTTCCCACTCAAGGTAACTGCACACGGAAATGAAAGTCAACCTCAAAAGAATAGAACTCATTAAGTTCACCATGAATGTGTCCCCAGCTCAACTTCCTCATATCTGCTTCCCCAAAATATGCCACAACCACTCCCATGATGTGTCGTGCTAGGGAAAGTGGGAAGTACAGAAGTCTGAATAGAAAGAAATAGCAATATTAACCAATGATCACTTAAATCATGTCTCTAAATGTGTGCAGTGAGAATGGTTTTTTAACTATTTATGATTGTGGACTAATCAGAGCCTTTGGGTGTACAAGACAAATGGCAGAGTTACATGCTATATGCCTATGGAGTTTCTAATTCTATAACGGAAGGAGAATTAAGAATTGAAGAAGAAAGTCCAGCAAGGTGGCTCAGAGAGTAAATGTGCTTGCCATGCAAGCCTGATGACCTGAATTCAATGCCGAGAACCAATGTAGACATGGAAGATGAGAATCAACTCTATAAAGTTGTCCTCTGACATGCTCACATGCGCTATGACATTCACATGCCCAAACACACACACACACACACACACACACACACACACACACACACACACTAGTAGTAGTAGTAAATAACAGTAAACAATTAGGAACCAGATAAAATTTCTTATTAAAGAAAATACTCATGTATTTTGACTGGGTGATGGTGATGCTTCATCAAGATGAACCTATCACAAGTTGAAATTGCCCTAACTGAAATGGATTCAATGCACCTAACCTAGGATAGCCTGCCTGTTCTCTTAGCAACCCATTGCACTTTTCAGTATGGATGTTTCCCCACTGTGAACATGTTCCTGACCAGCTGCTACTGCGGCTGCTTCCCAGTTTTCCAGAGAGGCTCAGACTGAACATTGATCGCTACCAGAGAAAGAGCCAAATCCATACTTTCCACTGGATGTGTGTTTCTTTCATTCTACTATAAGGTTGAAAACTCAGAGATTCTTTTCATATGATTTTTAAATTATCTTTTAGAAACTCAGATGCATTATATATTAAAAAAAGAAAGGTTTCATGGATGAATGAAGAGAAATGGCCCACCAGTAGGGTGACCTGAAGAGGGGCAACTTGGTATGCCACAGAGATCTGGACCCCCACAAAAGTAGACAAGCCAGAGGGAACCCTGGGGTCCATATAAGGCAGGAGGGTAAAAGGGAGTAGGATGGATTGATGAAGAGAAGGGAGGGAAATAGGAGGGAAGGGAATGGAAGGCAGCATGGATAAGTGTTCAATATGTTTATAAAACTAGAGAAATAAATAAATAAATATCCTCCCCCAAAAGACTTCAATACCATACCATAATGAACATGTGTTAAAAAAAATTACATCCTCTATAGGTTTTTCACATTCCTATCAGTAGTTTCAGATATTAACCTTACTATGTTCAAATAAACTGTCATTTGTCTCAAGATTATATTAGGACACCTTGAATGTCTTAAGACCAGAGGCCTAGATTTGCTGAGCTTCTGCTGGACCACAGCTAATCTGTAATCTGTCCAGCTGAATGGAATCCTTGTCATCCCTAGAAATGACTTTATGGAACGCTGAGCTACCATTTTATGTTCTCCTTTGGTAGAACTAAAATAACAATTGCCTTCAAATAAATAAATGCATTTTATTATGTCAATGAATATCCTGAAAGTTTTTATAGCTGCACAGTATGGTGAATGACTTCCTCTAGTGAAGTCACATTTAGCAATCTAGTTATAATATGCTAGTTTTTCTAATACTTTAGCTAAAGCTCAGCTGTTACATTAAATTTCCTTCAATTTTTCAAAATGTTTCATTTATCGTGTGTGTGTGTGTGAGAGAGAGAGAGAGAGAGAGAGACAGACAGACAGACAGAGACAGACAGAGAGACATGTAGAGGTTAGAGGACAACTTGTGGGAATTGTTTCTTTCCTTCTACCATAGAAGTTCTAGGGACTGAACTCAGACCTACAGATGCAGCGACAAGCTCCTTTACCCATCGAACTATCTTGTAGGCCCTATTTCCTTCACTCTTAATGAGTTTATATTTTTATCATATCTATAAAGGAATGCAATTGCTTTCTTTGACTTTTAATTTACCAAGTTACTAAAGAAACAACATATAAACTGGCTTCAGTAAATTAAGCTGAATTAAGAAAACCATCACCCCAAAACAAAACAAAAAAATTCTTTAAGCATTCAGGGTAGATGGTGCTATTAATGACAACTAAATATGATCATTATAGTACAAAATTTGCACACATTTATTTTAAAAATAATTAAATTTTATATTTCTTGCTGATAATCCTGCCAATTATTCCTTTGTGACCAAAAATATTGGGATTAGGGTGCAGAAGAAAGGCCCAGATATTATGTGGAGGGACACAGTAGTCACTTAGACATATAAAGGATTAAAAATAATTTCAAGGGGTCAAAATTTTAGCTAGTCATTGATAATAAATGCAAGAAAAACACTGGCATAAGATAAAACAGTAAATAAGTAGTAAGTTCTGAAATATTTTGCCAAGCTTCTTTATGTAATTAAACATCACGAATATTATATTTATAAAACATTACAGATGATTTAGGAAGCTAATGCATTTAGATGAGCTCTTTAATGAATTGCTTGCCTTTATTTAAATGTGTATTTGTGAGAGAAAGAAGAATCCATTTAGTGGATTCTGCTACCAGTTTTCATAAAGGAAGGAACTGAATTTAAGTACAATACCTGTGGATCACAGAGCACCTCACATAGACAAGATACTTTGTTACTTTTCACTGACCTGAACTCTACTAAAGACTTTCTGATTCCTTAAAACGATAACTAAAACAATAAAGCACTCATTTTGCTCTTCTGTACTGTCTCTACAACAAAGCATAGGCCAATATCAGACATATTCATATAGAAGAATTTCATTATATTAAGCAATGTAGGCTAGTATACAGGCTTCTTTGGGCAGATTAAATTTCTCTTATCAAGAATCACACAACAGTGCTTACAAAGAATTTTACTTTTCTGACCTTGACATGGAACGCTGACAATGATAACTACAAATACAAATTGAGAGGTGTCTGTATCTACTGTTAACAAATCCCACCTCTTCTAGTCTTTCTGCTATGGTCTAAGCAACCTGTGAAACACCACAGTACATTGTATATGCTGGTAAAGTGTCTCCACAGTCATCATTTGAATCCCTTGTAATTCAATACTTGTTTATTTCAAAATATTTTAACACCACAGTAAACTAGAACCAGGATATAATTTACCTATTTTTGCTCTCCTGGTATAAATTTTTATTGATTGAGTATAATGAGACTGATCCCCAACCTCTGTCCTATCAAAAAAGAAAAGAAGAAGAAGAAGAAGGAGGAGGAGAAAGAGAAGGGAAAAATTTTCCACAATGGTTGAAGTTAAGTCTTTCTTCTATGAAAAGACATGCATGGACAGAGGAGAGAAGCTCTTGACAGTCTGAGCTTTAAGCATTGTTTCTTTTAGTTTTCCATGTTGGAATTCCATATAGATGTCACGTGTGCATTTCTAGCACTGCATAAATCAGGAGTGCTTGCACATGCCTGAAGTCCTAATAATTGGGAGATGCAGAGAGAAGGATTAGGATTTCAAGATGATCCTTAGCTACACAGAGGCCAACGTGGGATACATGAAACCCTGTTAAAAGAAGGAGGAGAAAGAGGAGGAAAGTAAAAGGAGAAGAAGGGGAGAGAGAGATTATTGGAAATTATAGAGGGAATTATCAACTTAAATAATTCAAAAAAACAGTCACTCTGTGACTTAATACAAGTTCAAATAATTCATTTCTCTTTTCTTGGTTTTATTTCTCCTTGTATATTGACTTCATACTAAAGAGGAGTCTTTCTTACAGAGAAAATGGCTAACAGTGCCCTCAGAACTATATCTCTCTAGTGCTTTATGTCCATTTAAAGAAAAATTTGCCCATTAATTTTGATTTAGAGTGGATTGTTCTCCAACTCCAAACAAGAATAAGTCTCAGTCAATGGCTATTCTTATTGGCAAGAAAAGTAAACCAACTACTGAAGTTGTCATGGTTGAGCACAGGTGTCAACTTGACAGTTGAGGTTTGAATTCTGGGTACATTTGTGGAGAATTAGTAGTTGAGTTAAGCCCAGAGAGAACCTGCAGGAGATTGTCTAGTTGATGGGGAAAGCCCAGCCTATGGTGGGTGGGATTAGGCCCTGGAATAAATCACAGAGAGCTGGTTGAGAGAGTCAGCATCCTTTTGTACCCTTGGCCAGACATGCTGGTCTGGCAAGTAAGGATTGTCCCTCTCTCAGCCATTACGTAGAGATGTGTGGCCAGTTTTCTTGGCCCTGGTGTTGGTGTATGCTCTCCCATCAAGCTGTACTAAGAACTGAAACCAGTAATCATAAAAGAAAATAAACCCATTGTTCCCTTATGCCATTTGATGGTGATTTATCAACAACCATATAGGCTGACTGCAACAGAAGTAAACAAAGAAGGAAAACTTTTCTATTTAGGCAAAAATGTTAGCTCTGAGAAGGGGCAGAAAACAAATTATAGCTATAACAAAACTTATTGAAATGGCTGTATGCTTAGGGGAAAAGAAAATGGATCCAAGCAATCTCAGGTTAGCAGGGGATGGATGTTAGAAGCCAGTTATAAAGTCAAAACAGAATCCACTGGACCAAGTGTGAATGAGTTGGGCTGCTGGGCGACCATATGGCCTCTCCCAAGAGGCTTCAGAATCTCCAGGGACCTGAAGATTTTCAAAAAAAAAATTGAGAAGCATAATTCCCATAATATTTCCAAAAGTCTCATCTTCATCTTAAAGATGTTTGGAGTTCCACAGGTCATCAAGGGAATGTCATTACGTTTGATGGACCCCCTAGAATTCTTTGGGTGCCGACCAACTTAAAAACATAGTCTGGATATCCTCAGTATTGGTGAACTGTACATCTTACCAGTGATCTTAAAGTGTCAACCCCAACTGGCAGAGCAACACCACAACCTGGAAGAAATGGAACTTTTCAATTCTGCACCCTAAGACTACTAAAGCAAAAATTTTGGAGGGGAGACTCAGTACTTGCAATTTAAAGACCCCTCCAGATCATTCTGGTGCAACCAAAGGTTGAGAACTACTAGCCCAGAAAAAGATCAAAAATGAAGTTTCCCCCCCAGATCTCAGTCCATCCTTAGTGATGGTTCATATTACTGATTCATCAGGAGTCCTTATCTGGCATACTTTCCAAAGTGCTGGGTAACTCCCATTCAAGTTCAAGATTTATCATGGCTTCAGTTTATATTATACTATTAGTTTTTCATTTATTCCATAGACAGATGCATAATTATATTTTTAAGTATTTTTCATGAGTTTTTCCTTTATCCATTGTATACAAATAGGCTGTTGTTATCCAAATTAGCAGTTGTAATGTATTCTTATTTATATAATGTAATGTAAAAATGTCACCACTAAATCTCATGGAAACCATAGTTTGTATGGTAATAATAAAATGATCAATATGAAACACTGTGTACAACACCAATGTAGGATATACACAAAGGTTATAACTTAGAAATTATTCTTTGCAGTTTAGACAAGAAGATAATGGCATTTTTAATCAGTTACGAAAGGCAGTCGCACTCTTTCTTACAGTGGCATAAAAGTAGAGGTAAAAATAGTGATGTTGAAGGTAGAGTTGAAGATCTTAATAGGTCTAGAGCTAACATTCACAGATCACTCTCATGTGCCAGATGCTGTGTTAAGATTTTGACAAAATTTAGTGAAGACACTAAATTCAATGTATTTGTGTACAAAAAAATTCAAAAAAATTTTTTGACATGAAAAAAAGATGTTAACAAACATTAGCTCATTGGAATGTGAATATAGGACTGTGAAGCAAGGAATTTTATAATTTCATTTCAAAGAGTAAACAGATTTAGGACAAAAAGTACTTACAATCTGCATAAGATCAACAAACAGTTGAGCCAGGGCTCAAACTCAACACTGTCATAATTCAGAGCAAAAGCTTCTAACAACTAACTACAAAAAAGTAAAACTAAAATAACTCTTAGAAGAAAATACATGTGTAAGCCTGGATTAAGTAAGTTTGTTGAATATGCCAAAATCACAGGAAACCAAGTAGACAGCAAATTTGATGAAACCTAAAACCCTTTGGTTCCAAGAACCTCAAGAAAGTGATAAGACCACCCACGCAATTGGAGGAAATGTTTTCAAACCATTCACCTGGTAAGAGACTTACATGAATAACATTACTGCAATTATTTCAGTAATAAAAAGGCAAGCCCTGGTTAAAAATTGGACACAGAATATCAATAGACATTAGTGATGATAGCCTTTATTGTCAACTTGATTGTATTTCAAATCACCTAGGAAACACGTCCCTGGACATGTGTGGGTGGTTCCTGAGAGGTTTCACAGAGAAGGGAAAACAGGGGAGGGTGGGTGGGGTATGCGTGCCTCTGTGTGTGTGTGTGTGTGTGTGTGTGTGTGTCCTGGACTAAATAAAAAGGAGGAAGCAAGCTGAGCACTAGTCTCTCTCTCTCTCTCTCTCTCTCTAGTTTCTAACTGCAGATGCCACATAACCAGTCACCTGAAGTCCTTTTCCAACATACTGGCCTGTATCACTTCTTAAACTCAGCCACAATAAGCTCTTCCTTCCTTAAGTTGCTTACAAAGAAGTGACTAGGTCCTGAGGCTTATTATTGAAGTAGATTAGTTATAAAAGATCAGCTGGTAGTGAAGCGATATACATATACATATATATGTATACATATACATACACATAAACACACACACACATATATATCCTTGAGTTGATGTAGTAAGGATGCCTTGCAAAGATGCAGTACCTTCCCAGTCTCCCGAACTATGAGACATGAATTTCTTTTCTTTATAAATGACCCAGACATTCTGCTACGTAACAATAAACAGGCTAAGACAGAGGCAAACAGAACTAGGGAGCAAACGTATTACAGAATTATCCTTTTGAACCAGACGCTCCTTTGCTTAAAAACTGTCAGTTATTCTGTAATGTTCACAAAAGGAAAACTCAAATTCCAACTGCTGTCACTCATATTACAGTCTTCACTGCATTTAATACGTAGGAAGCAGAAACAATCCAGGCATATGCAAAGAACTGTGACATAAGCCTAGACCTCAAATAGCCTTGGTCTGTGTCATGGTTTGAATGTGGCTTGTCCCCACAGGCTCATTGTTTGAATCTTTAGTTGTCTGAGAGGTCATGGCATCGTTGCCAGGTGGAGGGAGGCAGTCACAGGGGCTGAGCTTTGAGGTTGGTTGGCCCCACCCTGCTTGAGTGAGTGAGTCTGCTCCTAAGCTTGCAGCAGCTCTTAGTGTCCATGAAAGATGTGACTCAGAGCACCTCCAGCTTCTGCCAGCCAGCCATGCCTTTCCCACCATAGTGGACCACAGTCCCCTCTGGAACCATAAACTGAATAAATCTTTCTCGCATTAAGTTGCTTGACTTTGAGTGGTGTCTCACGGCAACAGGAAAGAGTCCGCAAGAGATATCCACACAATGTGACAGATGGAAATGAAGACTAAAGAGCTGTACAAGAATGGAGAGAGCATGTTAAGTTTTGATAGGTAAGCCAACAAGCATGCATGCATTGGTCCTTGATCTCTGCTCTCTCTGTGGATATGATATGACCAGCTACTTCAAGCTCCTGTTTATATGACTGCCCCACAATGATGGACTGTAACCTGGAATTGTGAGCTGGAACTTCACTCCTTAAGTTGCTTGGCTCAGGATCTTTTTGCAGCAATAAAACAGACACTATTGCCTGGTGTATAAAGCAGGTAACAACAAGAAGATCTTGTCAAACAAGATGGAAGGCAAGGACCAACAGTAGAGGCTGTCTGCTGACATCCATTCCTAATGTGTGTGCCTGTGCTCACACACATGAACACACACATTCACCTTGCACACACACACTCATACACATGCAAGATTAAAAAGAAAGGGTGGGCAAGACAGCTCAGAGGGTAAAGTGACTGCTCACATACAGAGACCTGAGTTCCATCCCTGGAAACCTGCATGGTAGAAGGAGAGAAGTGGACTCTAACCTCCACCAGCATACCATTCTGTCTGTCTGTCTCTCTTTCATAAGTAAAAATACTTAAAAAATATATTAAGAAAGAGAGCAGGGAGTTATGGCAGTACAGTGGGTAACTCAACCTGGAAGTTAGAAGAGGTGTGCAGAGCAATAGCTTTTCTAAGGCCACTGGAGATTCATGTAATGAGAAAGATGAGCAGGAGTAAGTTAATCCTGCAGTGGAAGTTTGCCCTGTGAGTGGCCTTCAGCAGAGATGAGGCTCACAGAGGGAAGTGGTGAATGCTGAGGGCAGATTTGTGAATGGAGCGTTGGCAGAGTTGAACGGAAGGTGAGGAAGTCGGCAGGACAGGGGAAGAATGTATTGCCAATGGTGTGGAGGAAAAGAGACTGGCAGAATGGGGAAGGAGCGTGGCGCAGGAGGTTTGGGCTGCTCATGTGGACTTCTAAGATAAGAGGGAGAGGAACAAGTGGCAGGGCTGAAGGGAAGAGGCCAGGGTCCCAGACAGGGACAGCTGGAGGAAAGCTGCCCAATCAGGCAGAAACTAGAAACTGGCACGCTCAAGGCCCAAGCCTCATTCTGTGGGATTCACCGGATAGGAAGATGAGGAAGAGGAGCAGGAGATGGATGAATTTCAAAGTCGGTGAAGGGACACGTTAAGAGGGTGGAGAGTATACAATATGTGAAGGAAGTTTGCCATGGCCATAATGAGTCTAGAATAATTGAGTAGGAAGGCCTGAGCTCCTACAAAGAATAGCGAGTGACCTGACATTTTCCAGAAAGTTCAGGAACTACTAAATTAGCAGCAAATCAGCAATAAAGCTGCTGAGAGGGGAATGCAGTTTGAAAGTGGAATGTTATTTTATGATTTAATTTGTAGGTCAAATGACAGAGTCTTGATGTAGCAAAGGAACTAAGGGGCAAATTGGGGGGAAAAATACAAAGATAATTGGAATAGAAGGCATGAAGACACTGAGCCTTTGGCAAGCTGGATGCAGCACTTCAGTGTGTGTTAGATTCTGGTCCCCTGGGGAAAGCTCAGGGGAAAAGAAAGAAACCGCCTAGGAGAGAAGAGGGCAAGTCTGAGTGGGAAGAGGGCTGAAAGCAGCAGTGAACGACAGGGAGAAACTAGAAGTCAGAGGTAGCTGAAGAGTTTGCTAGGGACTCTCCACGGCACTCATAGTTTTCATTTCCATCTGTCACATTGTGGGGAAATCCCTTGTGGACCAACATTACTTGAGGTCTAGATTTATGTCATAATTCCTTACATATGCCTGGATTATTTCTGCTTCCTACATCATTAAATGCAGTTAAGACTGTATCATAAGCGACAGCATATGGAATTTGAGTTTTCCTCCGTGAACATTACAAAATAATTGAACGTTTTCAAGCAAAGGAGTGATTCAATCAAAAGGATAATTCTGTAATACTCTATTTCACTCCCTAGTTCTGTTTTAGTCTGTGTGATGTCTGTTCTGTTACCTGTTCTCCACACAGTAGTTGCATCAAGCTCATATTTCTCATTGGCAGAACTCTAGGGCTCTCCCCAACTCAATGTCCCTGACTGTCCTTTCATGGTCACCAAATGTTGCAGAGTTATGTTCAGAGTTGAAGACTGAAACCAGAACACATGTAGAGAAGTAAGGTAGAATTTATTAGAGAAGAGAAAGAACAGAATTCATGGATTCCAGACCTGGAATACCATGAGGGGAAAGGGCCCTGGAGAACTCATGGAATCCATGAGATGCAAGGAGCTAGAAATGAACTCATGGACCCCAGATGTGGGGTTCCATGAGGGGCAGGCACTAAAGATAGCTGTCTGGGTCTAGACTATTTTATACACTTAGGCAAGGAAGATGAGGGTGGGGAAAAATGGCTTTTCCTCATTGGCTAGATCACATTGGGACCCAACCAGTTCATCTTGTGCCCAATTCCAGGTGGGGCTGTTTCTATAAAGGAGAACTAATCTCTAAATCTTTTCATAAGCAAAGGGTTGGGGGAAGTTGGCGAAGGACGTGTTCCTTAAGAGTCATCTTAAGGCAGGTTTAGAGCAGCCAAGCTGGGATGGTCTCTGAAAGGCTTCTAAAAGTCATCCTCAGGGCTGAGATTACCCTGAAGGAACACGCCCTACTGATCTGGAGGAACTGACTAACCTTTGCAGAGATAAAGCCACCAACTTCCCCCCACCTGCTCATGAAAGGAAATGGAGATTAGGTCTTCATTACAGATAAATCCTACTAGGAAGTCAGGCACAATATCAATGGGGTTGGGCCCCAAAATGAACAGACCAATGAGATGTAAAGGACCACAAGCTCCAATCAGGTTTGGGGTAACTGGAACTAACCAATGAGGAAAAGCCATCCCTCCCCCCCCCCCAAATAACTGATTTGGCCGACATCTTTTGGTTCCCTTGCCCATCATGGGATTCCACTTCTGGATTCCTGCCTGACTTTTTTCTCTCATCCCTCACAGATTCCATGCCTGGATCCATGAGTTCTCCAGGTCTCTCTTGCACCTCACAAATTCACAACCATGAGTTCTGTTCTTTTTTCCAATAAACTCTGCCTTAATCCTCTACCAGAGTTCTGGTTTCAATCTTCCATTCCTGAAGTCTAAGAAACTGGACACATAAAGACCCCAGAGGAATTCTGTATCACTTGTGCGTGCTGGGCAAACCTGTTCCATGGGGTATATGACCTTAGTTTGGATGGAGTGGTCTGACACTCCTAGCTCTCTAAACCTCTAATAACTTGGCCTTTCTGGTGACCGGCCTCAACTGAAGCAGGGTCTTAAATTGCCTCATTAGCATAAGCCTAGGTGTGATCAGAAGGAGCTTAATAGAAACAACAAAAGTCCTTCCTGTCACTCAGGAAATTCCGAGGCCTTTAGGAGTTCTGTGACAGAAGCTGGGAACAAAGCCCTCAAAGACCGATAAGGTTCATACCACACTCTTCTGCTGTAAACATCCTCTGGCTTCCCACCTCTGACTCAGTGACTCCAGCATTTTTCTTGTGCCCTTCGTGACCTCACCTTCCCACCTGTCTGATGTCATCTCTTTATCATTTTGCTTCTTGTTCATCCTGCTCCTGTCACATGGACTCCTTGGCTAGTTCTGCTCCTAAAAAGACTGACCCTACCCCAGGGCTTTTGAAGTATTCATCAAAAGGAACGTGGAAAGTCCCCCACACGCACCTCACCCACTGACCCAGTCTCTTGTCTCAGATCTCTGCTCAAATGACTTAGTATTGTGAAAATAAGTTCCTGAAAAGGAGCTTCACTACTGTGTAAGCTGTTGTGGACTGATAAGAATTTATATGGCTGCAGGGAGGATTGGAATGTTGCAAGTTCAGAGCCTAACTACTCTTTTTCTTAGGTGATCCTTACTACCTGTGGAGACACTCCTTGCCCTTCCTCTGTGTCTATTCTAACATCATGTGACTGTCATGGTGAAACCTTTTGAAATGTATGAACTTAGCAGACTATTGGCTTCTACCAACCAAAAGGCTAAGGAAGTCTCTAGATAACATCTAAGACCTATAACGAAGATTCCCCCACTTTGCTATAACTCACCTTATGCTTGCACCAATGTATTTGAGAAGTATCTTGACCTATGGTCTCTTTGTTTTGTGATTATAAAACCCCAAGAAACTATTTCCACTGTGGAACTTGGAGTTTGGGGCAACTTGAGTCTTTGCTCCCAGGCCATGGTCACTTTCATTTAGTTCCAGAATAATCTATCACTTGTCCCTTAAGGTGAGCAATGTGTTTTGTTTTTCTTTTTCCTTTCACATCACTGTCCTAATCTGATGTGCCCACTCTAGTTAGGGAGGTTTAGCGCATCCTTGCTGGGATGGTCTCTGAAGGTCTTCAAAACTCATCCCAGGGCTGTAATTACCCAGAAGAAACACACCCTTTGCCAACTTCTGCCAACCCTCTGTTGGATATGAAAGGATATGGAAATTAGTTCTCCATTACAGACAAGCCCTATGGTGAAGTGTGGCGCGAGATCAACTGGGGCCTAATATGAACAGCTGTAGAGGGTCAAAAACTCCAATCAGGTTTGTAGAAATTCAAGCTAACCAATTAGGAAAACCAAGTTTTCCCAGACTTGCCTAAAATATATAAATATTCCTGACCCTGGCAGCCATCTTTGGTATCTCCCCCTCATGGCACTCCACATCTGGAGTCTGTGAGTTCTTTTCCAGCTCTTTGCCCCTCAGGGATTCCATGCTTGGGGGCCATGAGCTCTCCAGGGCTATCTTGCCCCTCAGGGATTCATGTCCCTGAGTTCCATTCTTTCTCTCCTTTATTAGAAAACTCTGCCTTAACCCTCTATGCATGGTCTACTTTCGATCTTTGTTCTCCCAAAGAACCTGGACACATACAGACCCCAGGAGAAGACCCCCACATCATTTGATGAACACAGCCAGGAGATCAAGCCCCTTAACATTAGCAGGTAACTCCTATCTATAACTGAGCTTAATTAGTTGTGCATAGGACCCATTGCCTTGAGCTTTATATACATTTACTGTGGTTTTGTGGTTTCTTTATCCACGAGTAAACCTCTCAAGGTATACAAACTATCAGAGGGAAGAAGTTGGATGATTCTGCTCACTGATACATTCATGGTAGGTGTAATGGTTAGTATTGTCTTCCTCACACTAACAGGCAGACTCCAAGTCCACCCAAGAGGTATTCTCTAGACTAAGGTTGGCCTCTGGGCATGCATGCCTGAGAGAAGTTGTCTGTCTTGAGTGCATTAATCTATACAAGAAGACCCAGCCCCTGTGGACAGGACCCTTCCCTAGACAAAGCCAGAAAATATGCCATAATAGACATAAATAGACAAAGCTGTAAAAATGCACTGATTCATTGCTCTCTGCTTTTGCCCGGATGTGATGTGACAGCTGCCTCAAGCTTCTGCCACTGTGACTTCCCTCTAACCTGGAATTGTGAGCCAATCAAAAAACCCTAAACCGCAGGGGTCACCTATTTGTAGCAGCCATATGTGTAATGAGAAAAAGATAAAAAGGAAGAAAGAGAAAAGGAAGTGGGGTAGGGGTTCTCTAATCTCAAGGCCCACCTCCAGTGACGTACTTCCCCTAGCAAGGCTCCACCTCTCTGAGATTCCATAATCTTCCCAAACAGTATCAGCAGCCGGGGATCAAGGGTTCATTTAAACACATGAGCTTAGGGGACGTTTCACACTCAAACCCTGACAAGAGGGAACAGTTTAGTTCGGCTCACAGTTGCTGTCCTTGCTTGAATGAGAACAGCTCTGGTACAGCAGCACACAGTGAAGTGGTTGGTGTTACTGGGCCTGCAGCCAGGGAGCAGAGAGAGAGGATGAATGTGGATGCTCAGCGCTCTTTACCTTTTTAGTCCAGGACACCAGCCCATGGGAGGGGGGCTGGTTGCTTGCTGCTCACCTTTGTGCGGGGTTCTTCCCTCTCGGTTAGATCTCTCTGGATACATGCTCACTGATATTCCCAAAGGTGTGTCTCTAGGTAACCCCAAATCCCGTCAGCTTGACAGTCAAGATTAACCATCTGTTTGGGTTTCATATTCCTCTGCTCTAAATAATATCTGACCCAAACCATTTAGGAGATCAAGGGAAAACGGATTCATGCTCGTAATTACAGGTTGCAGTTGATCACAGCAGGAAAGTGCACCAACGGGAACCAAGGGAACTGATCGGCTTACATTCCCAGCAAGCACCGAGGAGGGCAAGGACGAGGGCTGCATACTGGCCAGCTTGCCAGCCACTGAACCACCTCTCTCCATCTTAACCCCCTGCCCAGGGAAGAGCCCCACCCACTGTGGGCTGGATCTTCTCACATCAGTTATACAATGAAGACAGTCTCCTACACGGTTGCTCAAAGGTCTGCCCTAACTAAATCACTCCTCATAAGTGTGTATGGAGGCTCGAATCTTAATAGTCTCGTTGACTAACTGCCACACTGGGGGCGTCTGAGATAGGACACTATAAAGGCTTATAGTAAGCTACCTTGGTTATTCTTATTTTTGTGCCTTCATTCTCTCAGGGGATAACATAGGTTCGATATCATTAACTTCTAGACAGAGCTCTCGATGGGGAGACAGGTAATTTACAAATGGACAGATGGAGATTGCTCAGCATCGGGGCACCTCAGCAAGCCTTTTTTACAGCATCCATGATGAAACAGGAAAAGTCGGCACTGGAACAGGGCCGTATGCCGTCCGACTTCAAGTTTACCATCTTCCTCTCACCAGGTGGACTTGAAGCATTTTCATGCATCTAAATCTGCGTTCACTTGTCACCTCCCTTAAGGTTGTATAACTAGTCACATTCTTGGCATCCTTTAAGACCAGATTCCAACTCCTCCCTGACAAAGTTTTCCTGCACAACCCAGGCCTGATGGGAATCACCCTTCGTCTTGATGTGGCAGTTGTCAATGGCTGAATTCATTTAGCAATTAATCACACAGTGCCTTGTGTGGCTGCTTCAATTCTTCTTTTTTTTTTTTTCCTAAACTTCTGAAATTTCAAAATAGATAGCCTAGATAGGTTACATGATGTTTTCCAAAGTTAAATAAGCTAATTTGGAGCTTCGTGTTTCTGGCTAGCATACAAATATAACTTCCTAAAGTGCCAAGTGGGCACCTACCTGTGAGTGGATGAACCGATCAACCCTTGCTGGTAATGTTTGTAGACAGCTTCCCCTGAGTCCCTCCTGAGAGGTAGAAACCCATTCTTATTCTTCTTGTTCGCCTACATCGGGGAGATGGGCGTGGACACGCTGGCATGTCCGGAGGAAGAAGGCTTGGTTAGCACAGAGCTGTTAGTGCTTCCGAGGATCTTGATGAACTCCTGCATGTTGACACCATTGTGCCGAGGAACTTGATTTTACCCAGGACAGGCCGCTGTTTGTGTCGTTCTATGATCACGGTCATCTTGCCGGCGACTTCCCCTTTTTGTCTCTTGTCTCTTGCAATTTCTGAGTCCTATGACTTTTGTGTGTTTTTGGAGCCCCCCCCACACACACTTCATTTGACCAAGCCCATCACACAGAGAAGGTATTCAGATCATAACAGGGTAGGCTTTATTTATTAACTTTCTTTTCTTTTCTTGAGAGGGAATAATGTCTCCTGTAATTCAGGCTGACTTCAAACTCATTAAGTAGCCAAGGATAACCTTGAACATGCAAATTCAGCTAGGTGTGATGCTGTGCTGGGATCAAATTCAGGGCTTCCCATACAATGGACAAATGCTCTACCAACTGCGCTCCTAGCCCTATTAATTCTTCTTTTTTTTTTTAACGAGAAAATACATTTTATTGAGCTCCTTAGGAAGTGAAAATCCTAGGTAGACCTTACTTAGGAAGGGATCCTGAAATGATAAAGAGTCTTTCCATTAATATCAAATTATTTAAAAACACTTGACTGACTTTAACCCCTTCACTCGATGGCTCTGGCTGACACACAGCTCCCAGCCCATTTACTTCCACACAGTCCTTGGACCTGGGAGGTCTATAGTAACAGTCCTTCTGACAACAAATGCTTTCCTCTTTCCTCTTCCCTTCACAGAACTGACACCTTCCATTTCTCTATGGAGAAGTTGGGACCAAATTCTTCAGCAGGAAGAACAGCACTGCAAACAGATGTACCATTTTACACCTGAGCACTGCTAATTGCTAGAACGGAACATCTGGGAATTTCTTGAACTTTTCTGAACCTCACTCAGCGTCTTCACCTGCAAATGGGAATTACACGTGTTTTTCCTGGGTATGTGGGTGACAGCCTTAGGTAAGCGTCTGGCATGTGGTGAAGCCCTCGGTACTTCCTGGCTGTTATTTCCGTGTGACTAGACATTTCCAAGCTCATTGGCTGATGTTCTCAGGCTTCTCCCCACGCGCTACTTGTGTCACTGAGGAACTTCAGAGAGCAGTCGGTGAAAGGTACCCTGGCTGCTTGGATTTCTACCTCAGGAGACAGACTGCAGTCTCTACTCTGCGGCTCAGATCCTATTTATTTTAGGCCAGCCGCTCAGCATCTTTGGGGTGCTCTAAAGATCAGCGAGTAAACATCTGTGAAAGTGCTTTGTAAACACCATGCATGCTTTACTCAGAGCCAAGAACTGTGGCTGAGAACAGGAAACAAATGCAATTGGTTCCATTTTGAAAATCCCCCCCTTTAGATAATGTGCTTCGGGAAAAGGGAAACTGTCTGTCTTTGATTCAATTAGTCTGGTTCTCTCAAGCGACCTATATCTTATTTCATTTTATTTTACTGTCCGTTTGGTTATTGTTTTTTCCTAAATATGCATGCCATGGAAAGTCTTTCTGAGCCTGTGATATGCTTCGTTCCCTCTTTTATAAATCTGGTTGGTCTATTAAACAAACAACCGCATTCACCAAAGTCATGCATGGCTTTCATGATTTCAAATTGCTTGCCCAGCTTGCACAAAGGAGCTCTGTAAGGAATGGTAATGCGATTAGGACCTTAAAGGCTGGAGGAAGAGGAACACCCAAAGCAGACAGCCTTCCCGCCAGGTTCCTGAGAGCAGCAGAATGGCGTCAGAAGCAGGCATCAGGCCTGTGGCTCAGCTCCAGCAGCGTCGTTTACTTCAGTGTGATTTTGCAAAACACCTCACTTCCGAGTGCCTTTGCTTACATACCTATAAAATGGAAATAACCATAATACCTATATTACCAGTAACTGGGGATGAAGTGACCTTATATACAGACAGGTAGAGAGAGAGGTAGGCAGGTAGGTAGGTAGGACAGACAGATAGGTAGGTAGGTAGGTAGGTAGGTAGGTAGGTAGTAGGTAGACAGACAGACAGACAGATAGATAGAACTTACCACACAGCACTTACCATACAGCACATACTGAGTATTTGTACTATTGTATGTCTAGTTAATGCCAGCAAAAAACTGTACACCTAAACAAAATGATACTTCCAAAATGGCAACACATTCCTGGTATACTGTGCTAAGACAGAAGGAAGACTCCTTTTGTACAGAGTAGAAGCTTAAAAGTAACAAAGGCTAAATAGGTTTCTACTCTTTCAGTATCTTCCTCAAGGTCAGAGTCAAGGTTAGGAAAAGAGAATTCAGAACACGCATGGCCATAATAGGAAAAGTAAGGGGCCATGCGAGTCCCGACACTGCTAGGCTTGTAGTGCAGAAGATGTCATCACCAATGAGCTGCCACATAACCCCTCATTTACTACTAGGAGAGACAGAGGGAGAGAGAGAGAGAGAGAGAGAGACAGAGACAGAGACAGAGACAGAGAGAGAGGAGAGAGGAGAGAGAGAGAGAGAGAGAGGAGAGAGAGAGAGAGAGAGGGAGGAGAGAGAGAGAGAGAGGGAAGAGAGAGAGAGAGGGAGGGGAGAGAGAGAGAGAGAGAGAGAGAGAGGAGAGAGAGAGGAGATCCATCCAGGCACCCACAGGGAAGCTGTCAGCCATGTTGTGGTGAGCTGACTGCGAATCATCCCTGCTCCTGTCAGTAACCCTCACCCCGGCTCCTGTAAGTAACCCCAATAAACACATCCATTTATCGTTACTTTGGTCTGTCATGGAACTCCAATCTGGGGTGGAAAGATGATTGCGTGGCATCTCCCCCAGGAAAAATCTTCACACAGCAGGGCTCTGGGGAGGCATTTCCTTTCATGCAGTGAGCGAGACAAGAAATAGAGAGGGGTACTTGCCTGCTGCCCTAGGAGAAGGCTTAGTCATCCGCTTCTCACTGCCTTAGGTTTGCTGGCTTCTTTCTTCATGCGAGTCTCCAGCTATACTAACTAGTTCAGGCTTGTGGTGGCAAGTCATAACCAGCAGGTCTAGCTGTCCAACTCTCTCTCACCATCATGTATCCTCCTAAGATGTGGGAAAGGAAAGAACTTAGCCCTGACGCCAGAGAGAAAAGGTCAATTAAACCTCTCTGATCTCCTGCCCTCCTCTCTTCTTCTCCTCTTATCATCCTTTTCAGTCTCCCCCTTCTCTCTCTCTCTCTCTCTCTCTCTCTGTATCCTCTCTGAATGCTCTGGGATCTTCTTCTAACTGAACTGCTTTTTTTTTGTTAAATTGTTTCTTGCTGTTAAATTTGTACAATTTTTATTTGTCCCAAAAGTCTTCTTTTTTCAATTATTTAAGCAATATAAAGATTTAGCTGGGACACAGTAACATAGGCTTACAATCCCGAGATTCAGAAAGGTGAGACAGGAACTCTCTTGGGCCACATAATGAGATGCTACCTCAGTAAACAACAACAAAAAAAAGTTTCATAATTTTGGAGTCATACAAAAAGGTGATAGGTCAAGTTTGGCCATTGTTTACTGACTTTAGGGTTAGGAAATAGGCTCCTAATCCAAGTTAATGCAGTAAAAATGAACATCAGGCTTTTTTGACTGATAGGAGAATACAGACATTCCCTTCACACATGCATAGTACTCTGACAGCCATCCTATGCTAGAGTGGCTACGATGAAGCTTTCCAACAGGAAAAAGGTCAGATAGTCAGAAAGAAACAAGGTCTTTGTGGATGTTTTAAGGACCACTGAATCAAGTTTACAAAAGTCAATTCTTCATTACAGATGTGTGTACACACATGTGGGTACACATGCAAGACAGAAGTCAGTCTCGGGTGTTATTCCTTAAGAGCTATCCACCCTAAGGTCTTTCGCTGGGACCTGGGGTTGACCAGTTAGGCTAGGCCAGCAGGTCAGCAAACCCCAGGGATCAGCCTGTCTCTGCCTCCCTGACACTGGAACGACACGCATGTGTCACTGAGTTCAGCTTCACACACAGGTGCTAGGCCAGCCCTTGCCAACTGAGCTGTCTCATAGCCCCTAATTCTGCTTCTTGAAATTTCCATTATATGGGCAAACAAGTCCCCCCCTCCTCCTGTATATCCTCATCTTCCTCATCCTCCATATCCCCCCTCTCTCCCACCTCCATATCTTCCCTTCTTCCTCCTCCACATCCTCTCATTCCTCCTTCTCCACACACATGAGGAGTCTTCTAGCTGAACTGCTTGGGTGTTCGGCAGTCTCTTCTAGGTTTCTTCACCGTCCAGGGGTCTCTTTCGGACTGCTCCTAACTGTGAGCAGTCCATCCCTTGAACTGCTTGGTTAGCAGGAGAGGTCCCCCAGCCTTTATTTTCATCTTGGAGGGAGCCCCTCTTGTCAGTTTCAGGAGCATCCCCAGCCTCATGAGTTGTTTACTTGCTGAGACAGACAAAGTTCAAGATGGCTACCCGGAGGAAAAATGCCCCACAACAAGCCCGAAGGAGGGATTTTCAGATTGCACCGCGCTAGTCATGCATTGCAGTACAGTTTGGCACTTGACTAAATCAAACTCCCTGTTCATAAATGACCTGGAGACCTGATTACCATCATCGTAGGGTCTGTGACCACATTTCTAACAGCCCCCAGATGACACCATTGTTCCTGGACTGAAGACCTCACCAGGAGTAACAAGAGTAATCTAGACGGATAGGTGATTCTTGGAATTGTGTGGTATACCAGGATTCCCTCTAAGCTAATACTTCTTCAGTGATATGTTCCATCTGTGTATACCTGGCTACCTGCTTCCTGAGAATGAAGTGACCAGAAATACTTCAGACCCTTCTTCTGACTTTAACCTTGTGTAAATGAACAAGGAGCAAGGAGAAGGAGATACCAGCCTATCTCTAGGTGGTTATTCAGTCTGCTCACAAACTTGCACTGGCTGGAGTAAATCTAATGTAGACATGCAGCTTGATGACATTTCACGAACTCGTGACATTAAATTGAAGGGTAAGGAACAATGTCACTCATGAGCTTCACAGTGACAGATGATAACTACAAATGGTACCTTTCATGTGACTACCCAGGTCTTACTCAACTTAGCTGTAATTAATTAATTACATGACTCCCCCACTTATCAGTACTTTGCATACTTAATTTCATTTAGTTTCTCTCCAAAATACTTCAGAGGGAAATCATCAGCTCAGCTTTATGGTTGAAGGAACTGAGGCTCAGAGGGTCAGTGGTTTGCCCAACTTAGCCACCTATGCAAAGATTGAGGTAGGACAGGCCCATAGGTGGGTCTAAGTTCATTTCCTCTCTCTGCTACCTCCATGCCATCCCACATATAATGGAAAATTATTTTCAAGCAAATGCAACTGTATACTTTCATAATATCCACTGTCTCCCTTGATGTGAGCTTCCTACAAGACAACCTAAGCTTCAGTTTCAGGGTTGTCTCCCAGGATTTAGCACCTAACATTTTTTTATTCATAATTTGTGTTCTTTAACAGCAGGAATGCACTTTCATTGACTTTTCATGATAAAGCATGGTGCATATTCTGTATCTAGCAGCCTTAGTGGGATGGTTACTTAGAAATCTAGCAGAAACTCTACCTTTGTTTCTGTGGAGCATGAGCTACCTTTCCCAAGCTTACTCTGGCTTTACTGAATTTGCCATTAAGAGTTCTGGCCCCATTTTGTGTTTTGTGAAAATAAGCATGTCTTTTGCCCAAGTACAATTCACTTTTACCGAGGGTGTAAACGCCTTCAGTTTCAGAAGTGTGCTCTTCTTTTTGGCTTAGGAAACACCACTGGTGGCCAGCACAGCCTTGCAGAAATAGCTGCCTTTCAGTAGTCCTGTTCCCAGCAGGCCAGAGCTCCTGTCCCAGGGGAGGGAAGGCCCAAGCACTATCAGTCCAAATCTCTTCCATCCTGGCCTCCATTTTCCTGGAATCTATGGACATTGTTGACTGCCTAAAAAATGTTTCCCAATTTTAAAAAGCTGAGTTTCCACAAACTTTTCCTGCTATTGGACACATAAAACCCCCTTGACAACATTTGTAAGATATAGCTCAGCCTATGTTGAACACCTCCAATCATGACCCCAAAGGGGATGTGTATCATTCTAATTATCTGAATATTCTTTGTTGGAAACACTTGTTTATCCTTTGAGCAACATCTCCCCTATCTAGATGTTCTTTTTTATAGAGCCAGATATATCTCCTGATGGCATGCCTGTATTGATCTTAGTTCAGTTCTCTGACACTGCATAAAGCAATCCAAATCCCTCTCTATGAAACAAGCCTGAAGGTGAGATCTATATTTCCTAATACCAGTACTTGCTGCCACATTCACTATGCTTCCCAGCAGCCATCTTGGCTCATCTTCTTTCCCAGTCGCTGACATTCAAGGTTTGGCTTGATGGACAGAAACCGCTGTTCCTCGCTGCTCTACTTGTTCCTGTTTTGACTTTGCATTTGCCCCATGGAAATGTGTCGTCACTGCCCCATTTGCTGTCCGAGTGCAGCCTCATGTTGTACCTTCGTTAGATAGTCTTCCCTGGACTTCCAGTCCCGAGAAACACTTCCTGGTTTCTTCTGCTTATGGGACTCTCGTCCACATGATCCAACAGAGCATTTGGAATATTTGCAAGGATACTTTATGGCATCTTCCAGACACATGCTCTGGGAAGACAGCTCACCCACAGCTGTCCTTGTGGGGACCATTGCAACCATACCTGTTTACAGCCAGTGCTCCTCCATGTTCCTGCAGATTTTCTCCACTTACTATATGTAAGAAAAACAACTCCAGGGGTAGAGCTCATTGAGGAGGACAGTGAGAATCACAGGTCACACCTGACCTTTATCGATTCCTCCCAACCTCCTTGTCTTTTGGCTTCTGGCTTTATGTTCTTGTGTAGATTCTCATCACTCTCCTGCTGCAGCCCAGACATCTTCTGCACTGAAGGGTCCTGTCCCACTCAGCCGCTGGGAAGAAAGCCTGTCTGCTTCTGCAGGTCCCAGGCTGGTGACTTTCCCAGCATCCCCAGTGCCTGCTCCCCACCTTCAGCCTTTCCCTTTTCTTCCACCTTGCCTTAGGAGCCCAGCACATACTTCAAATATCCCATTCCTTTGGTTGGACAAATTCCTCCCTCAGTTTTCTATGTGTGGAAACCAGCAAATTTCAATTCCAGATTCTTTTGGAGATAAGGACAGACATCTCCTTTGTCAAATGTGACTGAATCGCTTTCTATAACCGCTACAGTAATGTGCTTGAAAAAATTGAATGCATATAGAGCCTGAAACCCAGAAAGGCTACTCATGACCCCCCCCAAGCCATTATTTGCTCATAGAGAAGACCTTTGGCCTACTTTGATTGCTCACTATATTTCAGAAGTTGGAGAATAGGAAAATTAAGACTTAATCATCATAGAAGATAATACAACCATTAAATCAGAAGGACAGAACTTCAAATTAATTATGAAGTGCCCACAACGAAGAGTACCCCATGTAATCTTCCTAATAACTTTAGGTGGTATGAATTGTTATGGAAATTTTACATGCAGATGAGGAAACTCAGAGAGGTTAACTGGCTGGGGAGCTGAGATCTAGCCCTTGCTTGCCTTACCAGAGCTGCTCATTACATATCCTCCACCTCACTCAGCGCCAAAGGGCTGAGGCTGAGCTGTCTGAATTCCATGACTGATGTTCTGGACAAATCTGCAAGAATCTGAGAAGGCATAAAAAGTCCTTCTATGAGTCAGAAAATACCTGAGCAGTTGACTATGAGTGTTGCGAGTACACAAGGCCCTGGGTTTGATCTTTATACCAATAAGAATAAAATAAAAACAAAGGCGAGTTTCTTATCCTTCTGTCTTCTCTATGCCTTATCTTTAAGTTTTAAGTTCACTTTTACATGCACTAGAAACTTGGTTTCATAGGCTTAGACTAGCAGTAACTGTTATTACAGAACAAAATACGTTAGCAAGGAGAACTGAAACTGAAATCTAAAGATGACAATATTGGTTATTGGCAGACATCCTTAGGCAGTCTAGTTTCAGTTTGATTCATTTCGTTATCTAAAGAGTATTAGTGTGAATTCTTCATATGTCCAAAATACTGAGTTTTTAACTAACATGCAATTTATTAAGGTCAAAACTTGTCCTTCAAGCTTTCATGTTTAGTTTCAAATCTGCTCATCAATGGTTTATTTTTGAGACAGGGTCTCCCTATGGCAGCCCACGCTGGTCTGCAATTCTTTTCTCTGCTTAGTCTCCCTCCAAATCTTTTTTTTAAAATTTTTTAATTATTCAATTGTGCGTGTGTATGTATGTGTGTGTGTGTGTGTATGTGTGTGTGTGTGTAGAACCACGGACGAATTCGGGAACCACCATGGACCGCCTCCTCCTTGTTTACTCTGCCTCAGGATTCCCAGGCTCCGCCCTACCAAGACCCGAAACGCAGGCCGCCCTGCTTCCTCCCGGTGTCTATACTTGGGGTCTAGGATCCGAACTCAGGACCTTCCGCCTGCAAGGCAGAGGCTTAACCCCTGAGTCACCTCTCCAGCCTTCCCTCCAAATCTTATTGGTCAATTTTAAAATCTAAAAATATCAAAACAGGAGAAAATTACTCTAATACGATCTTTGATTAGTTTTAAACCCAAAATAAACACTGAAGTTTTATCAGCAATCTCATAAATGGGAAATCAGTAAGTTCTGGCTATAATGTTTAAGTCTTGAAACACAATGGCTACCAATCTTTGGAGCTAGGAAAACTGGAACCCTTAACTCACGATTTGATGGCAAGAAGACACAAATACATTTTTGTTTTTCTCTGGCTTCTAGAAAACTTGGGGCTAAAATTAAAGCTAAGATAAAACTGTCGAAACTATTTTTATTTTTTAATTTTCATTGGACCTGATTTTATATTTCAATTCATAAGTTATTGTGTTATGATATATTACAGGTCCTTGTGAACAGAAAGATGTTATGAATAAAAATAAACCAAGAAACGGGACCAGAATGTTACGATTACTGGCTGCCCTTGGGATAGTTGAGAGAATCCATAACCATCATTAAAACAACAAAAAAATCAATGTCCAAAGCTGTTATGAAGAATAACTGGTTATAACATTGGGTGTGTTAACAACACTCCCTCTGAAATACACATCTACAGCCCTCCCATCTGGGGCATTTCACAGCCCATTTTTAGTTTATGGCATTTCAAATATCTTCTAAATTTGATTTAAAAAAAAATCCATGGTACGTGTCTGTAATTCTACTTCTCCAGAGGCTGAAGTAGAAGTGTTACAGTTTGAGGCCAGTCTTGCCTATGGGCAGACCCAGTCTCAAAAATAAATAAATAAATAAATTCCATTTAGCTATGAGAAGGCAATACTATTTTTCTATATAGATCATGAACTAACCAGAACTTGAAATTTCATCCACTCAATAAATTCATATTGAGGGGGGAAAAGGAAAGGGAAAAGGGGGGAGGGAGCAAGGGGATCCAGGGAGGGGTGGAGGAAGAGAGCAGAATGAGGTACCTATCAAGTTTGTATGAGTGGAAAAAAATAAATTAAAAAAAACAAAGAAAGAAAGAAAGAAAGAAAGAAAGAAAGAAAGAAAGAAAGAAAGAAAGGAAAGAAAGAAAGAAAGAAAGGAAAGAAAGAAAGAAAGAAAGAAAGAAAGAAAGAAAGAACGAAAGAAAGAACGAAAGAAAGATAGAAAGAAAGAAAGGAAAGAAAGGAAGGAAGGAAGGGATGAATGCATGACTTAAGGCCAGTCCGTCCTTAAGGCATCATTCCTGGCAGTCCTGAATTCTGAAAGACTCCACTGAACAGGGAGTTAAAAGTATCACCACAAATGGGCTGAACCCAGGAGAATTTTCGGTTTTAGAAAAGGGAGGCAAAATATCTACTTTGGGAGAAAACTGCTTCAGACAACCTTGAAGGACAGAGGCAATAAGAATTTATGTTATGGGGGCTGGAGAGGTGGCTCAGGGGTTAAGCCTCCGCCTTGCAGGCAGAAGGTCCTGAGTTCGGATCCCAGATCCCACGTATAGACGCCAGGCGGAAGCGGGGGCGGCCTGCGCTTCTGGTCCTGGTAGGGCGGAGCCTGTGAATCCCGGGGCAGAAGGAGGTGGAGGCGGCTATGGTGGTTCGCGAATTCGTCCGTGGTTCTACACATACACATACACAGACACACACACACACACACACATGCACATGCGCACAGTTGAATAAATAATAATAATAATAATAATAAATTTAAAAAAAAAGAATTTATGTTATGGGACTGTGATTAGGTGGTGAGGTGAATCATGCTCTAGTAACATGCTTATGCATGCATATATGCACTGTACCTTTGCAAAGACATGCACATATGTGTACATGTTTCATGTGAGAAAATAAGTAAATAAACTGCAAGTGTGTGTCAAAAAAATTCATATTGAATGCTTGTCATGGGCAGGCATACCTGCAGGCATTTAGCTATAAAATATATGAGAGGCAGAGGAATAAAAGTAAGACTCCTCCCAAGGAGAAAGAACAATGCCATCCAAATGTTGTCAAAAATACTTTTTTTCTTTATGTGTTTGTGAACTATAGGAAATAAACATCTGCATCGGTATAGCCTTTGCAAAAATAGGAGTTCAAATTATATCATCAGAATACAAGGCAAAAGACAGGATGATAAATTGGAGAAATAATATAAAAATAAATGACATGCAAAGGCTTAAAATCATATAAATGCACTCAGCTCCTAAATTTGGTAAGAGAAATAAAGAATAGCATTATAAATAAAAGAGGCAAGGAGATGGACCAGCAGTTTGCTGCAGTGAACACAGCACACTAGCACAAGGCAAGTAGAGCTGCCTGTCTTCTTCAGTCATCAGACAAATACACTCTGCACCTGACACATGTGCAGTCATTCACCAGGGTGACAAAGTCAGGAATGGTGAAATTATAGATAGAGACACAAGCACTTTGGTGTATAACTAGGTAGACTCATGGGATAAGATTACCCTTTTGGGTAGACATCTTTTGGTATATGCTATAAATTTTATATCCACAACCTTAGTAAAAGCAATCCCATTGTTGACAAATGGCCTGCTAAGATCAAAGTATCAATGTAAAAGAATATTTTTGGAAGTACCAGTACAAGTAGGCGTATTTTCAATTACTTGTGATAGGGTAGATATAGTGGCTCTTGATAAAAGTATTTGTCTTGAATAAAATATAGTCATAGCATCAAGTAGGATACTGTGTTAAGATGATGATTTTGATGTATATATATATTTTTTTATCTGGAGAAATGGTTTTAATGTATTAAGCTTAAAAAAAGTAAGCTATGTTATATGTCTGAGAGTGTGTATTCGTAACTTTACATTAAAACTTCATACATATAGATATATGTCTTGTTGCAACTACCAATAGTATTAGGAAGGAGGAAGAGGAGAAAAAAGGAGGGAAGGAGGAAGAAGAGGAGAAGAAAGAAGAAGGAAGACTAGTAGGAGGAGAAAGAGGAGGAGGAAATAGTGGTAGCAGTAGTAGTGAGAGCACAGGCATATTGATATCGTAAAAATGGGCGTAGCCGAGAGGCAGTATGCTTGCCTAGCACGAGTGTGACTCAGGTTTGTTCCAGCATTGCAAAAAAGGAACACAGCAAAAACAAAAAAAATTCCTTCCTCCCTTTCTTTTCCTTCTTTTCTTCTTTCCTCCCTTCCTCCTTCTTTCCTTCCCTCTTTTTCTCACTTTCTTCCTTTTTTTTTTTCCTGCTGGTCACTAGGGGATAACATGTCTATTAAGCTTTGAACTACATTCATAGCCACATAGCTAACAAAGAGAGATTTCCAAACACTGTGCTAGGAAATACTGACCTCACTTATTTCTTGAAACAACCAGATGCAATGGTAATGTCATTGCCTTTACTGTTGGATATGAAGGACGGTGGCTCAGTGAGGTTAGAGTCACTCAGGGCTGCACTCAGCGACACAGAACACAAAGTTAAGCGTAAGGAGCTTGTCGTCAGAATTGCACTCCTGGAAGAAAAACCAAGTGAAAGATTCTGATGTCAAAAAATTTTTAACTGAGCATATGAAATTATGTCTTGGAAAATTACCACAGTAAATAAGAATTTTGTTTTGCTTTTCAGCTGAGGTCTAGCACCAAAGGTCTGGTCTCCCTTGGCAGTCAACTCTTGATTGCTCTGCCTCAGTTTCCCAAATGTTCCAGTACAGATGTGCATCAGGTAGGTTAGCTAGCTATGCATGTTTTCATTACCCACTCTATACATGGTCTTAGGAAAACGATTTTTTCCATGTTTCGATTTTTGTACCGGTTAATCATTTTTGCTTTATGGCGCACTGTTTTATGCTATGCCCCATAACTGCCAAGACCCATTACTTGCATTTTAATATGACTTGGCAAAAATAGAACTCGATCTCAGTCAGAAACTTGATATCTTTAAAAAAGCATAAAACGAATTTATTTTGTTTGCTTGCTCATGTTCATTTTTTAAAAAATATATTAATATTTTTTGAAATAGGGTATGCTAAGTGGCCCTGATGAACCTGGAATTTACTATGTAATCTAGTCTGGCCTCAAACACATGGATGATCCCCCCATTTCTGCTTTAAAAAAAAAAAAGCATGAATTAAATGTTTGGAAAGTGCACGTTAACATGCCGTGAAAGAACTGAGGGCAACCAGACGCAAGCAAAGCTATCTGCTCTTGTTGGTCAGGCTGTCTGAGTGTTTCTCTCTGTTTGTTTAGTGTGACAGTGTCAGCTACATTTCAGAGTGTCATTTACAAACATAACTCTTAAAAGACTTTCATGTACACAGTTGCCGTTTACCTATTTGCTCACAAATGGTCTATATGCAGGCTTCATTAACCTTACACTAAAACTATCGGTTAAGGAATTTACTTTTTTTCTTTAAAAAGTATTTATTTATTTATTTTGTGTGTGTGTGTGTGTGTGTGTGTGTGTGTGTGTGTGTGTGTGTGTGTGACTCAGAGGGACTGTGTATCCCTGAGGAGGACCGCTAGGGCAGAAGTGCAGGCCACCAGTTCCTCCTGGAGGTTTTATGTGGGACTTGGGATCTAACTCAGGACCTTCTGCCTGTGAAGCAGAGTATTTGCTTTTTAATATTATTTTAGATGTTGCCAGGGTTTTGATGGGTCTATGCAATGTCTCTCAAATGTATCAGTGAAGCTTAGTGTTCTGAATAGTTTTCCCAGCAGCATGTGATTCCTGCTCCACACTCCCTTTCAGTACACTCTGGGACAAAGGTGAGGGTTAAATCTGCAACTTTCAGTTCAATAGGTATTTCGGAAAGTGCCTGTTTGGGACCTGTAAGATATAGCTCAGTGGGTACAGTGCCTGCTTGCAACCTGGAGACCTGAGTTCCATTCCTGGAAGCCCATGTGGTGCATATGCATGTGTGTGTGCCTCTCTCTCTTTCTCTCTCTCTCTCCTCTCTCTCTCTGTTCTGTCAAATAAACATTAAAAAAGGAAAAGAAAGTGGCTCTTTGAAGGAGACACTCAGAAATCTTTCATTCATGTCATATTCGAGTCCAAGTTCCTTCTCTCAGAAAACCTAAGTAACATCTGGAGCTGCTTCAACCCCATTCAGTTAAGCATCCTCAGCACCGTGCGAACTAGAAGTTCCGGTCGTTGTAGGAACTGAGGCTGGCACTATAGGAGTTGTGAATTTAACATGACTGTACAATGCATTCAAGATGGGGATGCAGGGCTGGAGAGGTGGCTCAGGGGTTAAACCTCCACCTTGCAGGCGGAGGGTCCTGAGTTCGGATCCCAGATCCCACGTATAGACGCCAGGCGGAAGCGGGGGCGGCCTGCGCTTCTGGTCCTGGTAGGGCGGAGCCTGTGAATCCCGGGGCAGAAGGAGGTGGAGGCGGCCATGGTGGTTCGCGAATTCGTCCGTGGTTCTACACATACACATACACAGACACACACACACACACACACACACACACACACACACACACACACGCACATGCGCACAGTTGAATACATAATAATAATAATAATAAATTAAAAAAAATAAAAATAAAAAAAAAGATGGGGATGCAGCTTGTGTTTATCTGGCATCCATGCAGTCCTAAATTCAATTCTCAGGATGTTGCAGTTCACCTGCATGGTTGCTGATAAAGGACCATCAAATGGATTAAGGGAACAAGGGATTTATTTTCTTACTGATAGTTTGGTTACAGTTCTTAGTCCAGCTTGACAGGAGAGCACGCACCAACACCAGGGCCGAGGGAACTGGCCACACCATCTCTACATAATGGCTGAGAGATGGACAATCCTTACTTGCCAGACCAGCATGTCTGGCAAAGTATGCACAAGAATGCCAACTCTCTCAACCAGCTGTCTGTATTTTACTTCAGGGTCTAGTCCCATTCACATGGGCTGGGCCTTCTCCATCAACTAGACAATATCTTGCAGGTGTGCTCTGGGCCTAACTCAACCACTAATTCTCTACAAATGTGCCCAGAACTCAAACCCTCAACTGTCAAGTTGACACCTGTGCCCAACTATAACACAGGACCATCGAGGCATGCGTGCCTGTAATCTCAGAACTCCTGAGATGGAAGCAGGAGGTTCAGAAATTCGAGGCCCTCCTCAGTACATAACAATTTCAAGGTCAGTCTGGGGGTACATGAGACTTTGTTTAAAAAAAAAAAAAGAAGACTGTTGGTAGATAGAGCTGAATTGCTCACAAAGCATGCCAGGCCCAGCAGATATTTTATATATGAAGGAAACCCGAGAAGAAGTCTACCTGTTTTCAAATGTAGATTAAAGAGTTGATCTGGGTGTACAGAGTAATACACAGGAGTTTAGACCCTAGACTAGTTCCCAGACAATGTATGTAGGAACATACACTTCCTATGCTTGCTCAGTGGAATGATGGGTGGAAGGAGAGCCCAGCAGGCTGCTGTGTTCCCAAGCTCAAGGGCTGCTGCTAGAATTTTTGAAGACAGGGTGGGAAGGAGGCAGGGAGAACAATGTATTGGGAGACAACTTTTTCCTTGAGGCTATTTTGACTAACAGAATTAGTTGCGACCAAAATTACTATGTGCTGATGTGACTCTAAATACTGTTTTCTTAGGCAATTAACTAGGGTCCAAGCCCTGTACCTGCCTTTGAATGTCTTGCCACCTTCTGCTCCCTACCATGCAGCTCCAGGGTAATTTTGCCAGGGAGTCCCCAGGATACTACTAGAGCCTTCTGACGGAGTTTGCTCAGTTCTGGTAAACACGCAGAATACAAAGGTGATTTCCTCTGTGTATCTCTGTGTGTACACACTGGGTCACATATTCATTCTGTGAGTCATATTTTAAAAAAAGTTTGAAAACCAGTATCCACTGGGCAATATGAATGTAGGAGGGCACCTTCTTAGACTTCTTCATCAGAGGAAAGATCATCTTAGTGGACCTTGGACTGAAGTCTTTATTGAGTTTGTATTTACTCTATTAATGAAAATAGTCATGACATCTGTTAAAAGACAAAAGTCTTTTTATTTAAAGACAGTGAGGCTTTTGTAAGGTGAGAAGGAACTATGGAGAAAGGTATAGAGACCCTAGCACTAGGTACTGAGGGAGGAAGAGATCCAGTTCAATTGTAACTAGAACAAGATTGTTGTAGCTTCTCTTCAAGTTGCTGATAAATACATGAGCAGACAACTGAGGGGAACGAGGAGCTTATTTCAGCTTATGATTCTGGTAACAGTTCAGAGTCCAGCTTGGCAGCAGAGTTCAAACCCAGCTTTAGGAGCCCAGAGTACTGGCCACGACATAGCCATAGAAAGAGTCAGGGAGGGACACATTATTTCTCTTGCCAGAATGTCCACATATCAGTATGCCAAATATTGAATCAGCTCTGTCTTATCTACCTATTTTGGGAATTACCCCACCCACCATATCAGTTAGATAGTCTCACAAAGGCTTATTCAGGAATTGCTTTAACTATCAATTCTTCAAAGATGAGCCCAAAGCCTCAGCCTTCAATTGCCAAGTTGACAGCTCTATTTAATTGGCACAAAGGCCTAGTAGAGATCTGTAACCAAGGAGCACTGTAGGGTGAGTGGATAGAAATTGCTAAAAATAAATCACCAAATAGGGGGTAATGCTGGTAACTATATCTGACAGACTTATCACTGTAGGGTGATAAGGTATTAAAGATAGGCAATAGGGAATTTGGTCAGCTATCAAGTTCGGTCAAATAACAAGTATGAGGAACTGTCACCAAACTGACACAACAGGATTCCTGATAAAATTGGACTAAGGAAGCAAAGCTACTTATTTAGCCTGTAGCCTAAGGTCAAGGCTAAGTCAGAAAGGACTCACAAGAGATTGACTCAAGCTAGACCAAAAAAGGGTATTTATTAGAAATGAGTTCTACAACAGAACTGGACTTCCATCAACAGGAGTGATATAATCTTAACTTGTAAGAGAAATATAAGCAAACCAGTTTAAGGAAATACTAAGTAAATCATAGTTATCTATAGTACACAGCTTAAACTAGGAAGATGGTGTGAGAATCATTTTACCTTTGGAAATGTACAGCTAATATTTCTTTTTTAAAATTTGAGAGGGAGACAGAGAGAGAGAGGTATATATGCATGACAGCATGTGGGTGGAGGTCAGAAGACAACTTTTGGAATTAATTTCTTTCCTTCCATTCTATGGGCTTCCAGAGACAGAACTCAGCTCACTGGAGTTGTGAGCAGGCACTTTACCCACTGAGATGTCTCTCTTTGACCTCTATGGGATGACCCTAAGAAGTGGTTTCTGGCTTAGAAGCCATGTCTCATGACTCAACCGTTGTTTTCATCAGCTGGGGGTGTTAACATCAAACCCATGGCTTATGCACACCATAGCTTGATTTCTTATCTTTCTGGAAGCAGGAAGTCTGACATGAAAGAAGTGGGCACCTAGGTTCTTGAGTTCTTGGAAGTTGCAGACCCTCAGGAGAATGTATATTGCATGAACCAAAGCAAAAAAAAAAAAAAAAAAAAAAAACACCAAGCCTTTTCTGACTCTTAAATAACTGATCTGATTCACGAGACTGCCACATTCATGACCTCATTAATCCTGAGGATCTCCCAAAGATCCTATTTCTATTAAACAATTGAACTGTCTGTTGGGGAGTGGGCAGTTGCAACATTACGTAGTTCCTAGCAGCTGGGAACTAGACGCTTTTGGTCCACCACAGAAAAGCAGGGCTTGGAAGTGTTTCCCGGGTAGCAGTATTTCCACCCACCAATAAAGCTTGGAACATGTAGGACATTTTGTAATACCCTGTGGTATTACTTCTCTGAGCAGGTTCTCTAAAGAAACACACAAGAAACACCTGGGATTCATTCATTATGGTGAAGTGGCAGGCGGGGTGTGTGTCTGTCAATGTAAGAAGCACTCCAGAGCTTTTTCCTGGTGTGCACACTGGGGTGAGCGGGGAAGCAGGTTATTCCAGGCTAAACTCATTCTTAAGACAGAGAAGACAATATTATAAGTCATTATTCGAGTTGTTTTATTTTGCTGCGTTTGTTGCTTTGTCATCAGCTGGCGTCTTGTTTACTTGAACAAGCGAAGGATATGCCACTCATGGGCAACACCTAGGGCCTCTCATCACCCTTGTACCAGGTGGGAGACAAAGATACCCAAGGCTTCCCATTAAGAAAGCAGACACCGAGTCCGGGAGTGTAAGGATGCTCTGTCTCCGGGTCAAAACATTTATATCAAGAATTCACTAGCATGTCCTCTGGCCTCACTGTGACTTCAGATATTTGGAAAACAGTTTTGGACCAACCGTTCAAGACAATTTGATCAAACGCTTTGTGCAGTTACTTGCAAATTCCATCTGCCCAGCAGCTTTTGCTAAGGCTCTGAGCAGGGCTGACCCACATGCGGCTGGGCTTTCCTCCCCCTCGACCATCTTCCGAGAGAAGCCCGCCAAGTACGCAGTCTCCCGGGCAGCGCACGTCGCGACCCCTCGGAAGGTCACGGCTGTGCACCAGCAGCCGACCAGAGGATCAGCACCTTTAACCGTGGAAGCTCCCGCCCGGGGGGGTAAACAGGCCTGGCCTGCGGAGAGGGGGGTCAGTGCCGGGAAGGGGAGCAAAGAAAGGCCCGGCGCTGGGGCTGCCGCCAGAAGCCGGCTTCATTCAAACGCCCAGGACAGCAAACCCCGCCTCCCCACGCCGCCGCCCGCTCAATCGCCGAACGCTCCGGGTGCGAGCTCGCCCCGCAGGGAGCGGCTTGGAGCCGAGGAGGCGGCGGCAGAGGCGGTTTGGGCAGCCCCGCGCGGCCGATAGGCCCAGGCAAACAACACCCATCGCCCCTCCCCCGCGCTCGGTTCAACTCCCACTCGGCCCGGCCACGCCCTGCCGCCACCGCCCCCTCGGGCAAGCTTTCCGCTCCGCAGCCCCGCCGCGCTCGGGGGCGGGAGGAAGGCGGCGCCTCAGCAGGAAACTACAAGCTCCGACAGCCTTAGCGGCAGCGCCCCCCCCGGCATTCTCCACCACTCAGCGCGCGTCAGCAGCGGATCAGCCAATAGGAGTCGAGCCAAGGAAAAAGGGCGCCCGGGTCCGGATGCGCCTCGGGAAAGCCATGCTCGCGGCGCGGGGGCAGCGGGCAGTCCACCTGGCACGCGGAGCTGCCGTCCGTCCGCGCGCAGCGTCATCCTCCCCGGCCCGATCGCTTCGAGCGGCAACCCTGCCTTTGGGTCTCGCGGCCGTCCGCAGCGATGCCAGAGCGGGGTTTTGAGTGGAGGGCGCCGGGAAATGAGTAGGGGGCGGGATATCCTGAGACAACAAGTTTGGCTGTATGGAGGGCCCGCCGGCAGCGCGCCGCGGCTAGGACGCCGAGAGAAAGCGCGCGCGAGGAGCCGAGCGGGTCGAAGCTAAGTCCCGGCAAGCGGCACCCCGCGAAAGGGGGTGGAGAGGGGGCGGCCCCCGCGCCCCGGCCCCCGGCGGGTCGGCGGCCAATCCGCTGGGGGAAGGGGTGGAGAGTCGGCGGCTGCGGCGGAGACAGGCCGAGGGGGGTGGGGAGTCGGCCGCGCTCGCGCCGCCCTGGCCCCGCCCCCGGCCCGCGCCGCCGCCCGCGCCGCGCGCCGCCGCTGTCAATCAAGGGCGAGTCAGCCGGGCTCGGGCGGAGAGGAGCTGCTACGCCACAGCCCAGCGGCGGCCATTCGCGGAAAAAGAGGCAGAGCCTGTGCCAGCTACAGCCTCCTCCGAGCCACCGCGGGCGGGCGGGCGGGCTGGCGGGCGGGCGGGACCGGCCTCTCCTCCCGCCTCGCCCCCACCCCCACCCACCTCGATCCCAGCGTCGCGGCGAGGGTTTGTCCTGTTAATGCGGGATGAGCGGTACGTATTCTCCACCCCCCTCGGTCGTCCCCGCCGCCTCCCTGCGCCCGCCCTCCAGCCCGGACCCTGCTCGCTTCCCTCCCCCGGGGCCGCGATGCTGGAGGGAGGAGGAGCGGCGGGCGGGCGGCGGGCGGGGAGGGGAGGAGGGCCGTGTTTTGTCTTAATGTCTGAGCGAGAACAGCCTCCTTCGGGGTGTTGCTCTGGAGCCGATGGGTCGGGTTTCAGACCACGCTTCGTGATATCCCCCTCCTCCGTCCCCTCCTTCTCCCCCTCCCCTGCCGGGGTGCCCGCCCGGATCGCGGGTTTATGGAGATTAGGGTTCAGGGGGAGGGGGACGCGGCGGAGGGGGGGCGACGAATAATCACCATCCCGATAACCTGTTGTCGTGTGTTTGGGGGGGTTTGTTGCAGATCAGAAGAAGGAGGAGGAGGAGGAGGCGGCGGCCGCGGCGATGGCTACAGAAGGAGGGAAAACCTCTGAGCCAGAGAATAACAATAAAAAAACCAAAACCTCAGGCTCCCAGGTAAAAGCAAACATTTAAAAAAAAAAAAAAAAACCAGCACCAATCCTTAAGGGAGAGAGTTATGCCCTTTAAATACCCAGAAGTAGAGGACAGAATGAAAATGTTTGTCCACTCAAGCATCTGAGTGAGAAACTTAAATTGTAAATTCGTGGAGAGTTCACATATTTAAGGCTATGCCGTTGTTTTAAATTACCTGAAGAATTCAGTCAGTAAGACACTGTTTGCCCAAGGGCATTGCGAGTTTAGAAAAATAACAAAAGTTTGTCAGAAATTTTCTTTTATTTAAACTTCGTGTTACAAGACCTGCTTCCTTATTCATGTAGCTTCAACTTGCTTTTGTTCATAGTTTTTTTTTTTTTTAATTTCTTCTGCTTATTGAGTATGTTCTGATATGTAGAGCTCTCAAAATAAATAGCCCCCTCCCAACTGCTGTCTTCCACTAAATCCGCCCACTTTTTTCCCCCCCTCTCCTTTGCCCTCCCATTTTGGGTAGGACTCTCAGCCCTCTCCTCTGGCTTTACTGGCAGCTACTTGCAGCAAAATAGGGACTCCTGGTGAAAATCAAGCAACTGGACAGCAACAAATTATCATAGACCCAAGCCAAGGATTGGTGCAACTTCAGAACCAACCACAGCAGCTGGAACTGGTAACCACGCAGCTCGCTGGGAACGCGTGGCAACTTGTTGCCTCCACTCCTGCTTCGAAAGAAAATAACGTTTCTCAAGCAGCTTCTAGCTCATCTAGTGCTTCCAGCAGTAATAACGGAAGCTCATCACCTACCAAAACGAAATCAGGTAACTCTTCCACCCCTAGTCAGCTTCAAGTCATACAAGTACAGAATCCAGGTGGCAGTGTACAGTACCAAGTGATCCCCCAGCTTCAGACAGTGGAAGGTCAACAAATTCAAATCAACCCAACTAGTAGTTCATCTCTACAGGATTTGCAGGGGCAAATTCAGCTGATTTCTGCAGGTAATAATCAAGCTATACTCACAGCTGCTAACAGGACAGCTTCTGGGAATATGCTTGCCCAAAACCTGGCCAATCAGACAGTTCCAGTCCAAATTAGACCCGGTGTTTCAATACCATTGCAATTACAGACCCTTCCTGGTACTCAGGCTCAAGTTGTGACAACCCTACCCATTAACATTGGAGGAGTGACTTTAGCTTTGCCAGTGATAAACAATGTGACTGCTGGAGGAGGCACTGGACAAGTGGGCCAGCCTACCACTACTGCTGATAGTGGGACTTCCAATGGGAATCAGTTAGTGTCCACACCCACCACCACCACTGCTTCTGCCAGTACTATGCCGGAATCTCCCTCCTCCTCTACTACCTGCACAACCACTGCTTCAACATCGCTGACAAGCAGTGACACTTTAGTGAGCTCAGCCGATACCGGCCAGTACGCAAGCACCTCCGCCAGTAGTTCTGAACGCACCGTTGAAGAATCGCAGACACCTGCTGCTACTGAGTCTGAAGCCCAGAGCTCCAGTCAGCTTCAGTCAAATGGGATACAGAATGCACAGGATCAATCAAGTTCTCTTCAGCAAGTACAGATTGTAGGCCAACCTATCCTGCAGCAGATCCAGATCCAGCAGCCTCAGCAGCAGATTATTCAGGCTATTCCTCCACAGTCGTTTCAACTCCAGTCAGGGCAGACAATTCAGACCATCCAGCAGCAGCCTTTGCAGAATGTTCAACTTCAAGCAGTGAATCCGACTCAGGTGCTTATCAGGGCTCCAACTTTAACACCTTCAGGGCAAATCAGTTGGCAAACTGTACAGGTTCAGAATATTCAGAGTCTTTCAAACTTGCAAGTTCAGAACGCTGGGTTATCCCAACAATTGACCATCACCCCAGTGTCTTCAAGTGGTGGCACAACTCTTGCTCAGATTGCTCCTGTGGCTGTTGCGGGTGCCCCAATAACTCTGAATACTGCTCAGCTTGCGTCAGTGCCTAATCTTCAGACAGTGAGCGTTGCCAACCTGGGTGCTGCAGGCGTTCAAGTGCAGGGAGTTCCCGTAACAATCACTAGTGTTGCAGGTAAGCTACCACAGCGTTTCTCTGTAAGCACTTGTTAAGAGAATGATCAGATACTGCCTTTTTTTTTTTCTTTTTTATGACTCTGATGTGTTACACATTTCTGAAGTAAATATGATTCCAGGGATTCAAAACTGCACTAGAGTATTGTACCAACAATTGTAACTATAATAGTGATCTGTTTATTTCTATAACTTTTTGTTTTTTTGTGTTGTTTGTTAAATGACTTAAGAAATTCTTTTCATAAAGTAATTTTTTGAGAGCCATGATTGTAATTTAGACAGCATATTTGAGTACACACGAACAGAAAGAACACTATTTAAAACAGTGTTAATCTTGAGGGAAAGTGTGCTTAATTTGAATTGATATCGTTGTCAGTTTGTTGAAGTGTTAACTCTTGCATAGTAAGGCTGTCCTTTTAATTAGAAGTTATTTTTTATGCTTTATATTTCCTTTTTTCTGCTTTATTACAGAGTTGCTTTGAACTAGATACTGTGGTAGTTAAGATCATACTAGAAGCAGCAAATTGTTTCATTAACTTTTGTCTACTTTTTTTGCTAGACTCAAGACTTGGGATTGCAAATTAATAGTCATTTATTTATAAAATTTTTTTAGGTATGTCTTAGGGTCATTATTTATACATGGCTAATGTGAAGTTGGTGGAAAGCAATTGAAAATGTAGACAATAAAATGTCACTAATTTGAATGAATTGTCACCAGGTTATTTTTAAACCAATTATAAAAGCAGTTGTTACTTATTATGTATATAATTAGATTCATCTAAAGTATTTGAAAGCCTATTCCTATTAAGTAGCTTAATCTTTTTGGTGACCAGTCTTATTGTACCAAAATTTTTTGTTTTTTAATCATTAAATATTTTCATTGATTCTGATTTGGTGAAAACCTACTTGTGGTTTTAGTTCTTTTGATCCTTTCAAACTTTTTGTTAATTGAAAACTTCGGTTTTGGTAACTTAAAATGACTTTTCTTTAAACAAGTAGAAGAAAAATTTATGCTAGTTGATATCTAAGGTAGACATATACAAATAAAATTAGAAATTACTGGGTAGAGCTTAGTTATTCAGGAGAACCTGTTGTTTTTATGTACTACCTTTACACCAGCATTTTGTGTGATGTTTGAATTTTTTCTTGTCCTAACTAATATGTTATCCACCAGTTAAAATACACTTAGTACAACTGAGGAATTGAATTTTAAATTTGCTTTAAAGTAGCCACATGTGTCTGTGGCAGTGACAACACAGTCCTCCATCCAGTCAATTCACAAGGAGAGCACAGTAGTCCAGTCAATTTTCACTGTGATTGATCCTCAGTCTTACAGCACAAATGAAGAACTGAGTCTCTGACTTCCTTAAAATGCTTTGTTTCTACTGTCTTGTCAAACATTAGCACTGAGTGTTTCAGAAAAGTGTCTCCTTTTAGTGGCTGACTGATAGTTTGCATTGCAAAGCACAAGTTATTTCATCTTGCCTGTTAAACATTAGTTCGTAAGTTGTTTTTAATTAAGACAATCAGATAATCTGAAGTTTAGGTTATAAATAGCCAGTTCTGTGCTCTGATGAATATCTTACAATCCAGATATTTCCCCTTACCTATTATGATGGTAAACCAATGTTCTGACCTCCCAACTCAGGCTCACTTGAATGAATATATATGTATATGTGTGTGTGTGTGTGTGTGTATATATATATGTTCCAGCTCCTAAAAGTCTATAAATTTTAGGTTGGGGGTAGAGAAGTCAGGAAGTCTGTCTTTCAATTTTTCCAGGTGATTGAAAACTATAAAATCTGAGAATCAAGAGTATAGTCAACAGTGAGGTAGAAGACAGAATATGGCTGCTGAGCTAGTTCATTTGGTGGCTTAGAAAGTATATCTTGCTGGCAAATTCATCTTTTTAGTTTTTATTTCATGCATGTATATTGAAGTAGCAACAATTCCAGTTGATAAAGTTATCCCTTTTATTTTCATGAGTAAATGTTTTACTGAAAGAGTTACATGGCTTAGGAGTTCTTTTTAAGAAACATATAAGGAAAATTGAACTTGACACATTGAGAATTTTTTCCCCCTGAAACACAGATTTTACATTTTGTTGATTCCTTAGTAAATTAGTTCAACCTTTATTTTTTAAAAGATAACCATCTTATAAAGACCAGAAATGTATCCTACTTTCTATACATTAACTACAATGATTTAGGCCTAGCTGTTCACAGATGCTGTCCTAAGCTTAGCATACAGGTTCCTAACATTGGTATGGCTTTTTTAGGTATGGAACTTGGTGGAGAAAATAGCAATTTGGAATTGGGAGTAGTGCCCTAAATAGTTATAATGAAGCTGATGAAATTGGCCTGTTTTTGTTTATTTCATTTGGTTTTGCATTTGAAAGACATAAGAGTGGAACACTAAATACTCTGCCATCTTAAGAAGCAGAGCAAGTACTCATATATCCTTTCATTAAGTAGCCCTAGAAAGTGTAGATCTATTACTTTGTGATCCCATTTCTTTGGTTAGTTCATGTTTTCCTTCTAGGAAAATAATGTTGCTTAACTCACACATACAAAAAAATTTGTAGTTAATAATCACAAGTTTTTTTTAAAATGTTTTACCTTTGTAATTGTACATACTTAACATGTACATTGTTGTCTTGCAAAACCTGTTCACAGTATGTGATGATCACATTCAGGTACTTGGTTTGTCTACCACCTCAGAATTTATCATTTCTTTGTTAGGAGCATTCAAAATTCTGTTTCTTTTGTTTTTTTCACGTGTGTGCATCTGTATGTGTGCATTGTGTGTGTGTGTGAGAGAGAGAAAGAGCGAGCGCCCAAAGTTAACATCAGGAGTCTTGATCACTTCACCGAGAATCATATTCATTAAGTAAGGCAAGGCTCCCAGTTAAACCAAGAACTTGCAGATCTCATTAGCCAGCTTGTTCCCAGGGTCTCCTGTCTCCAACTTCTAAGGGGAGAGTTTCAGGTGTGCTTCCAAGCCTGTCCACTTGAAAAACATGAGTTCTGGGAAAACGAATTCCAAGTTCTCAAAAGGTTAATAGTACGCACTGAGCCATCCCTTAGAGTTGTACTAGCCACTTTGATTTTTTTTTTTTTCTTTTAAAAAGTATCTAGACAGAACATACACATGCATTCCATAGTACATGGCTGAAAGTCAGAGGATGACTTTTGGTATGTCAGTTCTCTTTCTATCTCTGTTCTTTCTGGGAATTGAACCAAGGTCTCCAGGTTCTCGAGCAGACTCCTTACTTGCTAAGCTGTCTTGTTGGCCCTGGCATTTTGAAATATTAATCAGGTTATGTCAATCATATTTAATATGTTACAGTAGAATATTCTAATATTTAAGTAACTATACCACTGTACCTGTGGACCATCTTTCTCATGTCCCTCTAACCTACCCTTTGCTGGTTTTGGTAATCTCTGTTCTGTTTTTTTATTGTTTTGAAATCGTTTTCTAGCATCCACATATAAGTTTGAGCATGCTTATGAAAAACATTGTCAAAGCTTGAAAAAAATGGTTAGTTACCATTAACAGAATGTGGTGGCTAGTTAGTTCAAAGACAGGGCTTAAAATTCCCTACTACCAACCTCATTTCACCTGTCCTGGAGACAGGGAAGATCTGGATGATATGAACAGAAAAAAAAAGAAAAGAAAAGAAATCCAAGCAAAACTGAAAACAGTTCTTGAACGGGAAGTCTCACACATTATTTTATGAAATTTATGAGGTCCTCTCTTTGGTAATGTATTCAACAAAATGGTGTTGAAACTCCTGCAGAAAGTCCTGCTTCTAAGCTAAGCATCTTGCATTTAAATACCTCTCCTGGTCCCTTGTTGAGAAGAAGAGTCTGACTGAGTTAAGGAAAAGTAGAAGCCTTCTTTTTAGTTGAGCACAAAGATACTGGCTGAAGAGCCTCCAGTATTTTAAGTGAATGAGAATAAGGTTTTGCCATTATTTATACCATGTCCTCTGTCTCCAAAGTCTCTGACTAAGTGAGTTCAGAAGGTACATTTCCTTTAAAAATTGAGCTTATGGAGACTATTGGTATCTAACTAAATAACTTGGAGTGACCAACAGTTTGACTTATTGTGTGATAGGCCTTTTGTTTGATAAGTAGATAGTAGAAATTAGAATTTTCATGTTAATTCTTCCAAGATGTTGCTTGAGTCTCCTATCTAATTATTTTGCTTTTCTAGGAAATTAAGTGTAAAATCTGGGGATGCAGTATGAGACCAGAAGTGGAAGGGCCAGTTCTTAATTACGGGTAAACGTTCAGACCAAGGAATATAATTGGAAAAAAAATTAAAATATTTTATTTATTTATTTTGTTTGTGTGTATGTGTCAGAGGGCACTGTGTGTCCCCTGTGGAGGACCAAGGGTGACTTCAGAATCATTCTGGATTGCTTCTACCTCCTTGCTTTGCTCTGGGATTTCCCCAGCTCTGCCCACCAGGGTTGGAAGTGCAGGTGGGCAGTGTACTGCCTAGTATTGTTTTATGTGGGACCTGGGATCCGAATTCGGGACATTCTGCTTGCAAGACAGAGTCTTAATCCCTAAGCCATCTCTGCAGTCCTGAAGTTGTTATTTAGCTTAATGTTCTCATTTAATCTAATAGGCTCAACCTGTTAACAGCTGGCTTTTTTCCTAAATTATTCAAAGGAGACTTGAGATATAATACAAATAAGATTTTCTTTTGCTGCATATGTTGCATTGATTTGGACATAGGCACCTGAAAATTGTGTCTATATACATATATGTAGTCACACTTGTGCTTGGTTATTTCTTCTCCAGATAGCTCAGATTTACTTTACTTCTCTAAAATCTTTTAATACTATGGTTTGTAGATGGGATTTCATTATGAGGAACTTTAGTTTATGGACTGCTTAGTTTGACTTTACCAATTATATAGTTTTTTTCAAGAGTGATAAAAAGTATTTAAGGTATAGCCATATTAATTTCTAGAAAGGGCATCCTTGTGAAAATTCCCAGGATAAAGGAGCACAGGGAAAAAGTTATCTCCTTTACAGATTTGTTTCTTCTCTGCTTCCTTCTCTCTTCTTGACATTCTTCTGATATAATTCAAGCTGGCTCAAACTCAAGTGATCTTCACCCAGTGATCCAGTCTTCATTAGTGTTAACCTTTCAGGTGTGCCTCTGTTTTTCAAATTCTAATTTAGGGAGTGTGTAAGTTATGCTTAAAATTTTGAGACAGCTATTAAAACAGGTTGAAGAGAAAAATAGAAAAGGAAGTTCTGTCAGGAAGGAAGATAGGGAAAGATGCTGTGTGTAAGTCCTAAGTCTTGCAGAAATAATGAATATTATGAAGTGATAGCATTTTAGTTAGAAAGGATCCTGAGATTAGAGCTTACATTTTGACCTTTTGAAACTACTGTTGAATTCTGTTCATAAAAACATTTCATTTTACTGTTTTAAGTGACAGTAGAACTATGGGTCAGGTTCTTCAGTGCATTTGTAAGTACTTGAATGGGACTCATTAAGGATTGACAGTAATGGGGGCACCTGGCCTAATCTCAAACCATACACATGTGCTTTCCTGATGTGGAATGTTCAAAATGTGTGCTATTTTACTGCGTAGTGAATGACCAAGTTGTGTCAGAGTAAACCGGTACATGGTGAGATGAAGGTTTAATGAAGTTGTGGCTACTAAAGTAACTTTAAAAAATAATTTAGCTTTTCCTTTCTATCCTTATTCCTTAGCCCTATATAAAAGTAAAGGAACGCGTCAAGAAAGGTTGAGTGATTTGTATTGTGTGACAAAATATATCATCTTGACTCTACCTCAATTGCTTTTCTACTAT
Organism: Typhlomys cinereus; assembly: GCA_023101885.1. Classification (NCBI taxonomy): domain Eukaryota; kingdom Metazoa; phylum Chordata; class Mammalia; order Rodentia; family Platacanthomyidae; genus Typhlomys; species Typhlomys cinereus. The sequence continues at coordinate 14,524,430 of JALPQD010000009.1, forward strand.
ATTTCGGGCTTATGTAGATGTTGTACTAGCAAGTGAGACTCTGTAGCTGTGAGGAATCCAGGAGAGAAGTTACCTCATTTTTCTTCTCATGCAGATGGACTCTCCGTGTTTCATGAATGTTCTGCCCTGGAATGTTATATTTAATACCAATGGAAAACACAGCTCCCTAGGTCATTTGTTACTGAACTTAATGATTAGTGGTATTATTTTCTTCTGAAAGACAGAGACCAATTTCAGCTGATACGGTATCTCATACCTGCAGCCCAGCACTCAGGATGCTGTAGCCAAGGCTACATAATGAGTTGCAGGTCAGCTTGAGCTAGAAAGAGACCATATCTGAAAAAAATAAAGTATCTTTGTGGAAAAAAAATTAATAAATTCTGTGTTCACATTTTCTTTTAAGATTTCCTGATTAGCACACCAATGCAGTAATGATAGTATAATGTCTCATTTTGTTTTGTTTTGTTTTTGAGTCAGAGCCCCAGTGTAGTACAGGCTGGCTTGCAAATATCTTTGTCATAGGAGCTGACCTTAAACACCTGACACTCCCGTTCCCCCTTCTAAGTTTTAAGATTACAGGTGAGCACCACCACACTCAGTGCATCTTGATTTCAGTAATTTCAGTAATTTCTGAAAGGCTCAGCACTGGCTATAGAGTTTGAATGAAAAGTTCATCGATTGTCTACCTTAATAGCAGTCTCCAGCATTTTGGAATGAAATTTTATCCTTTTTTTTTTTTTTTCTTTTAGTATGGGACTGCAGAAATGGCCTTATTTACTGAGTTCACAAAAGAAAAAACTGGAAAATGTGGGAGATAGAGTTGAGATTTAAAAATACTTTTAATAGGCTGGAATTCTGGAAAGATAAATATTGTAACAGATAAGATCTTCTACTAAAGTAGGGGAATTACCTACCTGTAGGTTTGTTTAAATGGGAATTTACTGGCTTAATATGGACAGAGAAGAAAGCTTTTTCAGCATACTTGGTGCTTGTCAGACTGCTTTCTCAGAGTTGTGCCACATCACCGACTGGCACATTTTAATTGGGATGTTGACAAACTGGTAAGCATATTAAGGGGGATTCCTGGGATGAAAGTGGGAAACATTTCATACAAACAGTAATCAAAATGGGATTTTTTTTTTTTCTTTTTGCTGTTAAACAAGAGTAAGTGTGACAGCTGTCTTCAGAGTTTTTGAAATGGAATTAGTTGAGTGGTATTGGACTCTGGGGAAACAAAATATGTATTGACACAGTGGGGGAGAAAGGAGGGTGACCAGAGCTGCATAGTAGTGGGATGGCTTGCTTCTTTAAGTAGTTATTTTCTTTGATTACAGATTGAGTGTCCACCTGTCAGGACAGTGTAGATTATGGAAGACTTTCTTATACTATATATAAAGCTTGAATTACTACTGATCATCTAATTCTAAATGTTACGTATAAATATTTGGGTATCTGATCGTATATGCAGTACTTCCATTTAGCATGTGATCAGAGTGTTAATGTGTATCTCACTAAACTTAGGTGTTAAGTATTTAGTAATAAAGGAGGTTTGACAGTGACAGGGCCTTTTTCTATGGCAGAGGCAGTATCAGTAAGGTGAGTTGTGGTGCAGTGACTGCAATACTTTAATTCGCATGTTCTTGTTTTTCATTACTATCTGATGTTTTAGGTGTTTTTCCTGCTTTTCCTTTTAAGAATTAATGCCTAAACATTAGTGTCCGAAGCATACATTTCATTGTCAGACCCTGACTATGTAGTTAAGAGACTTAACTCATTAGCTTTTTAACTGTGATTGTGTTCCTGATACATCACTTTGGTATGAGAGCTTTTTCTTGAGTTAGAGAACTGTTGGAAATCTAGGGTTCATGCTCTTTGAAGCAGAAGTACTTACAGCTTTTAATTTATTAGTTTTCCCTATGGAATATACAAATCTAGAATGATGGGGGGGTGTCTTTTAGGGTGGTTGTTTCATGGGTTTAAAATATTTAGTACATAAAAATTTTTAAATGTTCACAGCTACAAACCTTTTGAGTAGAAAAGAAATTGTAATTGAACCACATGAAGGTTCTTTACCCTCAGAGATGCGAATAAAGTTAGGAAACTTGGAAAGATTTGGGCTTGATGGGTTAGAGATGTGGTCCAAGTAGTAGCTTATTATTTATTACTGCAGACATAGAGACAGAGGCTTCATATAGCATGGGACTAAGAATCAAAACTTATATTTTGCTTTGATACTGTACTTCATTAACTATTCTAGCTATTACTAGGCAAATTCATTGGAGCTTGTCAAATAGTGATATTCATTCCCTCTTTCTTTACCTTATAGAATTATGCAGATCACATCAGACAGTATGTACAGATATTTAAATAATTTAAATATTTTAAGAAAAAATGATAGATGGACAGTAATAACTTGAAGTTTTTCTCTAGTATTGCTCATTAGAAAAATGTGGGAGCACGCAGCAAGTGGAAAGTTTCATATTATCAGTAATCAAGGTGAGATTTTTTATTTTAGGTATGAATAGATGAGTTAAACATCAGGAATGAGACTTGTGAAAGAGGTATCAAAAAGCTTTGGTGATATACATGGTAGGATATTGGAATAGGCAAATATACAAATGAACTGAAGCAGTCTTTCCCTTTTTTCAGCCTTCGTTAAGTTCTGAAGGTAGGTATCTGTCTGGAAAGGATGCTTATGTTGGATAAGGCTCAGTGTATGAAACAACCACATGGCATCTGCAACTGTATTAGAGAGTTTTACTTGTGTATTGAGTTTCGAAGTGTAGAAAAATCATGAGAGTTCAGATGAGTGAGATGAGGTAGTGGCATATTACAGGGAGGGTGGTCTGTGGTAGACCACCACGACAGGAAATGATCCTCAAAGATCGGTTTGCACAGTGGACATTTGGAATTGGAGAAGGGAAGAGAGAGGGTATCTTGAGTCAAACTGTTGAACTGAGCTTACCTGCAGGTTTCTTGGTAGCACACAAGTGGAGGTCTTATGTGTGCTTCACACAGAGTAGTGCAGGGATAACTGTGAACATGTGCCTCTGCCCCCTGTATCAGAAACTAATTGAATGGAAATATACATGATGCAAACAATATTTATTAGAGTGTTTCTCTGAAAGAAAGTGTGGAGTTGGCATTGTAATACACACTTGTAGTTCAGAATTTAGGCAGGATGTTGAGATAGGATCAGAAGTTCCATGTGGATTTGGGCGATGTCATAGACTGTGGGAAGCAAGCAAAGAAGAAGGTGCAGAAGAGAAGTCAGGAGCTTAAATGGATGCTGTTGGAGTAACAGTGTCATGAAGTCTCAATGGCTGGGGCAGTGAAGTAAAGATTACTAAATATGAAAGAGATTGTTGAGATGAGAGAAATGATAAGGAAGTAGAACATCAGTTCTTTCAGCTACTATGTACCTCGCACAGTAATAGACACCGTGACAGTTTCATTTGTTAGAGAGGAGCCTTTGGTCACACTTGTGAAGAATTATTCAGTTACAGGTAACCTCTGAGAAAGCCTGTAGGAGATTGTTTTAATTGCTTTGATTGAAGTGGGGAGACCTGCCCTTGATGGGTGGGACCATTCCCTGGGCAGGTAGATAAGATGGGAAGAGCTGGCTACCCTTTTCCCAGAGTGGCAAATTTGAAAGCAGATATATAGCATTAGTCCTTACTCTTTTTTCTGATGTGATTGACCTCCTACCATGATGGACTGTAACCTGGAAGTGTGAGACAATAAAAATCCCTTGTTCCTCTAAATTGTTTACAGCAATGAGGTTACAAACGAAGACAGGTATTGAGAAACTGAAGGTGAAGTGAAAAATGCTTTTATCCTCAAAGGATGTATACTGTTTCTTTCTGAGATATGTGTTTTTACCTTTTAGCTTCTTTGAAATTGAACTATCTTAATCAAAGGTTTTTCATAGTATAGTCAGCCAAATTTTTCTTATCACTTGCATGCTAGGCTGATGAAAATATATATGTGACTAGAGTATTGTGTGGTTTCATGAAAGCTATGAGTGTTAGAGAAGCTTGTAGGAAAGAAGAAACGGTTCTTATGGTTTTGGGTGTGTGTTTATGGAGATAATCAGAGTCGGGCAGGGACTTAAAGAATAATTAAAAGTTGACCAGGTAGGAAGGAGGAGTATTGTTCATATTGTGAATACATATGTGGTTTGGAAAGCGAATTAATATTTTTTAAACATTATAAAATTTAGACTTAGAGCAAAAAATGATAGTATATATTTAGACTCATATATGTATATGTTTGTATATATTTACATATGTGTATTTATTTATAACCTGTAGCCACCAGTGAGCATTATTTGGTATATATTGATCTTGAACTAAGAGAATATGCTGGTAAAGAATTTTTTTCAAAGGAGAATGGAATGGTTAGAACCTTGAAGCAGATTAAAGATTCATGTATATTTGAAGGAGTTTATGATGAAATGGAGACAGGAATAGTGCAGTTTTTTTTCACAAATAAAACTTAGGTGTTAACAGGGTACTTCCTTAATTCTTGCATGAAGAGAGGTGCTAATAAAATACAGGGAATATGTGTCTGATTACTTCATGTGTGTTGGCAGACAGCCACAAGTGAAGAGCTTAGCAGTGAGGGAGTTCCAGGAGAAAAGGACAACATTGATCTGGGTCTGAAGTTATGTAGAGGCATCATCATGTGGTCAGTCAGAGGGATTAATACAACTCTGCACATAAGGAGTCCAGTCACCATAGCTTTTTGTTCACAAAAGTGGAGCCGCTTTTGCACAGGAGTGTGGGAAGCAGATAGTGACCTATGCTGTACTAAGTGGTTACCTGTGCCGGACATGGGGCTTAATACCTTTGTTAGGCACAGTCAAGGCCAAGAAGTCTATTCCAGGGAATTGAAGAAGAGAGAAAATTATATGAGTATAGTGCAAAAAACTGGATTTATTTAGAATACATTTTTAAAGTGGCTTACAAATCCTATAGGAGTTCTCAGATATTTAAATCTATATACGAACCAAAGTGAGACATAAACATTGGCAGATATTTATTATACACACTCTAAATTATGAAATGTTTGTTGAAGCTGAAATTAAATGATTTCTAAGATTTCTCGCATCTGTCCTCATTCTTAGAATGTTATTTGTTTTTAATGACCCTAGTAGTTTTAATGACCCTTTGGTAAACTTACCCATTTTGTGAACTACCTACTAGTAGAATGCATCCATGAAGTCTGTCAGCAAGTGATTCTCAGTGTTGCTATTTTACAGCTTGATGTGTTCTTATGAGGTTGTCATGGTACTGAACACCTACTTCTGTAAATGATGAAATGGAGACAGGAATAGTGCAGTTTTCTTTTACAAATAAAACTTTAGGTGTTAACAGGGTACTTCCTTAATTCTTGCATTGTTTTATATTTTGACTGACATTTACTGGATGTTTATGGGGATCACATGAGATCAGGACTTTTTTGCTGCATGCCTGTATGTGTGTGTGTCTTTGTGTCTGTATCACCAGGGCACTGTGGAGAGGCTCAAGGGTAACTTGGGGAATCATTTTGGATTCCTTTTGGCTTTTTTCTGGGGTTTCCCAGGGCCAGAAATAACAGGTTGTCTCCATTTCTACTTTGTGGTTTGGTTTGTTTGTTTGTTTGTTTGTTTCCCATGGCATCTGACTCAGAACTCAGGTCCTTTTGCTTGCAAGGCAGAGGCTTAACCCCTGAGCCATCTCTCCAGCCCATATATACAGAGAAATTCCGCTAATCTTTAAAATACACTGTAGGTAAATACCGTTGGCATTTCTCCTTTCAGGTGTACAACCTTAAGCCTAGAAAGGGTAACTTTCTCAAGACTATACAGTAAATGATGGATCCAGTATCTGAACATTCCGGCTCTAGAACTCTTAACCATTACTACCCTCTGTGTGTGTGTACCCTGTGTGCTATAGTGTTTGTTTCCTGTGATCATTTATGGACTTAATTCTCCATTTGTTTCTCATGTCAGACATATACATTAACTTCACAATCCTGTACAAAGGTGATATTACCTCACCTTACAAAGTGGGAAACCAAAACTGTCAGAGGTTGGTTTTCTTGGCCAAGGTCATACAGACAAGGAGTTAGGGAGCTAGGAAGTGAGATTCTTTACAGAACTAGTCTAGGTGAACAAACAATCCAAGATGATTTCCTGAAGTTCACCCTTGGTCCTCCACAGGTACACACACAGTGCCCTCTGATACACACACACACACACACACACACACACACACACACACACACACAAAATAACATAAAGTACTTTATGTTACTGTAATTAAGCTACTGCAATCTGTTCTGTAAGGCATAGATTCCTGGATCTATTAGTGATTGCTCTATGCCTTTGCCCCTCCCCCCATGGACATGGAGTGCACATACTATAGGGAATTCAATACACTTGAGTTTTTATGTGACATCTGTTTTTGTTGGGAATTTGAGGCCAGTAATAACATATGCCGATTTTGAATAGTTGTTTTAAAACATTCAAAGAATCTAAGTTAAACAAGACTCTTGTCTTATATTTCATTTGCATTAATAGTTGTGTTTTGTAAGACCTGCATTTTGTTACTGTTTCTTGTGTGACACTTTTCCTGGGGAGACACCACCCTGAGAGGAATTCCAGGAGAAAACAGAGTATTGATTACTTCAAGGTCCAACTTTATGAAACTTTGAGTTTATTGGGCTTACTTACAAGTAGCAGGGTGATAGTTAGTTATAGGAGCAGAGATGATTTAGAGGCATCTATATCACCAGAAAGCCCTCTCACTCCCCCAGCTTGGGTGACACTCAGAATCTCTAACCTCTGCTGCATTTGTCTTGTTCCTGGGAGAGTTTCCTCCAGATTTCTAGACTGCTCCGCTTCTTTCAGACTGCTCGGCTGCTTAGAACCTAACCTGTTCCAGACTGCTTGTCTGGCGGGAGAGTCTCCTCCCCCAGCAGTTGTTTACTGCTTTTCCTCACCTTGGGGAGAGACTTCCTGAACCTTGCTAGTTTAAGGCTTCTCCTGAGCCCATTACTTGCTGAGCCTTCCTCCAGGATGAAATATCTCACGCTGCTATACAGCATCCTCCTTACGAATGTGCTATTTTTTTTTAATTAAAAGTGGAAATTTTTGTTTATTTTCTGAAGAATATAACACTAAGAAATGACTTCAAGAAAACCTAGTGACTTGGGCTAGAGAAATATCTCAAGGGGTTAAGACTTTGCCTTGCACCTGGAAGGTCCTGAGTTCAGATCCCAGGTCCCACATGCCTGGTGGGTGGAACCTGGGAAATTCCAGAGCTAAGCAAAAAAGGAGGTAGAAGCAATCCAAGATGATTTCCTGAAGCTCACCATTGGTCCTTCACAGGGACACACGCGTGCCCTCTGATACACATACACACACACAAAATACATAAAGTATAAAAAAAAGCATAAAAAGATAGAAAACCCAGTCACTTTTTAAGAATTACATACACAGAATTGATATTCTTAAACTAATCCTACATATTTTTTTGTGCAATATTAGCTCAGTTAACAGGGAAGGTACTTTCACTTCATTGTAATCAACAAGATTATGTTTACTATCTGCCACTGTGTATAAACATTGTCCTGGATGCTAGAGAAACAAAGCTTGACTGTTGTGTACCTAATGGAGACTATACTTTGTTCTAGATAAGTTTTGTCTGAATGTTAGATAATTGGCAATATGTTTAGTTTTGTAATGATAATCTAGAGTCTCACATACTAAACACTATCACTCGGCTACATCCCCAGCCTAGGATTTTTATTTTATGTTTGCATGTATATGCAGTGTTGGTTATTGAGCTGGCACCTTGCCAAGTATATGTTCTACCAGAGAGCTGGAATTTGGTCTCCAGTGCTTTAATCAAGACTGAAAATCAAGATTAAGAAAGTTTAAATAATTTTCCCAGTACTAGAGAATTAATAATGGGTATATGGGAAAATAAATTTATATGGCTTTAGAAAACTTTTTCTGCTATTTCTTCAAAGATGTTTGAGGCCAGTGGAATCATAGTTTCCATGAGAAGTTTTCTCAATCTTAATTACTACCAGTGAGAAGTAAGGTGAATTTACATTTTTATGGAGATTGATACATTAGAAGGTGCTTATACAGTAATATGTATGAGTAAGATAAATTTAATATGAATGAGTTCCTTTTGTGTATTTCTGACTTTTTTGTATATGTAAGTATATGTATATATGTATGTGAGTAATACATTGCTTATTAAAACATTGAGGAAAAATTTAAGGGGATATATTATATGCCTATTCATGCCTTCCTCCTCCCAAGCATGTTTTTATAATTAAAGATATAAGCCCAAGTTGGGATATTAATTAAAAATAAGCACACCTGCACATTAGTACCCTCACAGTAAACTACAAGCAACACTTGATTATTAAAAGCAAGGTATTCAGTCAGCTTTCAATTTTTAGAGGGTTCATTGACACCTGCCTGTGCTGGTAGTGATGACTAAGTACAGCTTTCAAACAGAAAGGCCGACAAGCTTCATCTCATTGAGCAGAGGTGACTATGAAGGAGCTTTGTGCAAAGTAGCAGATTGTTTCTCCCATTAAGCAGTTGCCTAATTTTGGCAATGAGATGTTGGAGGGATTTGTTTATTTTTTGTTAGTTTGTTGTTTTTGTTTTTTGTTTTTCAAGTCCAAGTCTCATATGGCCCAAGCTGGCCTTCATTTCCCAATGTTTCTCTACCTCCAGAGCTTGGGGATGGAATCATCATTAGAGCTTGCTTAGGGTCTCAATAGGTACACTAGGATGACCTCAAAATTGAGATCCCTCCATGCTGAGAATACAGGCATACACGATCTGATTGTGCCTTACGCTAGCTGTACATTCAAGCCAGGGACTGTGCTTACTCAGGCCTGAGCTCTCTTAACTTTCAAGTAGTATATCCCTGTGAGCAAACTTTGTCACAGTAGTCTTGCAGAGAACTATCAGAAAGGTTACAGTACGGCCTTGTAATTGCTGGCTAGTCTGTGGTCAAAGAGTTTAAATGCTCCTTTGCTGCTTCTTGCTGTCTCTGCTTTCAGCAACTGTCTTACTGTTCCTGTTTATTTGCATCAGCACTTCATACCTTGGTCTCCTTTAGAGCCTGCCACACAGTGTTGTAAAATCTAGAATTCAGAAGTAGAAGTGTTAGGTGGGCTTTTTTTTTTTTTTTTGGTCTTCTTTTACAGGGAGAAAGTTTTCTATTTACTACCGTAGAAGAAAAAGAATGTTTCCGTTGATTTGCAGTCCAGGGTTCTTGTAAGAGCAGTGACATTCTCATTTGCCAGTCCTTTCTAATTTCCTGCTAGAGGTATTAAAGTACCTGTGACTGCTGACATAAATGCCTTTGAGAAGAAGGTCCATCCTTGCTGCTGATTATGGTAAAGGTCAAGAATGCTTTAGAAAACTAAATAATTATAAAAATATACGAAGTTTAAAAACACTTATTTTTAAAATTTAGTCTTGGTATTTATTTATCTATTTGTTTGTTTATAGATAGGATTAAGGCAGAGTTATCAGAGGAGAGAAAGGATAGAGCCCACAGATGTGAATCCATGAGGAGCAAGACAGCCCTGGAGAACTCATGGACTACAGGCATGGAATCCATGAGGTGTGAGAGAAAAGTCAAATAGCAGCTCATGGATTCCAGACGGGGAATCCCATGAGGGGCAAGGGAGCCATGGTTTTTATTTTTGACAGGTAAAATGGTATATGTTTATCATGTATGCTGCTAGATTAGCTAGTTAAAAAATTCATTGCCTCACATAACTAATTTTTGTGGTGAGGATATTTAACATTCATTCCGAAAGTAATTTTAAATGTATTTGTTTGGTTTTCGTTTTGTAGGTTAATCAAAATTTACAGAAACACCTAAAATATTTAATTACCCATGATTACCAAAATTAAAAAAGCTACCTTGAAAGTATCTTAGTTTATATGAGGTCTAGCAAGCTATTTCAAAAAAGTATTTTAAAAAGGAGGAAAAAACCCTATTCCTTCATGTATCACATACAAGTTCTCTTAGCAAAAATCCATATTAGTTACTAAGAATCTTATGTGTTTTCAGTACATTAGTCAATACTTGTTACAGTAGCATCATTGAGCAGTTAAGACCTCAGTGGTTGTGAATAGCTATACAATATTGTCCTGTTCTGCCAGTGATTGGTGGTGATGTCCACTATCGTTCTCAAATCTCCATTGTAAGCACTTATGAAGATTATATCTGCCTAGCTGACTTTTTCTGAGGATTAAATGGAGTGATACATGAGAATGTTTTGTAAATATCAAAGCACAAAGTAGATACAAAGTATAATTGCCCCTTTGCCCTTATTATTTTAAATTAATGTGTGCATACCTAGTATTTTCAGTCTTATTTCCTATTACATGATGACTTTATATGCTTTTCTTTTTAATTTTATATTCTAGCATGCATCCCTAAAATAAAAAGTAATAAAGGAGTATCATATGTATTCAATGGAGAGATACTCAGCACATGTAAAAATTTAAAAAGTTGCAAAGAGTTATTCTATAAGTTTTATATTGTATGTATTATGTGTGTGTTGTGTGTGTACACTTCTTTCTGATATGCCCTACCTCTTGAATTTCCAGGAATTCTTAAAATAGTGCCCCCGCTGGGGACAATATAAATATTGTAATAGAGGTTTTGGTGACATTTTGAATTCAAACCACAGATGTTTTTGTTTATAAAAGATGAAAAAAATAAGAACCATATTGGATATATGTTCTTACCTAAATCAGTTCTTCAGTTATTGGCAAAGCCAGAATAATTTGTGTAATTCTTCCAAGTGTATAGCTGGTTCATATATGAGTCTATTTTTAGTTTTTTGAGAGGCTTCCATACTGATTTCCATAGTGGCTGCATCAGTTTATAATCCCATTAGAAGTGAGTATGCACCCCCCAAATCTGGTCAATAATTGTTTTCTTGATGGTAGCCATTTTGATTGGGATGAAATGGAATCTGAAAATAGTTTTAATTTGCATTTCTTTGATAGCTAAGGATGTTAGAAAAAAAATATTACCTAGTAATACTTCAAGAACTATCTGGTTTCTAAATGAAACGGAATATATTTGTGAAAATCATTTTCTGACTTTATAGTACAGATTGAGCATCCCTAATCCATAACCCTAAATTTTTTTTACATTGGTACTGATGATTGAACCTAAAGAAATCAAAAACTTTTTGAATCTTGATTTTATTTGATTTAATAAGTGAGTTTCCATACCTGACTTTATGATGGGTTGCTGAAAATGTAAACACTTGAAAAATATTATCTAATACTACCTTCCTGCAGGTTGTATGTATAAGGCCTATGTAAGACAAAATGAACATCCTGTTTGGAAATATGTCCCATCCCCAACACACCATGTGTATATGCAAATATTTAAATACCTAAGTGAATTCCAAAATGCTTAAAGATAAAAGGAATCCCCAGAATACATTTGCTTCATCTGGAAATCACAATCAAACGCCACTTTCTTTTTCACATCATCAATGGTAATAAGCCAAAACTGTTGATCATAAACGGATCATGATTTGCCCAAACTAATAAAAGCACATTGAATTTTTATAAGAGCCAACACCACAGCAATCTAAAATAATTAATCTGTCCACTGTGATGAAGGAAAAAAGGATATGATTAATCCAGTAGTTTTTTTGTATCATTCTCTCCTCATTCATTGTCATGATTCAAGTGTGCATATGTGGGAATTCTCTGAAGTGCAGTTAAAAAAAATTAATCACTAATTTTTATATTTATTTTTTCCCATCATACAAGCTTAATGGGTACCCTGAACTCCTCCACCTCTTCTGGTCCACCTTGCACTCTCCCCCCCTTTTCCCCTTCCTTTCACCCCCTTCCTCCCTTTCTCCCAGTGCCTCCCTTCCCCCCCCATTCCCTGGAGCATCCTTTTGATGGATCACTAAATTTTAAAACAGCAATATCAATATTGTAAATCCATGGTTTGGAGGTTCATTGTGATGAAGAAATTAAAGAATAAAGTAATTTTAATTTGAATTCTTACTACTGTTTTGAAGAAATATAGATATCTTTTGTTTGAGAGGGCAATATAGGAAAGTTTATTCCTTTCTTTGATTGAAAATTGCTTTGAATCAGTCTCATCCATCATGTTCACAAGTGGTTCGCCTATCTAGGTTTATTTCTATAAATGAGAATCTACAAATCATACTGTGGGCTGGCAAGATAGCTTAGGGAGTAAAGTTCCTGCTTACAAAAATTGTCCCCTAACTTCCACCTGTGCACCATGGCATGCATTCTCTCTCTCTCTCTCTCTGTCTCTCTCTCTCTGTCTCTGTCTCTCTCTCTCTCTCTCTCTCTGTCTCTCTCTCTCTGAAAATATTTTAAAAATCATACTGTGCATTCATCAGGTAAGCAAGTAAAAACTTAAACTTGCCTGTATTTTGACTGTCTCTCTCCCTAAGCCAAATATTGTTTTTGAGTAAAAGTACAACTCTTTAAATATGACTACTACTTTCCCCTGGAATATACACTCATTCTACTCTCTTCCTGATTGGTAACCAAAAAGCTGAGTTCCCCACTAGTATGGATTGTAAAATGGAATATGCTGATGGTATTTATAGCAAGAATGATCTCTCCCTGAGCTTTTAGAGAAAATTTGTGGCTACTCATTTACACTCTAAAGTAGAAAGTTAGTGTTTCTGTATTGCTCCATTTGCTGTTTAGAGATGCCTTTTAAAATAGCCATCTATGGGATTAGACATTGTTCCATGACTCCTAACAGTGTCACAGTAGCATCTCTTGGCTCTAAACTCTGACTATTTTAAGCTATGACTCTAAGAACTGACAGGGCATAATGTACCCTCTTATCACTGAGTGGGCTCAGTAGATAAGCTATGAACTCCTATGGAATTAAGACTATCCTTGTGAGGTTTTAGGAATTCTTATATCCACCTTTACAAGTTGCCAGCTTCTTTTGATACATCAAATTGCATTAAAAAATACCATTATAAGGGGGAAAGGATCAGATTGCCAGAAATACTATGTTATCCACATATTTTCAGCTTTGCTTGTTTGAGTTAACTGTCTATAGAACATAAATCCCTAAGAAGTCATTCGATGATGACTATGGTAAGATTATGATTGCCTTTGCCCTTATTGCTTTTCTCTACTTTTTTATTTTTACCTTTTTAATTATTAAGTTGTTGCCTTTTTTACTACTGCCTCTGAATTCATACCATTTTTTGATTACTTCTTCCATTCCCACAGAGAATGAGCATTGTTAAGGCTAAGCACTTTTTTTTATTGAGAAAAGTTCATGCTATATAGCTAAAGCTGGCCTTGAACTTGAGATTTTCTTGCTTTCCCCTCTTAAGAGCTGGAATCACAGGCATCCCGCATCATTCTGCCCAAATAAGGTTAAATTAAATGGAAGCTTTACCTTGTAAAAGGCTTTTGTTCTAGTTGAGAAGACAGAATATTCATTAGGATAAAAGATAGTGCAGAGAGTCATATACGTTGTCTAATACTAAAAGTGAAATGAATGATAAAAGATAATAATAATGAAATTTAGAACAGGATGGAGCCATTGAGAACCAGAGCAGAAATAAAGGTCTGTTGAAGCCTGGGACTTGAACTGATTCTTCATGGAAAAGGGAGAAGGCCTTAACAAACATCAGTGAAGGAGGAAAACTTTCATTGCAGACTGAAGAGAGAACATGTAAAGGAGAAGACGTAGCTGGCTTTGTATTTTGAGGGAATGCTAGAAAACGAAATTGGCAGTGTTGGTAGAATGATGATATCAGAGCAAGATGACACATCATTTTTTTTTTACACTTTTATAATTAAGATTTATTGGTTGAGGATCAGTCCACAGACATTTTAATTCGTACACCACTCTTAATACATGTACTGAAAAATCTAAAAAGCCACACATTGTGTTTCACAAAACAGTTATTCCAAGGATATCCGGATTCCACCTCGGAGACCATTTTCCATCGAGCGCAGATGGTCCCGACTCCGCCCATTCATCCTCCTCATCACACGTATTACTCAGGGGTTGGTTTGTTCACAGCACGTCAGCAACATGACTAGGAAAACCGCACCACGACCAGAGAGATGTCACACAGGGCAGTTCTGACCGGCAGCCAGCAAGGAGTGGTTTCTTTAGGAAAGAAACAGCTCTACTAGAAAACACAGGACTAGACATGAAAATACCCAGGACACAACTGCACAACTGAGAAGCCCACTGCCGCCCAGAACGCTTTGTATTGCAGGATAGAAAACTAACCCACTACGGAATGTTGCACTGACACCAAGACAGTCACAGCTGCCTCGATTCAGTGCCCACTATTTTCTGGTTGTACCAAAAAATAAACAACTAGCCAATGATTTCACCTCTTAAAAAAAATATTTACACTTAAAAAATGGGATGAGGTGGGATTCCCTCCTTTTTAAAAATGTTTCTAGAGCTACTAAAAAACTCGCATTTACAAAATAGTCGAAAAAAATATTCCTCTGGATTGTACAAGAAGGGAGACAGGGACCACTGCGGACATGGCGCGGGATTAGTCAGACTTGGCTTCTTTACATCATCGGAGGCCGTGCTCTCCTCGGTTTTAGTCTCCGTTTTCTGCAGGCAGATCCGCTTTAGTGTCTGGGTCGGTCACCGCAGCCTGCTTTCCCTTCGCTCCTCGCTTCCCTTTTGCTTGTACTTTTTTGTCTGAAGATTTATCCTTTCCCGTGGCCTTTTTCGGCCTCGATTCCACTTTGGCGGGAGCGGGTTTGGCCGACAACCGCGCCGATCTGCGCTTGGGCTCCTCCTTGGCGCCATCCGCGGAGCCGACCTTCCTCTTGGGCATCGTGGCTGCGCGTGCGATGCTGCGGGCCGTCACGAAGATGCGCTCGCCCCGCTGGCTCCCGCACCCGAACTGACACATCATTAAAGAAATATGTAAATGTGTATTTTTTTTGAGGGATAAGGAAAGATTATATTGTTTTTATTTTCTAGAACATATGGAGGAAGCCAATTTTGGGACCCTAAAGTTAGCTCAGGTATTAGTGAAGGAAACCAAAGTATGTGGTTTTTTTAAGAGTCTTCAAGAAAAATAACAACTTTATAAGAATAATTTTAAAGAACCCAAGCATGGTTGACCACAAGACTTTTATTATTATTATTATTATTATTACTAATGGTAATGACATTCACATAAAAAGATTAGGATGAACCGAATCTTGGTATTTGTTAAGCCTGAGATTACAACATTCCTCTGGAAATTTTTGGTCTATATTTGGATATTGGCTCTGAGAGTAGTACAGAATTATCATTGTGGATTTGAAAACCATATTCAACTACTGGGAATTTAATACAGATAAAAACAAATGGAATTATTTTCCTTGCTAAACAAAAAATTCAGCAATTTCAAGTAAAACTAAAGTTACCATTAATTACATACACAGCAATCTCAGACTCCTTTTTAGAAGAAGTATTCTTAGCTTTTTCTATAAGTTTTCAGACCTCTTTGTTATAGGAAGCATGCAGACCCTGATGCAAACTTTTGTCAGCAACTTTGTTTTCACATAGCCATGTTTTGAAGAAGAGATTTCTCTTATGTTGGTACATAAAGATTCCTCACTGCTGCAGAAATTCTGTTGTACGAGTTGCTTTTGTGTAAGTTTTCTTTGCTATAGGCAGTTACAATAAAGACTATGTTTATTGGAGGAAAAGAGAAATGGTGAGTGAAGGTGTTTTTAGAGGAGGGGTGGAGTTTTAGATAGAGCCAGTGGGTAGGCAGGTCCTCTTGTGAAGAGAGCTGTACATTGAAGGAAGTTTTCCATATGTACTTGGGGAAAACCATTTTAAGTAGAAATGACAGAGTGCACAAACTCTGATTTGAACTGTGCTTAGTGTTTTCAGTGAGCAAATCAAGGTTGAGTTACAGGACTGAAAGGGAGTAAGATTGGGTACTTAGTGGGATCTCTTAATATGGGACCCTTGGTTTTCAATCTGAATGAATTGTATGTCATTGCAGGGCATCAAACAGAAGTGACATGATGTGACTTTACATATTTTGTTGTTCCTTGTGGCAACTGTGGAACTTACAGTAGAAAGAACTTACAATTAGGAAGCTGTGATGGCTTATGTTGTCACCCTGGTGACTAGGAAGTGTGCCTCCAGGCACACCTGAGGGGGATTATGGTTGGCCTCTGTAGGTCCTGTTACATTGATGTAGAAAAGATTTAGCCAGTTGTGGGTGGGACCTATCCTTGGGCACATAGTTAGGGGCTATGTCAAGATGGAGAGAACAAACACTCAGGTATGTATGCTTCTGATCTATCTGTAGCTGGTGTGACCAGCTGCTTCAAGCTCCTACCACTGTAACTCCTGCAATGATGGTTATGACCTGAAATTTTGAATCATTTCAGTCCCTCTTCTCTAAATTGCTTGGATTGGGTATTTTGTTGTAGCAGTATATAATGAAATCAAGAGAAGCTACAGTGTTGATCAAGCAAAAGAAAAAAAGTAAAGCAATGAGGATGGTAGAGGAACACTTGTTTTTTGGATAAATTTGGGAGAATGAGTCAGCAGAGTCAGTAATAGAGTATGAGGTAAAGACGAGGCTTGAGTCAGTGATCCCACAGCCCAAGATCTAAGCAGTTGGTCAGATGGGATCATGTACATGTCTTAAAAAATTTAAATTTCAGTTAAGGTCACATTTGTCAATAATCTCCCATCTTTTATCTTCAAGTACATTAAAAGATCCTGTGGTTCTTCTGGGTTTTTTTCTATTAGTTTTGTGTCTTGTTATTGCTTTTTGTTTTTTTTTTTAACTTGAAGCTGTTTACAGTTAATTTTGTGGGTAATGTCAGACAGATCTACATTTTTGATTTTCCTGGTAACCCCAGATGGCCAGTAGTTGAGAGCCAAAGCATTCTTCTTTCCGTCTGATCTGAGGTACCATTTTTGTCTACTAAATTTATGCCCATGCATGCTTAGACCTTCAGTTCTGTTGTCCTGGTCCTTAGCCAACGCCACATCGTTCTAATTGCTGTAGCTGTATAGCATTCTCATTGTACTTTTTCAAAATTACCTTGACTGACCTTTCATGTGTGAATTAGTTAGAGTCCCTCGGAATGTTTGAATTTTTCATTGTCTGGAATAATTTAGGATATTAGCACATTTACCTCAGTGGTTTTTTCCATGTAAGAGTATATATTTCTTTTTTTCTTACCTCTGATCCTTATGGAAGTTTGCTCTGATTGCTCACATTTCAGCCACGGAATGTTCAGCTCTTCCTGGTTATTGTTGCAGTCATGAGTGGGAACATCTTTTCAGTGGTAATGGTGCTGTGAAAGTAGAATGAAACTGTGTAGTTACATTGCTTTTATATTTGGTTATTTTGTTAAAATGATCTGTTTCATCAATTGGGTTTAGAATTTTTAAGTATATAATTTTATCTTTTGTAAACTGTAGTTATTTTAAAAATCTTTGTTTCTTAGGTTCATGTTATTTCTTTATTGCGTTGACTTAGGGTTTCATAGTCTCTTAGAACTAAGAATTGTATTGGAAACCATAGGAGGCTTCCCCCTACCCTAGGTTACTATGTTTTTAATGCAGGATATTGTTCATTCAAGGAAAGTACTGCCACTGAACTACATTCCCAGTCCTATCATTTTTTAAATAGTAAATGCTTTCATATTTTCACTGAAATTCTTTTATACATTGAGTTGCAACAGTGTTCTTACATGACTCTGAATATAGTTATTTATATGTATTCTTTTAATTCTCTGATGTATAGTGCCTGTGAGATAGCTCAGCAGATAAAGCACCTGCTCACAAACCTGTTTGCATCCTAAATTCAATTCCCAGAAGCCCACATTTTGGAAGAAGGGAACTGACTTCCAAAAGTTGTGCTCTGACCTCTACTATCCATGTGTTTTGGGAAGCATGCCTTCTCCCTCTTTCCCTCTCTCTCCCTCTCCCCCCTTTTCTGTCCTTTCTCGACCCTTCCTTCCCTCCCTTTGTCCCCTCCTTCCTTTGCCCTTCCTTCCCACATCTATGTTTCTCCTCATATCTCAAATAAAGTAAAATATTTCAGAAAAAATTCTGTAATGTGTATAATGTGGTAGAAATGATTCATCGCCTTAGACTTATTAATCTCATTGCTACCACTGTTATTTGGAAAATGAGTAAAGAAATTGTTAAAATCGCTCATTATTTATGTTACTTACATTATTTACTACAAGTTTTGTAAATAACGTAAATGTTTCATAGCATAATAAAGGTTTTATAAATTTTAAGGTTTGTATATAATGAAATATCGTGGAGCAATTATAAAAGAATTTTCATTAATTTGGAAATACTAAATAAGCACAGCACAGAATCATGTGGTTGAACTATATCACTTCCAAGGTGCAACAAATAGGACTAATGGGATGGCTAAACCAGTAAAGGCACCTGCTGTCAAGCCTGATGGGTTGAGCTTGATTCCCCAGAACCCACACATCAGGAGAAAAGAACTGACTCCCATAGGTTGCCCTCTGACCTCCATGCATGTGCTGTGACACAAAATGTGAAAAAAAAACCCTCATTGCTCTAAACAAAAATTAAATGAAACATATCACAAGGTAATATGATACTAGTCTGTGGGTAGTTTCTACCCCATATTATTTCCTCCATAGTTGTATAATTTTCCATGGTGAGAATACATAGTTCTTAAAATTGGATGAAAAAGAAACACTGCATATGTGTGCGTGTATGTGTGAGGGAGAGAGAAAAAGAAATAAGAGGAGAGATCTATAATACTAAGCTATGTATACCTTTTTCAGATAGGTAGAACTTACAAATTCCTAAGTGGTAAGTAAATTCACTTGTAATTTTAATATTATTTGATAGCACTCTTGAAGCTGAATTTCGGAAACAAATTTTGTAGGAAAATCTGATACTTAAGAGGATATACTCAGGATGATTAACGTTCCATCTTATTGAACTGCAGGGAATCGTGGCAAATGTCTGCAGATATCTCTTACCATTTTGTTACTCATTTTGTGTACACTCTGCAAGTTAGTTGTCATCTACAAACTTTGTGATACACTGCTGGCTTATCTTTCTGAAGAAAGCTGTATTTATTTGAGTTTTAGATCATCATTCACTTTTAAGAAATACTGATTGGGTTCAGTGTAGTGGCCATGTATTCAAGAATCATTGCCAGAATGACTGCTAGAAGCTGAAGGCCACCCTGGTCTATAAAGCTAATTCTAGACCACCCAGGAGTATATAAGACCTAGTTTTAAAAGCAAATAGAAAATAAAAGCAATAGAAAAAAGATAAGTGACTCAAAAAACATACAGATACCACTCTTCTGAGCACCTGTGTGTGTGTGTGTGTGTGTGTGTGTGTGTGTGTGTGTGTGTGCATTTATTTGTGTGCAGAGCTTATATGAGTATTTGTGCCTGTGGCAACTTCACTCTGGGGTTTCCCTGGCTCCCTCCTCTATAGCAGGAAGTGCAGGCTGCCATTTTCAACAGGATTTGTTTGTTTATGCCTGGGATCTGTAGATCCAAACTCAGGTCCTTTAACCCCTGAGCCATCTCTTCAGCCCCTTTGAGAAATAATTGGTGGCTAATACTACAGTGGAATGAGATAGATATCTGGTTAACAAAGCCAGGACTAGATTCTATATTCTACAGTCTCTTAGGGAGAAGTATATTGGGAACCAAGTCAGAACAAGGCTAGTTTGTATGGAATATCCTGTCTCAGACCTTACTGTTCTCTATCTAAGCTCTATTCAGTTGGTGTTAAAGAAAGATGCACAAGAATGGAGGGGTTTTTTTCAAGTTATCTGTTCTATTTGGTATGGGTGTCTCACAGTCTAATGTCTTGCTGCCTATTAGCCAGCTGATTAACCTGATTCCCATGTTAGAAAATGAGAACAGAAGAAAACAAGAATAGGAAAGATTGCTTGGCTGCTTGAAGCTTTTACCATACTGATAGTGTGGAATGGCCATTTTCAATCTTTATTTAAAAACTTGGTTTGGGAGAGAGTATTGTTGTATAGCCCAGGCTGGTCTTGAGCCTCCAGTTCCCTGCCTCAACCTCCTGAATGCTAAGATTATGGGTCTGTGACAGTACGCTCAGTTTGAAAGTTATTTTATAAACCAGATTGAGTTGTAAGAGATCAGAAGTTCAGAAGACAAAATATAAACAGTGACTTCCTTTACATACTCCAAGGTCTTTGTAGCTACAGGTATGTATTTCAGTGACATCCTTTCATATTGATGCTACCTTGGCCTTGACACAGCTTATATATATTAGCATCATTATTATTTGTGTTATATCACAAACTAAATATGCTTCAATTCTTTTTTTTTATTTCTTCCACTCATACAAAGTTGATAAGTACCCCATTCCCCTCCCTCCCTTTACCCTTCCCTAGATCTCCTTGCTCCCTCCCCACCTTTTCCCTTTCCTTTCCCTCCTCCCTCCCTTTCTCCCAGTGGGGCCCTCCACCCCCTCTCCCCCATTCCTGGAGCATCCTATAGTGTAATATGCTTCATTTCTAACAAGCCAACTATTTCTCCTACGTGACAGCTTTTTCCTGTACTTATTTTATTGTTTGTTTTTGTATACATGTCCGTGTCATGCGTGCAGATGCTCATGTGTTGGCTGGAGGTTGATGTTGGGTATCTTCCTCAATCACCCCCTCACCTTCTTTGAGACAGGTCTCTACCTGAACGTCCCACTTACTTGATTGAGCATGATTGGCTGGCTGACAAGCCTCGGGAATCGTCATGTCATCATGAAGGCACGTAGTACTGTGCTTGACTGTTTATATGGGTGCTCAGGTTCTGAACTCAGGTCTTCATACATGCACAGCAAACGCTTTCCCACCTGAGCTACTTTTCCTACCACCTATGCTTGTTTGACAATCCTGATGTAAAATCTATTAGTGACAATTTCTTTCTCTGGTCAGTCAGTATTATTGTATCCAATTCATCACATTAAAAAGTTGCATGTTAGGAGAAATTCCTATACTACATTGTTAGGACAGTGACAACAGCCACTCGCACTTGGAGTAATCATTGGTTTATGAGTTTTAACAATCTCAGACTATCAATATACTTTTAGGAAAGCCAGAGAGACATGCTTAATTTACAATCAAGTTAGAAAAACATACAGATGAATTTAATTACCACATACAGCTGCCAGATAGCTTGTCCATTGCAATAATTTTGATGGGAAAAAAGTTGACCCCCAACTTAGGATCTTACTAAAAATATGCCCCAGAATAATGACATAAAGTTGATGAATAAGGAAACTTGGGTGTGGGGATTGTATTAGATTCTACCAGTATTATTATTCAAAGTCCTAGAGAAAAGAATGTGAAGCATAGAACATTAGAAGAAATAGGAGGTCACTGAACATGATGAGAGGAATAAGAGAGGGAACACCAGATAAAGCTGTAAAAGCAAGTAAAGAGTTTTGCATTTATATTATACTAAAGAAATGTTCACTTTAAATGTTCGTTGACTTTTGAGGAAATACATGTGGATATTGGAAAAGTAAAACTGATCAATATAAAATTGATAAGGGCTTGTCTAGAGTAATGTTTAAGCAATAGAACTGGAGAAAATAGAGTTTTTTGAAGAGAGGCACCTTTGTAGCTGAGAGGACATGAATTCAGATCTCTGCTTTTAAACGCCTTTTTTTTTTTTTAACTTGGGTGCTTAATTCAATTTGCTTATCTTAAAATAGACTCGGAAATATTCTATCAGGATGTGAGAAGCAAATAAATAATATGTATAAAATAAGTGTCTTTCCATACAGTACCTTGTAAAAGATAAGAGCTTATGTTGTTGTGAAGAATAGAGGAAAATCAGAAGGAACTTCAAGTTTCCTGTTTGGATGGTGAGAACTACATTAAAGGCATCTGTCTGAGTCTTGGATTCCCTGTGGGGAGTCTGGGTGTTTCCTGGGAGAAATAGGAAGAATGTGACACTTCTGAAAGAGATTGCAATAAAAGGTACAGATTTGAGAGGTGTTAGCTTATACACCACATAGACATTCTAAAAATAGATGAGGTTATCCACAAAGATGGGTCAGTGTATAACTTTTATTAACGTTGAGGTGTGCTCCTTCCATACCTAGCCTCTCTAAGACTGAGCATGAAGGAATGTGGGATTTCATCAGAGGCCTTTTCTGTGTCTAATTCAATAATCATGTGATTTCTGCCTTTCAGTCTGTCTATGTAGTGAATTACATTTGCTGTTTAATGTACATTAAATCATCCCTACATCTCTGGAGTGAAGCCAGCTTCATCATGATGACTGATCTTTTTGGTGTGATCTCGAATTTGGTTTGCAAGTATTTTATTAAGAATTTTTGTATCTTTGTACATTAGAGAGATCAGCTCGTAAATTTGTTTTGTTCTTATTGTTGCATCTGGTTTGGGTACCTGGATAATACTGGCATTATAAAAAATTTAGAAGCATTCCTTCCTTTTCTCTCTTATGGAATAATTTGAGGAATGGTGCTGTCAGTTCTCTTAGAAGGTCTGGTAGAGCTCTGCAGTAAATTCATCTGGTCCCAGACTTTACCTTTGGGAGGTTTTGTTGTTTCAATCTCATCCCTGGTTTTAGATCCGTCTAAATCATTTTTCATTTTGGCTTAATTTTGGCAAGTCATATGCATCTAGAAATTCATCCATTTCTCTTAGGTTTTTCAGGTTTTAAAGTATATATATCTTTCTGAATTTCAATGGAATCTGTTGTTGTATCTCCCTTTCACCCCTAATTTTAGTAATTTGAGTCTTCTCTTTCTCCTGGTTGATTTGGCTAAGGGTTTGTCGATCTCATTTATCTTTCCAAAGAACAAAATTTTTTTTAGTTAATTATGTTTTTTGTTTATATGTTTCCATTCCATTAATTTCTTCCCTTATAGTTATTATTTCTCATCTACTGCTTTGGTTTTGTTTTTGTTTTTCTTTGACTTTGAGGTGAATCATTAAGTTATTTGAGTTCTCTGTCTCCCTGTTTTTTGTTGTTGTTTTCGATACTGTCGTCTTTCCTCTTAGGACTGCTTTTACTATATCATAGATTTTTAAAATGATGTGTTTTCATTCCATTTTAAGAATTTTTTTTAGTTTGCCCTCAGTGACCCATTCATCATTACATGTCATATTGTTTTACCTTTATGAGCTCGTATATAATTTTTGTAGTTCTTTTAATTGATAATATAGTAGTATTCTACTGTGTTGGGATAGAATACAATTCAGTGTTTCAATAAAAGGAAATATTGCTGTATTTTAAGACTGTGTCAATATATTATGCATATTTTATTATAACTATATTATATACTCTAATAAAAATATTTTGGAAAGAGTTTGTATTTCATGTAGTGTGAGTACAATTGTTCTGCACATGTGTGTTAGTCCATTTGGTTTATGATGACATTTAACACCAACATTTCTTGTTTTGCTTGTCCACATCACTTGTCTCCATTGCTGAGAGTGGGGTATGAAGTCACTTACTATTACTGTATTAGGGACAGTCTGTGACTTTACATCTAATAGTATTTGCTTTATGAAATTGGGTTCAACTATGTTTGGTGCATATATGTTTAGAATTGCAATATACTCTTAACAGGTCATTCCCTTAATGAGTATGAAGTGACCTTCTTTATTCTTCTAATTTTGGTTTGAAGTTTAGTTTTTCAGATAGAAAAATAGCTACTTCTGCTTGTTTCCCAGTTCTATTTACTTGGAATACCCCTTTCTATCCTTTTATCCTGAGATGATAGTATGTCTTTGTTAGTAGGGTAGATTTCTTGGAGGCAACAAAAGATGACTACTCTAATCCAATCTTTCACTCTGTGTCTTTTCATTGGGGAATTGAGACCAGTGATTTTGGGAAATCTTTTTGTTGATTTTATGGTATTTTTTAGACCTTGTTTGATTAATTGTACTGGTATTATTTATTTTTGTCCTATGGCTTCTTAAGTGAGTTTATCTTTCTCTTCAGTTTAACATATTCCTTCCAGTGTCCTCTGTAGATAGCTGAGTTAGCAGTCATAAATTCCTTTAGTCTGTTTTTTTTATCATAGTGGGTTTTTATTTCTCTTTGAATGATAAAAGACAGTTTTGTTGTGAGAATAGTCTAAGCTGGTAGTTGTAGTCTTCCTGAATTTGGAATGCAAGTCTTTCTGACTTTAAAAGTTCCTATCAAATAATCAGCTGTTGTTCTGATTGATCTGCTTTTAAACAACTTGACTCTTTTACAACTTTCAATAACTTTTTGTTACTCTATGCTTTTAGTTTTTGAACTATGATATGATGTAGGAACTTCCTTTTTTGGACCTATATTTTATTTGAATCTGTATGCCGATTATACTTGGCTAAACATCTCTCTACATTTGGGAAGTTTTCTCATTTGACTTAATAGAAAATATTCCCTATGCCTTTAACAGGAAATTAATTTTCTTTTATACCTTTAATTGATAGATTTGATCTTTTCATAGCATCCTAAAGGTCTTCTGTGTTTTTTAGTCTATCATTGAACTTGAATGAATGATCCAGGTAAGTCCTGGTGTTCTGTTTTCCACATAAGCCAGTCTGTTGGCAAAACATTCCACTAAGTTTATCTTACTCAGTTTTTCATTTCTAGCATCGTGTATTTCTATTTCTATTGAATTCTACCTTCATATTCTGACTTGATTTCTTTACTTCATTTAGCTTTGCATTTTCTCCATGTTTTGAATTCTCTGGGCATATTTATAATTGATCTTTGAATTTCTTTGTCTGTAATTTCACTTACTGGTAGTTTTTGAGCATTTTGTCTTGATTTTTCATGTTTATGCTTCTGAATTATAACTTGTAGTTCTAGAGTTGGGTCGTTGATTTTCCCTTTTTTAAAAAAATCAAATTTCCTCTCAGTAGAGGTGTTCATAGTGAGGAGAGGACCGAGGTGTAGGGTTGCAGTGGTTGCCTGAGAACAGTGTGCAGGTCTGAGGACGTTATCCCTTGCATGCCTAAGGATCCGCTGCTGTCTGCAGTATCAGTCACTCCAGGAGGATTAGTACACCCTACACTCCTCTGTTGCTGTGTAGTGTGGCACTCTACCAAGTCAGGTCTGGTCACTCACCACACATGCCTAGATTCTCTACCATGTGTCAGGTCTGACCCATTCTCTGCTTCTGCAGCTTCCACTGCTGCCCTTACATACCCCATGCACCTCAGGGTAAGGACTGGCTGGTACTCACTTCTGCCTCTGTCATGATTTTTGGCAGTGATTTAATGCACCCCTAACTTGAGTAGTTTAAAAAGATAATAAGATGAGGACTAAGGGGTATATAAATCTATAAGGATGTTATATAAATGTGAATTTAAGTCATAGTCAGACAAAAAGCTCAGCTGGGGAGATGTCTGCTCAGCATTTAAAGAACTTGCCATGCAAGCAAGAGGACTAGAGTTTAGAGTCCCAGTACCTACATAGATTCTGGGTGGGCACAGCAAACCATATATAATCCTAGCCTTGGAATACTGAGACAAGGGATTCCCAGAGCAAGTTGGTTGGCCAAACTAGGTATCAATCAGTGAGTTCTGTTCCATTTGAGAGATCCCTTTCTCAAAGAATAATGTGAGTGGAAGAGTGACGGAGGAATATTACCAAAACACCACCTATAGACCTCCACGTACACACATGTACTCACAAATACACTTACTCAACATGCATGTCAACATGCATGCATACCACACACATGCACATGAAAAAAAAATTTTAAAAACAAAGAAGGGGACATTTCTGAGAAAGAAGAAAGCCCAAAGTGAAGTTTTAAGGGTGAAGATATGAATAGTGGCAAATGCAACAGCCCAGTACTGTAATGCATGCCACCAGAAACTAAGTCCTATGGAGAGCTTTGCATGCCAGCCTTTAGTATCAGGAAAATCGTTGACAGATTCTGAGTGTAGACGTGCTGTAATCAGAACAGCCCTTTTGATTTGTGCTGGTAGGGTTTTTGTTTGTTTTTGTTTTGTTGATTTTCTGGGAGTGTTTAGTTAGATTGGTAGAATGGCACAATGTAATAGGTGCCTGGATCAGAATAATGATCCTAGTAACAAAAAAGATAACTGTAAGAGCTTATGAGGTAGCACCTTTAAACTCCACAGTCATTGTATATACTAGGTCAAGAAAGAAAAAGCAAGTTAAGCTGGGTTTGGCCACATATTCCTGTAATTCCAGTATTTAGGTGAGAGGCTGAGGCAGGCATCTTGATCTGGTAAGATCATCTCACGAAAGCAAAGAGAGCTAGAGGGGACAGAGAGACAGACCCAAAAGATAAGTTCTTGTTTTGATTATAGGCAACAGGAGACTAGGGATCACTTTGACTAAGATAATGATATTTAGAAGCAAGATTGGATTGGAAGTTTGCATGGTTTTATTATGTTTACATAGCACTATGTGTTAAACACCATTTCTAATGTCCAGAACTTTTATAAAGGCATACTCCCTGCTTTCATTCAGAAATAAGGTAAAAACAAAAGGGGGGGCAGTACAAGGACCCAGAAATTTAAGACAGAACTAGGTGATAATGAAGAGGACTGAACAGAAGCCCTTTCAGGTACTGTGGTCAAGAATGACATACCTAAAAAGGAGAGTTGACTTGAGATAACAATTCTGCTAAAGAGTCAGCAGTGCATGGGAGTCCTCTCATGCAGGCTAGGGAGTTTGTACAAAGGCTCTGAGAAGAAAAAGACCTTGAAATGTTTAGTGTGAGAAGAGTATCAAGGGCAGTATGCACAGGAAAGACCTGAAACAAGAGGAGAGCTGAGGTGCTGGCTAGGTGTCCCTTGCAGGGTTTGCCATAGGAGTTTGGTGGCTTATTGGTAGTAGACTGTTAAGGGACTCGTGTTCCCAGAACTGCTTCCCCCATAGACAGTATATGTTATCATGTGCTTTCCAAGTATACAAGGAATTTGAATTTTGCTTAGCCAAAGTCATGTGTAAAGAATCTTTTGTGAAATATTTAAAACTTGTGCTCAAAGATATGTTGAAGTAATTTATGTTTGTATATCGTTTGTATATTGCTTTACAGTCTACAAAATCTTTACTTATGGAGATTCAACTTGATCTCAAAAGTGACTCTTAAGTAGGTATGAGGCAGGAATTGGTGACTATTTTAGAGATAGGGAAATCAGATCTCCAAGTGCGTGGTCATGAAGTCACAGCTTCAGACTCAGTTGCATTGCCTTATTTGCCATATCATGCTAATTCAAAGGAGAACAGAATGGCAAACTTTTGGGAAGAACTAAAAGAAGTGTCCTTATTAAAACTATAATACCTTTACATCAATCCCCTTATCTTCAGGGTCTCCATTTTAATATTTAGCTAACCACAAATGAACATGTCCGGGGAATATGCATCTGGATCAAGCAAGTAGAAGCTTTTAAAAATAGCACAGTATTACAACTGCTTACTGGATATATCAGATACTGTAAGTAACAGTGGAAGGACGTGTATATATTATGTACAGATATTATGGTATTTTATGTAAGAGACTCGAGCATCTGTACATCTTAGTATTTGGTGGTGGTGGTGGTGGTGGTGTTCTTGTAGGTACTTGAAGGTTGTCTGTATATATATTTTAGTAGCACATGCTCCCAAAAGAGTTCAGGGTGCTATATATTCACAGCGTAAGTTGAAATTACTTTGACTGGCAGTTAGAGGCTTAGTTTTGTTTAGAGAATTTGTGGCATTCATTTTTTTTTAGTATTTTGTACTGTTAACCCATATGTTGAGTTTTAATGTAACAGCTTTCATTTTACAGCCAGGATTCATGTGTTTCTTCCTGCTAGACTACTATTCCAATTATTTTTCTGTTACAAATACTAGTGTGCGACTAAATAGTTTAGGGGAACGGGGTTTATTCCAGTTTATGATTCTCAATTGCAGTTCATCATCATGACAGAAGAGTCCATGCCAGCAAGAGCTAAAGGAACTGGCCACATAGGAAAAACTAAGAGACGCCCCTATTCCCCAAAGTGCCAGTCTCAATTTCCAACCAGCGCTGTCAGTCTTTTCCATTTCCCCTGGATATTCCCCTTCTCATCATGGGCTAGTATCCCATATCAATCAGATAATCTCCTTCAGGTTTGCCTTAACTAAATAATTCTTCCTAGGTAGGTTCAAAGGTTCAGTTCACAGTTGTCAAGTTTACACCTGTATCTAACTGATACACATATTTTATCCATATAGTTCCTCCAGCTCAGTGGAGATTAAGGGTGTCAGTAGCTAACATAAATGAACAGTTTTGTACCAAGAATTGTGGTAAGGGATTGTAAATATTAACCTATATATTTGTTTTAGATGTCTGAATTGGCATACTGTTTTTCATAAATTAATGTTTTCTTTCAGCCGATATGCATTATCTAATAGTTCCATATCTGAAGGAGACAATCAGGCATGTGAAAACGGGTGTCTATAAGGTGTTCCTTGTTGTAATTCAGGATAAAATAAAATCATGTAATTTTTTTTATATTGTACTATACACTGTTTTCCATATTTTCCCTAGTGTAACAATTACTCTTAACTATTGCTGTGAGAGAGCACCCAAAGTTGAACAACTTAAGGGAGAAAGGGAGATTTATTCAGCTTATGGCTCCAGAGAGAGAGACAATCTCTCATGGTGGAGGCAGCATGGCTGGTAGCCGAAGCCGGAGGCAGACTGTCACACCCATCAAGAGGCTGAGACTGGGTTCCTGGAAAGCCTCACTTCTCTCCTTCTGTTCTGTGGCTCCTTTATCCGAAGATTCCAATGGGATCTATGGAGGTTCTGATGGGATCTAGAGCTGATCTTTGTTTTATCTAGATAATCTCTTGAGGTGATCTCAGCTGATCTTGTCAGGTGTGGTCTCAGCTGATCTTAGTTATGCCAGGTGTGTCAAGTTGATACCCAGGATTAACTATCACACCTAGTAAAGATGATTTATGGTATAAAATAGTAAAGGCATAAAAAAACAAAGTAAAAATTCTGTCTACTTGTTACTGTACTGAGTATATGTAATAGGCAGTAGTGTTTTGCATTTAAACCACATAGATTGGGCATGACAGTACCTGTCTAAATATTAGCACTTGGAAGGCTAGGGTAGGAAGATTTTGCGTTGGAAGTCAGCCTGAGCTACATAGTAAGCTTCAGACCAGCCTGGGCTGCATAGCAATAGCCTATTTCAAAATAATAAGAGAACACTTAATTTAGTTGTTGTATACTAAAAAAAAAATTAATCAGTAGGAAGATGTCTACCTGATTCTTAACTGTTCAGACTGAGATTTGTTCATAAAACTTTATCCCTTCTGTAGTTACTTTTAGTGTAAAAACTACCCTAGTGTAGTTACTTTCTTAGTGTAATGTGGGTGTTGCTGGCTAGGAGATGGTGATAGTGGTATTTTATATTTTCATCTAAGTATCAGTGTTTTCAAACGTATCTTGAATCTTCGTGGTACTGGTAAGTAGATAGGTGGTTAAGTATTATTATCTCTAGTTTTCTAGATGAGGAGAAACTAAGACACAAAGAAAGCTAGCAGATTGTATTTAGAAATAGTCGGCATAAATAGAGGAAGGCAAATTGAGTGACTTAAGCAAATATATATTTTAGAAGCATAGACCTAGTATAAATCAGTGACCTTTGTGCTTTGTACGTTGTTCAAACAACTAACATTTGAAAGAAGCAGAAAACAATATAACACTCTTTGTTTTTCTTTCCTTTTTAGGTCAGCAGCAAGGACAAGATGGAGTGAAAGTCCAGCAGGCAACCATAGCTCCTGTAACTGTGGCAGTGGGGGGAATTGCTAATGCCACGATAGGTGCTGTTAGCCCCGACCAACTCACACAAGTGCATTTGCAGCAAGGCCAGCAGACCTCAGACCAGGAGGTGCAGCCTGGCAAGAGGCTTCGGAGAGTTGCTTGCTCTTGTCCTAACTGTAGGGAAGGGGAAGGAAGGTAATTCTCTATTTCTGCTTACTTTCTTGAAAGCATAGAACAGTAGTTTAAACTCAAGTGCCTACATTCTTTGATAATGGAAACATCACTTTCTTTCTTGCCCAGAAGTTGGAATTGAGTTGTGTAAAGAATGGGGTTTGAGTGGTTTCCTGCCTTGTACCTTATACTTTTTTTTTTTTTAACAACAACAAAAAAATTTAACATTTAATTTATCGTGTGTGTAGGGAAGTCAGAAAACAACTACAGAAGTCAGTTCTATTTATCTTGCAGGATCTGGGAATTGAATTCAGATCTCAGGTTTAGCAGCAAATGCTTTTACAAATGCTAAACCATCTTTCCAGTCATACGTTTTTTAAGTGAACTTCTTCATTTATCAGATTAAAATTGAACATCTTTATTGATATAAAATTAACTCATGTACCCACTTAAAATACGTAATTTTAGTGGTTTTCAACATAGTCACAGTTGTATAGCCATTACCACAATTGTAAAACCATTTTTATCATCTTCAGGAGGAATCTTGTATCCTTTAGCTATCACTCTCCCAGTCCACCCCTTCCCTGCTCTTCTAAACTAACTTCTGTCTTTATAGTTTCCTGTTCTAGACATTTCATATAATTGGAACCATACAACAAATGGTATTTGTGACTGGCTTATTTAACAGTATGTTTTCAAGGTTCAAGCATATGATAATATAAGTAATAACTTCTTCCTTTTCTGAACAAACAGTATTACTTTGTGTGTGTGTATTTTATCTGTCCATCACATAGACAACTGGGTTTTTTCCTATTGACCATTATAAATAATACTGCTTATGCATTAGATAGGAATGCCTGTGTGGGCAAG
The DNA here is from genome assembly GCA_023101885.1 of Typhlomys cinereus. Taxonomy (NCBI): domain Eukaryota; kingdom Metazoa; phylum Chordata; class Mammalia; order Rodentia; family Platacanthomyidae; genus Typhlomys; species Typhlomys cinereus. The sequence continues at coordinate 14,555,299 of JALPQD010000009.1, forward strand.
TTTTTTCATTTCTCTTGTGAATATATTTAGGAGTAAAGTTACTAAATCAAATAGTGACTGTGTATTTAACTATTTAAGGAAGTGCCACACTGTTCTCCAGGGTTGGCCACACCAATTTCCTGCTAGCAATGGATTAGGGTTTCAGTTTCTACAAATAGACCAGTTCTTATCATTTTCTGTTTTTTTTTTTTATGCCAACTTTAATAATTAGTATGAAGTGTACCTCTGTGATTTTGATTGAGATTCTCTTAATGATTAGTGATATTATCATTTCATATGCTTCTTGATCATTTTGTATCTTCAGAGAGATATATATTTAGATCCTTTTCCCATTTTTTTTTAAAAGCAATTATTTTAAAGAGAGAGATATAGACATGTGGACCATGGTGCCATGTGAATGCCAGAAAATAACTTTTGTCAAATCAGTTCTCTCCTTCCACTTTTACATGGGCTGCAGGGGTAAAGCTTAGGTCACCAGGTTTGTAAACAAGTGCCTTTACCCACTGAATCATCTTGTTGAGCCTTCCTTTACTTACCGTCTTAATTATAGTTGTTCTTTATGTACTTTAGGCAAATATATGACTTGGAGACATTGTGTGGGATGTCTATATTCTGCCTTGATAGCATCCTTGGAAGCACAAAAAAATTTTAAATGTAATTTTTTTCCTTTGGTTTTTGCTTTTAGTTTCATATTTCAGAATCCTTTGCAAAATCTAAAAATCACAAATATTCCTAATTTTCTTTTGAGATTTTTACAGATTTCATACATTTAGATTTAATCATTTTCCATTATTTCTTATATGTGGTATGAGTTAAATGTTTATTCCCCATTGAATGGTTTTAGTGCTTTTGTTAAAAATGAGTAGATCATAGGCTGGTGATATGATTCAGTTGGTAAAAATGCTTGCTGCCAATACTCCTGACCCGAATTTGATCCCCAGAGGAGAGAACCACATGGTGTCCTCTGACTGCCATTAGTTTGCATGACATGTGCATCTTGTCCAAACCCCCTATGCATAAGTACTATAAACAAATCTTAAAAACTATGAACAACTTTGTTATTTAAAAATTGCTTTATCAGCATTGGGAATTCTATGTGAATTTTAGCATTGGCTTGTCAGTTTCTACAAGATGCTAGATAGGATCTGAACCTGTAGATCATATAGGGGATGATGTCAGTTTAATGTTAAAATCTTCAGATCCATGGAAAAAATGACTTTCTGTTTATAATTTTTACCAATTGGTTTCATCAGTGTTTTGTAGTTTTTGGGCATAAGTTTGACATGCTCGCTTAATTTATTCCAGTGTTAAATCTTTTCGATGTTATAAGTGAACCATTTTATTGATCATTCCAGTGTACAGAATTACACTGGCATTTCTATACCGATATCAGACTCTGCAGTTTCTATATCTATAGTTGTGGCATAAAGATAGATTAATTTTTTCCATTATAAAAGAAGTTTGTTGTCTTTTTGCCTAATTACCTTGTCCAGAACACCAACAGTACAGTGTTGGATGGAAAGAGCAAAACTGCATCCTTCTTTTGTTTCTGATCTTCAGGGGAGAAAGCATCTAATTTTTTTATTTTTAAAATGTGATCTAAGTTCTAGGACCCTTGATCTAATTGATAAAGCTCCCTTCTGTTCTTGGTTGACTTTTTAATTTTATTCATGAAAGTGTTTTTTAATTGTGTCGAGTATTTTACTCCTTCAGTTTTTAAAATTCCATCTGTCTAGTAGGTTACATTAAGTGAAGGTCACAAGTCAAAGAAAAGCATTTTTGCATACTTGAAATAGAATCGACTTTGTCATGGTATTTTAGTTATAATGTGATTTTAGTTATAATATTGGCCATATAGAACAAGTTGGGAAGTATTCCTTACAATTTTGTTTTTGAACCAGTTTTTAATTTTTTTTTTTCATTTACCAGTAAAGCTGTTTTATCCTGGATCTTTCTTGGGTAGTTGTGAATAGCAACTTCTTTATAATCTATTAGAGGTTTATTTTGATCTTCCCCTTCAATCAGTTCTCAAAGTCCTATGTCTTTCTAGGAACTTGTCTGTCTCATCCAAATAATTTAGATAAAATTATTCAGTTTTATTGCTTTTTGTTTTTATAAGATTAGTAGTGGTACTCCCTTTCGTTTGTGATTTGGTTCATTCAATTCTTTTCTCTTTTTTCTTGGTTAGTTTAACTAAAAGTTTATAATTTTGTTGATTTCTTCTAGGAATTTGTTGCTATACTTACCCCGAACTTAGAAGACTTCCCTCTTCCCTCTTCTTCTGGCAGAATAGCTAGTCTCAGTTGATCTTACATCTTAAATAAATTTGTAACTCTCCTCCAGATACCTATTGCATCAGTACCCACATGTTTTGAATGCATGATTAGGCTCAAATTTCAAGTTGTTGCAGATTGTTCATCCTTGGAGATAAGATCTGGAGTTCTGTTGTTAAACCTCTCATTCCAGTTAGAATTTGTGAGTCGTGATTTTTTTTCTTTTTCTTTTTTTTTTTTCTAGCTAGGAACGAGAGACATAGGCCTATAACCCTAATCCCATCTCTACCTAGAAAGGCTGAGGTAGGATTGTGAGTTCACGGTCAGTCTCAACTACATAGCAAATTTGAGACAGCCCAAACTTTATAGTTATTATAAACTGGGGGGTTTAAAACATTTTCTTAGCAGTTTTTGGTGTACTACACAAACTGCTTTATTTTCCCCTTAATTAAAAAAATTTCTGGCTTTAGTCATGGCATTGTGTTCAAACAGACTTGCTCAGAAAAGCCTCTTCTAATCATGCAGGTTGCCCATCCCCTGTCCCCGCCACCACACACACATGCACTTACTTTGGGACATGTGATTAATGTTGGTTTTGCTTTCATTAGGAGCAGTAATGAGCCAGGAAAAAAGAAGCAGCATATCTGTCACATCGAAGGGTGTGGGAAAGTTTATGGCAAAACATCCCACTTGCGAGCACACCTTAGATGGCATACTGGAGAAAGACCCTTTATATGCAACTGGATGTTCTGTGGCAAGCGATTCACAAGAAGTGACGAGCTTCAGAGGCACAGAAGGACCCATACAGGTCAGTTGGTTTACTTTAGGCCCAGTGGAACTTGGGAGAAAGCTTTAATTTCTATCACATGGAAATGTGCAAACTGAGAAAGAGCTCACTTCAATGACTACACAAATAATATTGAAGATCAAAATTTATCACTGACTTCTGATATACATTTAACTTCCTGTGAGCTTCATCAGCATGTACATGTGAGCTACAGTTGTTCCATTTGCTTGTCTTGTGTCCTCAGAATGTTAAAATTCACATATTACTTTCATATCTAAATAGATTTTAAAAAATTGAATTGTGATCATATTGGCCACTTTCAGTAATTTTATTGTCTTTATACAATTTTTTTAATCTACTTAACTCTTCCTCAGATCTGACAGTTGCTAATTTTCTGTCATGGCTTGAAACCCCACAGTCTCATGTGTTTGGCAAGGTCATGGCATGTTGAGAGGCGGAGCCTTGCTGGAGGAAGGCAGTCACAAGGGGTGGGTCTTGAGGTGGATTAGTCCCACACTACCTCCAGGAGGAGTCTGCCTTTGCAGTAAGCAATCTTGTAGCTCTCAGCCTGCAAGATGTCTGCAGTGACGTAGCCTCTTCCAGCTTTGGCCAGCCAGCCATGCTGCCTCCACCATGAGAGATTGTCTCTCTCTCTGGAGCCATAAGCTGAATAAATCTCCCTTTCTCCCTTAAGTTGATTGACTTTGGGTGCTCTCACAGCAATAGTTAAGAGTAACTGTTACATTTTCCATTTTTGTTTTTGTTAAATTAGCCTCATTACTATGAGAGAGTATAGATAGCTACACGAACCCATGATTTGATGTTTCCATGTTTTTGTTAAATATTTAATGTTCATGCATATTTTGTGCATCTGTAAGTAATGTTTTTTGTAGATTATTAAGTACCAAATATAAACTGCAGTCATTGCATTTACTATGATTGAGATTTGTGTGAATCCATATAAATACTTATTTGTGTATACATGTGCCTTTAAAAGATGTGGACGGAGTGTTCTGTCACATGGATCTCCCACACTGTATATTGATCCTTTTTCCCAAAATGCTGGGTTTATTGCTTCAGTTTTTTCTGTCACAACCTTAGCTGTCATGAAACGGTAAATATGTCTAGGAAGCCAAACTACTGGCTCATAAGCAGTTGTATGTTTGGTTATGCTAGATAAATAACTAGAATCTCAAAAATGATTGTAAGTCTGTTGTACTGGTACTGATAGGTGCTTCTACTGCACGTATGCTCACTTCTTAGGAGTACCAGGCCTCAGAAAGTTTTGTCTTTTTTCTATGATAGTTTCTTGTTTTGAAATGTGCACTTTTCCTAATTATCAGTCAGACTAAATCATCTTTTAAAAGTTTTGATCATTTTTCTTTTTTCGTTGTTCATTATATTTTCCATTTTTCTTTTGAGGTATTTTCATTTCCCTTTATGTAATTTTTATGTCACAGTTTTCCCTGTCTTTCTAATTTTTTTAGCTTTATTTAGCCCGTGTGTGTGTGTGTGTGTGTGTGTGTGTGTGTGTGTGTGTGTGTGTGTATCAGAGGGCATATATGTCTTTATGGAGTACCAAGGGTGACTTCAGGAATCATCCTGAATTGCTTCTACCTCCCAGGCTCTGCCCACCAGGACTCTATAAGTGCAGGTCATCAGTATTTCACCTGGCGATTTTATGTGGGTCCCTTTACTCAGGACCTTCTGTTTGGAAGGTAGAGTGTTAACCCCTGAGCCATCTCTACAGTCCTTCCCTTCTTTTTGTTTTCATTTAGCACATAAAAGTTTTATACTTTTATTTAGTTAGATTGACTTTTTGAATGTTTTTTTTAACTCCAAGATACTCTGAAGTTTCTAAAAATACATTTTTCTAATAAATTTAAACTTTTACTTTTATACCCAGATTGGTTTTTAAGCAAACTGGAAAATAACTTTATGTGTGTGGGGGCGGGTTGGTGTATGAATGGTGAATTGGTGTATTTTTATGAAATTGCAGTAATATTTCTCTCGTATGCTGTCTCCTAAACATGGCTGTTTTGAAGCTTTTTCTACTTAGCAGTTGCTATACCAATCTATACTGTTTTAATTTCTATCAGTATATTAAGTCTTGACATCTTGGTAAGCAGTTTTCTGCCTGGACATCACCCTGTTAATGAGAATGCCCCTGAATTTTATTATTTGACTTTAATAAGTAATTGAGTAAGTTTCAAGGGAAACTTTAACATGTGCCAAAGAACATGTGAGACAGAAGAAGAACTAGACCTGACTTTTTCTGATCAGCTACTATTTATCGGATATTTTGAATATGTTATTTCATTTGGTTCTAGAGCAATGCTGTGAAATAGCAACTGGTTCGTCCTTCAAATTAGAAAACTGTCTCATAGGAATGATGATGAATCTTGGTGGTGATGGACTTTCCTGGCATGCCCGAGACCCTCTATTTCACCCCTAGCACTACAGTGAAAAGAGGGATGGTAGAAGGGAGGAAGGGAAAAGATGGAGATATCTGGGTAAAGAAAGATTGTTAAGTCAATTAAAAATACAAGATTTAACTAATTTGACCTGCACTTAATTGGTAAGAGAAGTAAGAATTAGGATAGTGTTCAATTCCTGGAATACTTAACATTGTATTAAAGCAGTCAGTTTGAATTTTATTTTATTTTACTTTAGTGTGTATGTGTGTGTATCAGTAGACACTGTGTCCCTGTGGAAAACCAAGGGTGACTTTGGGAATCATTCTAGATTGTTTCTATCTCCTTGCTTCACTCTGAGATTTTCCAGGCTCTACCCACCAGGAACAAAGCGCAGACCACTGCAGTTTCCTCCTGACTTTTTTTTTTTTTAATGTGGACCTGGGATCTGAATTCAGGACCTTCTGTTGGCAAGACAGAGTCTTAACCTATGAGCCATCTCGCCAGCCCAGTTAGTTTGAATTTTTTATTATTATTATTATTATTATTATTATTATTATTATTATTTCCGCTCTAGAGGCCTGAACTCCCACAAGAGTAGATAAGCCAGAGGCAATCCTAAAATCTGTAGAAGCAGACAGGTAGGAGGGAGAGAAGGGAATGGGATAGATTAGAGGAGGGGAGGGAAGGGAAGGGAAGGGAATGGAGGAAAGCAGGGATAAGTACTCAATATGCTTGTAAAACTAGAAAAATAAAATAATAAAGAAATCTTAAAGCCTTCTTGTGTAGTATTACATGGTGCTTCTAATATTACTTTATCCTTTGACATTGTCAAGTGTGATGTGATTCAGAAGTAATTCTGTCTGTTCTTGAAAGCTACTCTGCTATTTATGCCTGTATGAGAGCATGTAGTATTTCAACCCTGGGTCAGCTGTGAGAAAGGTTGAGAAGCCAAGGAAAGCTGCCACTTTGTTTGATTTGGAACTTCACATTTTAATTGTATCATTTTGTCAGAGAAATGAGTTTATATAGCTCCCTATACCACATATTCATTCTCATTCAAATATTAATGATTTGGGGCTTTTTGTTTGTTTGATTTTTGAGGCAGAGTTTCATGTAGCCCAGCCTGGCCTCAAACACACTGTGTTGTCAGGATGACTTTGACTTCCAATATTCTCCTCTTGTGCCTCCATCTCCTGTGTGCTACAATTACACTTGTATACCACAATACCCAGTTTACGTGGTCTGGGGAATTAAACCCAGGGCCCTATGAATGCTAAGCAAGCACTGTACCACATGAATTATATTCCCACCCCCCCCCTCTTTTTTAATATGCCACAAATCATAACCATCATTTGCTATCTTGATAATTCAGAATCAAACATACTTTATGCTTGTTGGTATAAATGTCTTGAATATATCCTACATAAACTTGTTTAGTTAAAGCTTAGGAACTGGGCTTGTTAGCTTAATGTTAGAATGCTTGCCTAGCATGCTAGAGGTGCTGACCACTATACTCATAGTAAAACAAAACAAAACATGTTAATGCCAAAATACACTAAGCTTAGTATCAGTGTACTTTTAAGTATTACTTATGAAGATTCAAACATAATAACCTTAAAATGTTTATTGAATTTGTTGAAAACAGTTAAAAAAAATCTTTTGAAATAAATAGTGGTTAAACACTGAATGGACTAAACTGAAAGCCTTGATCATTCCTGGCAAGAATCACATCAGTGTGTCAGTAGAAGCATACTGACTTACTCTGAATGGATACATAATTTGATTTTAGTGTCTGCTGGAAATAGTAGAGATCTATTTTCTTTGCAAGTTCTTTTTTTCTCATTTTCTTATTAAATACAGTTTTTGAAATGTTTTTGCCTAGTAGATACTCTTAACCTTTCCCTATTGCCCCATTTACCCTCTCCCCTACATATCTCATTTCTTTTTCCTTTCTCATTTCTTTTTTGTGACTCATTGGGTTTAACCAGCACCATCTGTATACTATGGCCTTGGAACCATCCATTGGAAACTGATGGGCTCGCCAATGAATATACAGCTGCGCAATGATTGGGCCTGCTCCGGAGTCTAGCAATGTTCCATAGCTCAGCGTAAGGAGTAGGATCCCATGAGCACCTTCCCCATCCTTGACTGACTGCTGATAGGACCAGTCTTGTGCAGGCTGGTGGATGTGAGCTCATGGTTGTATTTGTATGTCTTGCTTGGAGAATGGTATTCTGCAGCCTTTCTCCCTGTCTAGTTCTTACATTCTTCCCACCCCTCTTTCTTTATGGTCCCTGAGCCTTAGAGGGGCTGGTATAAGTGTCTGTTTGGTTTAGGACTGAACTCTCAACCTCCACTTTTTTTTCATCATCTTAGGCAGCATTATGTGGCTTCTTTGACCAAGGCTGGGGTTGCTTTTGTCTATAGTATAAACACAGATGTTTTTCAGGTAGATTGATACTATGTCATTGGATTAAACAACAGTATATTTTCCTCTTGGGCCTATGAACTTCTTAGTTGTAGGTCTTGACTAGTTTTATGGTGGTAGATATATCATTTGGTTAGATATTTTGTACAGTGTCCCTGGATTTGGGTTTGTCTAATGTTTTCTCATATTTATATTGAGGCTGTGAATTATTAGCACAAACATCTCAGGCAGCACTCTTCTCACTGCATCATGAGAGGTACTGATGTGATCGTGTCTTGCTAACCTTGATGAATTGGATTGACAGTGTGCCAGGCTTCTCTACTCTACAATTTTTTTCTTTCATATTTGTTAGAAGCAAGTCACTAAGTGTAGTCCACACTCAAAAGGGAGTTAGTTCCACCGCCTGAGAGAAGATTTTTCAAAGAATTTATGACCATAAGTTAAAATAACCACAGGAAGTGTCTTGGGGTGTATTTTGAGAGTCTAGGTAAATAACTATTACTCCTGAAAGGAAACACTAAAACCTTAGCATTCCTGGGGCTGGAGAGGTGGCTCAGGGGTTAAACTCTGCCTTGCAGGGGGAAGGTCCTGAGTTCAGATCCTAAGCCCCACGTATGGATGCTGGCGGAAGCAGGGGCGGCCTGCGTTTCTGGTCCTGGTAGGGCGGAGCCTGTGAATCCTGGGGCAGAGTAAACAAGGAGGAGGTAGAGGCAGTCCATGGTGGTTCCCGAATTCACCCATGGTTCTACACACACACACACACACACACACACACACACACAATTGAATAAAAAAAAAAAAAAACTTTAAAAAAACCTTAGCATTCCTTAGTGGATCTTGCCTGCTTATGTACTATTAGGGAGTTGAAAAGATCATTTTCCGTTTATCTCAATCCATATTTAGTATTTAATTTGGATTGGCATGGAAGGAAGAGAGATGTACCTTCATCCCCAATTATTTGTTTACACTAATTTGGACTCATGAGAATATTTTATTTTTTGTAGTCCACTATTGTTACCATTTACTTGTTTGTTCATATACTTCCATCTGTAGTCTTTGCAGACTCTTTCAAAGTAGTTCCCTTGTTCTGACATGCTCTTCTTGTCTTTTCAACTCTTGTTTGTTCGTTCATTCATGCATTCATTCATTCATTCTTCCTTTTCCTTTTTTTTTTTCTTTCACCCTCCTCTGTTCTTTCTCCTTTTGCCTCCTTCATGCCAGAATTATAGTCATGTATGGCCATGTCTAGATTAGATCACAATTTGGGCTTTTAAGTCTGGTGTAATTATGTGGGTTTTTTTTTTAACATTCTTTTTGAAGTCCAAAGACACTCTCTACATTGAACTTTTTACTGTCTTGCAGCTTTTTTGCTCTTTACTTTTTAAGAATTTTCTGACACTGTCAACTATTTCTATTAAAGTGTTATTTTCATTTCCAAGAGTGCTTTTTATTGTTTCTTTTCATTAGGATGCTGCTCTTGTGTAGGTGAAGGCACTTTGTAGAAGTACTTTATTTATCTAAAATTTTCCATACTCACTTTTCCTCCAGGGTGTTTTTTATATGTATCTTGCTTTTTTCCAGTGTTTTGTGCTTCCCTAAACTGTCCACTGCTCTTTATTTAATGTTAATGTCTATGATAATGATATATTTAAGTAAAATATTAATATGAGCTGGTGACTTTTTATTTTAAATAGGTTGGGTACTACATCATAATAAAGATGCCAAGTTACCAAAATAGAGTTTACCCTGAGGGATACCTCTTTAGACACATATTCTGGAATATTTATTTTGCCAAAAATTTATGACAGTAGAAGATAATATTTTGTGAATAGATTTCAGTTTCGTACTCCATTTCCGTCGTCTTATTTTGAAGATGAAGCACAGGTTTTGGCAAAAGACAGATGTGCTCTCTTTTAGAACACTTCTCTGATTTGATCATCTGTTCTGGTTTGCCGCTGCCTTGAAGTCATAATTTTGTTCATGACTCCCTTCCCTGTTCTTGTAGTCAGCTTATAACCCTTCACCCTTTTTTTTTTCTTTAGTGCCATTTTAGTGGATATCTCAGTGGGGAAAATATCTTATGACCACGCTGCCATTTTAAGCTATTGAGAATTAAAATGTTTCTCTCCTTTTAACTGAAAAATACTACACAGATGGAACCAAGAGATTGTTGCATATAAGGACGCTACATATGCATGCATATTTCCTGTGTTCTTGTATTAATATGGTTTGTACTAGTACTTGTTCTTGTACTAGTGTGTATTAATATTTCATCGTAGATATATTACATATATATATAATTTATTTGCCAAACTAGCTCAAACAATAGGTAGCTGAGATGTTGAGATGTTTCTGATCATTAGTAAAATATGGAATTGCATCTGCAACCATACCTCTGATTCATTTTCGTCAGCTAAGAAAAAGCTTAGAGAAGCTCCTAAAAAGTTGTTTTCATAATAAACAATGACAAAATACTTTATCCAAGATTTAGTTTCATATAACATTGTATATCAGTATATGTATATCAGTAACTTTAATAAAGTGTGTCTCGGTAAATGCATGCATGTGGGTTATATGGGCACATGGAGACCACAGGAATCACCTTATTCCCTTGAGATAGACTCTTGCTGTACCTGGAGCTAAGCTGGCTAACATGCCCCAGGTATCCTCCTGTCTCCACATTTCCCTGCACTGACAGCGATGCCCAGCAATTTTTTTTTACAAACTTTCCTAATTGAGAGATTTCTGGACAGGGCAGAGTATTCAAGAACAGCGTACCCCTATGGATGAACTTCTGGCTTCTCATTCCCACTGCAAGCAGTTTTATACCACAGGATAAACAATACTCACATCTGTGGGAAATGGTTTTTATTCTAGTTGTTCTCAGGTGTACAGTATTCTTAACACCCTTAGCTGTTTGCTGTTTTCATTCCTCCTGTTACAGAGCCAAGAAGCCAGCTTGTTCCAGGCCAGGGAGTCTTGAAGGACACTTATAGTAAACAGTTTGAATCTGAGAAACATGATACTTGACCATCATAATTTTTATGACAACCTTCTGTGGCCTAACTAGTCTATCCTAAATTAATTAAAGTTAAAAAAATGGATGACATGAATAGTCCCATATTTATTAAAGAAAATGAACGTGATCATTAAAATTTTGGGTGGTGGGAATTTTGAGCCCAGATGATTGGATTGTCAAATTATATAAGAAAAAAAAATTCCAGTTATACACATTGTCTTTTAGAAAACTAATGAGGAACACATCCCAGCTGGTGATACAAGGCTCATATTATTATTTAAAACAAAAAAACAATACTAAAGCAAAAAGACATATTGCAAATCAATATCCAAACATTCATTGTCATCCAAGTGTTAGTCAGCTAGAGCCAGCAATATGTGGAAAGAATAATACATCATAATGAAGCAGAGTTCTTTCCAAAAACCAAAATCTATATGGACATTTGAAAATCAGTCAGGCAGTGTAATTCAAGTAAATGATATAAAAAAAAATCAGAACTCTCTAAATATTACAATAAATATTGTGCCAGAGTCTTAGTTCATTATTATAAAAGGGTTTAGCAAACTGAGTTAAAGAGAATATCACAAATCTAAAGCAATTGTTATTTCATAATTTCTTTTAGGTCAGAAATCCAGCTGGGCTCACCTGAGTGCCTGCCTTAGCATCTCACAGTGAATAGGATGTTGGTAGGGTTGCATGTTTGCTGAGGCTCCAAACTTACTCGCACCATTGTCGATTAAATCCAGCCCTCTGCTGTTGTTGGACTTAAGCCCCTGTTAACTTAACTGCAGCCCAGGCTCTGAAGCTTTTGCTTGCCCATACTACTTCTCACACTTGGATGTCTCACACTTGGATGTCTCACCCTTTGGCAGCTCTGGTTAGGGCCCTGTCACACCTTCAGTTCTCTGAGTCCAGGTGTAAAAAGTAAATAGCACATGTGAGTAGACTGGAGTAAACCTAGATAATTCATAGTAATTTCTCTGTTTTAAATCTATTTTAAATCTGTAACTTAGTTACAGCTGCCCTGGAGCAATTTATTTACAACTTTTAGGGACTAATCATGCACATCTTTTTAGGGCCATTCTCCCTACTACACTGTCCAGCATCAACCTAGTAGATAATTAGATGCTTTAATTACAAACAGCAATTATAAATTATGAAAATACATATGCTTTTAAAATCGTTCTGACTATAAGCACTCCTTACAATCTTGAGGTAAAGTACACTGATAGTTTTTACTAAAGATGGGAAATTTAAAATTATGAAGTGCGGCAGAAAGCACATTTTTCTTTGGAAAAGGGTAATAAACTGAAATGAGTCATTCACGTAGTGAAACTGTACAATATAATCTGAGTATTTGAGGTTCTTGTCTACTCTCGCACCTCTTCTAATCAGACAGGCTTGGAAGTCCATACACCAACTATATCCTGTTGTTTCCCCCTGTTTGCCAGCTGGGACTGAAGTTCCTTAACTGGGACTAATAGATCTATTACTGAGTTACTTGCAACTCAGAAGAGAGTAGAAGCTCCTTAAAATCAGTCTGGAATAGATGTGCAACAAATACTTGCTGAAAATGATTGAGTTTATGAATATTACAACTAATAAATGTTATTAGGCAGCATTGTGTAGAGTTGATCTCCAACCTTGTGTTTACAAAAGATCCTATGTCTTAGGCCGTTGTTGCCTGATTTCAGTGATCAAGTACACCTGTGGTTTCTGAAAATGCCATCTGGTTGCCCCAGACTCTAAGTCAGGTGCCTGAGTCCTGTTTTAACATTCCAGTTGCTTGACTTCCAGGCAAATAATTAATCTCTGAGCCTCAACTTCTTACTCTGTAAAATAAAGATACAAAATATGATCTTCAGGATTTCTCCAGCTTGAAAACATAAAGTGAGGATTTTTCTTTTCAAATAAAATGGGAAAATTGAAAAGGTAAAGAGTTGAAGATGGATTCTCAACTATATTTAATTTTTCAACTTTAATAGAGTATGCATTCATAATAAAGTCTCTCAGAGATTTTCTACTTCTATCTTGAATGAGTTTGAGAAATTTGCTCAGTGCATTTTTGTAGCCTTTCAATTTTCAAGACTATGAAGGAGAAAGAAAAATTCCATAAGATACTGTAAATGCAAGCACAATAAAGGGAAATGCCTGTCATGGACAAAGGTAAAGTAGATTTTTTTCTTGGGAAGTCAGAGGCTAGGCAGGAAAGCTAAATTTGCCTATTATCCAAATTTTTTTTATCACACTGAGACAGTATCTTACTACCATACCAATTTTCGAAAAGACTAAAGCTAATAATTACCCTTCATAAACACCATAATATAGCAGCCAGATTTTTATGTGTTCTATCCGTAACACACAGAAATAGGGCTTTTTTTTTTTTTTTAGTTAGCATGTAGCTTTTATTCCCAAAGCTATAGAAATGGTTTTAATTAGAACTATCTTATATTCGGGGCTGGAGAGGTGGCTCAGGGGTTAAGCCTCCGCCTTGCAGGCGGAAGGTCCCGAGTTCGGATCCCAGATCCCACGTATAGACACCAGGCGGAAGCGGAAGCGGGGGCGGCCTGCGCTTCTGGTCCTGGTAGGGCGGAGCCTGTGAATCCTGGGGCAGAAGGAGGTGGAGGCGTCCATGGTGGTTCGCGAATTCGTCCGTGGTTCTACACACACACACACACACACGCATATGCACACAGTTGAATAAATAATAATAATAATAAAAAAAATTTTAAAAAAAAGAACTATCTTATATTTTGAAGAAACAATATCAAAGGATCAAAATAACAATATTATTCATGGAACCTTTGAACTGTATTTAATCTGAAATGTGATATGGTCCTGTCTTCTATTTTTGCCTTGTAAAATACTGAATATACTACAAAAATTCATAGTTTAAAATAGTTCTGAGGGGCTAGGGAGAGGGCTCAGGGATTTAGACCCTGTCTCGCAAGCAGAAAGTCCTGAGTTCATATCCCAGGTCCCATGTGAAAATGCCAAGGGGAAACAGCCATAACCTGAACTTTTGGTCTTGGTGGGAGGAGTCTGGGAAAACCCAGAGCAAAGCAAACAGGAAGTAGAAGCAATCCAGGATGATTCCTGAAGTCATCCTTGGTCCTCCAGAAGGACACACAGTGCCCTCTAACAGGCTGAAGATGGCTCTTGGTGAGGAACTTGCCAAGCTTGATTACAGCCCTAGCACTGTAAAACAGAAAGTTACACACTGTACAAAAACATCCCATTCAAAAGTAAAAATAAAACCAGACAGAAAATTGCTAAAAATTAAAATTTATTTAGATAAAATGCATGTAACTTCATCTACTCTTTTCTGTTACAGGTGAAAAAAGATTTGAATGTCCAGAATGTTCTAAAAGGTTCATGCGGAGTGATCATCTTTCTAAGCATGTCAAAACACATCAGAATAAGAAAGGAGGTGGGACAGCTCTTGCCATTGTGACCTCGGGAGAACTGGACTCATCCGTTACAGAGGTGCTTGGCTCTCCTCGAATTGTCACCGTTGCAGCCATTTCTCAAGACTCGAATCCAGCAACTCCCAATGTTTCAACAAACATGGAAGAATTCTGAAGGCATTTCTAACAGAGACCTCTAGTGCTGCACTTAAGTTTACACACCTTAGAAAATCTGGAAATGGGCTGGTCAAGTGGATAACAGAGTAGGAAATCATGCTTTCGTTCTTCGTTTCTTTAAATAGTCCAGGGTTTTGATTCAACACACGAAGTGTTGAATTTTAAAAAATAGAAAAAGCAAACCAATATACTGGAAATAGATCCTCCATGCTATAAGTTGTTGTTTGGAAGTGTATCACATGACCTTTAAACAGCATCCTCCCTTCCTTCGACATCATGTATTAACATGTTTAAAAAGACAGACCTTGCTAATTTGCAGGCTGGACCTTAATTGGACTTTCTTTGGAAGTACTTTTTATAAATTCTGTCCGTAATAACATGTATTTCTTTTTCTCTATAGCACAGAAAACATAATTAGCTAAGATAAGGGTATTACTATATTTCCTTAGCTTGACTTTTGGAAAAATCAATTCAAAATAGTTTTGGCCGTCTTTTCTAAATATTAAAAATTCTTCAATAGCTGAAGTGGGTAAGTTCCAACACAGTAATCTGAGGCGTGTCTCAGATCTTTATCACCACTACATTATAGTAGTGTGTATGCAGACAATCAGTGAGATCCATGACTTTCTCCATTTTGGAGACACAAAGAGGAACTTAGAGCTAAATCTTAGTTTAAATTTTAGATTGAAACCTTAGGAAATTGCTGGGGGAAAAACAGAACAGAGTTCATGATAGCTTCAGAAAAATAAATGAAGCAACTTAACACAATGTTTTCAAGATAGTATTGTTACATCCTAACCCTATGTCAAACCACAAAATTTCATTTAAATGTTTATATTGGAAATATTTGCATAGATTACCAAGTTATGTAATTTCATATTCTGTAAATATGAGTTATGTTGACAATGCAGAACTCTTTATGCTTTGACTTGGTAGCCAAAGAAAGAACTATCATAGGTTTTCATGGCCAGCAGAAAATTATTTTTAAACTACATTATAATTTTAGTTTTCCTTTCTAAAAATTGGCCAATCCTATCTTATTTGTTACTGTGTTAGAAGGTTAATTAGGAATTTATATCACAGTGATGTCTTTATGTTGTATCAGGAACAGAATTTTCCCTTAAAATCTAGATGGCCTAACAAATATATAATAGATATATTATGAAACAAATTATTTTTGAAAATCCAGAATACTTTTCAGTCAGATAGTGATTAAAGAAAAGATATATTTCATTGTTTATGCAAGGATCTTATAGAAAAGTGACTTGTTAGGAAAGATGGCCAAAAGTTTCATAAAAAATTGGATTATTAAAATAGATTGAATTTTAGTACAGAACTTCCAGAACTTCATGTTCTTAGCAAGTCTTTACAGAGAATCATAACTAATGAAGTTCTGACCTGCGTGGTTCACCGACATCCTTGGATTGGGGACTGTCTGAGTACAGCTCCGTGTTTTCTTGTGCATTCTTTATTATTTCAGGAAAGTACTGCTCATGCGAATTCTCTTCCAAATTGTGATGATTGTTGTATTTGATGAAGGAGAGATACTATAATGATCACTGTTTACACTATGTACACTTTAGGCCAGCCCTTTGTAGCGTTATATAAAACTGAAGGCCTTTTGTGCTTTCAGTTTGTATAAAAAAGCTTTGAGATTAAAGGAAAAATTTTTACACTGTGGTTATAAATTTCAAGTTTCTTAAAGCTTTTGTAGACTTGTAACAAAGTCTTTAAATTTTAGTTGGATTTTGTAAATTGTTTTGTATATTTTATTTAATGTACTCTTAACAACTGATGTATCTGGCTTTAAAACATCAGAATCACTTTGTTGTTTTGTTTGGTACAAAGAAGCATTTAGTAGTGTTAATTTTAATTTTATTATATAGGAGCTGAAACATCAGATATATATATATATTTTATCTATCATGCTACACAATCAGTGCTATAAATTTTTTTATGCAAAAAAACTTTCTTAATGTTTCAATCATGTTTCCTCCGAGTGATACTTTTTGTTGTTAATATCAAGTATGAGAGCTCTGCATCATTCTACAAGCCAGTTTTATTGCAAACCCGACCATGTTCATCAGAAATGGAAGTTATTTTTTAATCAACAATAAGGCCTATTATAAATTTATCAAGTTGAATCTGGATAGCTTTATAGCATATGAAACAATCTGTTAGCAGGTGCACATTTCACCACTGAAATTAGAAATATTTTGACAGTCTGTTCTGCATACCATTCTGAGTCCACTTCTCCGTCTTCTAACAGTCGTAAATTTCAGTGTCCTTTATTTGACTCAGTGGGATATAGCCGTTACAAGTAATAGGGCACAGATGTGCAGTAGAGTCTTGTTTAATGACATTACACTGCTCATTCCCTTGGCCACCATTATGAAACTTTTCTTTGTTGTAATTATCAGTGCAAAGCTATGTACTTATCATGGTAGAACTCCAGTGTTAGAATAGTTTTTTCTTACAGTATACTTTCCTTGATTAAGTTTGTGTATGTGTTGCTGATTACATTAGAACTTGGTGTTAAGTCATTATTTATCACACTCATGAGAGCAGTAATAAAAGTGTGTAATCTAGGAGAAAAAGTTAATTTGTCAGACTTAGATAAGCATGATGTTTAGGTCCTATTTTTCAATTTTATAACTGTTTTATTGCAACAATATTTGTATTTAAGTCTCCATTTTAATGCCTTGTGGTGTTTTTTTATGCATGTCACTAAGTTGTCACCCACATAAATTGATGTGCAGCATAGGGTATTAAATCTACATAATGATTTTAAAACAGAAATAGTTGATGGTAAAATGTAAATGTTTTGCAAAAATTCCTTATAAAAAGTTTCGTAGTAACATTTCACTTGTAAATTTTTTGTAAAAAAGAAAATGGAAAAAAAAAAGAATCCAGAAAAAAAAAAAAAAACCTGTTTCCCATATCCTAGAATTTAGACAATTATTCTGCCAGCAAAGCCTCTGGGGCTGTAATTGACATTTTTACAGTGATGATTTGTATAAAATTTGTTTTTTGTGGATTTGGAAATAAAATCATGTACAAGTTGTTGCCTGCAATAACAATTGCAAGTAACCTATTAAAAATTCCCGTGGGTTTAACATGTTTCATTTAATTATGTATACTATAAAGCAGCAATAAATTGTTTGAACTATCAACCTTCTTATCACAACAAACACTGCACAGCAAAATGCCTCTCTAGAGGCGACCTTTCCTTCCCAGCATTAAGAGCTAGTCAGTGCTGCTCTGCACACACCAGCAAGGAATGCCGATTCAAATCATGTGTTAGTTTGTGAGCATTGCTGTAGACATCTATAGAAATTAAGTTTTGGTTTAGAGACACTTTATTTTGAAGGAATAAATGTAGGAAATTGTAGGAAGCTCTAAAGATGAGAAGATAGTTCAATAATGTGTAAGCTCACAGAAATCCTCACAGATAGTGTAGGCCTCATAGACACCAAAAAGTTTCTAGGCAAAGATTGTCCTTTCAAGAGACTCAGCAGTCTCGCAAAGAGCTTTACCAGTGCTGAGATGACTTCCTCAACCCACCTAGCAAGCCCATCCAGCAAAGCAGCTGCCTAAAGGCTCCAAGTCTCATCTGGGTTACGTAGGGGCCGAGTAGTGTATGGGTCATCACTTGCAGCAAAGCTCTAGGCCTGGCTCTGTGTACAATCCATGTTCCCAAGTGACTAAACCAAGGAACAGTTGAAGTCTTGCTACTCCGTCAAATTAAAATGTCAAAAGATTCTGTCAAAGTAATTTTGACCATGACTGCTTGAATATGCATGCTTCTTATTCTTTGACTTAGTTCTTCCTTTATTTCAGCGTCAGTCCCCCAAAGATGAAAGTGGGTTGCTGTATCCCTTATCTGTTCCTTTTCCCAATGTATATTAATAAGAGCATATTTCAATTACCTGAAACATCTGTAAGCAACTGTATGACACTGCATAAAAAAATGCAGTTAAAAAAAGGAAAATTTCTAAATACAGTAACAGACTAGAGAGATGGCTCAAGGGTTAAAGCCTTTGTCTTGAAAGCAAAAGGACATGAGTTCAGATCCCAGGTAAAAGTGCTGGAAATGTTGGTGGCCTAAACTTTGGACCCTGGAAAGCAGTCTGGGAAACTCAAGAGCAAAGCAATGAGAAGGTAGAACAATTAGGATGATTCTTGAAGTCACCCTTGAGCTCCACAGGCACACACACTCAAGTGCCCTTGTGTACACACATATACAGTAGCAGTCTGGTTTTTGAACTAGGAATTTCAACCACATGAATAAAAGCGTTCGACAGCTTGGAATAAATTATGTCAAGATTGTTGACATGATGCCCTCGGTTACTAAGTTAGGGCAGCTGGCGGTGAAAGCAACACCATGGTAGCATGATATTTGGAGTCATGGGAAGAGCACTGTAGAGAGCACTACAGTATCCACTATGCAGCAGTGATGTCCACACAATGTATCCACCGTCAACTTGTAATTGTGGGGCAGGATTTCTAAGTCGTGTATTTCTGGTCTTCTGAGATTTGCTGGTTAACATAACTGGGACTTTGCTCCTCCCAGCAAGTGGCAACAAAATATTTTGGGATACCTAAGAGTATTCTTAAGGAGAACTAATAGAAGCAAGGAAAGGAGAGAGGGAAGAGCACTAAAGCCTATCTATAATGTCGCTTTGCTCTCCATGATGACAGCAACCAACTAGGTAAGAGCATTGCACACAAGTCCAAGGTGTTTAGTTAGGGATCGTGGGTCAGCCACTTAATAGCCAAAGAAAGTTGAGCATGTTATTCTCTGGGTCGCTCCCTTATCTGCAAAGTTATGATGATTGATATCACATGATCTGCTAAATATATCAAGCACCTGATAAATGTTAGTTACTAGAGTCGGGATTGTCCTAGTTCACTCAGACTGCTAAATCGAAACTAAATAAACAGGGTCCCTCATAAGCAATCGAAGTAAATTTTTCACAGTTCTGAAGGATGGAAAGGTCAACGTTCAGTGTCTGTCGAGTCTAGTTCCTGGACCACTCTTACGTGGTAGAAGTGCCAAGGTTGCTTCCTGGGGAGTCTTATAAAAGGAGGTGGGGCCTACTAAGTGAGACATCAGGAGCAGAGCACTCGTGAACACCATGTGTCTACAAAATAATTAGGTTTCAACTCAGATTCTGAGCTACACATTTAGACTACTGCAGGGCCCATCGACTAGTTTCTAAAAGATGGATGAAATGAACTGAAAAGGAGCAACAGGGCTGGAGAGATGGCTCAAGGTTAGAGAGCCTCTGCCTCACAAGCAGAAGGTCCTGAGTTCAGATCCTGTATCTCAAGTTTAAAAAAAAAAAGACAAATGACAGTGGACCATACTTCTGATCCTGGAAAACAGAAGCAATCCAGGTAGAAGCAATCCAGAGTTATTCCCAAAGTCATCCTTGGGCCTCCTCAGGCACACACACTGCCCTCTGATCCAGAAACACACACACACACACACACACACACACACACACACACACACACAACAAAACAAAAAAAGGAGCAAAAATCTCAAAGTCACATAAAAGGAGAGGAAATTTTAGTGAGGATTTCCCATTTCAGCCATGTATTGTCTCAAAATTGTGAGCTCATTTGAGGTACTCTATCTCAGAATTATACAATGGCAATCTTTTTGGGACATCTGTATTAGGTCTGTTTCTCTAGCAACATGACTGCCAAAGTCTGAAATTGCATTAAACCGTGTAACCAATTAGGAACCAAGCAAGTTAAGATGTCCATGTTTTGAGATAGGTTTGAGAACATCCATAGGCTAAGAACAGACCAAAGCAAAGAGCAAAAGACAGCAAGAAATTAAACTTCACAGTTGTCTCAAGCATCCATTCATCATGGAATCATGTCTTTATGGGAGGTTGGCCTCGTTTAAATTGTATTATTTATTATCCTGCTATGAAATGAAGTCTAATAAATATTTCATTTATAGTAGTATTTTTGTGATGTGGAAGCTATAATAAAATTATATTTTCTGCTGGTAAAATTGTTCCTAGCTTGTATAATTTTATGTTAGAATTAAATGCATGAGTAATTCAGGGTGCTGTGTAAAAGGCAGCCCAGCTGCTAAGCATTTGGTCACCTAACAAGATTGAAAATATACATAAAGGCAAATGAACTAAAAGGAAAAGATTCTAGTTCAGCTCAACAGTACTGCAGGTGGTTGCACCTTTAACATAACTATTTTTTTGCCTTTGCAGTTTTGTCTTGCTTTTTGTGTATGTATTTGATGGAGTATTGTATTCCCATTTATACTTTGTAAGAATTATATATATATGTGGGCTGTTAAGATTTCCTCTTTCTTTATATAGACAGAAACAGCATTGCTAGAAAATCAAGTCCTATGCTGATGGCTATGTGGTAAATTACACTGAGTTTTATTTTTTATGGTGCAGATTTTAACTAGAATAGGGTTTTGAATCCTATAGAATTGTTTCTTTGTTTTCTATATGACTTTGTTTTTCAAAGTAATGTGGATGCCAGTTAGTAATAAAAAGTCTATGTAGATATGTCCACAAATTCTGTGTCAGGAACTACACAAAATTTGCTTGTGTCCAGTGGTATTACATGAAGATATGTAAAAGTAATGAAAAAAAAGCAACAAATTCCTTTCATTAATCACTTTACAGACACAGGTATTTTTCTGGATTTTTAGGCCAAGTGGTACCTGTCTTTTTAAAAAAGTTTTTTAAAGAAATGTTTATTGAATGTTTTAATTTAAATTTAAGTGTTGCTTAAATGTGTTTATTTGAATCCATGATCTTAGCAGTTCTCTGAAGTATTATTAGCGCTACAGGAAAGAGACGAAGACCACCAATGAGTAGACCCAGATAAAATGCCTGGCTTCAGCATATCCGCTTTGTTCTGGTAGCATATTGGTCAGGATCCAGAGGATAGCTCAGCCAGCGAAGTGCCTACCGTGTGAGCTTGAAGACCCCAGCTCAGCTCCCAGCACCCACGGAAGGTGATGGTGGACGGGAGTGATGGTGACACTCAGGGGAGAATCAGGCGGGTCTCCAGAGCTCGGCGGCCATGGAGTCTAAACTATAGGTGGGTTCAGGCTCCCTGAGAAATCCTGTCTCAAAAAGTAAAGTGGATGGGGCTGGTCAGATGGTTCAGGGGTATGGTTCAGAGGTTCAGGCCTCTGCCTCCCAAACAGAAGGGCTGGTGTTTGAACCCCACATCCCACATGAAAACACCAGGCAGAAATGGCAGAGGCCTGCGATTCCAGTCCCGGAAGGCTGAGCCTGGGACACCCCAGCAAAAATGAGGTAGATCCTGAATGATTCCTGAAGTCACCCTTGGGCCAAAAAACAGACAAAAAAGGGGGGAGCCAATTGAGGAAGACACCTGGTGTGTGAAGATTTTTCCTGGGGAGACGCCACAAACAACCATCCCAGTTAGGAGTTCCACAACAGACCAGAGTTTGCACAAGCCAGTGTGTTAATTAGGACTACTTGCAGCAGCAGGGGCGAGAGTTACTGAGAGGATCAGGGACAATTCAGGGGCAGCTACACCACCAGAAAGCCCCTGCCCCATAACCCAGCATAGGGGAGACTCTGAGAAGCTGCACCTCTGGAGCTCTGCTATAGAACTTGCTAGAATAGTCTCCAGGCTTCTAGGCTGCTCTGGGGCCTCTCCTGACCCCTGGACTGTTCGCTGGCCTCTGTTTCTCCCTGACTTCTCGGCTGGCCTGCTCAATTGTCTCTTTTTAGACTGCTTGTAACAGTTACTCTTAACTATTGCTGTGAGAGAACACACAAATGACTTCAGGGAGAAAGGGAGATATACTCAGCTTATGGTTCCAGAGGGGGAAAACGGTCACGGTGGAAGTGACATGGCTGGTGGCTGAAGCTGGAGGCAAGCTCCGTCATTTCAAACATCCTGGGAGAGTCTCTCTTCTCAGTCTTGTTTTGTGGTTCCTTTTATCAGGTCTGCTACTTGGAGGTTCCAATCAGATCTAGGGCTGGTCTTTGTATTGTAAATGTATTGATCTGGATAATCTTTTCAGGTGGTCTGACAGCTCATCTATGTTAAGTTGACACCCACAATTAACTATCACACTGCTGTTCCACACGGTCTTCGAACTAGTTGCCTTGCTTGGCTGGCTTCTTCAGACTACATGACTGTTCAGCAGGCTCTTCCAGAATTCTTCACTGTCTGAGTCTCCTTCAGACTGCACTAGCTGTCTTGGCTGGCAGGGGGGACTGTCACCTTAGCTGTTGTTTACTATTTTCCACATCCTGAGGGAGCCCCGCCCACTACCTTGTCATTCTCAGGAATTTCCTGAGAACAGTACGTTGTTTATTTACTGAGACTTCCTCTGGGATGGGATGTTTCAACATCGCCCTTAGCCTAGACTAGGACAAAGTCTAAAATGGCTGCTCTGAGGAAAAATGGCACATGACAACACCTGACGTGGATCCCCGGCCTCCACATGCATCTGCACATACATGCTCACACAGACCACACACACTTAGAATGTCGCTGAGATTTGTGAATTAGATATTTGTAGCCTTAGGAAAACATAAAATACCATTTCATTCTGATATTATTCAAGCCAATTCCAAAATCCAGATTCTTTTTTTTTTTTTTTAAATCAGTTTCCTGCTCTGTTTTTTGGTTTGTTTGTTTTTTTATTTTTTTATTTTTTTCTTGGCTGTTGTTACACTGGTGTCAACTTGATAGTGAAGGGTTTGAGCTCTGGGCACATTGGTAGAGAATTGGTAGTTGAGTTGGGCCCAGAGCAAATCATTGCACAATGAATGGGGAAGTTCCAGGCCCATGGTGGGTGAGACTAGTCCCTGGGCAGGGGAATTGCTATGGCTGTAATATATCAAACCTAAAATGTATGCCGTTTATGAATGTAGATTTCATTGGTTTGTTCTTTACTTTGTCCACAAGACAGAGAAGTAATGATTGCTTTTGTTAAGAATCTCTGTCAAGCAAAACCTAGACATACTTAGATACTAAGCTATGAGATTCTTTTGTGTGTGTGTGTGTGTGTGGCAAGATGGCTCAGTGGGTAAAGTGGTTACCATGCAAGCTTGATCACCAGAGTTCAATCCTGTCACTCATGCAAACAGCTGGATATAGTAGCACAAGGGTCTGAAATCCCTGTAAATCCATTCGGGGAGATTAGAGGCAGAGAGTAGGGAATCAGACGGAAGCTTACAGGCCAACTAGCCTACAGTACATACTCTTGCAGAGAAAATGAGAGACGCTCTCTCCCCATAAAAGTGAGAACTGACTCCTGAAAGTTGTCTTATGACTCTCCCCTGCACACACATACCATGGCATTCCCACACTTAGATGTCGCACTCAATAATTTTTTAAAAAATTGCATGCATGTGCAAAAACAGTAAATAGTTCTCAGTTCCATATCTATACCTTTTGCTGAGGTCTGAATTTTGGGGGCATATGGGAATTCATATGTTAAAGTCTAATCTTCGAGGTGATTGTATTAAGAGTGGGGTCTTAGAGGTCATTGTTCTGGGGACACTATGATGGTTGGTACTAATCAACAACCTGGCATGTAGGAGGCAAGACTCTGGCACCTACCAAGAGGTGTTCTCTCAGTCAAGGTAGGCTTCTGGGGCGTGTTTATGAGGGACTGTCTTGATTGTATGATTGATATGGAAGACCCAACCTATCACAGAAGCTGTTTCACTTCAGAATAGTTAGGGCTGACTCCACACTTCCCATATAACAAGTAATACAGTTTAGCAGATTGTGATGCCTTGAGCAACTTTGAAGGCAAATCAGAGAAACAAGCTAACAATTGTAACAATAATGGATCAAAAGTGATTGCTTCCAGAACTTTCTTTGTAGTGATTTTTAAAAAGCCTACTAATCTATTGAATATAGGATATGATCCTTTTTTTTAGATGCCACTGGAAAACATTGCTGTTATAGACTTGGAATGATGCCGTGGTGTTATCTAAAATTTCCTTTTACACTTGTGAAAGAACTGTGCTAGACTTTTGGCTGTTTTACGTATTGCTCACGCATTAAAAATATAAATGAATTTTTTTTCCTATAGTTGACTAAATTTTCATTTGTGTTTTTGCTTGAGTGTTTGTGTGTTCGTTTTGTTTTGTTTTCAAGACAGATTCTCCACATAACACAGGCTAGGTTTATTTTAAATTTGTGATTGAGGATAACCTTGAACTTCTGATTCTCCTGACTCTATCTCCTAATTGCTGAGATTACAAATTTATACCACCACATCAGGCATGAATAGTAATTTCCTTTCCCTTCCTCTCTTTCTACCTCCCTTCCTACCTATCTACCTTCGTTCTTTCCTTCCTCCCTCCCTTTCTTCTTCTTCTTTACTTTTTTTTCTCGTGTAGGGTCTTATGTAACCCAAACTGGCCTGGAACTCTTTATTTAACTGAAGCTGATCTTGAACTCCTGATTCTCCAGCTTCCACCTCTTGATTTCTGAGATTACAGATATGTGTCTACATGTCTCGGTCTCTTTAAAGCAACCCCATCTGTTCTTTCATGCTTCTCCCTTCAATGGGTGGAGACTGTTGAGTGCAGATTGTACTCAATGTCCTGCTGCTAATGATTAGAATCCAGTAGATACGGCAGTGAGTACACTTGGAGGAGATTGGGCATATTCAAGGTAGTTTGGCTGGAGCCCTTGAGTGCATTCAGAAACCCAGTCTTACAAAGTCACTGTAGCTTCCCTATTCTCTTGGATTTGTCACTCCAGAGAGGCCAGGTGCCATGACAGAACCTACCTTACCAGATGTCCCAGTGGTAAGCAATTGGTCCTCTGGACAGCAGCCTCCTAAATGAACCCAGGAAAGATTTTTGAGCTCGGTCCACTCTTGGGGTGACTACGTCATCAGCCAGCAAAGACCATGACACAGAACACTCCATGAAACTCATCAAAGATTGTTGATCACCAGAATGTACACTGTTAAGTATCATTCAGAGTTGCTACATTGGAAGTAACTTGTAATGCTGTGATAACTAATAGTTACCATGCATCATTAGTTTTCAACTAGTATTGTCTGAGTCATTAAGTGCTGCAGCATCTCCACAGAAGGCTCAGCTTCCTCTCTGGGTGTCCGTTGTTCCAGCTCTGCTGCATAGGTAGACATGATAAGGTAATAACCACACCCAACTGGTCTCTTGGCCGACCACGATTGTAAAACAGATGCCAACCTGAAAAGTCTATCCTAGAACTGATGGTGAACATTTGAAGATGTGTGTATTTCCTTTCCACTCCTGACAACCCCTTCTTCTGTAAGACCTTCATCTTGCTCAGTGCATAGCAAGCTAATGAATACAGTGCATCTTTTCTTTCACTTCCATGGGGAGTAAAAAGGTTGGAGTATTCATGGAATAAGAATGGAAAGGATGGATCAACTCTTCCAGTCCCTACCCTTGGGACCCTGACAGAGAGCATCATGGAGGGAAGTACCTGAAATTCAGGGCATTAATCAGGGTATATCAATGCTTGGAGAACTGAAAATATTCCAGTAGCTTGCGGCATTCTGTGCCCTAGAAAATGAATCACCAGCACACTAGAAATGCAAATAAGTATTTAAGGAGAAAAGCAAACAGTGTTTACTGGTTTATGAAGAAAACATGGTCATGTACATAGAGTAAATGTGAAAGAAAACAATGGTTACATAGCCAAAGACAAAGAAGACAGAAGACTTTCCAAAGCAAACCAAACTTCACACATGTCCTCCTTCTGTTCTGGTCACCTGGGTAAGAAATCATATAGAGGGCCGGGAGCTGCAAGAGTTAAAGCATTTGCTGAGCAAGTTAAAGGGCCAGAGTTCAGATCACCAGATCTCTTATAAATGCTGGCGGATGCTGGCAGCCTGCCTATAATTTTAGCCCCAGAAAGTGAGTCCCCAGAGAAAACTGGCTAGTCAGATTAGCACTAATAGGTGAGCTCTGGGTTTAATTAGAGAACCAGGCTGTAAATAATAAGGTGGGAAACTGACCAAGGATGATTCCTCAGGCCTTCACAACCACACACACACATTCATGTGCACCGCCCCCATGCCCCCACCACGCAGAAGCACACACACATATACCTTAAGAAACGGAAGGAAAAAGAAAAAAGAAATCACAAAAGTGAGATTTCTTAAGCTGTTATGTTCTAGCAAAGCTAAGCTTTAATGACACCCATCTGCTGCCTCCGTGCTGAGCAGGGAGGGCAAATCCTACTGAACACCCTTTGTGTTCTCTTGGGACTTTTGCTCCATTTCTGACCTAAGTGAAAGGTGTAAGAGACAGAAATAGAATGATTTTTTTAATACAGCCAAGGAGATAATTCAAAACTAATTGCTCTTAAACTTCTTGTAATTTTACTCTCTTTCATATTGTTTGAATTCTTTAATCCCATTCCTTCCCTGGGACTAACGTTCCTGACACAAAGCTGCTTTCCCACTCTGATCCTTGTCATTTAATTAGTCTCTCTCTCTCTCTCTCTCTTTTAAACAAATTTATTCCTGCTCTGCTCCCTTCTGAGGCTCTGACTCCTCAGCCTCAAAAGATCCTTCCCTCCCTGCATCTCTGCAGTATTCCTTTCAGTTTTCTTGCTAGATGTTTTTGTCAACAGAAGAAATAAATGATGTCTGTGAGGAAGGGGAGGAGGGCAGAGTGAGTTCAGAAAACCTTGCACAGATCCTTACAAAATTAACATAGAAAAAAAAGTTGGTGGCTTTAGGTAGAGAGTTCAGCAGGGAGCCGCATACTAGCCTGCTGGTGACCTGAGTTCAATCCCAGAAGTCCTTATGGTAGTAGGAGAGAACCCACTTCTGAGAGTTGTCCTCTGACCTCGAGACTCTTGCACTATGACATGAATGTGTTCTCTCTCTAATATATAAAACATTTTTTAAAACACCAAAAACAGTTGCAAAGGAAAAGTTAGAAAGGAAGGAAGAAAAGAAAGAAAGAAAGAAAGAAAGAAAGAAAGAAAGAAAGAAAGAAAGAAAGAAAGAAAGAAAGAAAGAAAAAGAAAAAGAAAGGAGAAAGTGAGAGAGGGAGGGAGAAAGGGAGGGAGAAGGGGAAGAAGGAAGGAAGGAAGGAAGGAAGGAAGGAAGGAAGGAAGGAAGGAAGGAAGGAAGGAAGGAAGGAAGGAAGGAAGGAAGGAAGGGAGGGAAGGAGGGAGGGAGGGAGATTGGCAAAGAAGGCTGGTCTACTAAATCCACTCGCTGATATTCCAATGCCCCAAGGTGACTTATGCTTCATTTTAATAGTAAAACACATACTCCTGGGTGTAGATTTGAGATATCAATGAGAATATGACACAGATAACACAGCATGTGGGAGAAAACCCACGCTATGGAAATGAGACCCAAAGCCTGCCCTGTATTACATAAAAGTCCCCATCCTTTGTGCCACAGGGCATTTGCATTGACCTCTCTGTGCTCTGGCCCACTTCCTCTCTGAAATGTATCTTCCCTCCTTTTGAGGTTTTTTTTTTTTTTTAATTAGCTCACAAAGTAACTGGTTTCCTGTGGCATTTTCATACATACTTAGTTTTGGTTGACCCTGTTCCCTACCCTCTTCTCTCCCCCACCTTTCTGTTCTCCATCTCCTACAAACCCCAAGCCCCCAATATTCCTGTACCACTTTTAATCACATATTCTCTTTCCTACCCACTTCTCTCCCTTGAGACCTCTTCTGTCCCTCCCATGGGTCCCTGTCCAATATCTTGGTCCCAGACCCAAAGCCCTAAGAATGGTTCTACTGCTTTTAGATGGGCTCTTCCCACATCCATCAATGCAATGGAGACAGTCCTTTACAGGCATGCCCAGAGGTCAACAGTAACTCAGAGAAATCCCTCTCAGGTTAGGCAGGATGCTTGCCTTCTGGGTACCAGGTTGATAATCAATGCGGACTGTCACATTGGGTTATATGGTAATAGTTCATGTGGTAATGGATCATATGGTGATTCTATTTTTAAAGTTTTTGGCTTTTTTTTTTTGGTAAACCTCCACACAGATTTCCATAGCGGCTCTTTTTTGAAATATTTATTGGGCATTTGCATTTCTTCTTTTGAGAACTCTGTTCCATTCCATAGCTCATTTTTTAAAAAAACTTTTATTTATTTACTCTGTGTGTATGTGTATGTGTGTGTGTGTGTGTGTGTGTGTGTGTGTGTGTGTGTGTGTGTGTGTCAGAAGGTACTGTGTCCCTGTGGAGAACCCAGGGTGACTTCAGGAATCATCCTGGATTGCTTCTACCTCCTTCTTGCTTTGCTCTGGGATTTCCCAGGCTCTGCTCACCAGAGCCAGAAGTTCAGGCCCACCTCAGGACCTTCTACTTGCGAGGCAGAGTCTTACCCCCTGAGCCATCTCTCCAGCCTCATAGCCCATTTTTTAGAAAAGTATTTTCTTGTTTAATTTTTGAGTTATGTATTCTTGATCTTGATCTCCCATCAAATAGATAGCTACAAATATTTTCTCCCATTCTGTAGGCCATCTTTGCACTTCAGTAACTGTTTTCTTTGGTATGCAGAAGTTGTTGAATTTCATGAGGTCACCTCTGTTAACTGTGGGCCTGATATTCTGAGCAACTGGAATGTTCTTACCTATGTCTATGCATCGAAGTCTTCTCTGCTTTTACTGCTAAAGGTTTCAGCATTTCAAGTCTCAACACTTAGTCTTTGATCCTTTTGGAGTTGCCTTTTGTGCAAGGTGAGAGGTAAGGATCCATTTTCATTCTGCTGCCTGTGGATACGCAGTGCCCCCAGCATAACTTGTTAAACAGGCTGACTCTTCTATAGTAAAGTTTCGGCAATGTTGTCAAAATCATTTGTTTCGGTGGAATATTTAGATAACTGTTACATCCATTTGATCTAAGGCATCATTCAATTCAGATGCCTCCTTACTTTCTGCTGGGATAACCTCTTGGTGAGTTTTCTCTAGGCCAGCCTGTAGGAGATTGTCGGAATTGCTTTCACTGATGTAGAAAGACCTGCCCATTGTGGGTGGAACCCCTCCCTGAGCAAATGGATAAGAGGAAGAGTTAATGAGCATGTTAGCAGACTGGCAGGCTAGCCAGTGAGGATGCAGCATTGATCCTTGCCCTCTGCTCCTGCTGTGGATGTGACCAAGCCCTTTGTGGTCTGATGCTGGTACTACCAATAACTGTCATGATGAACTGTAACTTGGGATTATAAGTAGGGACAAAATCCCCTTGTTTTTCTGGGGTTTTTTTTTGGGGGGGGAGGGTGATCAGGTATTTATAAGAGCAACAGAATATGAAACCAAAACAGAGATTGGTACCAGAGAAGTGGTGTGCTGCCAAGAAACTAATGTAACAGAATCACCTTCACTCATGGGAAACACTGATACGGTTCTCCTGCGTGGTTGCTGATAAATGACCATCAGAAACAAGGGATTTATTTCCTTAGGATAGTCCAGTTACAGTTCTCAGTCCAGCTTGACAGGAGAGCATGCACCAACACCAGGGCTGAGGGAACTGGCCACACCATCTCTGCACAACAGCTGAGAGAAGGACAATCCTTACTTACCAGACCAACATGTCTAGCCAAGTATATAAAAGGATGCCAACTCTCTCACCCAGCTCTCTGTGATTTATTCCAGGGCCTAATCCCACCCACCAAGGGCTAGGTCTTCCCCATCAGCCAGACAATCTCCTGCAAGTTCGCTCTGGGCTTAACTCAATCACCAATTCTCTACAAATGTGCCTAGAACTCAAACCCTCAACGGTCAAGTTGACGCCTGTGCTTAACTATGAAAAACATGTCCATGTCAAATATTGCTAGGGCCGACAAAAATCCCTCATATTTGCTAGACAACAAATAGATACTCTTCTTTCCTTCTCACTTAAAACACCAGGATTCTACATAGCTCCTCCCCATAGCCACATCCTTAGAGGAGGCTGAAGATGAATCCTAAGTAACCCAAGGAAGTCACATTTCTCCGAAAAACCGTACCATTTAGATTTGGGGTTAAAGCCTGGGCAGAGCCACATGTTGAACAGGACTGCTTAATTATGCATACCTCCTCCTCCTCTTTAAACTGGAACCTCACGTCAGTATCCTGAAGATGGACTCGGGACTCATTGGACCTCTTTACTCGGTCCTCATTGTAAGGTGGCTGCATGGGATAAATCTCAGCTGTCTGCTCTCCACCCCTACTTGGCTTTAATTGGTGTCTTGGGACAGGTGGCTGAGCTTAGCCTCTTGGGGCTGCCAGAACCCAGACTTGCCTTAAAAACGCCAATAATGATGCAAGAGAAGTCTCCTGGAAGGCTTTGGGAAGTTGATCTTCTTTCTTTCTGTGCTAAAAATAATGATTGTCCTTGCTGCCCTTAAATGATTTCCTCAAAACATGTTAAAATTTCATCGTTGTTGGAGACATATTAAAAGTGGGTCATTTAGGGGTCGAAGGGGTAGCTTAGTGGGTAAGGCATCTGTTTGCAAACCCGGCGATCTGAATTTGACCCCCAGAAGTCCACATGGGAGAAAAAAGGAACTGACTTCCAAAGATTGTCCTTTGACTTCCACCCACGCACCACAGCACATATGTGCCCCCACTGTACACGATAAATAAAATACTAAAAGAAAATGCATGTGATTTTCTTAAGTGAATCTTTTAAGAAGTGATGAGATGCTTGGATTTGCTATGGGGCTTTAAGGCCATGGGCCTCTGAGCATGTTCTAGGGTTCTTCCTTCTTGGGGGAATGCTCACCTGCTCCCTTCCTCTTCCTCCATGTTATGACCCAACCTTCATCAGATAATGATCTCACACTTTCAGACTTCATTCTCCAGACTTCGAGCCAAACAAGCTTCTGCTCTTCACAAGTTAGCAAGTTCATAACATTCTGTGATAGCAGTAGCAAAGGGACTCTAGGACCTTCCATGTTCTGACATTGTCACCTGCATGGAATGCTAGCATGTATGGATGCCACTTAGTATGATGGCAGAATGGCTGATCCACTGGGGACCACTGAAAGGAAATACAATAGTCTCATCCCTAAGTCATTGGATTAAGCTGTGTCTAGAGCTCTTCTGAAAAATCATAAACAGCCTTATCATAAGCCTTGGTTGGGTTTTCTCTTAGAAGCAGCAGAAAGCCAAGCTTCCTATCCAGCAAGAAACGGATGTTTCCAATGTTTTCCTTTTCTGTTTTCTTGCCCTTCAGTCTTCTCCTCCGAACCCTCTGTTCCTCTACTGTAAGTCTCTCTTTACCCCTTGTCTTTCACTTCTAGATGTGCCCAAGATATGTCGTTCACTTTCAGCAATCTGAAGAGGATATGCCTTGATATGTTTCTGGGGTTTTCTTTCTTTCATCATGATTTGTTTGTTGTCCTCTGAGGTTCTTAGATCTGTGGTTTGGTGTTTGTGGAGTTCAGAAAAATGTTTCGCCATCATTTTAAAGCTCTTTCTTCTGATTTTCACCTCTCTCTAGGATTCCAAGCCTGAATCAGAGACCATTTAATCTTGTTGTGTTCTCTGTCTTCTTCTCTTTCTGCTCCAGCCAGGGGAGTCCCTGCTGACCTGCCTTCCAGCTCACTGACTGATTCTTTGTCTGGACTCTTCCAGTGATCTTCTTAACTGGTAGGCACTTTTCTTCTGTGTTGGACCATATGGTTTTTTGGGCTTCTTTTGTTTTAGCACTTCCACTAGGTTCTTTTTCATGGCTCTATCGGTCAGATGAAATTAACTTTCTGATCTTTACTATTGAGAGCCTTCAGCACTACTCATAGTTGTTTAGATTTCCCATCAGAAAAATCCCAGCATCAGCACCGTATCACAGTCAGCTCTGTTGATTGACTTGCCTCTTGGCATTTTTTTAACTTGGTAGTGTTTTTATTTATTTTTGTATACTTCGTGTGTGTGTGTGTGTGTGTGTGTGTGTGTGTGTGTGTGCGTGCGTGCGTGTGCGTGTGCGTGTGCGCGTGCACGTGTGCGTGTGTGTGTGTGTGTGTGTGTGTGTGTGTGTGTATGTGTGTGTGTGTTTTCAAAGCCAAACATCTTGCACAGGGCAGTAAAGACCAGGGTCGACCATATTTACACCTAGCAATGGGCATATCTTTCCTTCCACAGAAGGAGGGCAGGTTACTGGGTCAAACTACTTGGAGATCCTAACTGGGGATGTATTCTTGCAGTTGCCCTCAGGGCACCAAGTTTCAAGTTCCTTTCACATTAGCGGTGCCCAGGCTGCGGCTGCTCTGCCAGAAGCAAGTCACACCCAGGGCTCATCACTTCTTGGCTCCAGGTTTTACTTCCTTCAGTCCCTCCATCTTCTGGCCCGTCTTCTAGATGGAGACCAGTGCCATCCGTTTTGCGATCCTTGTTAGCTGGACGGCGAGAGGGCGGCAGTCTCTCCATTCTGATTCGGCCTCGGACTTCGGTAGGCACACTATGAGTGGATTTGGGGGATTTCTGTATAATCTCCCTCCATTCTGGCTCTGGGTCCAGTGCTCATCCCTTCTCTTCTGTGGGTACAGAAGCACAACTGCTCTTCAGCCGCTGCATAGGAGCATCGTGCGTTGCCTATCTTCATTCCCCCAAATCAGGATATTCTGTTCAACAAATCATACCTGAAAAATTCTCCAAAATGAGACTATATCTACCTCACACTACTACCTGATTGAAAGCATCTCTGAGCAAGACGCAAACATTTCAGAAGGCCTTTGGTACCACCTTCCAACCCCCCCCTTCTCTCTCTCTCCCCTTCCTTTCTCTCCTTCCTTCTCTCTCTTCCTTTGAGACAGGTCTTGCAAAGTAGCCCAAGCTACCTGGAACGTGTGATCCTCCTGCTCCGACTTCCCCTGTTCTTTAATTGTAGCCATGTAAATCTCATCATGACGGGGATCCGCTCGTGCCTTAGAATCCACTTCTTTATTTCAAAATGGCTTGTCTGATGGAGGAGCTAGAAGGTGAGGCTTGAAGCCAACGGGTCCGGGTTCCTTGTAATTATATGGTTGTTCCTTGCACTTGACTCCTCTTTCACATTTTATATGTGGGAAGAAGAAACCAAGCAGTTGCTTGAGTGTTCTCCTGGAAACCCCTCCGTTACGTCACCGCTCACTATCCACATTCTGTGGGGCCCTCAGAGGAGCCAAAGCCTCACAAGGCTCTGCCTTCCCGTCGTTCCTAGGAATCTGCTCCCCCTTTCCCCAACATCCTGCACTGCCTTGTCAGAAACATCTACAATTGGTACCAGCCCTGCGATGACATTGTTAACAAAGTCATAATGCCTCTGCGTCTTATTCTTACTCCTATGTGCCAAGTAATTGTTGCGGCAACTCCCTGCTTAGGCACCTGGAAGGTAAAAGCTTCCCTGGGTGTTGCAGATACTCTTCTGTTGCTGTGATAAAGTACTCTGAGCCAAGAAATGTATGGGAGAAAGGGTTTATTATCTAACTTACAGTTCCAGAGAGAGAGAATCCATCAGGGCAAGGCACACATAGTGATTGGTGGCACAGCAGGAGCTCGCATTGCAGAAGCCATGGAGGAAGGGTCACAGGGAAGGAGGGAGGACGAGAGAGCCGGATTATCAACCCTCAAGTGACACCTCCTCCAGCAAGGCTTCATCTCCTAAAGGTTTCATAAACTTCCCAAACAGCGCCACCACCTGGGAATCACATGAGCCCATGGAGTCCAATCTACATTTAAACCAAGGCACGAGGTCATATAACCCAACCCCTGGTAGAAGCTGCTCAGCACAGCCAGTGTAACGTGCTTTGACTAGAAATAGAAAGACAGAAGCTCAGTCATTTCAACAGTCTGTGGCCTCCCAGCATCCAGAACAATGCTTGACACTCAGTACCTGTTTGACGTATTTGCTGAGAAGCTATATGAAGTCTGCATGGCCATTGGCATGAGTTTGGTCTTTCAAATGATACTTGAGAAGCCATTGAAAACAATTATGTTAAATGTAGAAATAAGGCAAAGGCAGGCAGTTCGCCTTGCCTCTGTAATATGTGGATGTTTAACTGATTCACTCCAAGGTTATTTAATTATCTAAGGAAATGTAGTTTTTGGATTTATCCACTAATAATTAAAGACCAAATTTTGTGTGATGTTACCTGTGTATATTTTGTTCATCAGATATCTAAACTCTCTTAAAAACAAATTATTCTGGTGAAAAATGAACCCCAAATTCATTGAGATCATATTGTCTAGTAAGACCTTAGTGAATACTCCATGTAACTAAACAATGGCACTGCCTCCAATGGGACATCACTATTCTAATGATCTCATTCATGAGCTGAATATACCATTGATGTGTTGTGTTCTATTTGTTCTATTTTGAACTGTTTGAAAATTATATTTTAGCAATAGCATTATTATCCTCTGCCAGAATTGAAAGTGTTTATTGATTTCCAATCAAATGTAACAGTAATTTACAAAATTCCAGTTTCTCTGGAAGCAGAATTTGTAGGAAGAGGCAAACCTGGAATTGGTGAAAAGACTAGAACTCGTCTCTGGCACCCACAGCGGGCACCTGGGAGCACCATGGGCCACACGAAGCTTGAAAACCAGCAGAGTCAGGGCAACAGCTCTTCTGGGAGTTTATTCAATTAGAGAATCTGATCATATAACTGGAAAAGCTTATAGATGGACATGAGTGACACCACCACCAACCCCTCCCACAGAAAGTTTGAAGGCCCAAGTCCTATTACAGATATACATTTATCAGTGTCATGGTTAAACACAGGTGTCAACTTGACGGTTGAGGGTTTGTGCTCTGGGCACATTCGTGGAGAATTAAGCCCAGAGTGAACCTGTAGGAGATTGTCTAGCTGGGGAAGGTCCAGCCTATGGTGGGTGGGACTAGGCCCTGGAATAAACCACGTAGAGCTGGTTGAGGATCATCCCTCTCTCATCCATTATGTAGAGATAGTGTGGCCAGTTCTCTCCGCCCACGTATTGGTGCATGCTCTCCTGTCAAGCTGGACTACAGACTATAACTGGACTATTAGTAAGAAATAAACCCCTTGTTCCCTTAAGCCATCTGGCGGTCATTTATCAGCAACCAAGCAGGCCAACTGCAACAATCAGCAAAGGGGCATTTTACAGGGATTATCCAGGGCAACATTTCTATGGGAGGCACAAGGGTCCAAGTCTTTATTCTGAAACGAACTCTTATTAAGGAGGAAAATCTACAAAAAGTTTCATTCAAAGACCT
This sequence comes from Typhlomys cinereus, assembly GCA_023101885.1. Lineage (NCBI taxonomy): Eukaryota > Metazoa > Chordata > Mammalia > Rodentia > Platacanthomyidae > Typhlomys > Typhlomys cinereus. The sequence goes on from JALPQD010000009.1 coordinate 14,590,998, forward strand.
TCTGACAATCTCAATAGTGAGTCCTTTTTTTAATACTTTAAGTCAAGGGCTGGAGAGATGACTCATAAGCCTCTGCCTTGCAAGCAGAAGGCCCAGAATTCAGATCCTGGATTCTCACATCAAAATGCCTGGTGGCTTGCACTTCTGGTCCTGGAAGGCAGAGCCTGGGAAATCCCAGAGCAGTTCAAATAGGAGGTGTAACAATCGAGAATGACTCTTTTTTAAAATTTTTATTTATTTATTCAATTGTGCGTGCGTGTGTGTGTGTGTGTGTGTGTGTGTGTGTGTGTGTGTGTGTAGAACCACGGGCGAATTCTGGAACCATCATGGACCTCCTCCCACTTCCTTCTTGTTTACTCTGCCCCGGAATTCACAGGCTCCGCCCTATCAGGACCGGAAACGCAGGCCGTCCCCGCTTCCGCCCGGCGTCTATACGTGGGGTCTAGGATTCGAACTCAGGACCTTCTGCCTGCAGAGGCTTAACCCCTGAGCCACCTCTCCAGCCCCCAGAATGACTCTTGAAGTCACCCTTGGGCTTCCACAGGCACACACAGTGCTCTCTGATGCAATAAAATAAAATAAAATAAAATAAAATAAAATAAAATAAAATAAAATAAAATAAAATAAAATAAAATAAAATAAAATAAAATAAAATAATAAAATGCTGTCAGCCAATGCCATTGATATAGGGGTGGACCTCTGAGATCCTGGGATGGACTCCAGGACTGTGAGCATGCGCAGTAATTGCTCTCCCGCTGATTTGTAACCCTCAGCCCAAGAAGATGACTTTTGATCTCCAATCTTTTTTTTTTTAAGACAGTTCTTTTTATTATTATTATTTATTCAATTGTGCGTGTGTGTGTGTATGTGTGTGTGTGTGTGTGTGTAGAACCACGGACGACTTCGGGAACCACCATGGACCGCTTCCACCTCCTCGGTGTTTACTCTGCCCCGGGGTTCACAAGTTCCGCCCTTCCAGGACCAGAATTGCAGGCCGCCCTCGCTTCTGCCCGGCGTCTATACCTGGAGTCTAGGATCCGAACTCAGGACCTTCTGCCTGCAAGGCAGAGGCTTAACTCCTGAGCCACCTCTCCAGCCCCTTGATCTCCAATCTTATCCCTTGACCTTTCTTAGGTCCGAACTAAGGCTACAACTTTTCAGAACATTTTGCATTACAAAGAGTTATGCATTCTCTCTGGGGCCTGGGTTGGGAAATGGGTGCTTGGACTTTCACCGTGAGAAAGTGGCATGGAGAAGCAGCTTTTCTCTGATGGACAAGATTCACCAAACTCTCCATTTGAGCTCCAAATCCGGGTTGCAGCATGTCTTCACCACTTTGGAGTTTACTAGGTTCTTGTTGCTCAGAACTAAACACTGAGCACCCTAAGCCCAGGCTTTCAGGGATTACATGAACTAACCAGGGTACATGTAGTGCGGAGTTGGGTGCTTTTGCATTGAGAGCAGCTAACCAGCATAGGACTGTTCTAGGGAGCCCCCAAGATGCCCGGTAGGTGACAAGCCTAGGATAGTAGCCTAGTAAGGCTCAGACTTTGGAGTGCGCTGGGAGGAGGCGCTACGCACTCACTTCCTACCCTCTGGCCTGGCGCACACACTGTTGCCCAGGCAACGCGACGCGCTGCTGTCCGAGGCGTTCTTTCCAGGCGCCCAGCTGCTCCTGCAGCTTTCAGCCTCGCCGGCGCCCAGTAGCAGCAGGTGTGTGTGGGGGGGGATCAGGTCAGCTCTAACAGAAAGTGGGGGCGCCTTAGGGATTACGCTGCTAGGGGCGTCCTCACCAGGGGTGGCTGCTCTCCCTGAGTCCCCTGGGCCGTACCCGATGGCAACCCGAGTGGAAGTCGGGACCGCGCGCGTCACCCCAGAGGCCAGCCAGGAGATGACCAGCGCCATTGATCCTGATAAGGAGGAGGAAGAGGACGACGACGAGGAAGATGAGGAGGCAGCAGCCGCTCGGAGAGTGCGGCGCTTCACCCGAGACCCTCGGGTGCGCTGCCTGGGAGGTCGCCTACACCAAATGCTGCGGCTCAGGGAGGAGACGTGGAACAAGTACTTGGAGAGCGAGAACAACCGGCAGGTCCTGGGGGACTTTCTGCAGAGCAGCGGCCGCGCACGCCTGGTGTTCAGCGTGGAAGCGGCGCAACTTGTGGCATCCCGGGAGGTAAGGGGCGACCGGCCGGAACCTGCGAAACCCGTCACACAGACGCAAGACCCTGAGCGGGGCGAAGCTAGGCGCACTCCCCGAGTTCCTCCTTGTGGGTTAAAAAAAAAAAAAAGATGAATTTTGCAGCTGCCACCTGCACTGTGGCTGTGCCTTAGTTTTCTAGAAAGTCAGTTCCTTATCCTGACCTGGATCCTGTAGACAGACCAGCGCAGCTTTCAGCTTCTCCGCAGCGTTTGGTGCCCGTTTGGTGCCCTGTGAGTTTTCTGGAACGCGTAGTTTCTGTTTCAGTTCCACGTGGGTGAGCCACTTTGGAATCATATCTTTTAAAAACAAAACAGAAAGTGTTGCTGGACATACTTATTCTCACTACCTTACAATTGCACTTTGTCACCTGGAGAATTTCTCAAAAGAAAACAGTGAGTGGCTAGCGTCATTCTTAAATGGTTAGCAATTTCAAGGAACTTTATCTCAGTCATTAAATTGTAAGTTCTGGCTTTCTGAGTCAAGTAACCCACATCCTTGTTTGTACAAGAGGTACACTCTGGAAAAATTACATGTAAAAAGCCTTTGAAAATTGTCTTCCCATGCACACTAAAGGATGCTCCAGGAATGGGGGGGGGGAACTGGGAGAAAGGAGGGAAAGGAAGAGAAAAAGGAGGGAGGGAGCAAGGGGATCCAGGGAGGAGTGGAGGAAGGGGAATGGGGTACCTATCAAGTTAAAAAAAAAACTGTCTTCCAACTGATCAATTCTCTGATGCAATTTTTTCTTTGAAAGTGAGGTGGGGGGGTTCATAATGCAATAAAACTCCAAAAGGAAAAGGTAAGGTATTACAGGTTTGTAACCTGCATACTCAATGTTTACTCTCAAGCATCCCGTCTCTCTTTTCCCTTTGTTATCTTTTCCTTTCACTTGGAACTTAGACTGCTTGACCACTAGCTTGTTTTGGGCAGTGCTGTGCCTTTGTTAGTGTTGTAAAGCGATTGTGTCACCCAGATGTGCTCGATAGGATAGGTGCCAAGCAGGAGGTCAGAGAGCATATGCTGTGTTGTAAAGATCTTTGTTTTGGTACTCTCCTAAGAATAACTTGTTTTTATCAAAAAATTTGATAAAGAGAACCCTTAACTCTAGTATCACGGAGCCAAAAAGCGTAGTATCTGCAAAAATGACTGTAGTTGTGGAAAAGTTAGACTATCTTAATTAAACACTTCTAATCTTTAGAAATAGAAATTAATTCCTTGTGCCTTTTCAGTTGTTCAGTTTGGCTTCTTTCCAAGCAATATTGTTTAAATGTCACTTTGAAGACTGAAACATTCTGCATTCTCATATTGTTTCTGAAGAGAAGAATTTTGTAGTATTGATGATTTGGTGTAATTGACATGCCCCTGAAGGGGATTGGTTTTTAAAAGAACAAAAGGAATTGCGCACACTTTGCCCCACAGGGAAGAGCTGCAGACGACCTTGTTTGTAAATGTGGGCAAGAAGCCAGGTTGCTTTTTGTGTTGGCAATCTGGCTTCAAGTGGCTTCAGCAAATCCTGCTTCCCAGCGAAACTCTGTCATGAACTTGAACTAATTATCTTGCTCTTGTTTCAGATTCCAAGAGATGCAAAACATAAACTTGTTTATTTTGCCAAGAGGATGACTGAAAGCACTGCAGAAAGTGATTTCCTCCAAACGGTTTTATTTGGAGAATTACCTGTGTCGTCTCTCGGACATGTAATCACTTTCCTGGAGGAGGTACTGGTGTGCCCTTAACGTCCAAGCCTTTCTTTCATCTCCAGATGCTTGGAATTAGTTGGAACAGCTGTGCTATTTAAAAGAAAAGCTTGAAGAGGCCTATGGTCTCTTTGGCCAGGTGTATGGAATGAGCATTTAGCCTGCTTCTCAAATGAGTTGATACTGGACTGTTAAGCCACCACTGAGCAGGTGGCTACTTGTCATACCATTCCTTCCTTCTTCTTTCTTTCCCTTCTCTCCCTCCTTTTGAAATGGTAGAAGTACACGTATGCCAGTTTAAACCAACCATGTTAGTCACGCAGCTGTAGGTTTTCTTGGCGTGTGCCTAAGAGTGATGAGGGACGTCATCCTCTGTCTCTCTCCACCTTATTGAGCAAGCTTTCTCCAATGCTTGGAGCTCACTGATTCAGCTAGTCTTTTTGAATGCAAGGTGTGAGGGATTCACCTACATCAGCTTTCCTAGTTTGGGATTACAGGTTTGCCCACCGTCATGTCTAGCTTTACATGTACAAGCTAGGGGTCTGAACTCAGGCCTGCATGTTTGTGTGGCAAGCCCTACTGACGGAGCTTTCTCTCCAGCTCCGTTTACCTGAATGTTGAAGTGGAGACCAAGTTACATTTTGGAAATTGGAATGATCTATTTTCAAATTCCTGCTAGAAATGCACCGTTAAAGCTGAGTTTCATTGATGCTGGGAAATGGAAGGAGGTTACAGATGGGGTTGAACCTAAGTGCTTTAAAATCCCCCTTTCTCTGTGATCTGGTTTAAACCCCCTAAAGGCATGAATATATATTAAAAGGCTGGTCTTCAGCTCTGGGAGGGGGTAGCAGCATCTTTAAGGAGTGGGACCTCGTGGAAGGAAATTCATTGAGGATGTACCCTTGAGGGGATATAGGGACCCCAAGTTCTTCCCATGGCACATGTTCTCTCCTTCTCTTTCCCCTCCCTCTCTTTTCACTTTCTTTCCCCCTTTCCCTCCTCTCACCCTTTTTCTCTTCTCTCTCCTCCCACCTCCCTCTCCTTTTCTCCCTCTCTCTGACTGACTTCTCTGGCCACCTACTCTTTCCCTGAGATGCTCCCTTGCCTCAGACTAATAGCAAGGGGGCCGGCCCACCACGGACCCAAAGCCCCTAAAACTGCGAGTCAAAGTAAACCTTTCCTCCTCTCTCATACATTTCGCCGCAGTAAAACTGCCCGCCCCCTCCTGCAATGTCAGTGGTGCCTCGAAGCCAAAGGCAGTGGCACTGTCACCCAGATGTTTCATTCCAGATCTGTCTGGACCTGGGGCAGAGCCCAGATGCTTCATTCCTAACCTGATGCTCTTTGGGCATAGACACCAAATGACTCCACAGGCTCACAGGACTACAGCACTAGTTTGCACCCTTCCCTGGACATTAGACTCACCTAGGGAAACGTTTCAACACACGCAGGGACTTGCCTCTTACTAATTGAAAACTCCTGTGGTGGGAGGTGGGCTACAGCTGATCGAGATTCCCAGGGGATCCCCATGTGCCGCAGGCACTGGGAGGGAGGCACGGGGCTGGGAATCTGTCCACAGAGTTGGTCCCTTGTCCTGATTGTTCAGGAAATCCATGTAGTCTAGCTGGGTTCTGACTGTCTTCAGACTAGCCAGGTCTCTGCCCTCGGGCTTCAGTTCCTTTACTTTAGTTTCAGTTGAATTTAGCAAAGAGTTTTCCATCCTGGGTACTTGGAGCAGTTTTAGCTATAAAGTAGATACTCAAGAAATTTTTATTACACTGAATCTGAGTCCAATACTCAGCAAAGTTTGGAAACCTGCTGTTTACTATTTGAGTCGCATCTGCCATCCAGTGGAGCTTGGCAGGGCCCAGTGATCTCTGATGGGGCGCTTTTACTCTACCAACTGTGTTTGGCAAAAGAAAATAGAAAATTTTCAAGTCCTGTTCTTTCTTGGAATCACTCTCAGTATTGGGATCTGCACAGCATTCAGAAAATGATTTCAAAGAAAGGGTAAGTTCTCAATGGGTTCACCTATAGAAAGTAAGGCATCCAGAAGTTTGATTTTTATTAGAATATAGTAACTACACAATACTGGCTTTTTTTTTTTGACATTGTTGAACATGCATATAACACACTTAGAACATACTCTCCTTTTGACTTCTGAAATCATCTTCCTTCAACTTTCATGTCTCTTTGCTTTTTTGTTTTTTCAACCCAGATAGAATTTGACTTTGAATCATTTAGAAGAGTGTGATATGAACAGTGGGCCGCTGGGATCAGAACTGGTTATTGCACATTCTTAGGCTAGTGCACTACTGCAGGGCTATGCCTTCCAGCCTCAACTGACAAATTTTAAATACAAGCCATACTATATGTTGTGCATAAGAAAATACACCCAACCATATCAGAAGGATGTGTGTCCACTGCAGAGACTATCTCTAAGAAAGGAGGTGAAAAGGGCCAAAAAATATATGCATTGACTAATCACAGTGTCTGTTATATCTTATGCCATGGTAGAGGCTGAGACAAAAGGAAAATGAGTGCTATAAACGAGTCTATCAAAGCTTTTAATTGTTTTGACCATGAGGTTCACATTGGCTTTTATTTGACAAAAGTTTTAGATGCTCTTGGTTACTGAGTTGTTTTGGGGAACCACCCTCTAAATTTTGTTTTCTAGCCCTATCCCAAGTCGATCTGGCACTTACTAAGTGCTCAGTAAATATTTCTTAAGGGAAGTTAAGTGAGGCTTAATCCATATACTGAACAGAGATGAATGCTTTCTTTAGAGACACAAACATAAGATGTGCATTGTGTCTGCTTACTTGGATGTGAAGTTTTGGTCACATGTGTATGAGGAGGATAGTTGGAGAAGCTGAATGCCTGTAGTTGTCATCTGCTTCCTGAATCAGTGTTTATTGTACATCTAGTTGGGATCTGAGACATTAGTAATATAGTTTCTGCCTTCAAAGGGCACCCAGTGGGCTGGTACAGCGCATGGTTAGTATTTTTGAAACTCTGGGTTTGATCCCCAGCAGTCCTCCCTGTTAGTCTCATTCTTAGCAGCCCCTATATTCATTCTCTCTCTCTCTCTCTCTCTCTTTTACACACACACACACACACACACACACACACACACACACACACACACAGCCTCAGTCTAATGAGAGCTAAACCAAAGCTTGGCAATCAGCTGGGTTGGTAGCAGAAAGAAGGATGTCTAGTGACATCTTCTCGAAACCCCAGGGATAGCAGAGAAGTTGGGAGTCCTGAACAGGACAACCATAGGTCTTAGTTTGCCCAGAGCAGTTCCACTTTTAGATTGTGAGGATTTGTTATGAGTAATCCTTAGTGTTTGTTTTCACTCTCAGAAACATTCATATTTTTATGCTAAATGACCTAGTCCCTTTCAGTGCTGAAACACAGATGTAGATAGTGAGGGGCAGGGATGTAGCTCTGGAGAGAGAGCAACACATGGAGTGGTTCAAAGGTAGATGTTTTAGAAAGGGCACAATTCTGTGTAGCTGCGTTGGGACTGAGCTGCAAGGAAATCAACGGTCTTGTTGACTTTTCCTTACAGCTGGTTGCCAGCAAGGCTGGAGTCCCATTCAAAGCCCCAGGTGACCTGAAAGAGAGCACTGGGCATGTCTGTTCTGGGAAGGGTGGTTCCTACCCAGACCGGCCTAATTAGGAATTTACCTTAGTGCTTTCAGCTGCCAGATCAGAACAGCGGAGACAGGTGATTTCATCTTCCCCCAGTATGGGAATGGGCCAGAGCCTCGGACAGCAGAAAACACTCCACCATGGAGCTACAATCCCCAGCTCTTGTTTCTTTGAGTCCATCTGCTTCTGTGATGACTTCAGAGTTCTGATCTTCCCACCTTGGCTTCCTGGCTGCTGGGTTGCGGGTATGTGCCCCTGTGTAACTAGTGGGCACTTAATTCTCTCAGTTCTGCAGGGTGGAGTTCTTGAGTAACGGAGAGAGTGGGGTGAGCAAGGGATGGGGGTGAGTATACACTTGTTTTATCTGTGGAATTCCTGTCAGTACAAATGTCCGAGTTATTTTGTTTCAGTGGGAAAGTTTAGGAGTCTCCTTAAAAAAATCACACGATTCTCCACTAAAGCAAACAAGATAAACACTGGAATTAATTGAATTACTTTGTACACAGTTTGTCGATAAAATTTATTGTAATTAACTAGCAACTCCCTGACCCATGTTGAGTTATATTTATAGATCTGCTTTACCTGTTTGACTTGAATAATTGCTTTCAGGTGGCTTAGAATTTTACAGTAATTTTACCTATTGTTCTTTTAAACATTAAATGTTCAGAAAAGTCAGCCGTACGATGGAATAGTAAACTGAAGGAAAGTCTGAAACCGTGCACAGGAAATTAGGAGCATTTAATCCAGAATTGTCCTTTAGTTCACTTTTTAAAAATTAACATTCGTTCATATCTGCATGTGTTGGTGGATACCTGTGTGTACCTTTGTACATATGTGTGTACATCCATGTGCGGGTGTACACATACTTGTATGTGCAGGCAGGTGGGGGCCAGAGGTCAACCCTGTTTCTCAGGACAGCTCTTTGCCTTGTGAGTTTTTGTTGTTGTTGTTTGTTTGTTTTTGTTTGTTTATTTGTTGAGACGCTGGGACCTGGAGCTTGCTGGTTAGGCTAAACTGGTTGCCAAAGAGCTCCAGGGAGCCTCCCGCATCTGCTCCCCCACCCCCCACACAGTGTAAGGTTTCAGATGTCTGCTACCACACCTGGCTTTTACATGGATGCTAAGGATCTGAATTCAGCTCCTCATGTTTGCATAGGAAGCATTTTACCTACTGATCCACCTTCCTAGTTCCATTCCCAGTGTCTTCATGTGGGTTCTAGGGATCGAACCCGGTTCCCACGCTTGTGTGGCAAGCACTTTATGGACTGAGCCCATCCCATCACAACAAGTAAGGGCCTGAGAGATTTAATCGGAAAGGTGGTTTTCTGTGGTTGATACATATTCTTCCCACCAATCTCATCTCCCTGGTTTCTCAAGCTCTTCATGACCCCAGGCCCCTTCTCAGGGGGTGCCAACTGTTATTCCAGGAAAGTTAAAAATGTCAGTTTCTCGTGACCCCACTTTGCCTATGTCACACTTTGGTCAATCAGCATGCAGTTTTCTGACATGCTTGTTGACAACTCAGTTGAAGCTGTTGTGACAAGACATCGTGTGCCTTGTCAACAATGGAACCTACTTCTCATACCTCTGAGGGTTGGAAATCTGCGACCAAATTTCTGGCAGATTTTAAATTTACCAGCCTTACTTCTGGTTTCTGGTTGGGGCTGGCGAGTCACGTCCTGACCTGGGGAAGGGTGAGGGCAGTGTAGCTGGGTTAGGACTGAGCTGCAAGGAAATCAACGGTCTTGTTGACGGTTCCCTCCAGCTGGTTGCCAGCAAGGCCCATTCAACGGCAGTTTTATAAAGAGCATGGTCCCTTGCATTTCCTAATGCATGTGGACTCTGCCCATGTGGCCCAATTACCTGTGATGGCTGCATTCTCAGCGTCCTCAGCTCAAAGGTTAGGACTTCAATATTCAGCTCACTACACATTCTTTGAAGACCAAGAAACTTTGCTGGCAAGGGTTTCCCATAGGAAGTACATATTCCATGTCTTGATACTCATCCAGAACGGGTTGCTAATTATGGCAGGTCTTACATGGAAAGGGGTTTCTGGGATCTCCCCGCCTGTTGAGTACATTGGCTTCAGAGGCTTTTTGCTTATATCTTATTTCACTTACTTATCACAGAGAAAGAGGCAGACAAGGAGAGAGTGAGAATACATGCATGTAATGTTGCACAGGTGAAGTTAGAGAACAATTTCCAGAAATTATTTCTCATCTTCTACCCCGTGGGCTTGAGGGATTGAACCCAAGGTCGACAGGTTTGTGAACAGGTGTCTTACGTGCTATCTCGCTGCCCCCCCCGCGACTATTTATTAATTACCACATTAAACTCAGCACAGAGTGAGTCTATTAGCATTTAGAAGGATTTGTTTCAGTGCCATCTGAACAGAGAAGTGAATTTTCAGTTTACTTGTCACTTGCTAGAAGTTAAGACAAGTTGAACAGCTCTAATCCACAAACAAATTCTGAAATGCTCCAAAATAAGCATGAGGCTATAAGCAGAAAATTTCACACTATGGAACCTTGCTTCATGCATAAAATACTGCATAAAATTATCTCCCAGATATATACTTATGGTGCATATATAAACAAATGAATTTCATGTTTAGACTTGGATGCTGAGCCCAAGATAGCTCATTACATAAGCAGAAATATTCTAAAATTTCAAAAAGCCAATCTCAATTCAGAGATACTTCTGGTTTCAAGCATTGTGGATAAAGAATATTTATGTCAACATAAACTTTAAAGAGATGGGATAACTAATTCTAAATATTTTAATGAATTATAAGTTTATAGTTTAATGCTTAAAAATTGGACAGATTATATCAGCAAAAATGAAGAAAGTTTCAAATGGGAGATAGTGAGAAGCATGAGAAAGCACGAGCTAAACACTCAGATCACTCTCATAGTTACATCGCACATGCTGGGCTCTGGAAGTGAAACAAGTATTTTTTTCCTTTTTTATGTGTATGTGTGTATGGGGTGTGTGCATGTGTGCATGTATGTTTGGATGTGGGTAGATATACATGTGTGCTTGTGAATGTGAAGGCCCAAGGGTGATATTGGAAATTATATCTTGATCACTCTTCTACCCTACTTTTTTTTTTTTTTGACCACGGGTCTTAATCCAACCCAGAGTCAGAGGGTACCATGTGTGTGCCTGTGAAGGCCCAAGAGTGACTTCAGGAATCATCCTAGATTGCTTCTACCTCCTTTTTGCTTCACTCTGAGATTTCCTAGGCTTCCACAATTGAAGTGCAGGCTGCTGCCATTTCACCTGGCGTTTTTATGTGGGATTCGGGATTTGAACTCAGGTTCTTTTGATTGTGAGGCAGAAGCTTAAGCTTTGAACCATCTTTCCACCTGAGCTGAGCAATTTTTATATGGTATTTGAACTCGTTCTTAAACCACAGAGCTATCTCCCCAGCTAGACACACACACACATATTTTTAAAATGTGTTTGTATGATACATGTATACAATGAATATATATTACATGTACATTTCTGCATGTGTGTGAGTGTGGGTGTGTGCTTGCCGCGGTGTAAGTGTGGAGGAGCATCTGTCCCCTTGGAGACAGGGCCTCTTGTTTGCAGCTGCATACATCAGGTTTGCTGGACTCTGAGCTTCCCAGCATTCACCTGTCTCCACCTCCCCTTTGCCATACATGCACTGGGAGTGCAGATGTGCACTATCACAACCGCAGCTCTGCATGGATTCTGGGGATCCAAATTCAAGTCCTCACACCTGTGCAGCAAGCTTTACCCATGGCTCCATCTCCCTCTCCCAGCAAGAAATACTTTAAGGGTTTTCACATTCCTTGTTTCAGTGATGGTCTTCATGTAGTGGAAAAGGAGTTCTGGAAAGGTCCATGGGTTGAATAAGCATCTTTTCTATTATCCACACTTTCTTCTGGGAAGCTGCCCAAGTGGAGGATTCTCATTCACTCCTAACCTCTATGTGAGCTAGCAAGATTGTTTGTTAGTACACTAGTCCATGTGCTCAGTGTGTATCAAAATGTTTATTTAACGTGATTGCATTTGTTTCCTGCACTGTTTGAGGAGCTTCTACAAGTGCTTGGTAAATTGTATGGAAAGGAACAAATAGAAACATATTTCCATTTGGAAAGAAAGGGCCACAGTATCCTTAAGTCTAAATGGGCTCCTGATTTGGTCTTCTCTTTGTAGATTTGATAAACATTGAACATAATTATGAAATTCAGTGGTTTGGTTGACAAGAAAATACTGTATGACAAAGTCTTTGAAGAAACTTAGTGTCTGCAAATTAACTGCTTTGAAAATGTCACACTCTCTGCAGATACTACTGCCAATCCTTTCTAATAAGAATAATCATACATCCTGGTCGTGTTTTACATCACAAGACATGGAGCATCACTTGGAAGTCGTGAAAAGTAAAATGTATGTTCTTAGGGGAAAAATTTCTAGAAGAACTCTTCTCCCAATTCCTACCGTTGCTGAGAACCTCCACCTGGATCAGAGTCACCCAGAGACCAGGTATACCATGATATGGTCAATGCACCATATCAAAATGGATCAGTACTCCATAGCACACCCCTCTGACTATTAGCTAATAAAGAATCACTATAGCCATAAAGTTTAAGAAGTATATAATTTCCTTTATAAATATATATATTGAGGATAGGACCTTACACAGTTAAGGCTGGTCTTGTCCTGAGTGCTGGGATTACAGGCATGTGCCACCACACCTGTTTTATGACATGCTAGAGATTAAGTCCAGAACTTTATGCATGCTAGGTAAGTATTTTGCCAACTAAGGTGCATCATAATATGGATTAGGGTTCTCTGGAAGAACAGAAGCTCTAGAATGCAATATAATATATATACTAAATATATATACTAGCTGCCTGTAGCTGCTTCATTCTTCACTGGAATGTCACACAAAGCCAAAGGATCCCACGGTCTCAAGCCTCTGTCACTGGAGGGTTGAAGACTCTGGACTCCAACATCAGTGAAGAACAGCTGGGCTGTGACGTGAGTGGTGAACTCCAAACAACAGCAAGGCTTAGAGACCAGGCTGCAAAGGCGGCAGGGACAGCGGCAAGGTGGAAAGGATGGAACTCTGAGTCAGCCAAGGATGGAGACAGTGTGGACAGCAGCAGCGAAGAAGGTAACCGCTGAAGAAGGCAAAGATGCTCGGAGAGTGAACAGAGCAGCAAGTTGACACAGGATCAGGGAAGAGCACGTCCCTCCTCCTTGCACTTCCTATCCAGTCCATCACTGGAAAGTACCACCCACTATGGGCTGGATTTTCCATATCAGTTAAGCAAGTATCTGCAGATTTCCTCAGGGGCCTGCTCCAACCATTGAGTCTCCACAGCTGTGCGCCAAATAGCCTGCAACTGTCAAGCTGACACTGGGATCTAACCACAAGACCAGCCTAAAAGAATATTTTTTAAAGGGGAACTAACAACTGCCATGATCTCAGTAATTTTCCTTTAAGAAAATGATTTTTCACAATATGATAAGTTTTCAATCCCCCCCCACACCCCGCCAGCAACAGGAACATACTAAGCACAAAATGCAGTGATGCTCAGACTCAAATCAAGAGCATGCAAATCATGTATTTTTAAGAGTTTTTATTTAGTAAAATCATCTATGGATAGATGCATAAAATAAGAATCCACATGCTACCTTTACATGGATAAAATCATTGGATGATTTTATTAATCATTTAGTATTTGCAGGTTACAGTCAGATGAGAGGAGAATGCTACATGCGATTGAATCTGTGGTTATTAAGTGGTCCCATCAAATTCAAGAAATTGTAGAAAAAGATTCAGCGCAGCCTCTGCTGGATGGCCTTCACCTGACTCCATGGAGTGAGCTGGACTTCTGGGCTCTGAGGAGGGACAATCTGGATTGCACGTACCAGCAAGTGAGTTAAGAGCTCTAGGAATTGTTTCTAAGTGCGGCAGGCACTGTGGAGTGGGGTCTCCAGAGCAGCACTGGCTCAGGCAATAGTCTCCGATCTACTGGGGATGGTAGTACTTCTGACTGTGGTTGGTTTCATTGACATGAAAAGCATGGGGTTTCCTCTGCTGGCGACTTGCTGTCCAATTGCTCTAATGTTCTAAATCCTTGACTGTTACGCCTATGTTTCTTGGAAATTTTCTGAAATGAACCATTAAGATTTGTGTATGTAGCCTGTTCATGAACTCCTTGAAAAGCTAAAGTTTAAGTTTCTAAAAATGAATTTTAACAATTACCTTCAGTTTGAAACCAGATATGTCTTTGAGTATTAAATACCATGCATATGGTTGTGTGAGTGAATTATTAAATATTTTATTAGAAAAGGCATTTACTTAGCAATATAGCTCATGTTTATTCAAGATTATCCCTCCCTCCCATTAGCTCCAGGCTCCTATTGTCCTCAAGATGGTGGAAATACTAAGAACTAGACAAAGCAGTTATTTTCCTGCTTTGAAAGACATCTTCACGACTGTGGAAAATGGTAAGACTCTTTGTCCCTGGGCCTGGCATCAGGGTCATGACCTGCTCATGATCTACCAGGCTTGCTTGCTCAGCTTTGACATCTGTCTGCCACCCAGGGTGTGGTCATGAGGTGCTTGCACTTGGTTCTCCTCATGCAATGATCAAGGAGTGTTCACTCTTGGTTCTTCTAGTGGCAGCTGCATCTCACCTTTTCTACTATATTCTAAGCTCCCTTTAGACTGTCTGCTCTCTACCTATCCCAGTGACCCAGCTTGAAGGTTTAACTAGAAGGCATTCTGTATTTAGGGGAAGACCACAGATGTCTTTGATAATGATTTCAGGTCAACAGCTAGACTGTGATGAATCTAGAGAGTGTCCAGTCAGAATCTCTGATGTGCTAATCTCCACTTACTTCCCTTGCACATCCTCTGAGACATCCAGCAAAAATCATCCTCTTGTCTGTCCTCCAGCTGTCTAGCTTGAGTCCCTTCTGCATGCAATAACTCTCCCCACTTTTCTGACTTCTGTTCATTTATTTGTTTATGTTTAATATGGATGTATGCTACACTGAAGTCTACATATTAAAGTTAAAGCTAATATGAACAGATAACTGGCTTTGCTTTTCGCTTGTTTCTAATATTAGAAAATTTGAGGGCCAGGAGTGCGGAGATGGCTCAACCTGTAAAAGCACTTGTCGTACAGTCATAAAGACCTGTGCTTAGATGCCCAGCACCCATGTAAGACCTGGAGGTGACTCTGTACATCTGTAAACCGAATTCTCTGAGGAGCTGACTCGGGCACACCCCCGGGCTTGTCAGCCAGTCACTCTATTCAAAACAAGCCCGGGTTCAGCAAGAGATCTTGTCTCAAGGGAATGACATGGAGTGTTAGAGAGAGCAGGACACCTGATGTCCTCTTCTGACATGTGCTCACATGGACATGAGCACCCACACAGATACCCCCCAAAACACACATATATACACATTCCAACTTAGGTAATGTTTAGAAGATTAGAAATAAAATTCACTAAGAAAAGTGTATCTAATTTAGTATTGTCTTTATGAATTCGGTATGAAAAGAGCATGGGAGATAAGATTATCTGTTGGATTTGAATTCCTGTCCTATCTCAGCCTACTAAATGTTTGATTTTTTCATTGACTGAACCTCATAATGCCTTCCTTATTGAGTTACCATGGGAACTAGTATAATCTTCCTTCAGCACGATCAGCAGTTTAGACCAGATAACTCTGTTATAGGTCCCCTACCTATTGTGTGGTGTCCCATAGCATTCCTGGCCTCTGCCCACTGTCCCGAGCGTCCCCAGAGCCTTCTGAGCCTGTGCGCTGGAGATGCACAAAGTATGTGGCTCCCATCTGCGGTCAGTGAGGGTCGAAGGCCCCTCTTGAAGAGATGCAGTAGACTCTTGTGATATCAGTAACACACTTATCACTGACCCATCAGGCATAGTTATTTAATTTTGAAATGAACAGAGATAAAAATACACTAATCTCAAAGCATTTGTGCATCTGGAAGAGAAAGAATTTCTAGAACCCCCTTTTTTTTAAACTCTATTAGCTACTTGTCAGTTCAGGCAGCATGGGTGAATGACAAAGGTCAAGAGAACTTTCTTGCTTTGATTTTTAATGTAACTCCACTGGAATAATACCAGAAGATGAAGCTTCTCTCTCCACTTGCAGAAACACTGCCTGTTTTCAGTTAATCAAAGGTAGCCCAAGATCAAAGTAAATTTTTAAGTGAAAGAAATTTTTAACTGAAAAATGCAAACAATTTTTTTAAACAATAGTTTAAAAAAAAAGAAAACTAATTTTGCCTTCTAGCTAGGTAATTTTTTTTTAAAAAATCCCTTATTCTTACATATTTAATTTTTAAAAATGCATTCATGAAGGAGAAGGAGCGAGGCATACACATGTATGCTATGGTGTAAGGGTAGAGGTCAGAGGGCAGCTTTCAGAATTTGGTTCTCTTCTTCCATCATGTGGCCTTTTGGGAATCAAGCTCAGATGCACAGGTCCTGAGCAGGCACCTCACCCGCTGACCTATCTTGTCAGTTGCGTAACATTGTTTTTATTGAGATAAAAGTTCACATAAAAGTGATTGTGATGCAGTGTATGTGCTAGTGACATTTAGATTAGCCACAGTGTGGCTCAAACATTATTTCGACCTAGTTCCTGTAGCTAATACATGTAGCAGCTGTGTCTTCGTTAATACTATAATAGAAAGTTTCCTAGTGATTACATCAGTTATTCTCAAAGTGTGATGAGATGGTAATGGAGTCAGGCAGGTGCCAAGCACCTTGGGGACGGAGATTTCTAGAGAAACATGTAACCCAGGCCAGAAAGTGACAACCCAGAGATGTTTTTCCCATGGGGTTTCCAGGGAGTCAAGATCTCCTTAAACTCCGTTTCCTCCCCCTGGAGCCCTTAGTTTTGACAGCTTACGCTCTGAGTAACTAGACCAGGGCTCTCCTGGGTGACTGACTTAAAAGTTGGCAGTGTCTGCTCAGGTGGAGATTGTAGGGAAATAGTCCAAAGGACAAATGGCAACAGACATACCACACCTTGTTCGACATGGTTCTCTTGAACTTGTAAAGCAAATTTTTTGGGGGGGGGGCGGGGAGAAGTTCATGTGACATGAACTATGCTTCTCTTTCAGCTCTTCTGGAAGCCAAAGATGTGGAACTTCACCTGAGACCTCTGAAGAGGCACATTGAGCGCCTCCAGGAAGCAGAATTCCCACAGACCCGTCCATCAATCTCCCCATTACTTCACACCATCTGTCTTATTTGGAGTCACTCCAAATTTTACAACACCCCTGCTCGGCTTGTAGTTCTGTTGCAGGAGTTTTGTAATCTCTTCATTGATCAGGTATGATACATAAAATTATGAACAGTAAGAATTAGTGCCATGAGGTAAGCTTTATTAGCCTCAAAGAAAATAAGTCTAGATTACAATGAGAACACTATTTTCCTTCTGTGTTCAGAAAAGACTTCGATGATGGGGCTGGAGAGATGGCTCAGGGGTTGTGACTCTGTCTCACAAGCAGAAGGTTCTGAGTTTGGATCCCAGGTCCCACGTTAAAAACAAACAAACAAACAAAAAAAGACTTCGATGTGGCCAGATGATTTTTTCTCTTACATGAGCATCTAGGAAAAAGAGAGGGAGTTGAAGGGGAAAAAAAAGTGGCTGGTTTTATTCATTTAAACACAGATTTAAGTGTCAAAAATTGAATGAAGAGATCCAAGGCAGCTTTCAATAGAAAGCCATTGGACATGCATAATACACATATTACAGTTAGGTACAAACAAGTATCAACCTGTGATTGAGGGTTCCAGCTCTGGGCACATTTGTGAAGAATCAGCAGTTGAATTAAGCCCTGAGCGAGCCTGTGGGAGATTGTCCAATGATGGGGAGGTTCAGTCCATGGTAGGTGGAGCTGGTCTCTGTCAGGTGGTTAAGATGGAGGGAACTGGGTACGGAAATTGGCGTCCTTTGGTATACTTGGCCAGACATGCTACTCTGGCAGGAAGGGATTGTCGCTCTCTTCGGCAGTCCTGTGGATATATGGTTTGGTGTGCCCAGGTATCTCAGCCCCTGGTATTGGGGTGCATTTTCCTGTCAAACTGGACAAGGAACTGTAACTGGACTATCATAAGAGAAAATAAATCCCATGTTCCTTTAGGCTGTTTGGTCACAAATTTTTTGGCAGCTATGCAGGCTACTGCTACAATACATTGTAGCCTCCCTAGATTTCCACAGAAATTCTGCATTGGGAGACATATGAAGAATGAAAGAAATTAATTTTTAAAAACATAATTTTAATCTTAATCTTAAGGATGTTTTATGCAGAACTTCACCTGAGACCTCTAAAAAGCGCCTCCAGGAAGTGGAATTGCCACAGATCCATCCATCAATCAATCTCCCCATGCTTCACACCATCTGTCTTTTCTGGAGTCACAGAACCCTGCTCGGCTTATATCTGTTGCAGGAGTTTTGTAATCTGTTCATTGACTGACTGTTAATCTTAAGGATCTTTTATGTTTCTGCATTTCTCACAAACGATTTTTTTAAAAACCACTGGACTATGCCCCACTGCTCATTATCCTTTGGTGTTATCCACCTTGACAGCTGAAAGATACTTGGACTCCACGTGATTCTTCCTTAGGTGTCTGTTTGACCGATGGGGCTGTAAACAGCATCTATGGGTTTCCTCGAGGCTCTGGAGGACGAAGGTCAGGGAGACGGCAAGAGCAGGTTCTGGTGAGGGAACTGTGCGTTTCCAGCCAGCCAGCTCCTTGGCTCCTCACTTGGCTGACTTCTCCCTGTGAAGTCACGGAGAGATTGGAGCAGGAGCCTGACTTACTTTTGTTTGGTCTGTAGTTTCCTGTGACTCAGGCTGGCTTCAGATGCCTTATGTATAATAATAGTCTTGAACCGCTGATCTTGCTAGAGCCTCGTAGTGCTGATCCAGGCGAGAGCTACCAGGCTTCAGCTACTTCTCTGAACCTCAGGCAACCCCTATGAACCAAAACCAGATAAGTTCACTGGGCTAGTCCTCCACCATTCAGAGCAAGAGACGACACCATTCAGGTGTTTCTCACTTGAACTGAGACTTGAGAGTTAAGCCATTTGCTACGTTCCCCAGACTTACACACCTAAAGACTTACATCTTAGTTTCCAGAAGGTACAATTGAATATTTTTGTTTCTTTGTTTGTTTTTCCTGCTTCTGGAGAGGTATGGCGACACATGGGAAGGTTGTGGGTATAGACCAACTTGGATCTAACTGAACCACCCATGGATATTACTTCTTCGAGCCTCATTTTCCTTAGTCGGGGATAATGCTTTGTTGAGAGGGTCAGGAGGACCAGAAGAAATTGCAATGAGATGCCCAGTGTGGTGTTGGGTGTTTGACCGAAGCTCAGTGAAAGACAAATCCTTACACTCTTGCCAAACCACTGACTCGTAGGCTAGATGCAGCTGTCGATAGCAGATAGACAGCAACGGGTCAGTTCCTCCTGTGTTTTATCAGCATCTCCTCTGGTTTCACTCTGTGCCAGCTCCTCCAGTGTCAGACTTCACTATTCCATGTGTTTAAGCAGGTGTCGGGCACCCTGATGGCTTACAATCCCGTGTGGATCACCACCATCTTGTTAAAAATAGGACCACCGCTTCTCCCTGCCGCTTTACAAAGGACTTTCTTTCATTTTGAAAAGCTCATTGATATGCAAACCCTTTTAGTGCTGTAGGTGGCCCATAAGGAGTCCTGGTTACCTGCGAGCCTATAAAGCTGTCTCTTGGCTCCTAGCCTGTGTCAATAGCCAGAATCTGCCAAGCTCCTGAGGAATTACTGTAGCCTCTCTTGTTCCTCAGTTCTGGCTTCTCTCCAGGGATTCCATTGACCTCGTTTCCTTGATTCTCCAAGTAGCAGATCCTTAACTTTGTAGTGAGTCTGCCCTAACATGTTAGGAATCTAAACTCAGCAGTGAGCCAACTTGCATACTGGGTATCTAGAGACCTAAATTCCTCCTCCTCTCTCCCAATTTTCTTCCTACTGTGCTGTACACATTGATTTTGCTAAGAACTATTTTTTAAAGTAGGGTCTTTCTATATATGTAATTATAGTAGGCCTAAAACTCACTAGGTGGACTCCATGCTTATCCTGAGCTCACGATCCTCTTGGCTCTGACTCCCAAGTTCTAGAGTCATAGGTGTTAAATACTATGCCAGGCTCTTCCAGGAACTATTTCAAATCTTTTTCAAATAATAAATATAAAATCTCTGAGCCAGGGGAGATGTCTATGTCAGTAAAGTGCTTATTGAATAAGCATGGAGCACCCTTCGCTTCAATCCCTAGCATCCACGAAAAAAGCTGGGCATAGTGGTATATGCCTGTAATCCTAGTGGGTTTTTTTTTTTTTTTTTTGTAACATCAGAAAAGAATCTTGAGATTCGGTCCATCATTCTAAAACTCAGCATTTGATATGGTTTTTCCTGTAAAACCTAGGTCTATTTAATATATTTTAATATGCATAATTTTATTAGCTTCTTTGGACATGGTTTTTGTTATAGTTAGGTTTTTAGGTTGTTCCTAGCATTATAAGTAACATATGGGAAAAAACTTCATACAAAAAAAATCTTTGCCTTTAACTTGGGTAATTGGTGTAGTAATATCAATTCCTGATGTTGTCAAAGGATATGCATTTCTTATGGCTCTTGAGCTGTATTTAATTTTCATAAATTCTTTCCTAAATCATTATATCAATTATATTATTACTAACTTGTCCCAGGGGGTGGGCCTGGAGGCTGGTTAGTTCCACTCCTTCCATTATCAGTCTGCCCTCACAGTCTGTTGCTTTTCCTTGCCTCCTTGTTAATATCTGCAATGATTTGAGCTGCCTTCAGCTTCTGCCACTTGCCACACCTTCTGCTATGAGAGCTCCACCTTAATGCACTTGGTCTCTGTCATGGTTTGAAATGTATTCCCCACAGTCTCATGTGTTTGGCAAAGTCATGGTACCTTGAGAGGTGGAGCCTTGCCGGAAAAAGGCAGTCAGAAGGGGTGGGCCTTGAGGTGGATTAGTCCCACCCTACCTCTAGGAGAAGTCTGCCTTTGCTGCAAGCAGTCTGCAGCTCTCAGCTTCCAAGATGTCTGTGGTGACTTAGTCTCCTCCAGCTTTGGCCAGCCAGCCATGCCACCTCTGCCATGAGAAACTGCCTCCCCTCTGGAACTGTAAGCTGAATAAACCTCCTTTTTTCCCTTAAGTTGCTTGACTTTGAGTGTTCTCTCACAGCAATAGTTAAGAGTAACCATTACAGAAATTGGTACCAGGAGTGGGGTATTGCTGTGAGATTAAGAGCAGCTGGTATCACAACGTGAAGTTGTTTGTGAAGCTGAGAGAAGTTGATACCAGCAGTATGGCCAATGCTGTGATGTGGCTAGTGCCTCTGGAACTATTTGTTGGGAGAAATATGGAGAACTTTGGGACGTTGTGCTGGGAAAGTCTTTGCATCTTGGCGAGGGGGCCAAATGGGTCTTTCTCGTGAGAACTCAGAGGAGAGCAATGCTATAAGAGATGCAGGCAGTGGAAGCCCAGCTTATGATGGTTCAGAGGGAAACGGACACTGTGTTTGCAACTGGACGAGTGACACATGGAGCCATGTGTTGGCCAAGAGTTTAGTGAAGTTTTGCCCTCGTCCTGAAAGTTTGCCTGAAGTTAAACTGGAGTGCTTGGCAGAGGAAATTTCAAAGCAGTGTAGTCTTGACAATGTGATATGGCTACTTTTTAGTTGTCTTCAAAATTATGAAAAAAAGCGAAGAATCAGGCTAGAAGAAGCAAATGATGAAAAATACAAAGCCAAACTTTAAAGAGTTGAACCAGGAAGCAGCAGGGAACAAAATGGCTGTTAAAGAGATTATAAAGCCTGCTCTTAATTTGGATAATAGTAGAGGCCCTAGCTTGAGGGCAAGATTCTCAGAGAAGGCTCCCACCCATAAGAATGCAAATCCTTTTAGAAGAAATGAGCTAAAGGGTGGAATTCCACAGCAAGGATCCACTTTTATAAAACAATTGTCCAGGTGTGAAAGAGCTTTTCCCCATGGTCAACATAGAGAAGTGGAATCAGTTGTGATTCAAGGGGGCCAGTCTTGGAAAAGTTGTCCACGTGGTTCTAGTTTTAAAGGCATCAAGGATGCAAGAGGGAGGAGATGATGGAGTCCTCCTCCAAGATTTCAAAAAATGATGGAAGCCAGGAAGCATGTGGCAGAAAGTCTGCAGTTTAGAAGTCCAAGAAGGGCAGTTTGTGCTGTGGAGTTAAAGCCTGGTTTGCCATTAAGAAGTAAAGATGTTAGAGATTCCAAAGACAATGTGGGACACCTGCCAAGGACACTTCCACCTGTTGGAAGTATGTAACTTGTCTTTTGATTTTACAAGAGGCTTTGGACTTTGGACTTTTGGACTGTATTGGGACTACTAATGTAGTCTATGAAGACTTTTAAAGTTGGACTGAGTATGGTTTATATAATGAGATGACAATGAGCCTGTGGGGGCCAGGAGTGGAGTGTCATGGTTTGAAGTGTGTCCCCTACAGTCTCATGTGTTTAGCAAGGTCATGGCACCTTGAGAAGTAGAGCCTTGCTAGAGGAAGGCAGTCACAAGGGGTGGGCCTTGAGGTGGATTAGTCCCACCCTACCTCCAGGAGAAGTCTGCTCTTGCTGCAAGCAGTCTGCAGCTCTCAGCTTCCAAGATGTCTGCGGCGACTTAGCCTTCTCCAGCTTTGGCCAGCCAGCCATGCTGCCTCTGCCATGAGTAACTGCCTCCTCTGGAACTGTAAGCTGAATAAAGCTCCCTTTCTCCCTTAAGTTGATTGACTTTGAGTGTTCTCTCACAGCAATAGTTAAGAGTAACCATTACAGTCTCCCTCTGGAATCACAAGTCAAATCTCCCTTTCTCCCTTGAGTTGCTTGAGTCTGAGTGTTGTTTCACCATAGTAGAAAGAGTAACTGCAATCCTTGGGCTCCTTCATTCTAAATGTCTTTGACCATATTTGGTTGAATCCATGCAGAGGAAGCTACGGTTGTGCAGGCTAACTCTATTTTACTTTATAGAGTATGTGAGGTGGGGCATGTCCGTGAGAACCTCCCGATTCATCATCTTCTTTTTGCAGATAAGAGGCAACTTGGCTGATATCACAGAAGCAGTTAGCAGCTCCTTGCTTGATCACAGCCATGTGGCCTAATCCCTGGGACACTCTGTCTCTCATGCTCCTTGCTGCCCAGTGTAAGAAGGGAGGTAGCCTGGGTTTTGCTATCTAGGATATTTAGTATTATTAGGGGATCTGGCTCAGCACTGGCCTGTGTGGCTTAGTGAGACCGTTTCTAAAACAGAAAGCTAATTGGATATGATCATCTCAGCTCCATGAGGGCCAGTAATAGCACAGGAAAGAATCTGGGGATGGCTTGACCCAGGGCTGCCAGCTTGAATATTTGTAACTAGAGAATCGGAGGCTTCTAAAATAGGGAAGGAAATTGGATTTTCACCATGGATTTCTTCTCAGCTTTCTTAAATGTTAGAATGCACAGAAAAGATGTAAGTTGTCTTAAAACTCACACCACCAAGCGTCTGCTGGAACTTCTCTTCCCTGTTCTCTATAAAATGTTAGCAACCTTCCTGTGGAAATGGAAATTTTCTCCAGTTAGAGTGGGGTGAGGAGGAATCAGTTGCATCTGGACCATGTTGTGTGATCAGTAGTATTAGAGATACTTGTGAATGACTTCTTGTTATTTTGCTAGATTCACAAAATCTATATTGCTTATAAAGTTATGGAACTAATGGGATATAGAAAAGTTATATAGTTACAATAAAAAGGCCTTTGGTATGCTATAAGAAATGCCATGGGGGCTGGAGAGGTGGCTCAGTGGTTAAGCCTCTGCCTTGCAGGCAGAAGGTCCTGAGTTCGGATCCTAGACCCCACGTATAGACACCGGGCGGAAGCAGGGGTGGCCTGCGTTTCCGGTCTTGGTAGGGCGGAGCCTGTGAATCCCGGGGCAGAGTAAACAAGGAGAAGGTGGAGGTGTCCATGGTGGTTCCTGAATTCGTCTGTGGTTCTACACACACACACACACACACACACACACACGCACGCACGCACGCACGCACGCACGCACGCACGCACGCACGCACGCACGCACGCGCGCGCATACATGCACAATTGAATAAATAATAAATAAAAAATTAAAAAAAAGAAATGCCATGACTTTAATTCCATTTTCTATTGAAACCCAGCACAACTTTACAAGCAACCACAGAATTAAAACCATACAATTTATCTTTTGTTGCTGATAAACAGATGACCAAGCAACTTTGGGGAGCCAAAGGGGTTTTATTGTTGCTTACAATTCTGGTTACAGTAAGTTCATAGTCCAACTTGGCAGAAGAGTTCATACCAACACCAGGAGCTGAGAGAATTTGCTACGTCATAACAGCAGGAATTGCTTAGAGAGGAACATATTTTCTCACTTGCTAGCTAGCATACCTGTATACCTATGTGATGAACCAGCCCTCTACATCTTATTCACCTGGCCAGGGACTAACCCCATCCATTATGTCCTGGGTTATCCCTCATCAATTAGACAATCTCCCACAGACGTGTTAAGGACTTGCCTTAACTACTAATTCTTCACATATACAACCTTAAAAAGGCTCAAGTTTCATTTGTCAAGTTAGTACCTGTAGCTAACTGCAACATACCATTTAAACCTATAATTTATGAAGGATCAGATTGCTGAGAAAAGGTGGCCTACAAAAGAACCTTGAGTGTGCGTAAGTTCTCAAGGTATTTAACAAGACGGATTCTGACTGCTCCTAAGGAATAGGATGAGAGAAGGTAGAAAGGTGACCAGAGAGTCCTCCTGGAGTGACTGGTGTTCATGTTTTTTTTTCAGTCTTGTCTTTCTCTTATCCTTCTCTCCTGGTTCATGTTACGTAGCTCAACTAGATTGATGTCCTATAGTACTGCTTAAGCCCCCAGAAAGACTTTTGCCAATTCAATAATTTCCAAGGCAGTCCTTGCCTAGCCAGCTCTTTCTTATTTTGCAGGTAACTTTTTACTACCTGGTAAAATGACCGTGTGCTAATGTGTGGCCCTGTTGGCATAAATATTACTTTATGTAAAAAAAAACTGATTGTCTGGAATATTTGCTGGCAGGAACACCTATGGATGGTCAGAATACATCATTGTCAGAGATATGAGCTTTACCAAAACTTTAGTCATGATTGGAATGTAAAATCTGGAAATTGTTGATCTTTTGCATATCATGTTCATAGGAAAGGACGTTATTGAAGCCAAACCTTTACACTTCTAGGATTTATGCTTTCTGTTTCACAGCAGTGTTGGCTTGATTCTAGAAACTGTCATTTGAAAAATGGGTCATTGAAACAGGTGGTAACCACAAAGGACTGTAAGTTTTCCTGTCATTCAATCCTAGGCAGTAGCCTACCTGTCGCCCGAAGACCTTCTGAAGGGAGAAACTGAAGACTCGCTGGAGAAGGTGAAGGTGGCCATTAACATCTTACAGACATTCCGGAATTCTTTTTTCAAGTACAAAAAAGATCTGGCAAGCTATTTCCCAGGAAGTTCCGAGCTGAGACCGTGGGATTTTCAGCCTCATCTGGTGTTTTGCAGACTTAACAAATTTCTTGACCGCTTAATGAAAATAGAGGTATTCATTTACTTTCTGTTTTCATGTTACTGGTAAGGTCAAGAAGTCTATAGTTTGTTACACGACTCACAGACAGTTATTACACGTGATGGCAGAAGGCTGCTATGAGGCTAGAAGGACGATTTTAATAACTTGGTAGTTCACTCCCTCCTTCCCTCCCTTTTTTCCTTCCCTTCTTTCCTCTCCTTTTTGTGGCTCTGGGGATCACATTCAAGGCCTTGTCCCTACTAGCCAAGCTCTTTACCACTGGGCCACATCCCTTGCCCTTACTTTTTTTTTTTTCCAAAAAGGCCTCTCTATGCTTCTCATGCTGATCTTGACTTTCCTAGGTAACCCAGGTTGGCCTTGAACTCTCTATCCTTCATCTTCTACTTTGGCGATGTTGGAATTATAGACATGAATTGTCACATCCAGTTTTTTATTCATTTTTTATTACTATTTGAGAATAGGTAAATCTCTTGTTAGTGACTTGACATAAATTACTAAACATCTGGGAAAAATTATGCATCAGGAAACTACAGTCTCTTTCCCTTTAAATGTCAAAAAGAAATCATAAAAAATTTAAATTTGAAATTTCATAATTCATACCTCAAAACATACTCAGTCATTTATAAAATCATGCTATATCAGTTTTTTATAAAATATTTTTTTATTTCTTCCACTCATACAAAGTTGATAAGTACCCCATTCCCCTCCTTCCCTCCACCCCTCCCTAGATTCCCTTGCTCCCTTCCCCCTTTTCCCCTTCCTTTCCCTCCTCCCTCCCTTTCTCCCAGTACCCTCTTCCCCTTCCTACCCCCCCCCATTCCTGGAGCATCCTTTAGTGTGCATGTCAAACTTCCCTCTGGGTCCTCCTCTCTGATGAGGTATAAGGACTCAGTAGCATTGCCTAGAGCTCTATAAAAGATTTATTTTTGAGAAAGGGTCTTCCTATGTAGTCCAGACTGACCTCTATCTTGCTGTATAACCCAAGTTCACTCAAACACACAATCCTCCTGTTCCATCCTCCCAAGTGCTTATTAAAAAAGCATGCAGTATCATTCCTGGCTTTCATGTTATCATTTAGCACATGTAGGCATTTGAGAAAGATTAAACTCATTCATACAAAAGAATATGGAGCATGTACTCTGTGCCAGTAACTTTCAAATATCTAAAGAGTAAAAGAAAATTTTGTGTTTGTGATGTGCATATGTTTGTCTGTGTATAGTGTGTATGAGTGTATGTACATTTATATAAATCCAGACTTGCGTGTCCTTGTGCCAGAGACAACCTTTGATATCAGTCATCACCTTCTGTGAGGACTAAGTGTGTCTTTAATGTTTTTCCTCTGTGTATTCTGGGGTAGTCCATGAGGTTCTGGGAATTCTCTTGTCCCTGCCTTCTATCTTTCTGTGAGGGTGCTAGAATTACAGACGTTCAGGCCACACGTCAGGCTATTACGTAGGTCCTATGGATTCAAACTGGGGTCCTTATACTTGAGTGGCAAACACTGTACCCACTGAGCCAATTCTGTGACCCTAAAAAGTAGAAGGGGAAGAGCTGCATGCTTTGTCATTCTTGCATTGAGTCTACAGGCTAAATCCTGGAAGTGTTTGGGCTGATGATGCTGTCTGTCTTTGTTAAGTTCTCTTCAAATTTTGCATTTTTTCCATTGGTCTAAGGTTAGTTCAATTTCATTTAAAATTAGAGATTTATGTTTAAAAGGGGTCCCCCCCCCACCCTGGGGCTGCTTTCTTCCAGCTATTGTTCCTTCTTGAAAGTTTTCTAAGTGTACCACATCTAGCATAGTGACCCATGAAGCTGTCCTGGGTCTGGGAAATACAAAAGCTGGAAAAAGAGGCAGAAATAATAGAGAATAGTGTGGCTGGAACAGGTGGGAAAAACCACCACCTCTCAGAGGGAGAAGGGTGAGGAAATCACTGCCCAGTCCTGCAAGACTTTATTTATAATCAGGGGGCTGGGAATCTATATGCAAATTCAGACATGAGACTTCTGATTGGTAGGAAGGAGTGGTAGAGATATGGAAAGATTTCCTAGTTTCTGGTGTGTGCTTGGATGGTCAGCCTGACAATAAGAGAATGAAACATTCTGATATTTATCATGAGCCAGAAAGAGAGAGTTTAATACATGAACTATTTCCACTATACACAGAAATTCCTAGGTTTCAGGCTGTGATCTTATTCCAACAGGGGTTCCAGAAAGCTCTGGTGGGTTAGAAGCCAGTGGGTTTCTGTACTTCCGTCTTTCATGCAAAGCTCATGATTTCAGTTCCTCTCAGCCTTCCATGCTTTTATATCAAGGAATGAGATTTCCTTTTCATCAGTCAGCAGCCCAAATGCCACTTTCCACTAGTTGGCTCTCTACATCTGTTGCATATGTTGTGAAAAACTTGTGCTATCAAGCAGTCTGAATGATGCTTTGAGTCACTTGAAAACCCTACTGAGAACAGCTTGTATATCCCTCATGGACAGTGTCCTTAGTTCACTTCCAGATGTAGAGGAGACTCTGCACAGCAGTTGAGGACAGGAATTCTAGAGGTTGCCTGGAAGGTTGCGATGAGCAGATTCCTGTGTGTATGGCAAACTGGGATTTTTCTCCATCTTGAGGTACTTTGCAGTGAATAAATCAGTAATTACTTTGTTCAATAAGACCAGTAGTATTTATTCTCTGTCCTAAACGTATCCATTGGCTCTGAATGTTTGAAAGTATTTTTGATTAGAAACTTTAATATCTTCTTTTCTTGCTGAAGATTTTTGTTTGTGTTTGTTTTCCCAAGGATGTGTTTGTTACCATATTGGAATTTGAAAAACTGGAAAGACTAGAGTTTGGCGGTGGCAAGGGAGCCATTCTGAATGAGCAAATCCACAGGATGAGTGAAGAATTCATGGACCTCTGTCGAGTTTTTTGGCAGAGCACTTACGACCCATGTGACTATGATAACACGGTAATACCTCGCTTTTGCCTTGTCATTTTGTAGGCTCTTTCATTTCCAAGTCCCAGATGCCAGTGAGGCCAAGAGCCATCTAGTTTGATCCAGAAGTTGAGGACCCTCTGGGTTCTCCTAGCTTCTTGCCAGCAGGTCACAAACCAGAACTTTCGAGCTATTTCTGACAGGTATGGGCTTCAGTCTAGGTGTTTCTTGGCGCACTGAAAAGGATTTTTTTTTTTTTGTATTTGTGTGTGTTGATCTGCTTATCCAAATGTCCAAGTAGCTTGTATGGTTTATTTTATACTTTCCCCGTCTCTGTGTGCACAGATGCATATCTGTTGAGTTTCCTTCCTCTGATCATTACATCTGTTACTAATATGCACACAGTCCCCTGATTTTTGTTATTTTGAACTATTAGCTATAACTGTCAATCTCAGGGACCAGAGGCAAACCTTGAAATTTAAAGTGTTTACACTCTTTGTCACTTTGAGCATGCTTTTTGGTGGTCAGGAAATCAAAACAGCTTTATTTTGTGGCTTGTCAAAAAACAAACAAAACCCAGAAACATGAGCACAAAAAAACCCTAGTTTGTTTTCTTAAAATATGGAATGCAAATTGGTTCTCTATTGCATTTCTAATTAACCAAGTTATTCAACTATTAAAAGGTACAAGTGTAGGATGTTAATTTCAGAAGGATGTCTTTAGCAAACCTAGCTTTCTAAATTCTGGCGACTTTTGAGCAGTGCAGCTAATAGAGGAAGACTCTGAAACCAAGAGTGACCAAGTTCCCTATAATTTATGAAAGAGAAGGAGAAGCATGGTGACAGATACTCAGAGCTCATTCATGTGACTTCAGCACATGAAGGCCTTCAGGGCTTGGTGCTGCTATGTGAGCCTGTGGCTCTGCCTATATGATAGGTTACTAGAGGACCTTGAAACTACACCTGCGTCATACTGATCTCAGGGTGACAAAGCACCAGGCTCAGAGAACCTGGCTAGGCTTTATTTATGCCCTGGCATCATCAGGAATCTGGACTTTCCTTCCGTATGCACCTGGTCAGTTGGGGTAGAAATAGTGAACATGTAGGAATAGAAAACTGTTTGTTCTCAACATTCCTGGCTGCTTGGTGTTTTTATTCCTAAGACCCATTTTGCAGTCTCTCTCTCTCTCTCTCTCTCGATCAGAGGGCACTGTATGTTTCTATGAAGGCCCAAGGGTAACACTGGGAACCATTCTGGATTGCTCTACCTCCTTTTGGTTTTACTTTGGGTTTCCCATACTCTGCCTTCCAGAGCCAGAAGTGCAGAACACTGCTGTTTCTGCCTAATGTTGTTCTGTGGGATTCAGGACCTCAAATTCAGGTCCTTTTGCTTGTAAGGCAGAGGCTTAACTCCTGATCCATCTCTCCAGTCCCCATTTTACTTGGTGGATAAGCTGGACAGGGCCTTCACTCTCATCGGGGTTGGAGACATCACCAGCCTTCCCTTGAAGTGCCCCCTTCATTTGCTTGTCTTATTGTTTAACTTCAGAATCACACTAG
This sequence comes from Typhlomys cinereus, assembly GCA_023101885.1. Classification (NCBI taxonomy): domain Eukaryota; kingdom Metazoa; phylum Chordata; class Mammalia; order Rodentia; family Platacanthomyidae; genus Typhlomys; species Typhlomys cinereus. The sequence continues at coordinate 14,620,730 of JALPQD010000009.1, forward strand.
GTTGGGATACAGCTTAGAGTGCTTCCCTAGGATACATGAGGTCTGGATTGTGTCTCACATAAAAAACAAAGCAAAAAGCAAAGTTCCTTAACTTGAGTCATTCCTCAAAATCAATACATTATTATAACAGTTTATTTATTAATACAATTTATGTTGAGAAAGGCCCTTTTTAAGTTTCTTGGTCATTTTTATCTTCTCAAAAAATTAACATCTGTTTTTAAACTATGTTAAATGTATCTTGTTTTTTATGATAAATCAGTTGGTTTTCATGCTTGTTTGTGGAACACATGCATACATCTTCCCGCGTGCTCTCCCCTACCAAGCTCCTCCTGTCCAAACCATATACATATCGGTGATACAGGTGAGCCATGACCAACTCTCTTAAACTTTGGCATAAATGTGATTTAAAAGTATTCCAGTAAATTGAAGACATACTCATTGGTAGTATGCTTTCCTAAAATGATGTTTTCTTTTTTAATCATCTGAACATGTTAATCAGACTTTGGTCTTTATAGTCTTAAGAAATCTCTTGCTGTGTTTGTCCATGGAGAGGATGTGAAGTGAGGTCCTCTGATGTGAATCCATAATAATGCTTTTCGATTTCCCAGTTACTAATACTGAATGGATGGTGTGGATGTATAAGAGGACATTTGAATATGTATGCCCCTATGTATGTGCCCATAAAGGCCCAAGGGTTACATCAGGAATCATCCTGGATTGCTGTATGTCCTTACTGCTTAGTTCTTGAGTTTCCCAGACTCTGCCTTCCAGGGCTAGAATTGCAGTCCATTGCCTTATCCACTGGGCATTTTTAAGTGAGATCTGGAGATCCAAACTCAGGTCCTTTTGCTTGTGAAGCTTTGACTCCTGAACTACCTCCTCTGCTCTAGGTATTTTCCTTTTGTCTCTTAGAAGGGCCATGTGGGATCTAGAAAGTCATGGGAAAAATCCCTGTTTTCCTCACTGTTTGTTTCACAGCTAGTCCAGTGATACTAGGCTTGTGAGGGTTAGGTAGCTTGGTCTTGTGGGTATGCTGAACTGCTGATACTTGCTTCAAAAGGCTCCTCAGATAACTGATAAGAAAGAACATCTTTAAGGGAAAACCCTGTCTCCATTAGCCTCTGTCCAGCAAAACCAGTTCATGCCGACCAGAGTCAAGCATTGTGGAAGTTCCTTTACGCACTTTCCTGTTAAATTCTCTAATCCTGAGACAGGCTGAATAGATAATACTATGTAGGTAGCAGAACAGAGATTCAAATTCAGAATCCCCCCCGACCCCAACCCCCGCACTAGTTTCAGTGTGTCATATGACCTTTCAGCTTTCATCTTCCCCTTGCATCAGAAAACAACGGAAGAAGATTATCTGGGTCTGGGACAGAGAAATCCAGGCTGCCACATCATTTCAGCAGGAAAGTTGAGTCAGGTACATGGTTCGCCTTTTCACCAGATCCGAAATGCCTTTTAGAGGTAGCTACTTAGTTTATATATACAATGTTTTATTCTGATTCCTAGAACTAGACCATTGCTCAGTTCCAACTCACCAAACTATTCTTTTATTATGTCATATTTTAAATCTACATGTATATATTTTTCCAGTCATTTATAAGATTTTCGTATATCTTGCCTGTTTTTTTTTCTAAATTTTATTCATTCAAAAATGTAACTTCTTTATTCTTTGGGCAGGTAACATTTGCAAAAATTTAACCCCCTTCTCACTCTCCAGCCCTTTCCTCTCATTTTCTTTTATTTATTCATATCTCTATATTGAATACCTTGCAATATATTTCAGAAAAATCTGTGTGGTGCCAGCATTAACATACAAATGCATGCATTCTTTTGCTTTCTGGTTTTGCACAAATAGTTTCTACCATGCAAGATTTCTACCTTGCTTTCTTACACTTAATTTTGGAAGTATTTTTGTCTCACTATACTTTTCTCTTTTCTTTTTTTTAATAATTGCGCATTATTCAATGATTTGTTGAATCTATTGACTAGCTTGTTATTTTTAAATGTCATTGAGTAGTAGGCTAGATAACGTGTTAAATTGGCTAGAAGCTTGTGTTTCTGGAAAAATGTATATGTATTTTTTCTCTCTAGTCTTATGCATCAAATGAAACTAAAACCCTAGCTATTACTTAAAAAAAAAGCAAACATAAGACTGAAAAGAATAGCTAACAAACCCTAGGATTCATGATATGGATAAACAATATGGAGGTGAATTCCTTAGTTTTCTTTGTTGTTGTATAAAATAATTCAGATTTAGAACCAAATACATCAGCAACCTGGAAAATGCCAACAGGCACAATAGGTCATTTCAATAACAATACTAAGAAAACCGAATTTATAATTAAGAACTCCTAAAAAAGAAGCAAGGACCTGTTACTTTACTGGAGAATTATACCAAACCTTTAAGAACTAACACCAAGTCTGCACCATCTCTTCCAGAAGAAGAGGAGAGAACTGCTTTCCAGTTGTTCTGAAGCTGGCATTTGTCACTCTGACACCCAAAATAAAGGAGTTAATGCAGAAAAGGAGCAAAATGTACACCATTATTAGGCATGCATATTCATGTAAAGATCTGTATGTTTTCATCAGAGAGAAATCTAGGAGGATATGAAAAGAATCATTTGATGGTCCTATTCTGATATTTATTTAAGATAAACCTCACTATGTATTTGAGGTTTATTAGTTGATCTTCACATGCAGATGTTAAAAATTGCCTGGTGAAATATATTATGTATATAACCTCTTACATAGTGATTTTTTGGGGTGACAAGAGCAGCTAAAATCTTTTTTTAAAATCCTAATATAATTTGCAGTGTTGCTCATGAAACACATTAGATCTTTAGACTTTTTTAATCTCACACATCTGTTTTATGTCCTTTGACCTAATTCTCACTGTTTCTTTCCACTTTCCCATCATACCACAGATCTGTTCTCCATCTTTTTATATTTGACTTCTCATTTTCAAATTCATGAATAGTGAGGTCATATGGGATTTCTCTGTGTGTGGTGTTCATTTCACTTGTACAATGTCCTTCAGATCTGTCTATGTTGTAGCAAATAACAAAAAACCCTCAGCAAAATAACATTCTACTATGTGTATAGCATATGTGTGTCTGCCTTTCTTATTTTATTTACCCATTCATGTGGGAACCAGCATTTACAGTTTCAGTGCCTTGAGTCTTGTGAGTTATACAGAGTGAACTCAGGTGCACAGGTGTCTTCATAAGATAGTTTCATCTCTTTTGAGTGTATGCACCAAAGAAGATGACTAGGGTGTATCGTAGTTCTATTTTAAATTTCTTTAGGAACCTCCCACCCTTTCCCACAGTAGCTCTACCAATCTATATTCTCATGAGTTTAAAAAGAATTCTACACCATGCCAAAGAGGATTTACTCTAGGAATATGAGTAAGGCCAGATCAATATTTGAATTTGAAATTAGCATCAGGAGTTTTCCATGTTAACCCCCCCCCCCAGTGTCAGAGGATACTACATAGCAGATATGTAGGGCAAACAAATCTAGATAGCTAATGCCAAATATAGGAATGTAATAAAATTATACCATAATTGGTGAGTTTAAATGAATCAAAGGGAAAAAACTCATGATTTGTTAATTAATGTGGAAAACAGATGTAACTAAATTTAACACCCATTCATAACAAAAATAGACAGAGCTAGAGAAATCTCTCTCAACTTGATGTGATTGAATTGAATTGAACTTGATTGAATGCCATTCACAAACCCAGAGCACACTGTACCTAATGGTGTCCGGAATATTCAGCATGACCAACTGCCTCCTTACCATCTCCACTGTTTAGTAGACATCTCAGAAGGAACTTTTCATAGCCAAGTCTTTATACATTCCAAACCACCTCTTAACTGTGTCTGATTCATGAACTGTTGTAAGTAATAAATTGGCTACTTAGGGCCAGTGCTTAGAGCATCTTCCCTTGGTGTGTCTCAACACCCAATCCCTCCAGGCACACCCTGAAATCACATCCATGATGTGATTGGTTGCTATCTGACCTGGGCTGTTGCACTGGCTGGTGAGCTGCTCCCCCCCCCCCCGCCCCTGTCTTGATTCTGCTGATCTGTTCTCAACACAGCAGCTTGAGAGCATTACACACACACACACACACACACACACACGCACATGCACGCACACACACACACAGAGCCAAACATGGCCTTTCCTTAATTAAAACTCTTCAATAACTTCCCAGGATACTAATAAAGTCAATTTTGTATTTTCCAAAATATGGAAACATATTTTTATAATGATTCTCGAGTAATACTGGCTTGTCATTTATTATCCAATAAATATTTATTGAGAAACACCACGAGCTGCGAACTCTATGAAACGTTTGCACTGTTGCTGGGGAAAAAACAAGCTTGGCCATTAGTTGTATGAACTTAGAATCCAGGGGAGAATCCACGTAGGCAGCTACTGTTCAGGGAGCTCGGGGCAGAGTATGAGAAGAACAGAGTGCCATGTGAGCCCTCACAAAGACCCCTTGTCACGGCCGAAGAGTGTTAACAGACCCGTAACAGGAACAGAAATTTGGGCTAATGAATGTGGCCCACATTTAGGTTCACAGTTCCAAAATGTGAGCCTTGATGTAATGTCAAATGGTCAGGAGCAGCCAGAGAGGTTGAGATCACATGGGGTCTTGTGGATTGTGCTAGGATTACATTTTTTGACCTAATTAAGATTCTGCATTGAGATAACTTGAGGGATATAAGACTTATACATGAGAAAAATTGTGTTGGGTGCAATTTGTAGGGTGAATCAGAAATACTAGAGTTGGGCAACAAGAAGTTAGGGCAACTAATATCAAGCCACAGGAAGAGTTAGAAAGCTGGGTGGGTGTGTTGGGAGAGATGAAGACCATCAAGAAGATGACTAACAGTTGTCAGAAAGAGCCACAGGGCTTCCCAGTTTCAGGATTTATACAAAGAGCAACTTGACAGAGAAGATATGTTTGGGTTTGTACAAGGTAAATGTGCACTCTCTATGACTCTGTGTGTGTGTGTGTGTGTATGTTTGCAAATGCATGTACCGACCAGAGGGTGATGGGTGATTGGGTGATGTTGGGTACTGATTCTCTTTCTTTCTCTCTCTCTCTCTCTATGTATGTACAAGAAAGTACTTTGTGTATATGCACCTGCAGAGGCCCAAGGGTGACATCAGGAATCATCTTGGATTCTTCTACCTCCTTATTACTTTGCTCTGGGGTTTCCAGGCTCTGCCTTCAAGGGCTGGAGGTACAGGCCACTATCATTTCCACCAGGAATTTTTATGCAGAATTTGGGATTTGAACCAAGGCTTTTTTTCTTATAAGGCAAAGGTTTTAACCTCTGAGTCATCTCTCTAGCCCATGGTCCTCGTTTTTAAAAGAGAGTTAATGGGGACTGAATTTAGGTCCTTTTGTGTCCAATGGAAACACTTTATTTGCAGAGCTATCTTCCCCAGCCCTCTCTGCTGGGGAAGTCTGGGGCAGTTCTAAATGTGGTTCAGGAATGCAGGCCCGTGTGTACCCAAGGTGATGTCTGGGACAGAGTTCAGCATCTCTTCCCTCCCTGAGTTGCTACTTGTCTCTAAGGACGTAATAGCACTTGAGGATCATGAACTGTGGGCTCTTTGTTTCTACACCAAGAAGAGCAGTGGGCAAGGCTTGTTAAAACTTGTTGGGAAGTTGTGTTTACTTTTAAGTCAATGATCCTTGAATGGAGAGACTTTTTGGCTGGAATTCAAAAGTGGAACCGACCTCTGGATGCTAAATATAAGGATGTGGTGTGGGACAGAATGTTCTAGAACTCCACCACTGCACTCCATTTTTCAGTGCCACTTAGTCTGTTGAGGTTGCTCTCTGATAGACCACGGTCATGTGTGGATCCAGAGTATCTCTCGGGCTTCTTTCTAAGGCAGTGACTTGCTCATTCAGAAGATTCCTGCCCTCATCTCGTCCCCACTCTGAGTCACCATGTCCTCCTGTGTTAGGTTTCCAAGTGAGATTCTGGGGGGACAAGAAGCAAGGAAAACCTCACCTGCGCCTTTCCCTACAAGCTCTCTGAGAGCTGGCTCCTGGTAGCCAGGGCACTGGCTTTGGGTTCTGGCCCTGCTGTTTACCAGCAGTATGTTCTTGAGCAAATAATTTAACCTCTCTTGAGTTTGTTTTGTGACTTATAAAACGGTTTTAAGAAGGAAAGAAATGTTAACCTGGAGGTTATTCCTGGAGACGGAACTGACGCAAGGTGTTCAGAACAGAATGGAACTATGGGTTTGTTGCTGTCAGTGGGGTTACTGTTTGGATTTGTGGTGTGTGAGGGTGCAAAGGCCTGCACTTCAGACACCCCCACTGTGACGGTCCAGTGTGTTCCTTGTCCCTGGGGCAGCTTCACTGAAGGCAGAATCACTGGTGATTGCTACTCTTGCCGTTTCCTTCCTTCTAATTAAGGGAGTGGGTGGTTATGCATGTGGAGGAAGCTGGGGGTTGCTCGCTGCATATTAATGGGAGACTGAAAGAATAGAGTGTTTCTGCTTCCGCCCAGTCACTGAGTCACTAGTGAGGGTTTCTCAAAGAATGGATTTTGCTTCTTACATGAATACACGGTGTTTCCATATAGGGTTTCCCTTCTATAAACAAGCAAATAAAAGCTTCCTATTTCAACTTAAAAATGACTTAAGGTTGTAATGAAGATGCTTTTTTTCCCCTGAAATCCTTGACTCATCATTGATAATGAAGATGAACAGTGTAAGATTGTCAGACTGATGTTCACATGAGAGCTTAGGCAGCTGGAGGGGGGGGACAGACGGGAGATCAAGTAGGGTTGGGATAGGGAGGGTGGACTGGTGTGAAGACTGAGTCTCATGAAAACATGAGTGTCCTCACCTGCAGGGTTAGTTGGAGACAGCTTTTCAGAAATCCTGCAAAGAAAAATAAATTCATTCAGAGGCAGAGCGAGAGTAAGACCAGACTTATTTGATGGCTGTTTTCACTGTTGGATTCTTTCCTGAGATTAATGTTTGACTCTGCATTTCATAGGACTTTGAAAGTGATTATGTTGCGTTCAAGTCCAAAACTCTGGATTTTGACAGAAGGCTTGGGACGCTTCTTTGTGAAGGTTTCTGTGACTGCAGCGGTCTGGAAGCTGCATTTAAGGTGAGTTCACAGGGTGCATCCAGGTCACTGACTAATGTAGAGTGTCTGATGAAAGCTGAATATGCCTGCCTTTTGGATTCAGGTAATGCGATAAATAGATAGATCACATTTCCTTCACGTTCAGCCCCCTGGATGCTAAAGTTCAAATCGTGCACTAGGAATAAGGAATTTTAGTTTGGAATGTCTCTTTAAGATATTTTAATCTTTTTTTTAAATTGGCATTCACTGTATTTTAGCTCTCACTACCATTTAGAACTAGTTTGGATGGGCCAGTGAAATATTAATCTGCTATTAATAAGTCCCAGTGAAAAGTAAAAAGATGCTTGTTAATTCAGTAATTTCTTCATATTGTTGTGAATCTTGCGTTCACCCACTTACTTTACTACTTTGATGGAAACAAATAGCAACACAGATACTGTATTTCATTAGATGCAGGGCATCATTGATTCCTTGACACATTATTTATGTGGCAATAGAGAAAAATGCACCAAATAATTCTAATTTCATTGATTGTGTAATGTGTTCTAATTTCAGAGATCATGAAGCACGAAAGAATGTTCTGTCAAATAACTTTTTAAATACCTCCATGTGTATTAAGAATTATGTAAATGGGCTGGGGGAGTGTAGCTCAGTGCAGAGTGCTTTGTGTAGCATGGGTGAGGCCCTACATTTACTCTTCAGCAGTGTGGAGAGAAGAAGGAAGGGAGGGTGGGAAGGAAGGAAGGACAGAAGGATGGAAGGAAAGAAAGGAAAGAAGGGCAGAAGAGAGTAAAGAAGGTAGGGAGGCAAAGGGAAGCAAGAGAAGGAAGAGAGGAAAGAAAGGAAGGAAAGAAGGAAGGGAAGAAAGGAGGGAGTTCTGTATAAGAATAGTATTTGCATGGACAGCTTGTGATATGGGAGGGGGATCACCACTAAAACTTGCTTGTCCAAAAAAAGAGAAAGAATCACAAGTCAGATATGGTTAATCTCAGGTGATATTCCTGAAGAAAATCTGAGCTTTTGATAGTCAGACTGACATAGCTGAGAATCATGAGTATTATTTTTTAAGAGTCAAAGTACAAAATATTATACCAGACAAATTTTTAAAGAAGATATCATTCAGTTTTGAATTTCAAATTCAAATGAGTTGGCCAACTCTGGCAATGCTACGGTGTCCTTTAACAAAGCATTTTAACAGAGAAGATTCTCAAGAAACCAACAGTATTTTATTTTAGAACAAAAACCAAACCAGTAACAGAAATTCTCAGGTGAAACTGAGATGCTGTTTGCCCAAAACATAGTGTGTTGATATCATTTCATGCCTGACTACAACTAGTATATTTAATAAGCTACTATCTTTATTTAAACCAGATACGAATAAATATTTCCTTGTGCAAAAAAGAGACCATTCTGACTGTCTGTAAACTTCCTGCTTTGCAAAGACTCATACAGATATTTCTTGCCTTTATAACACATTTGAATAATCATATTTTTTTAATTTCTGTTACTGGAATTTGGTTTTGACTGAGCTTCTGTAGGTAACCAGAAGAAATAATAGAGTGGAATTTCAATTACAGAGAGATTTCTGTCTCCTTAGACATGATCTCAGATCTTTCTTGCCCTCTCACAACCATCCATAGGGATTATTCAAGTACTTGCTAGGTAATCTCTTCCTAATTCCACCTCATGGTGTAGTTTTTAAGGTCAGTCCACATGTGCCTTGACTACTAAAATAAAAGGATGAACTCCTGCCTAGTGAGCCCTATGATGATGGGGTATCATTTTGCAGCTGTTGTTAGACTAACGCTGCTTGTAGACTGCAGTCACTTAATAATGGCACTGAAATTAGTCAGACTCACCTGAATTGGAAAGACACACCCCCAGAAGACTAATGGCAGAAGACAAAGTGACAAGGTTGTACACTTCTGGGATAAGTGATTTCAGCCACAGGTGCAAGCTGACAAACACCAACGTGTCACTGTTGGTTCTAGAGAAGTATTTTGTAGGTTATATCTGAAAGATGACGGTTTGATGTCTGTCTTTGACAATGACACAGCCAGGAAGGAAGCAGCTCTGTTCTATTCTGAGGTAAACCTGTGGGACTTTAAATTCTGGAGTGCTGGTGCTCACTGAGAAATAAAACCAACACTAATAAGTGGTGCTTTCTAAAATCTAGTGTGAAAGTAAATTGAAATGCAGAAGAGAAAAGTGTTCCAAAAACATCTTAACACAGGCTGAATTTCTCTAATCTAGAAATCTCAAATCCAAAATACTCCAGAATCCCCAAATCTCCGTACTCCAACCTGATGCTACAACTGGAACATTCTACATTAAAATTTCATGCACAAAACAATTGGAATATTATAGATAATTACATATATATAGCATAAATGAATTTTATGTTCAGGTATAGCTCCATCTCTGAGACTTCATTATATATACATGTAAATATTTTAAAATAAAAAAGCCCAAAGTTCAAAACACTTCTGAGTCCAAGCATTTCTAATAAGATATGCTTACTTTACATTTGAAAACTATGTTTGGGATGTATATATGGTTCATATATCCATGGATTAAAAAAATTTGAAGGAAAATCTAGTATCTTAATTACATATTTTCAGTTATGATAAACTGCATGACCCAAACAATTTAGGAGAACTTAGGGAGCTTAGTTATGCTTATGATTCTTTTTTTGAAATTAATTCTGTTTTTATTTTCACTCTTTTATGATGTCATACATGTACACAATGCATTTTGATCATAACTACCCCTTTGTCCCTCCCACTTCCCCTGGACATTTCCCTAGCATGTCTTATGTCTTAATTTTTAAATTTGGACAGTATAAAATAATAATATAAGCAATAAAAGAAAATACATTAAGGATGTAGATATTTATGATTGAGCTTCCAGTTCCACATGGTTAAGAACACATGATAAAGCTGAAGAATATCAGTTTTGTCTATCTTCTATGAAACTTAGTTCATGGTGTGAGCACACGGATTCCTGGCCCATGAGAGGCCTTCATGTTGTGAATACACAGATAAGAATTCTGGGTTTTGGCAAGCAGTGTGGTATGTCAGGCTATTAATCATTCAGCTGTCCACAGGTCAGAACCCCGAATGTAGAAATAGTCTCATCTCCTCTGCCACCATCGGACACACATGGAACACAGCAACCACATATGCAGTGTCTCTAGGGGCAGGCATGCTTATGATTATTGAGGTTATAGTTCATCATTACGGCTGGAGTTCATACCACCATCAGGAGCCGAGCGAATTGGCCATGCCATTTCCACAGGACAAGCCGAGTTGCCAACTTGCCTGTCTGCCCAAGCCAACTGGTTTGCTCTCTATTGCAGTTCGCCTGCATGGTTGCTGAAAAATGACCTCAAGTGGCTTAAGGGAACAAGGGATTTATTTTCTTACTGATAGTCTGGACAGTCTGTAGTCCAGCTTGATGGGAGAGCACGTGCCAACACCAGGCTAAGGAAACTGGCCACACCATCTCTACGTAATGGCTGAGAGAGGGACGATCCTTACTTGCCAGACCAGCATGTCTGGCCAAGTCTATACAAAGATGCCAACACTCTTCAACCAACTCTCTGTGTTTCATTCCAGGGCCTAATCCCACCCACCATGGGCTGGGCCTTCTCCATCAGCTAGACAATCTCCTGCAGGTTTGCTCTAGGCTTAACTCAACCACCAATTCGCCACAAATATGCTCAGAGCTCAACCTCAACTGTCAAGTTGACACCTGTGCCTAACTGTGACACTTTCCATCTTGCCCACCTGGTTAGGGAATGGTCCCACCTACTTTGAATTGGAATTTCTCACAGTCGATTAGAAAATCATATCTAGACTTTCTCACAGTGCTCTCCTAAATATTGATAGGTGTGCCTAAGGTTCAGGTCTTGCCTGTCCAGTTGATATCTAAAACAAACTGCCACCCCCTAGGAGAATCAAAACATGTACAACTTTGGACAGTGGCAGCAGAATTATAATGAAACTGTAGTACATGAGGAAACTGAGAAGTAGAAGAAAATTCAGGTAAACAGGACAGCTCTGACATGGATTTAGGAAAAGAAGCAGAATGGGACTCAACCTTCAGTCTTGTGAGGTCAATGTGAAGGAAGCTATAAAGAGCTTCATTCTGTCACAAGGAAGCAAGAAGGAGGTTTCAGTGACCTGTGTTTTCAGGATGGAGTTTTTCTGTGTTTGTCATGATGAACAGCTTTGATAGGGCATTTTGTCCATTAAGTCAAAACTTACTACTCTTGGGCTCTCTCAAGAACTTCTCCCAAGAGCATTTTCTCTCTCTCCCTTTTCACATTCAGTGTTAAGTACCAGTAGGCAAGTGGGTGAGATGAGAAGTAGCTAGGAAGCGTCTGGGAAACAAGGCAAGTATTTGAAAAGTGATGTTGTGAAATAAACATATTTTCCAATTGTTGCTGGAGTCCACTTAGTTAAACCTAAGAGGGCAGTGTTGACTTGAAAAGGTACATGAAGGTTCCCACTCAACAAAGCAATAGCTGTGAGAAGAAGTTAATAATTTACATTTTGTTGGGTAGCTACCTTAATAAATTTAACAATGTTTTGCCAAGAAAAAAACCTAGAATGTCTCATTTAAATTGGCCCATTGGACAGCATTGTGTTCACATTTTTCATTTGTATAACTCTTTCATTAGGTTGTCTTCTTTGAATATAATTTATAAAAATGTTTACAAAACTTTTATAATGGAGTGTTTTTTTTTCCATTACAAATTTTAAGGGGTACCTGTTAAGAAAAGAGAACAAAATTCCCTTTTTTCATGTTGCTAACAAGCAGAAAGCTCACAACACAAGCTTCTCACTATCTTAAGTATACTGAAGTTATTCTGAGGTCATCTTTGGTTTTTGATTCTGCAGCTCGTTTTTTTGACATAGACTATGTCATTACTGATATCGTGTCTAGTCATTCTTGAGTATATTGCATGATAAGATTCTGCCACCCTACAGCAATACTCAAATGCAAGAGCAAGTAGCAGCTAGCATTCAAGGAATTCCAGTTTACTCCCGTGCGCTGGAGCCATGGATGCAGAGGGCTAGAACCTCTCTGTGGTCTGGTAGTGAGGTGGAGACAGCCTTGTGCCTGGGTGAGGCAGTCAAGGATCAGTAGCCATGGTCAGGGATGTGTTTATGGTTCCATACAATGGCCTCACCAGCCACACAGGAAGGGTTACTGACTATGGTACAGAACATGGTTGAGAGAAGCTGGATCAGAGCAGTTGGTTACATCTGATGTGGGAGAACTTTTGATGCTATTTTTCTTTCCTTGTGTCCTATACCACTTCTTTCCAGAGGTCAAAGAAATGGGACGTATAGTACAGAATCAGTACTTCAACCCCTTCTCCTTAACCATCTCTGAAAGGGCTTATGACCGTCAGAAGTGGTGATTTGTCACAAGGGTTGTGTCAGCAACAGGATTGGGACGCTGTGGGATGTCTTCTGTTAGAGGAGATAGCAATACAAAATGCACAATGATGACATGTCATGATGACCAAATGGGAGATAGTCCGAGATCCCCTGGTGGACATCTTGAAACCTTGCATAGCATTGAATGTTATCTCTGTATACCATATTTTTTTCCTATATTTACTTGTCCATAAAAAATTAATTTATTAATTAAGCACAGTAAGAGATTAGTAACATTAACATAAAAAGAACAATTACAGCAGTGTCATATGATAAAATTATTTCAAACTTCTGAAAATTACTTCTAGAATTTTCTACTTGGTAATATGGACTTCAGTTAATCACTAATAACTGAAGTTGTAAAAAACAAAACCTTAGATGGGAAAACTACTGTAACATAACTTTTAATGGCACAGTGGCAGTTAGGCGGGTACCCAGAGAAGAATGGGGTTTGGTTTTAAATCCTAGTTCTGCCACTTGCTCAATGCATTTGGGTAAGACTACCTTGTCACAGTTCAGTTTCCTGCCTGGAGCATTGGACTATAGCATTTTTTTTCTATTATGTTTATTTTTTTCCCAATCATACAAATTTAATAGGTACCCCGGTCCCCTCCCTCCCTTTACCCCTTCCTCCCTTCACCCCTCCCCAGTCCTCCTTGCACCCATTCCCCCTATTCCCCTTCCTTTCACCCCCTCCCTCCCTTTCTTCCACTGCCCCCCTCTTCCCCCACTCCCAATCCCTGGAGCATCCTTTAGTGTGAAAGTCAAACTTCCCTCTGTGTCCTCCAATCTAATGAAGTAGCATTGCTCAGAGCCCTTGCTCGTGCTCTCCTTTAGCATGGGAAACTATTGTGACTGTTATCCTTTGCCTCTAAGGATCCTAGTGCCTGTGATCCATGCTGGACTTTGGGAAGTCATGGACATGTCAGGCATTGCACAGGTCATACAAAGTTCGATTATGGCTACTGTGGCCCTAACTTGTGTGGAGTATCTTGCATATCATTGCTCCTCCCCATCTTTAGGCTCTTACAATCTTACTGCCCCCTCTTCCACAAATTTCCCTGAGCTTTAGAATGGGAAGAGATTTGGCTGGTCTGGTTCCAGATGATTAATGTAAGGTCTCTGATGTCCAGAATTATGGTTGGTTGTTGTTTTCAGTTTTGCTGTTCCTGCACCACCCTTGGCTCCATCCTGATTGGTATTGGAGGTCACCTCCTAGCCAGAGATAAAAGGCTGTTTAAATGGAGTCTTACTATAACAGTAGATTTCAAAGGTAGATGGAATAGGAGTAGGAGATTGCAGTGAGCGGGGGGGTCAGTCTCCCATTTGCAGGATGGTTACCATCTATCTGCCAGACTCTATGCCTTCCCTGACTGGTAAGATCAAACCCTCTCAGTCGCAAGTGACCAGGAAGGAAAGTGAGTGAGCATAACCAGATATCTTACTACTTACTTGCAGTACTTGATGGTGACCTATTTTCTCTGCTGTAGCATGATCCCCTATCTCCTTATTTCTGGGGGGGGGGCTACTTCCCCTTCCTTCCTGTTTATTATCTTTGCAATTACTGTAGGTATTACAGAGATTTATCTTTGAATATGTCATTAAGTGGATTGCTACTACCTATTAGGGAGTACATATGGTGCTTAATTTTCTGTGTCTGGGATACTTCACTCAATATAATTCTTTCTAATTCCATTCATTTCCTGGCAAATTTCATTAATTCATCTTTTTTGATGGCTGAATAGTATTCTTTTGTATAAGTACACCACACTTTCCTTATCTATTCTTCTACTGTTGGGCATTTGGGTTGATTCCATGACTTTCCTATTGTAAATAGTGCTGCTATGAACATGGTCGTGCTTGTGTCATTGAGGTGAATTTTTGCTTTATGAGGGATTATTCCCAGAAGTAGAATAGCAGAGTCATATGGCATTTCAGTCTTTAACTTTAAGAATCACCAGACTGATCGTAAGAGTGGTTGTATAAGCCTCCATTCCCACCAGCAATGTAGGAGAGTTCCCTTCTCGCCACATCCTCTCCAGCATTTGGTGCTGTTTGTATTGTGAATTTTTGCCATCCTGACTGGGGTAATATGATATCTCAGAGAGGTTTTGACTTGCATTTCCTTGATGACTAAAGATGTGGAGCATTTTTAAAGATATTTGTTAGATATTTCAATTTCATCCCTGGAAAAGTTTCTTTTGAGTTCCCAGGCCCATTTTTTAATTGAGCCATTTATTTCCTTGGTGTTTAGTTTTCTAAGTTCTTTGTGCACTCTGAATAATAGAGCTCTATCAGATATGTGGTTAGTGAAGATTTTCTCCCATTCTGTGAGTTACCTTTTTGTTTGTTTTACAATCTCTTTATCTGAACAGAAGCTCTTTAATTTCAAAAGATTCCATTTGTTGAGTGTTGGTTCTAGTGACTGTGCTCTTGGATTTCTGTTTAGGAACTATTGGCCTAGCCCAATCAGCTCAAGGGAGTGCCCTACCCTTTCAACTAGGATTTTTATAGTCTCTAGCCTTGATCCATTTGGAATTAATTTTTGTGCATGGTGACAAGTATTTAATCTCCTACATGTGGACATCCAGTTTTGCCAACACCATTTGTTGAAGATGCTGTTCTTTTTCCATTGTATTTTTTGGGCCCCTTTGTCAAAGATCAAATGGCTGTCATTGTGTGGGGCTTATATCTGGGTCTTCAACCCTTATCCATTGATCTACTGTCTGTTTTGGAGCCAGTACCAGGCTGTTTTTATTACTATGGATTTGTAGTATAGATTAAAGTTTGGTATGGCGATAACCTCCAGCAGTGTTTTTTGTTACTCAAGATTGTTTTTACTATCCTAGGTCTTTTGTGCTTCCATATGAATTTTAAGATTGTTTGGTCAATTTCTTTAAAGAATTGCTTGGGGATTTTGATTGGTATAGCATTGAGTCTGTATATTGCCTTTGGTAGGATGTTCATTTTTATGATGTTGATTCTGCCTATCCAGGAGCACGGGAGGTCTTTCCACCTTCTGGTGTCTTTTGTAATTTCTTTCTTTAGGGTTTTAAAGTTTTCATTGTAAAGGTCTCTCACTTCTTTGGTTAAGTTTATACCAAGATATTTCATTTTTTTAGGGGCATAGTAAATGGAATTGTCTCTCTTAGGTCTTTTCTACCTTTTTCATCCTGGGCATACAGGAAGGCAACTGATTTTTATTTTATGTTTATTTTGTAACCTGCCACCCTGCTGAACTTCTGTATTAGTTTCAGGAGTTTCCTGATGGAATTTTTAGGATCACTCAGGTACATGATCATGTCATCTGCAAATAGAGATAACTTGACTTCTTCCTTGCTGATTTAAATCCCTTTTATCTCCCTTTCTTGTCTTATAGCTCTAGCTAAGACTTCAAATACAATATTGAATAGAAGTGGACAGTATTGTCTAGTTCCTGATTGAAGCAGGAATGCTTCAAGTTCTTCCCTATTGAGTATTATCCTTGCTTTTGGCTTGTTAGATATAGCTTTTATTATGTTGATAAAGGTTCCTTCCATTCCAACTGTCTCTGGGTTTTGATCATAAAAGGCTGTTGGATCTTGTCAATAGCTTTTTCTGCATCTATCGAGAGTATCATGTGGTCTTGGACTTTGGACTGGTTTATGTGGCAAATTACATTTATTGATTTGTGTATGTTGAACCAACCTTGTGTACTTGGGATAAAGCCTACTTGATCACAGTGAATAATCTTTTTGGTATGTTTTTGAATCCGATTTGTTAAGATTTTGTTGAGAATCTTTGCATCTGTGTTCATCAAAGAGATTGGTCTATAGTTTTCTTTTTTAAGTGTATCTGTATTAGGTTTTGGGATTAATATGATATTAGCTTATAGAAAGAATTTGCCAGTGTCCCTTCCTTCACAATTTGATGGAACAGTTTAAGGAGTATTGGTGTTAGTTGCTCCTTATATGTCTAGTAGAACTCTGTGCTGAATCCATCTGATCAAGGGCATTTTTTGGTGGGAAAATTTGAGATTACTTCATGGATTTCCTCATATGTTATAGGACCATTTAAATAATTCAAAACTTCCTGATTCAATTTAGATAAGTTGTGGTTACTTAGGAATTCATCCATTTCTTTTGTGTTATCAAATTTCATGGAGTATAAGTTTTTGAAATATGACCTTATAATTCTCTGAATTTCTTGGGTATCAGTAGTGATAACTCATTTCTAATTTTGTTAACTTGAGTTTTCTCTCTCTTGTTTTTGGTTAATATAGCTAGAGGTGTGTCAATCTTATTGATTTTTTTCAAAGAACCAGCATTTTGACTGGTTGATTCTCTGTATCGTTTTCCTTAGCTCAATTTCAGATATTTCTCCCCTGATTTTGCTAATCTCCTCTCTTCTACTGTTTTTGGGATTGGACTGCTCTTGTTTTTCTAAAGCTTTAAGTTGCATCGTTAAGTTATTTATTTGTGATGTTTCTATTTTTTGATGTAGGGATTAAGAGCTATAAACTTACCTCTTAGGACGGTTTTCATTGTGTGTCAAAGATCTTGATATGTTGTATTTTCATTATCGTTCTCTTGTAGGAAATCTTGAATTTCCTTTATGATTTCTTTCTGAACCCAATTCTCATTCAGCATCAGAGTGTTTAGTTTCCAGTTGTTAGTGTATTTTCTGCTATTTGTTGTGTTGCAGATATCAAGCTTTAGACCAGGGTGGTCTGATAGGGTACAGGCTAGAATTTCAACTTTCCTGTATATGTGGAGATTCGTTTTGTGGCCAATATGTGGTCTACTTCGGAGAAAGATCTGTGTGCTGCTGAGAAAAATGTGTATTCTTTGGTGCATGGACGAAAAGTTCGATAGAGATCTGTAAGGTCCATTTCTCTGTAAGGTCCATGTCTTTGTTAAGTTTTTGACCTGTTGATCTATCCCACGCTGAGGGCAGTACTGAAATCCCCAAGAATTATCATTTTGGGGTTGATTTCTTGCTTTAGACGCTGTAGTGTTTGCTTAGTGAATGCAGAGGAGCCCATATTAGGTGCATGTATGTTCAGTATTGCGAAGTCTTCTTGGCGAATTGTATCTGTGACTAAAATGTAGTATCCTTCTGTGTCTCTTATGAATTTTTTTGGTTTGAAGTCCGTTTTGTCTGATAGCATAATAGCTACCCTTGCCTGTTTCCTGGTACAATTAACTTGCGGATTTTTTGACCAGCCTTTTACTTTTAGAATGTACCTGTCTTTTGTGGTGAGATGTGTTTCCTGAAGGCAGCAGATGGATGGGTTGTGATTTCTAATCCAAGTTTGTAATCTGTGTCTTTTGATTGGTGAGTTAGTTCCATTGACATTTTGTGTTATAATGGAGAAATTATTTTTAATTCCTGACACTTTTTATGTTTAGTGGCTTTCATAAGTGTATTATTTGGCTTTTAGGTTTTGGTGATATTATACTTCCCTTTTGTCTTCCTTGATATGCTTGTTCTTTTCTTCAAGCTTGAGTATCTTTTCTAGCATTTTTTGAAGGCCTGGTTTGGTAGGCATGTAAGCCTTCAAGTTGTCTTTGTGCTGGAAAATTTTTCTTTCATTTTTGATAATGACTGATAGTTTTGCCGAGTACATCAGCCTGAATTGACATTTTTGTTCATTCAATACTTGAAGTACGTCTCTCCAAACTCTTCTTGCTTTTACTATTTTCCATTGAAAACTCATTTGTTATTTTAATAGGTTTACCTTTAAAAATGACTTTTTTTCCCCCCTTCAAGCTCTCAGCACCTTTTCTTTGTCTTGTATGTGGAGTGTTTAGAGTATTATTTACCATGGTGAGTTTCTATTTTGGTCATACCTGTTTGGGGTGCAGAATGCCTCTTATATTTGGATGGGCCTCTCTTTCTTTAGATGAGGAAAGTTTTCCTTTATGATAATTTGAAAAATTTTCTCAGGTGTGGTATTTTGGGATTCTTGTTCTGGTATCCATGAATGTGCATGTTAGGCTTCTTCAAGGTGTGCTGTAACTCTTGAATATTCCTATCAAGTATCTTTTTGGCTTAACAACCTCTTCCATTGAGCTGATAAGTTCTTCCACTTTGTCTTCAGAATCTGATATTCTATTTTCTGCTTTGTTAGTTCTGCTGATAAGACTCTGCTGAGTTCTGGGTTGAAGATAACTTGTCTTTTAGCTCAGTTTTAAACTTTGCTTGAGATTGTTTTAATTCCTCTATGCCTACTTTTGTTTCTTCAACTGTTTTTCTCATCTCCTCCAAGTGCCTATTGTGTTCCTGTTCAAAGTAGTTGATGCAGTTATTTAACTCCTCCCAGATTTCCTCTTTCATAGTATTGATCATGGTAAAGATCAGGCTTTGAAAATCATTATCTTGGGTATGGGTTTCTTGGCTATTTTCTGTGAGTTTGTTCTGGTTGGAATCTATCATTATGGGGTTAATTCTTTTGGTGGGAGATTTGTTGTCTGGGTTTTTGTTTCTCATGGATTTGTGCTGTTACCTGGGCATTGTTGTTTTATCTCTTAAGACCTTTTTTTAGTTTCTGTGTGTTTTGGACTGAATTATTTGGTATTACTACTCTTGAGCAGTTATTAATTAGTGTTTGCTTTGGAGTTGAGTATGCTTGTGTGGTGATGGTGTTATTTCCTGGATGAGGCTATTACACTGTTAGTACATCAATTAAGTTAGGTTTAGTAGACAGGGAGTGAAGATTAGTATGGTAGTACACTTTTTCGGTTTAGTACCTTGGTGATATATGAGGGTGAATGAATGGTATAGTCCATAAAGTGTATGTTTTAGGGTGGCTATATGGAAAAGTTAACTACAGTGACTAATAATTGAAAGGAACAAGATGATAAAAAGTGTTTACCTATCTTTGAGCTGGATGTGAAGAATCTCTCCCATGTGATAGGATGATTTTAGAGGACTTCAGATGTATGGCATTTGTCCCCTAGAGCTTTGCTTGGGATTTCTTTGGACTGAGGAGCAGTGGGTCCTCCCTGGTCTGTATCCAGGGCAGAATGGGACAGGGCAGAATGGGCCGTGCGTCTAGTTGTCGTGCAGATCACCTGAAGCGTGTCCTAGAGGCCTCCCTGGCGCCAGAGCAGACTTGCTGCCACTCCAGCTGGCTGGTGGGATGAGCTGGGACAAGCGGGTGACCAGGAGCCAGAGAAGCAGTCAGTACTCCCTGGACCACGTCCTGGGTGGAAAGGCAACTATAACATTTTTAAGGCCTTTTGTCAGTCATACCTGACACATGATGCTATGAACTCTGTATTCAGGTTCTACATTAAATGCATCATTGTGCTTATAAAAGAAAACTATCTCACACTAGTACATAAACAAATCCACACTGGATTGTAAACAAATCGGGAGGTCAGTAGAGGGTTCCCTTAGCTTATCTCTGCAAGAGTTAACAGGGAAAGTTGCTGTGAAAAACTCCAGGCTCTGCTGACTTGCCTTGTTAGGAGTATGACCCTGTTTGGCCCATGTTGTCCATTTTGCTTTGTGACATGTACTGTGTCGTTTTCCTTCACGTACTGGGAGTTTCTGCTCACTCATAGCTTTAACTTGGTGGATTCAGCCAGCCACATGCTATCTGTTCCCAAGAACTCAGGCATTGTGGATTAGTTCAAAGCATTGGTTTGAGCAGCCACATTCATGTCAAAGGTGATGTCCTCCTGTGGAGTGGTCACTTTTAGAACAGTAACTACTGCTGGCTGAGGCCACTATTAGGGGTGACTAGATCCTGGGAGTTCAGTGATATTTGGAATAACTATTGATGGATGACCAGAAGGACCCTCAGTCTCGCTTTTACTCTTAAATATAAACAAAACAACTTAAAAATGTTTCCTGACACCCGGCAGCAAATGATATTATCCGTAGACAGGAGGAACTGTTGATCCACAATGGCTCATTTCTGACCCTCTCAATTTCTATGGATGAAGAGAAATTTCATCTAGAATTTGCTTGCTGGTTATGTAGTATTTTAGGAAGTTGCAAAGCATGTTTTACATTTTGTGACACTACAGGTATTTTAGGGTTCTGGACTCTGCCTCTATTCATAGAAGAGGTTTAATGGGGGAAGTGCTTCTCAATTCACAGTTCTCAATCTTTATTTAGCTTGAATTTTTTTTTATAGCTTGTGACTGTATTTGGGAATTTTCTGGAGAAACCAGTTGTCATGGAAATTTTCAGCCCGCATTACAGTACATTATTGAACATGCTTAATACAGAGCTGGATATGTGTAAGCAACTGTATGATGAACACATGGATCAGGTAAGTGGTGGTGAGGGTGAAAGTCCTCATGATGTCTTTTATGTGGGTAGTGGCCATCAGCTAGAACTATGTTGACCCTGTGTAAAGGTTTAATTTATTAGCTAGCCCATACATATGGATTAGCTATTACTTCCATTATATACAGGCATTAATTTATTTTTCAGAGCTGGATCGAACCCAGGGCCTTTTTGCATGCTAAGCAAAGCACTCTATACCCTTGAGCTACACTCCTAGCCCATTACTTGTATTTAATGTTTTTTTCTTATGGAGATGAAGAGCTTGCTTCAGGACCATAGCTCTTCCATTAATTGAGTCACTAAACACCTGTGTTCAATACCACTGTGAAAGTACCAAGATAAACATTTTGTTTGCGAGGTGGCAAAGTACCCTGACTAAGTGTTTTGCCTTTCTTCCTCTTTGTGAAAACACCAACTTACAGATTGAACAAGGACATGTAGTTCTCAACAAGAATATGCCTTTCACTTCTGGAAATATCAAATGGGCCAAAGAGCTCCTTGAACGCCTCCAAATGTTTTGGTCAAATTTTACATCTCTCCATTATCTGTAAGTAGCGAGGCTTACTTCATGGAAAATAATGATGTGGATGTAACTGGTGGGTCTTTTTGTTTTCTTTTTAAAGAAAAGGTATGTATATCCCAGGCTGGCCTCAAATTCACTATATATCTGAGTTTGACTTTGAACTTCTTCATCCTCCTGCCTTCAGCATCCTAGTTCTGGGATTACCCAGGTATGTGCCCACCATACCTGGCCTATGGGTGGTTTTTATACAGGGAAATAAGCTGTTGTTTGTACTAGCTCTTAAGAAATGTTGTCTTTTTTCTTATTTTGGCTTAGCTATCTCAACTAAGCTGCCCTCCAGATTTTGAAATATTCTTAACAAGACTCTCAATCTCATACAATTGCATGCTTTCTGATCCCTTTTTTCTTTCATTTGTCTTTTCATCCACAGAATGCTGGAATGATTACTTATTTTGTCTTTTCTCCAGTAACAAGAACACATTTTATTTTGCAGTCAACTGCCTTTTTCATTTCTTATTAAAAATTGATAATTTGTTGCTGTTAACATTTAGTAGCATGTTGGGAGCTCCACTCATTCATTTATAACTAAATCTGCCTTTTTAAATAAAAACTCAAAAACAGTATTTGGTCTTTATCACTTCTCTCCCTGATTCTTTAAATATCATCTTCTGTGTAGTCTGTGTTGTAACTATCTGTGCACATAACTATCTTCCATCAATATGTGCAGGGAATAGAGAAACCTTATTTTTCCAGATTCTTGGAGGATCCTGATGAAACTGCACTTTATCAGAAGTATGTTGAAATGATCACTCTGCTAGACCAATTTGAAACCCGCATCTATAATGAATGGAAAACAAATGTGGATGAAATCTGTGAATTCAATTTGAATCAACCCTTGGTGAAATTCAGTGCCATAAATGGTCTTCTTAGTGTCAACTTTGACCCAAAGGTAGGATTTGATTTTTCGAAATGCATGTTATTATACTCATAAGTTATGTTTCTGAAATAGTTCCTGATGTATTGAGGTGTGCACTTTATTTGGGGACAATGTCAGTACTGTCAGGACTGTAAATTCAAACTCTGGAAGTTTTTATTTTAGAGAATATGTTTTGTAAATTCTGTGCTGTGTTTGTGTGTGTGTGTGTGTGTGTGTGTGTGTGTGAGACAGACAGAGAGAGAGAGAGAGAGAGAAAGAAAAAGAGAGATTGAACAAAGGATCTCATGGATTTATGTAAGCATTCTACCACTGAACTATATCTTTATATTTGTAGTACTATTTATTATTTAAAGACAGACTCCACTGAATTGCCCAGGCTGGCCTTGAACTCACCTTGTAACCCAGCCAGGCTTTGAGCTAGCAATACTTTTGTCTCACCAGAGTAGCTGGGATTGCAGGTCTATGTCCTCAAGGCTCAATCACTTCCTTAATTCATTATTAATTAAATATTATCTTGTAATTATTTATAACCCCATGCTTACTTGGCATTGCACTGTGAAGTGTAGGGTCCTTGTTAATTCATTCATGTGTTCTGTGCTCCAGCGTCATGCCTGGCACTTGGGAACCCTTAGTGATATGAACTCAGCTAAGCTGACTCTTTAGTCCTTACCAGATGGTTTCTGGCATGCATATTTTCATGAAAAATACCAGTGTTTTTAGTTAATTAAAACATTGTGAAAACTAAGATTTGGGGAACCCACAGACTAACCGGAATAAAAGCCTGTGGTATGTGCTTTTGCAGTAGTAAGTCAGTGGTAAGTTTCTATTTGTCATAGTTTATTTCAAAGAGAAAATAAGCTTGTATTTTATCGTGGTTATGGCAGGGCTAATAAAAAGTTCAAAACATAAAACAACATACTAATATATAGATACAAACAAATAATATATGGAATGAATATTGCTTTTGCTCATTAGATCTTTTGTTTTCCCGTGATTTGTCATGAAACAAAGGGAAGTTTCATAATTTTCCCCAATTTTTCATAATTTCATTACTTTTTTTATGGGTGGGGTATTGAAACAATACTCTACATAACTGAGACTGGCCTTGAATTTGTGACCTTTCTACCTCTACCTTTCTAGTGCTGGAATTATAAGGATATGCCACCCACACATGGCTAATTTCAGAGTATATTATATGATGACAATGAGAATGCAGAAACTTTACTAGCAGTCATATATATGTATACATATATATGATATATGACTGCTAATAAGCTGTATATATAGCATGCACAGATATATGATATATACATATGTATATATACATATATGATATGTACATATATAGTGTGTATATATAAACTATAGAGTTTCAATAGGTGCATATATAGCAAATAGATGTGCACATATTTTAAGTACCCTGTCTCCCAGTCTTTTAGCTTGCTATGTAAGGAGGCTTCAGTGAACACTCTTTTCCATTTATCTACTATGGACATGCCTGACAGTTACTATTTATAAGTTCCTATAACCAGAATTAGACAAAGTGTTGACATCTGGCTGAATATCAGGTAATGAAGATTATTAACTATTGTGGAAGTAAATACCCAGAGTCTTCCCGGACAATCCTAATGCATGCCTTAGAAGTGGCAGAGTTAGCTCACTGAGTTTGAAGGTCTTATCTGTTTCCCTAAAATGAATGCAAAGCTAGTATCACCTTATTTTACTAATGAATTCGGTACACACACACACGTGTAATCTAGACAAGTGAGAGTACTGTCTAGCTTTGGATTCCATGGAACCAGTTTGCTTTTTGTTCTTCCTTTGAGGCACTTCTCTGCTTTAGTGAGCTCACCATCGCAGCTGAGTGAAGAGCTTTCTCCTGGACAAGCTCTAAGCATGACAGGTTCTATTTCTTGAGATGACTTTAAAATTTCTTGAGGAAATGATGATTATTTCAAGATAGATAAGTAGTAATAATTTAAAATAAATCTAAAAACATTTAAGGTGAAAGCCAATACTCGAAATGTTTTAGGGTAGTTCAGACTACCATAGTTCAGTTACCATATGCATCCTTGTTTTCCCTTTGAGCACATAGCCAGTAAAAGCATCTTACCACCCACCAATGTGTAACAAGTTTTCATTCCATATGGTCTGTGGATTCTAAAAGTCATAGATTTCAAGTTAAAATTTTAATGAAAAAATTGTATATTATATATTACATAGAAATATATACTGTGTAATAAATATATAGATAGTGATAGATATTGGAGTTCATGTGCCATGTATCATCATATGCATGGGTTTAGAAAACATATGAAGTATAAATATATTTACCTTATAAATAAATATATTTACATTGGAACACATTTTAAGTATTTCCAGTTAAACATGTGTCCATATAGAAATGTATTGTTAAAATACATAATAAGTTTTGATCTTCTGTGACTAGCTGGTGGCCGTATTGAGGGAAGTGAAATACCTTTTGATGCTGAAAAAATCCGACATACCAGATTCAGCCTTAGCCATTTTCCAGAAAAGGAACATGCTATTAAAGGTTTGTGACATATTTCTTTGAATAGGAGTATTTTGAGTTTTGTTTATTAGTATATAGACTTATACCATGTTGGTGATTCTCAGGGAAAAGAGCTGACATATTTTGTCCTGTTTTGTTCCCCCCTTAGTACATTAGGAATCTTGAACTCATTGTGCAAGGGTACAATAATCTGAAACAGAATCTTCTGGAAGTGGAATACCCTCTCATTGAAGATGAGCTGGGGACTG
Source organism: Typhlomys cinereus (assembly GCA_023101885.1). Lineage (NCBI taxonomy): Eukaryota > Metazoa > Chordata > Mammalia > Rodentia > Platacanthomyidae > Typhlomys > Typhlomys cinereus. Next base: position 14,645,851 of record JALPQD010000009.1, read on the forward strand.
TTGAAGAGCAGCTCAGAGCAGCTGCCACACGGCTCACATGGAAGGATGACGTGGGAAGCTACGTGGAGAGGGTGCAGGTAGCCACTGCTGAGCTGGAGTGCAGAGTCATGCAGACTCAGAGCAACGTGCGAACCATCCAGCAAACCATGCAGGCCTGGGCAGAGTGTCCACTGCTGCCCCGGAGGGAGCTGAGGAGAGAGGCTGCCTTGACCTTGGAAGACAAAGGAGATCTGTTCACTAAAAAGTACAAGCTGATCCAAGAGGACGGCTGCAAGATACACAACTTGGTGGAGGTAACTGCTTTCAGGATCTTTTCATTAGAAAAGAGCAAAAACAATTCACCTAGTATTATCGAAGACTCTTCCGCTGAACCGGACGAGCTTAATGAAGGGCTTTGTTAGCAGTCAAAGTGGAGACTGTGATACTTCCTTATGGTTTCTGCAGCCCTCGCCAATCATTGCTATAGGAAGAGGTGAACATGTGTGATGTTTGGCCCAGGATAGAGGTGGGCCTCCCTCTGTTGGCTGAAACCCTCCCACTGTTGGGTGCCTAGTGCCAGCCACCTTGTTTGCATGCTCTTCCAAAGAAGGTGGCCATAGCAACTCTGCCTTTTAAAAATAGAGTTGGGATTTCTTAAATACCAATAGTCTTTCTTCTTAAGGTTATCAACTTAAGAGGAAGTGAAACAGAAGCAAACAAGGAGTGAAACAATCCCTTGTCTAGGAGCTGGTGCTCTGGTTGGCAAAGAAAGTAACAAAGACTTGATTTATTAGTTGTAACTGAAGCGATAATGGACAATAGAGGGTTAAGGATGGGTTGTAAGGCTGGCAAGATAGTTCAGCCAGTAAGGTATCTGTTTGCAAGTCTGGCAGTCAGAGTTCAACCCCGGAAGTCTACATGTAGACTTCAAGTAGTGTACAAGTAGAAGGAGGGAACTGACTTTTGAAAGTTATCCTCTGACATCCACCTGGATGACATACATGCATGGTGCATCCCCCCCCCCAGGTATGAATAAACATTTTCAAAGGTTCTTTAGAAAAGGATGGGTTGGACATAGAGTAGGGGGTGGGAATTGTGTTTTGAATGGGAGATCATTGGGAACCAGTTGGGAATGCCTCTTCACCAAGGAAACAGTTCTGCGCAAGTCTGAGTAGGACCCAGGCAGTGAAAGAGCCCACAGTTGGAGATGCAGAAGCCTGAATGGTTTAAGGATCGGTTTGAGATTCAGGGCCACTGAAGCAGAATTTGTGAAGGAGGCTGCATTGACAGATGGCATTTAGATGGGGCTGTGGAAGAGTATGGATTTGGTAGTCACTGTGAGGACTTTGAAGTTTTCTCTAAGGATGATTAGCAGCTGGTCAAAGCTTTTCCCCTTGAATGTAAGCCGTAGGGAGCGGGGAAGCAGGACGCGGAGTCACTGTTAAGAGCAGATGTTCACAGTCCAGGTCAGAATTGGTGGCTCCTAGGGTCACGGAGGGGATAGTGACAAGGGCTGTTTGTAGTCTGAAAATATTTTGAAGGTAGATCTGGTCAAATATGCCACAGGAGATCAGAGGAGAGAACAGTCAGGGAGACTCTTTTGCATCTGAGCAAATGGACAAATACTTTTTCTGTGTGATCCTGCATGATACTGGTAGTTGGTGGTTGAGCTGGGGTTTTTTTTTGGGGGGGGGGCAGTCAGAGATGCTTGCCCAAGGGGAGATTTTAAGGAGGATGGTATTGCAAATGTGTCTCGTGTTTATGAGACCAGTCCAAGTGAGTAACAATTCAATAGCCATGAGTTTATTTTTCTAAATATTTGAAATTAATGAGAACATAAAGTAGTTGGCTGCCCATGGGGAATAGGCCTGAAGGTTAGCCTGAAGTTGGGGGGGGGGAGGAAGAGGATTCTTCCGGGAAAGAGAGACAGTGAAACTGTGGGAGGAAGGCTGTGGGACAGATTAGACAGGAGGTGGGCAGAACGGAAGCCACTGCTAATCTTGACAATTTGATGGAGAGAATAGTTGAAACGAGATGGAGGCAACCAGGGAAGTCTGGGGTAACTGCTCTGAGGTGCAGCATAGACCCAGGCACCCGGGCTGGACAGAGGCTCATTGTTTTTGTTGGCTGCTGTTGGAGCGTTGATGGGCATGATCTCACAGGGAGGACAGACTGTGAGAGGAAGTCTCCAAGAGAGGGCTGGGAATTGATGAATATGTGTCCACGGTGGTTCCAAGGAAGAATACAGAACCTTCCCCTGTAGAGAAGAGGAGGAAGAGTATGAGGAGGAAGAGGAGGCAGCAGAGGATGGGCCTGTAGCTGAGCAGGGCTGGTAATGTGAATCTGAGGAAGTTCTTATTGTCTTTCTTTCTTTTGTGCGTGTGAATTTGCATGTGGGTAGGTGTATGTGTGTGTGCATGTGGGTGTGTGTACAAGAGAGTAACTTGAGTGTAGGTGTGCCTGTGGAGGCCTAAGAGTGATACGGGGAATCATTCTGTATTGCTCTACCTTCTTTTTGTTTTGCTTTGGGGTCGCCCAGAGCTCTGCCTTCCAGATCTGGAATTGTAGGCTGCCACCATATTTGCCTGGCATTTTTTTTTTTTTTAACATGGAATCTGGGGATCTGAACTCAGGTCTTTTTGCTTACGGAGGCAAAAGCTTTAACCCTCGAGCCAGCCCTCATTTCTTAAGAACTGAGAGGGATGTGAATAAAAGAGCATCGTCTATCTCCTGAGTATCTGGTATGTAGAATCTTCTTAGATATGTGTGGTCCTTAAACCATGAAGTCCTCCTGTGGGTGGGGCAGTCAGCCCCTCTGCTTCTCCCCTTAGCGGCAGAGACTGGAAACCAGGGTTTTCATTCTCGCAGCTTCCAGAAACTGAACCTTTGTGTTCCCAGGTGTAAAGCATCTCAATCGGATGACAAGGCAGAGAATTTGATCTTCCTGCTGAGAACCATACATAACCCATTATCGGGCTCATGTGGGCAGCCTGCCATCCTTCTCTCATTCCGCAAGTGTTCACGTTGGTTTTCCCGTGTGCTGGGCACCTTTCTGTAATTGAGATATATCAGCGATCTAATATATAGATCAGTGGCTCTGATGGAGCCTATGGGCGATTAACAGGATTAGATGAGATTTAGGGAGGGAATTCTGGGGCCAGGGTGCAGCTTAAATGGATGCCCTCGAAGGGAAGGTGTCAGAGTCCAGCACAGAGGAATGCAGAGTTTTAAGTGGGGGAAGGGAGGCTACTGGTTGTGCTCAGAGAAGTGAGAAAGAGAGAGCAGGGCAAGGTGAGAGTAGATGGGAAAGGTGATGCTCACTAACAGGGAGGGGCAGCTAGTTCCCAGAGACGCCATGGGCCTCTCTATACACTCAGGCTCTGGGACCTAAGAAGCCACCAAGCTTCTTTTGGAGAGGAGCGAATAAGGCATAACTTGGGTTTACCGTGGTCTTTGGCTGTCGTGTTGACACTCTTGGCACTAGGGCATGGGAAGAGGGAGTAAGGGGTTGTTTTACCTGTCCTGGAGACGACTCTGTGATCACTACTGTAGCAAAATACCTTATGCTGGACACTTAGAAACAGCAGGCATTGCTTTCTTACAGTTGTGGAGATCAAGATACTTGGACTGTCAGGCTGCCCTCTTATCACCAACTGCTATGTCCTCATGTGGTGGCAGGGACAGGGAAGCCCCTCAGACCTCCTTTTATAAGGCACTAGGTCTATTCGCACAGGCTCTGCCCTTTTAATGGCCCCACGTTTTATTACCATCACCTTGGGGTTACCATTTCCGAAGACAAGCAGTGGAGGATGCAAACTTTCAGACCACATGAGGTGTAACATGACGCAGTCTGGTCTAGCTAGTATCGGTGGAGTGATCAGAAGCAGTTGGATTCTGGTTATATGCTGAATTAAGTAGAACATACAGAATTCCCTCATCAAAGGAAGCATCACAGATGATGCTGAGAGCTATCAGGCTACACGGCAAGGAGGAAGAGTCTTGGGTGGGAAGAGTAGATTTTGACTTTAGTCAATGGGAGATTGAGGTTCTGCTGCTTAAATGGAGGAGCTGGAAATGGGGTTTACTAGTCTGAAGAATGGAAGAGGGTGGGCGCCATACTCAAAAGGCAAATTGAAAAGTGGTGGGCAGCCAAGGCATCTGAAGGCAGGAGGAGCATGGGTGGAGCTGGGGACCAGGGCTGGGGCACTGTCGTCCCCTTAGGAGACTGAGATGCCTGCTGGAGATGCAGGAGAAGGACAGTGGCCTGGCAGGATGATCCAGGGGTGGGTGGGTCGGCTTGCTGAGCCATGGAAAGTGTCCAAGGGATGGACGTTTCCTTCCAAAAAAAAAAAAAAAAAAACCCATGATACACTTGGTGTACTGTGGTGAATCTAAGAAACAAAAAGAAGTTTTATGTATATGTGGGTTTTTTTTTTTGCACACCTCTGTGGTGTGTGTGTGTGTGTGTGTGTGTGTGTGTGTGTGTGTGCATGTGTGCATGCATCAGAGGATACTTTGTGTGCCTGTGGGGATCCAAGGTTAATTTCAGGAATCATCCTGGATTACTTTACCTTTTTTTTTTTTATTTGCTCTTGGGTTTCTCAGGCTCCGTCTTCCAGAGCCAGAAGTACAAGCCACTGCCATTTCTGCCCACATTTTTATGTGGGATCTGGGATCTGAACTCAGGTCCTTCTGCTTGCAAGGCAGAGGCTTAACCCCTGAGTCTTCTTTCCATCTCTGGAAGTTCCTCCCCCCCACCCCCCCTCACACCCTTGCAAAGCAAAACACTAGTATGAGTTTCACACTTTTTGTTGATTTCTAAAACTGCCTGAAATTTTTAAGTTGTAGTTTTCTCTACTCGTGTCATTTTGCTAGGACAAAGACTGCCCCTGCTTCTGCGACTGGAACCTCTCAGTATTCCAGGACAGGCAAAGCAAAGTTCTGCAGTGGTTTCGTTGCTTGTTTGTTTTGCTTTTTTTTTTTTTCCCAGAACAAAGATATATTCTCTCACAGTCTGGAGTCTAGAAGTCTGAGATCAAAATGTGGGTAGGGCTGCACTGCCTCTGAAGGTATAGCCTGAGGCCCATGGAAAAGGAGAAAACCTCTGAGATGTGCAATGCGTAAAGGATATATGGGAGGGTTGGGGAGATGGCTTAGTGATTAAAGTCTTTGTTTCAAAAGCAAGAGGATCTGAGTTAAGATTCCCTTTATCCTACATAAAAATGCCTGGCAAATGGAAAGGAGAGCCTGGAAAACCTCCAAGCAAAGCAATAAGGAGGTAGAACAATCTAGGATGATTCCTAGATTATATGTTGTGTGTTGACTTAAGTTATGTTACCCTTGGGCCTCCACAGATACACACACTCAAGTGTACTAGTGTATGTACATCCTCATATACACATGTACCCACATGCAAACATACATATGCACCCCATACACACATGCTCCCACACACACACAAGCACATAAATGGATAGATCCCAAACACACATATATATATATAAAAAGAAAAGGATGTATGGGAAAAAAACATTGTCATCAGGGAGACGTGATTCTTCTCTAGTTGCTGTGAAAAATTACATGACTGAAGGGCACCTTAACAATTATTTGTGCATAAGACCTGTTTCAGAGGACAAATGGTGGATCACAAGTTATTGTTTTTTCCTCTTATATTTTCTTGATAATAAAAAATGTATTCCAAACCGCAATCTAGACTATTGCAATTCATGAATCCTGATTAAAATGCATTAAAAGTTGGCTAGGAGAAGACCTGATTAGAAACTCTTAGAAAACGACTTTTTAGAGTATAGGGTAGGAATTTCTGCTTTAATAAGAGGATTCTCCTATTTTTCCTGAAGTTGGAAGCTAAGAAGCTTTGAAGCAACCATCTTAGTAAGGGAACATGACAGCTTCCAATTTGAGGCAGTTATTAACCACAGGTGAAAGGACATTCTGTGATTCTTGGATTCTGGGTGCTGAGTCCTGAGTGGTTCTTTCTCTTTGACTCAGACCATTGAGAGGTTTGGGGGGCAGGGAGGATGTGGCTTGGGGAAAGCTGTGGGGACCCAGAAATGGAAGATCCACCACCTCTGCCAACTGCACTCTCTGCCTGGAGGATGTCATTGCTTCATGTGGAAAAAGTTTTAGGTGGGGAGAGGAGGAAGGAGGAAGACGGGTAGCATTGCGGTAGATGGTTCTGGAAGGAAGCTGAGCAATCTTTCAGTGACTTTCTGTAGTCTTCCTTCTCCTTTTCCCTCCATGTATAACAATGCATCTTTTACAGATGATTCAGCTGGGCTGCAAACTGGATCTGGTAGGTCAGGATAGGTCACAAAAGGTCCTACCCTGGGGGCAAAAGAGGGGGTTAGTGTCTAGATTGAGCTCAGGTGCTGACTTCTTACACCATCCTCCAACCTCTGCACATGAGTCATGGCCCAGGCAACCTCCCATCAAATGAGAAGGAATCAGCTGAACTTCCAGAAAGGCAGTCTTCCTTCCGCAAACCATTCCAGTAGAAACCTTTCACTTTTGTGTTGGTGATTCATTTCTCGACCCTTGCACACCATTTCTAGGAGAACCGGAAGCTCTTCAGAGCCAATCCTTCTCTGGATACATGGAAGATTTACGTGGAGTTCATCGATGACATCGTGGTGGAGGGCTTTTTCCAGGCCATACTGCATGACTTGGACTTCTTCCTGACCAACACGGAGAAGCAATCAAAGCCGGCACCATTTTTCCAAGCCCAGATGCTCTTACTGCCCCCTGAGATTGTATTTAAGCCTCCCCTGGACAGAGAAGCTGGAGACGGTCTCTATGACCTGGTGGAAGAAATGCTGTCTAGAAGCTTCCGAATGTCGGCACAGATGAGGCGGGTAGCAACGCATCTGGAAATCGAGAACTATCAGGTATCATCTCTGGTAATAGGTGCCAACTCCCATGGGACCCATCCCCAAATAAACAGAGCAACACAAGAAAGACATGGGTCAGAACAGCACCACACTTTCATCTTGCCTTCTGCCTCCCTTTGAAGGATTGCCTTGGATAATGTTATAATTGATGCAGGAGTAGGAATTCTGTGGATAAAAACTCATGCGTGGTTTTCTTCTCATCTAGAATGACATGGACAGTATGTTGGGCCTGGTGGAGGCCCGGCAGGAGATAATGAACAGAGTGGCTGATGTCATAAGCAAAGTCTTGGAGTTCAGGAGCTCCCTGGAGACCTACGCTTACCTCTGGGTGGACGACCGCGTAGAGTTCATGCGGCACTTTCTCTTGTATGGCCATGTGTCCTCACCTGAGGAAATGGACGAAGAAATCCCCCAGCCACCAACTCTGGAGCAATTCAAAGAACAGGCGAGGACACTCCCCCTCCCCTCCACAAGCACTTAATGTTGTTAATTGGCTTTTGCTGGAGTTACTGTAATTCTTATTTCTTCTGATCTATAGATCGACATTTATGAGGCCTTGTATGTTCAGATGGGAAAGTTTGACGACTTCCGAGTGTTCAATAGCTGGTTCAAGGTGGACATGAAACCTTTCAAGCTGAGCCTGCTGAACGTGATCAAGAAGTGGAGCTGGACATTCCAGGAGCATCTGCTGAGATTTGTAGTCGACAGGTAGCTTTGCGCTCAGGCTTGGAAACTGTCCCAGCTTCTGTTCAATTGACTGCTGGACAGGGACATGGTTCAGCCAGTAAAGTGCTGGCAGTGCAACCATGAGGACCTGCGTTTGAATCCCTGGATTCCTATAAAAAAAATTGGGTGTGGTGGTATACATCAGCAGTTTCAATATTGGGGACATAGACAAGTGAACCTCTAGAGCTCACTGGGCAACTAGCATAGCTGAATCAGTGAGCTCAAGATTTGGGGAGAAACAGGACCTCTCAAAAACAAAAGCAAAACACAAGGTGGACAACTCCTTAGGGTGACACCTGGCCTCCACCCACATGTACTTACACAGATCCACACACATGCACATGTAAGCACATGCACACATGCATGCGTGCACACAAAATTGACTGTTTTATAGTTGACATTAATTTCAAGTACTGTTAACTTTATAGTGGAGATAATGATGTTTAATTGGGTACATAATGAAAATTTAGCATCCATGAAGGCTTCTAAACACCATAAGTTGTACAAAGTTCAAAAACCTTTTATCAGTACTGGTAAATAGCTCAGCAGGAAAAAAGTGCTTGGCAAATGAGCCTGCCAGTCTGAGTTTGATCCCTGGAGCTCATTTAAGGGTAGAAGGAGAGAAGTGACTCCTCCTCAGAACCCATGTAAGGATGGAAGGAGAGAACTGATCCCTCATTTTTGTCTTCTGGGCTCTACATGTGCTATAGTGTATGCACACATGCATATAATAATAAATATTTTTAAAAAGTCCAATGAAAGAACGCAAAACAGGCCTCACATTACCTTCCTCCATTTACATGAAATATCCAGAATAAGTAACCTTCATAAAATGATTGGCAGTTGCCAAGGGAACTCAGGCTGTCAGTACAAGAAGCACCCCCAAACCTCCTTGCCAGTCCTGATGTAAGATTCCGATGTGAAGTTCATTCACCTTGCAGCATGCATTAAAGCTTGATTGAATCTGATTTCCATTATGTACCTGATTAAACGTTATTTAACTCTATCATGAAATTAGCAGCACAAATGCACTTGAAATTAGTGATTGGCGATTGGGGCTCTGCTGGGGTGGGGGAGGGTTATGAGGAGAGTCAAGGAGTGACAGCTTACGCCACAATTTGTCTGAGGTCTCATCTGGTCATAGAGTTGAGGGTTGTTCCTGCCCTGTTGCAATTGTAAATAGCACTGCATGCTTTTATGAACTCAGCTTGCAGAGACACATGTATGTATATGTTTTTAATAGTCTGAATGAACTGCAAGGATTTATCAAGCACACAGATGCAGGACTTCAGAGAGAGCTCAGCGAAGGTGATCATGGCGGCTTAGTTGACATCATGGGGCATCTTCTGGCTGTAAGAAGCCGGCAGAGAGAGACGGATGAGCTCTTCGAACCACTGAAAGAAACCATCGCGCTCCTGGAGAGCTATGGGCAGAAGATGCCTGAGCAAGTCTATGCTCAGCTGGAGGTGAGTTTCTTGAGAAATACACAGAGCCACCAGAAACAGCGTCTCAGTCAGGTACTCCACACACGCTGTCTCCATATCCTGTACAGCATTACATGATGCAGGTCAGAAATTGAAGCTGAAAAGGTTCATTTTTCAAGGTCATGTTGGTAGCAAAGTAACCAACACTGAAGTAACTGTCAGCCTCTGGGCCCCCCTTAAAAATACATCCCCACTCTCCTTCCTTCCCAGCCAGCCTGTCCACCGAGAAATATGCTAGTGTCGGAAACATCATGGACCTGCTAGTAAAGAAGAAAGAAATGAAGGCTGATCTGAATGGAGGAAACAGTGTGTGAAACACTGTGTTTCACAAACAGAGTTCTGTCTCATGTTGTCTGGGCACTGGAAACTTTTGGCGGCTACTGTGTGCCAACTGATGAAGAAGGTCATTTAAATTATAAACTTAGAGACAAAAATCTCACAATCAAGGCTCCCTTGTGTCTGTCTTGAAGTTCTATAGAGAAGGAAGAGGAGGGCTGGGCTGGGCTGATTTTTAACCTTATAAATAGAGTGAATGGACACATTAACCAAGAAACCCTCATCAAATGTTGGTTCGGTCAGACCACACAATTCAAATTAAGATTGATTCGCGAGCACCATAGGCGTCCCTCTTCTGTTTGCATCAATGAGTTGTTACTGTCTGAGAGTGTGCTTCCTTTTTGGTAAATTATTTCACATGGTCTATATTGGTTGTTTCCAATTTCTTTCTGTTCTTTCTTTTTTGATGAGATGAAATCTACAACTAACTTAACATAAAAGTAATTAAAAAGAGAAAGTCCAACAAGATGGCTCAGTGGGTAATGAAATCACTAAGCCAGATAACCTAAGGAGAGTCCTTGGACCTCACATGGTGCAAAGAGAGAATCAACTCCACAAAGTTGCCTTCTGATTTGCATATGTGTACCATAAAATTCACAATAAATAAGTGAATGTAAGAAATTTTAAATGTATGATCCAGTGACATTTACTGAGTTCACAGTGTTGCACAACTACTACTTTTGTTTAGTGTTACCACATTTTCCTCATCTCCAAAACAGAGTATACCATTCATCATCTTTCCCAGAATTCCCCTTTGCCCTCCTTCCTTGGTGTGCCAGCCAAACCCATCTCCAGCCCTTGGCAACTGCCAGTCACTTTCTGTTTCTGCAGTTTACTGCTTTTGGAGATTTCATGTGAATAGAGGTACCCAGAATGTGACCTCCTGGATTATTCTACTAGATGTAATGCAGTGTGAATGCAATTCATTCAGCTTACTGCATGTATGAATATTGCATTGCTGTGTTTAGCTGAATAATTTTCCTTCCCAAGCCTCGCCACACTGCTCACTCACTCTTCTGTCCATGGTCATGAGGCTTATTTTTATCCTTTGGCCTCTGTGAACAGTGCTGCTAATTAATACTGCTGTAAGCATATTTGAGTACCTGCTTTCATTTCCTTCTGGCACACACTGGAGTTGCTGGCTATGTGGAAAGTCTATATTTAGCTTTCAGAGGAATCGCCAAATTGGTTTTCACAGTGGTGGCACCACTTTATAGTTCTTATTTTGTTTGGAGAAGATTTAATGCAGCCGTGAACTTACAAGGCTTCTCTTGACTGTGAAGGCCACAAAAACTAAAGTGTATGAATGATTCCAAGTATAAAACTGTCCTTGGAGCTGTTAGTGAGATGATCGACTAGACAGCTAGGAATATAACAATGTGGAAAGGTAACAGATAAAATGTTATACCAGCATCAACCATCACTATTTCTTTTTAAAAGAAAGATTTGAATATTTTCTGAGTCAGATCTTGGACCTTGTACATAACTCGCAGTGCAGCCACTTATAGCATAAGTAATTAGCGAGAGGATTTTAGCTACAACCTCCAGAGCTCATGCTATGGAAGTCTGACTCTCTCCTTCAGGTTTGAAAGTATTGAAAATAATAGGGTTTTGGTATTTTAAAAGCAGGTTACTTTTAGCTATTCTGCAGGTAATACAAGATGGTCAAGATGGAAAGTAAGATTCAAGTTGCATGCATAGGTATAAGACTTCAATGTTGTTTATTTATTGGAGATGGGAGGAAAAAGGCATGTGCATGCATGTTATGACACACAGATGGAAGTCAGAAGACAACTTTTATAAGTCAGTTCTCTCCTTCTACCGCATGGGCGTCTAGGAATTGAACTTTGGTCACCAGGTTTGGGAGCAGGCACTTTACCCATTGAACTATTGTCAGTCCCTCCAACTTCGTTTGAACAATTTCTGACAGTTACTGTTTCTCTTTCGTTTATCTTGACCAATCACAGTTTGTCTATGCTTAGTTCTATGATTCAGAACAAAGCAAAACAAACAAAGCCTTTAGATGTCACTAGAGTGGAGGACTCAGAGGGAAGTTTGGCATTCACACAAAGGGATGCTCCAGGGAATGGGGGGAGGAGGTACTGGGAGAACGGGAGGGAGGGGGTGAAAGGAATGGAAAAGGGGGGGAAGGTGCTAGGGGGACTGGGAAAGGGTGGAGGGAGGGAGGGGACCAGGGTATCTATTGAGCTTGTATGATTGCGGAAAAATAAGTAAATATAAAAATTTTAAAAAGCCTTTAGATGTGCCTAAAGTCCTTGAAAGTTCCAACACCATTTCTTCAAGGTCCTGAGCTCTGACCTCCAACAAGCTAGTCTCTAGTGCAGTGTCTTTTCAGTCTATCACCCCTTTTGCATCTCTCTTATTCCCATTTTAATTCCATTCTTTTTTCTTCTGACTTCATTCACAGGCATAGATGCGTAATTCATGTCTTCCCTCCTCATGCCCTATCTACAATGTACTCAGAAGTGAGGCTAACATCTTACCAAATCCGTCCCTGCTCAGCGCTCCTTCCCTGCTCAGAGCCTTCATCAGTGGCCTCTGGCCTCTCACACACTCAGGTTTCTGTGGGAGCCCAGGGCTCCCTTCCTGCTGAGGCTGCCACTCCTCAAGGATCTCACTTTCCTCTCCTCTGCCTATGGAAATGCAGTCATTGCTTTGTGCCTTAAAAGTCACTTCTCCTTGAGCTGTATCCTATCAGTTAAATGTGGAGATGAGCTGTTCATCTGCTTTTCAAGAAAACTGATTTATTTTAGGTAAAGATTTCTAGGGTTCTCCAAAACAAGTAGCAAGTCTGCTGTGCTTGAGGAAGCCAGGGGCCTGAGCTCCCTCCCTGGTTTCCCAGTCCCCTGTTCTAAAGAAACTTGATATTGGGAACCAATTTGACTTTTTTGTTGTTGTTACTGTCATTTGAGACTTGGTCTTCTGCATCCCAGGTTGGCCTCAAACTTAACAACATAGCCAAGAATGACTATGAACTTCTGATCCTCCTGCCTGAACCTCCTGAATGCTGAGATTACAGGCATGTACTACCATGCCTCATCTTAGCTGATGCGGGGATTGAAGTCAGGGCTCTGCGCATGCTGGGCAAGCGCTCTACCAGCTGAACTGCATCTTCAGCTCTGGACCTGGAAATGCAAAACGGGATCTCAGAACAGTGAAGGTGCAGGGTTTTGATGAAAAACACAGGGGTGAGAACCCAGGTGTCCTGATCCCGTTAGTTTGGGGTTCCTGACATGCTACCATATTGTCCCTTCAATGTATTGATGCCATGGCCCTTCTGGTGGATGTAAGCACATTGCGTCATGTAGAATTGTTGCTGTGTACATCTTGTGCTTTCTCTCTTTTTTTTAATATTTTTTAAATTTATTTATTCATTTATTCAATTGTGCGTGTGCGCGCTTGTGTGTATGTATGTATGTGTGTGTAGAACCACGGACGAATTCGGGAACCACCATGGACCACCTCCACCTCCTCCTTGTTTACTCTGCCCCGGGATTCACAGGCTCCGCCCTACCAGGACCAGAAACGCAGGCCGCCCCTGCTTCCACCCGGCGTCTATACGTGGGGTCTAGGATCTGAACTCAGGACCTTCCGCCTGCAAGGCGGAGGCTTAACCCCTGAGCCACCTCTCCAGCCCCATTGTGCTTTCTCTTGATAGACTCTGTACCAGCAGAAGTCGAAGAATGTGCTTTTTCCCCAGAGCATCCCACTCCACATAAATGCCCTGCATCTGCACGGCATCATCTTCATAATTGGCAGTTGCTGAATTGTTCATCAAATATTTATTGAGGGTTACAAAATTGTCTGGGGAACCTTTGGGTTTTGCAGTCAGCTTAAATGAGTAGCGTCTCCATCACTATGGGTGGTGTTTATGTGACAAACAATTCCAGTGTCCCAGGAGCCTACCCACAGAAACAATACTTTGCTGGTCAGGATAGCAAGGATGTGCATAATTGCACATCATGACTCTTCAAAGGAAATCGGTTGCTTTTGACTTATTTGCAATGTAGGCAGGGAACACAGAATGGAGGTCGTACCTGATCTGTTTATTGCTGCTTTCATCCCACCTCAAGTAGGAATCTACCTTCCCTTTCCTCTCGTCTCTTCCTCTTCAAAATAACCTGGTCATCAAAAATGTCCAAGGCCAGTGCTAAAACTCCCCAAGTGCAGTGAGCACAGGCGGAATCTTAGGAGTCAGAGTGAAAAGACAGAGGCTCATGTCTGTTGTTCCCAGGTAGAAAGCACGCTTTAAAGGGCAAAACAAGCACATGGCAAAACAATACCCCCCACCAAACTGCTCAGCGTGCTTGGCTTCCATTTCTAGTTGTTCGAGACCAGTGAAGTCATGGTGATCTGGAGAAGATTCACTGCGCCTGTGCGTGCGTGTGTGCGTGCGTGCATGCGTATGTATGTGTGTGGTGTACATTCATCATGTGCACATGCATGTGGAGGGGAGGGCAGAGGTGCATGTCAGATGTCTTCCTTTGTCACTTTCCAATATTTTGTAACGAGACACTATCTCTCACTGAACCTGGCTCGCCCCAGCAGTCCTGTGCCGTGGTTCCCAACTCAGGATCACAGCGAGCTCTCTCTCTCTCGTCTCCAGAGCACTTTAACTTGATTTCCACAACAGCAAAACACCCACGAAGGTAAATTGTCCTTATCTTGAAATGATGTCTACTAATCCTAAGAGGAGAGCAACGCACTACCCTGCCTCTAAGCATTTTAATAATTTTCATTTGCACAGATTTCTTCTAAGAGATGTCTGGGGTCATTGTAAAGATTTAAGAACCATTTAGGAGTTCTACTCTGTACCTTTGTTTTGTAGGAATTACCTGAAAAATGGGGAACAACCAAAAAGATCGCAGCCACCGTCAGACATGAAGTTTCACCGCTCCAAAATGCGGAAGTCACCCTTATAAGGAAAAAATGCATTCTGTTCGATGTAAGTTAGGTGCCAGATTTTCATTCATTTGTCGGTAAGAAATGTTTTATCTGAGTAATTAAAGCCATTCGGTTAATATTTACTTCATCATTTCTTGGCCAGGAAAAGCAAGCAGAGTTTAGAGAGAGATTCAGAAGCTATGCCCCCCTTGGATTTAAAGCAGAAGACCCCTACTCAATGCTCGATAAGGTAAATAGTTTTCCAACATTCTGGGTGCACAGCAGGAGCTATTTTAGAAAGTTTTGCTTCCGCAAGTGAGTTACATGGTTTGAAATCCTGTCTCCCTGTCCGAGCACTGACTCATGCACATACACACACACCTCCGGAAATGAGCAGACAGAGCCGACCGCAGTTTAAGGCAGCACTGTTCCGTCTCAGGGGGGACAGTCCTGGGTGGCTGAGAGAGTGGGGAGCAGGCTGAAGCGGGGAGATCCGGAGCGGTGGTCAGCGGTCATTCTACTCCTCCGGGCCTCAGTCAGTGGTCATGGAAAGCCCAATGTCTGGAACACCAGACACTCTGATGGAAGACGCCCAGGTAGCGGTGGGAAGTCAGATCTGATGAGCTCTCTCAGCTCCCCATTTTTATTCCCCCTTTGATTTAGGCATGTGCCGCTTTATTCAAAATTCAGTCAATCACATCACTCAGAGAATACATATGTTCACACTGATACACTAGGGTCCCAAGCTCAGGTTGTCATGGTTACAATTCACGTCACACATCATATGTTCACATTGATAAGGTTACAAGCTCTGGGGTCACATGCTTAGGTTGCCATGGTTACAATCAAATGCAAAGGCATTTCACACGCCAATGTGTTTATCACTGTGAGTCTTAGCACACAAGTCTCTAGCAAGTCTCTAGCAAGTTTCTGAGCACACATAAGTTTACTTGTTTACTTCAACTTCTGTCTCCCTGTGCTATACTTTCCCTGTACGCTCCACATCACATAATTTTGTTCACATTCCAGGCACTTGCATTCTTGTGGTATCTGGCTCCACATTTTCCCTCTGCTCACCACACTCCCCAATACCTTCATAGTTCTAGTAATCGTAAGAGTGGAGGTAATGCATGTGACTTGGGTTGAGCACTTACGCCAGAGTTTTGCTAAGCCAATCTCAGTGGTGCAGGACTGTAATCCTAGGTACCTGGGAGGATGAGACAGGAAGATGGCAAAGTTTAAGGATTGTCTAAACCACAGTTCTAGCTCAAGGCCAATCTGAGTAAGTTAGTGAGAGCTCTTCTCAAAGCGAACAGGGAAACTGGAGATGCAGCTAAATGAGAGAGAGAGAGAGAGAGAGAGAGAGAGAGAACGAACTTAGCTAGTGTGTGAAAGCCCTGAGTTCACACACACACACACACACACACACACACACACACAAACTGACTTTTGAATTTTGTGAGTCATATGCATTTTGTTGAATGCTCACATATGTAACGTCACTTATTCTCCTTTTAGATAAGGAAACTAGTTTATATACTTAAATAACTTGTTGGAGATAATACAGTTGATAAATTTCAGAAACAGGATAAAGAATCTGTCTAAAAAAGGAAATCGTTCTGACGATTGTACTGCTTCTCACATAACCGCTTTCTCTCTTTGATTCCGGGATAGAGGCCTTGCACATGCTAAGTAAGCAAGGGCTCAGCCACCACACTTCCCTGCTGGTCTCTTTCTTGGTTGTAACTTTTCAACACAGGAAAACTCACATCTTGTTCTTCACCCTGGATGCAAATATTGAGTCCTTCAGTGCTC
This sequence comes from Typhlomys cinereus, assembly GCA_023101885.1. Classification (NCBI taxonomy): domain Eukaryota; kingdom Metazoa; phylum Chordata; class Mammalia; order Rodentia; family Platacanthomyidae; genus Typhlomys; species Typhlomys cinereus. The sequence goes on from JALPQD010000009.1 coordinate 14,662,004, forward strand.
ATTTATACTGAACTACTTTATTAGCAGAATGAATATGGAAAGCAAATAATTTAGAGTGGCGTGTTCATAGGTGGCTTTAAAAGATGTTCTCAGAACTTAACAGAGCAGCCCAATGAGAAGCTGCCTCCGCGAAGTTAAGAAAGCTTCAACTCAGGCACTGGGACACTCTTGGGCTCCTTTCTTTCATGCCAGAAGGGGTCTATCCCCTCTGACTAGTGCCCAATTCCATACAACTCTTACTTCCCATTCTCGTTTTTTTTTTTGCATTGAATTTAAACACAATTGCTTTTCACCCTATTCAGAAAACATTCTGTAGCCTAAGGTTTTCTCTTTCATTTGGCTGAGGAAAATTGGCTTATATTCATTGCAAAGGAGTCAGTTAGCATATGCTAATAAAGACTTCTAGAGGATTATATGTAAATTTCAGGTGGTCTGAACAGATTATGGATGAGGAGAAGTTGCTCATTGGAGTAACCAATATGTTGTCCGAAAACACTTCCGACATATATTTATTGAACCTTACCACTTGCATGTGTATCATAACAGCTTATAGTTACATATTTAAACATGAGAGACTCTCGTCCTGCACCTTTCAGGATGTGTGCAAGGACAACAGAGTAGACCTGGGTTCCCATTTCCTGAATGTGTTTATTCAACATGTCAATCTAATGCTTCTCTAATCAGACTCAACCAGAGGCACACACATTCTGGTTCTGGGGTGGCATGGGAGACCCCAGAACCCCAGGCATCCTACCCCACGCATTGTAAATGGTTGACCTCCCAGCAACAGGGGAGTGAAGGGTTATGATGAATTTCATTCTTAGTTTGAAGCTGTGATTCCATGGTAAACTCCAGTTTTGTTTAAGCTAGAGGTACCAGTAAACAGTTGAATCAATGCAGCTAGGTGTGTCTTTCTAGTATAAGTAGGAAGACATAAAAACTGAATAAAGATGAAAAGGTTGCTGACTTTGGGACGTTCCTGGCCTTTGTGAAAAGGCCTCGTGTTTGAAAGATGCTGACTAGATAGGCCAGTGAGTACAGGCATCTGGTTACAAACCTGGAAACCTGAGTTTGGGTCCTGGAAGCCCACATGGTGGAGAGAGACAACTGATTTCTCAAAGTGGTCCTCTGACCTCCACCTATGCACTACCACATACATATGTGCCCCTCTCTCTTTCTCTCCCATATCCTTCCTCTGTATTTCTCTCCTCTCAAAGAATTGAATAATAAAAAGATGCCGAATATCTTCACAGATGTACAAAAAATGAGGAAATCTATAACAGGAGAGAAAAATAGAGTATTTGCAATGAGGACAGAACTAGAAGCAGCAGATTGAGATGCATGTGCTGGTATAAGGGCATATGAACTTACAGGAAGCCTATAGTTAGAGACAAACACTTTCCCAGCAAGCAGGAATGCTTGTAACGGAATGACTTGTTCAACGAGGCCTGGCTAGGGAAGTCTCAAGTCAGCAGTCCATCAAGGGAACCTGTGAGAGTCATTGTGGCTCATCCTAGGGTGGAGAAAAAGGATTCTCTTGGAATCTTTAAATTTGAGTTTATTCTCACAAATGTCTGGCGTTCACTTTATGCTGCCTTGGGGTTAAGGAATTTCCAGGCCAGGAAATTGAACTGGTTGCAACTCGTTCTTTTTAGCACCAATGAGACAGGAGCAAACTCATATCCTCTCTGGACAAAATGCTCCTGATACAGTGTCCACTTGAGTCCAACAGATGAAGGTCAGTTAAATAATGAACTCACAATAAAGCAATAGATAGCTATCAAACATGGGAGTCTGTAGAAATTAGAGATACAGGGTCATATAAATCTTTAGATATTAGAAAGAAAATGATAGTCTTGGAAAAATGAGCAAGAACTCTATTTTGAGGTGATCAAAACTGATGAGTTGACTTTGGAGGAGCACCAGTCAGGAAATGATAAATGTGATAGTTTTGGAAGTACAACTCAATAGATAGGTGAGGAAGCTAGTTGAAACTGGAAAAGGAACTAGTGAACTATATGTTATGGTGGAAGAAATCACTTAGCACACAGCACATGCAGGGATCTGGAAAGCAGAAGAGAATAAGAGAGTATAGGATGGGTAGGTTGGCATCCGAAGTTCTAGAAAAGAGAATAAATAGAATTATAGGTCGTCATGGGTACTGTTCTAGAACAGGTTTGGTTAAAGCATGAATCGGTAGATTTGAGAAGTTGACTGAATCCCAGTCAGGATAAATAGAAGGTCAGCATCTAGAACACATCACAGTGAACTGCAGGTTAATGTAAATATCTTTAAATACGTAAGCATAAAGTTATATATAATTTCAAAGGCAATGAGAAGAGCTTACGAGCAATCAGACAAGAGGAATGGCCAGAGATCACAGAGATCACACCTCATCAGCAGCAATGGAAAACAGCGGTGATTTCTTCCAAATCCTGCCAAGTAAAATTGTATTTCATAATGAGTGGAATAAAGATTTTCGAGAGTCACAACACTGGGATGAAATTACTGCTCACAGATCAGAAAATAACTTCTAGCATCTTGCTTTACCAAGAAAGAGGAGCAGCCAAGTCAAATGTAGTTTTCAGGAAAGGCCAGCGCGTAGACAGACCCTCAAGTGAAATGAACAGGGACCAAAGAACAAGAAAAGCGCATAGACTGAGATGAGGATGATGGCACAGGCGGGCAGAAGGGGGAAAAGCCACAGAGCTGCAGCGGAGAGCTGAGGAGCATCTCCATGACACTTCACAAGATGGCGATCTCCACAAAGAGCAATCCCGAGTATTTCTATGAAAAGTAATCAGTAGGGGCAGGAGAGGTGGCTCAGGGGTTAAGCCTCCGCCTTGCAGGCGGAAGGTCCTGAGTTCGGATCCCAGATCCCACGTACAGACGCCAGGCGGAAGCGGGGGCGGCTCTGCGCTTCTGGTCCTGGTAGGGCGGAGCCTGTGAATCCGGGGCAGAAGGAGGTGGAGGCGTCCATGGTGGTTCGCGAATTCGTCCGTGGTTCTACACACACATACACACACGCACACACACACATACACACATGCATGCACACATACCGTGCAAAACATACATACGCACACACTCACAATTGAATAAATACTAATAAAAAAAATTTTAAAGTAATCAGTAGGAAAAGAAATCAGAAAACACTACTAAATTCCAAGTTTTCTTTTTCTTCTTTTTTCCTTTCTTTCCTTTCTCCTCCCTCCCTCCCTCTCTTCCCTCTCTTCCTCTCCTTCTCTCCCTCCTTCCCTCTTTTTCCTCCTTCTCTCTCCCTTTTTCCCTCCCTCACTCTTTCCCTCCCTTTCTTGCCCTCTTCTTCTCTCTGCCTCCCTACCTTCTTTCCTTCCTTTCAATTTCTTCTTTTCTCCTTTCTCCTTTTTTCCTCAACCTCCTCCCCATTTCTTCCCTCCCTCCCTTCCTTCTTTGTGTGTGTGTGTGTGTGTGTGTGCCTGAGGTCAAAAATAGATGTCCTCCCCAGTTACTCTCTCCCTTATTTTTTTGAGGCAGGGCCATTACTGAACCTGGACTTTGCCAATTCAGGTAAGCTGACTGGCCAGCAAGCCCCAGGGTCTACTCATCTCCACCATGCTGGATTGCAGGCATGCGCAGCAGCTCCTGCATGGGTGCTGGGATTAACCTCAGTTCCTCATGCTTGTGCAGCAAACACTTGACTGACTGCTGGAGCCATCTCCCAGACAGTAAAAAGTTTTCAGAACAAGACCCCATTCCTGTGAGTCCAGTGACTATAGTCAGAAGTTGTATGTAATTGTGACATTATGAGAAGGGAAAACTGGGGGCCATTCTTTCTTAGGTGCACATTGATGCAGAGATGCTGGACAAGACTGTCAAACAATCTCGATTTCTAGGGGATTCAGGCCCCTTCAGGAAAAGAGTATAACATTAGAAAGTCAATTGATGCAATTCATCACATTAACAGGTTAGGAAGGGAAAGTTATGCCACCATCATGGAGAGGTCAGAGGACCACTTCTGGAAGTCAGGTCTCCCTTTCCATCACTTGGGTTCCTGAAGTTGAACTCAGATTACTAGGTTTGCAATACTCTCCTCTTTATCCACTGAGCCATCTCTCTGGCCCTTGGAAGATGTTTTTAACACACTAAGGGGTAGCCAAAACTGCATAAAAGGATTATATTTGCTAAATAATAAGAATTTTCCAAGTATACTTAGTACAGATGGCAAAATGTCTTTTTATGATGGCCAGAAATAGAATAATCTGTAGTATTTATAGTATAGTGCTCTCTGTGGAAATTAATGAACTTCACAGAATATCATGAATATATATAGGTATTCCTCAAAAATGTTAATGTAAATGCTTTATATATGGAAGCATAAAGTTTTTTAAATTTTTTTTATTTATTCAATTGTGCATGTGTTCGTACGTGTGTGTGTATGTATATATGTGTATGTATGTGTGTAGAACCACGGACGAATTTGGGAAGCACCATGGACCGCCTCCACCTCCTCGTTTTCTCTGCCCCAGGATTCACAGGCTCCACCCTACCAGGACCAGAAACGCAGGCCACCCCTGCTTTTGCCTGGCGTCTGTACGTGGAGTCTAGGATCCAAACTCAGGACCTTCCGCCTGCAAGGCAGAGATTTAACCCTTGAGGCACCTCTCCAGCCCCGGAAGCATAAAGTTTTATATATATATATTAAAAATATAAGTTAACAGTTTAACACTTAGCAACATATTTAACACTCAAACTGTCAAAAAATAGTGGCTTAATTTATAGTAGGAAAGAGAAGATTAAAGTGAAGGAAAGCATTACAATTAACTGGAAATATTTCCTAAACTAGCTAGAAGGGGCTGCGTGGATGCACATGTGTATATATGTTCCTACACACACTTTTTTTCACTAAAATTTTGAAAACTAAAAAAAAAAAACTTAGTTCCCAATGAAGGTATAAGCTACATAAATCAAACTTTGGTTCTGATCATTTTGACATGAGAGAATTGAGATTGGGGGGATTTTTTTTTCAGTTCTTACATGAGACATAAATTCAGATACTCTGACCTCCACATTTATATATTTTGCATCTTCAGAATTGACTATCACAAATCAAAAATACTCAGAAAATTACCCTACATCTGTACTCAACACATACAACTTATTTCTTGCCAATATTTCTTAAATGATACAAAACAATACAATTTCCTAATAATAGAGAAATTAGAGAATATAAGTAACCTATATTAATGTATACAGAATATATGATGGAAACAAATTTTTATGTGAGGGACACAGGTTCTTTTGGATCTTAGTTTCCATGTGGGTCTTGAAACCAATCCCTGGAAGATAAGGAAACACAAATGCATCGTAAGGTCAGTGACAGGGTACTGACTGAAGAACACAGGTGGAATGTTTTCACCACACTAAGAAAGGTGAGGTGATGCATACACTGACTAACTCAATGGAGCCATTCCACAGCGTATACTTGCTTTAAAATATGTACAAGAGAGGCAAGATGTTTATTGCTCAAATAAAGTAAAAACTGGGGGTTGGGAAGACATCTTGGTTGGTAAGTCCTTGGTATACAAAATTGAGATGTATGTAAAAAAACCAGTTATAGTGGTGCACATCTGTGACCCTAGCCCTGGGGAGATGGAGGCTGGAGGGTCCCTGAAGCTGTTGGCCAACCAGCCTAGGTTGAATTGGTGAGCCCTAGGTTCAGTGAGAGGTATGTTTCAGAAAAATAAGGCGAGAGTTGGGGGTGCAGCATGGTGGATAAAACACTCACTCCACAAACAAGAGAGCTGGATCTTGGATCTCCAGCGTCTACACAAAAGCCAGGGTAGTTATGGAAGTCTGCCTGCTATCCCAGCACTGGAAGGCAGAGTCAGCGCATCCCCAGAGTAAGCTGTCCAGCTATATTAGCAGAATCAGCTAGCTTAGAGTTCAGTGAGGACCGCCTCAGTAACTAACATGGAGAGTCACTGAAAAAGATATCTGACATCAACTTCTGGTCTCTACACACATGTGCAGTTGTACATACGTAGCCCCCATCCAAGCACACATATGCATGCATACCATACTCATATATGCAAACAATAGCAAAGGCGGAGAGTGATCAATAACTCCTTACATCACACTCTGATCTCCACGTGCACGCACACACAAACAGTAAAAATCTGATGGAGCGCTAAAGGATTAGATATTGGATTTGAAGACAGGCAAAATAGCTCAGCCCTTAACCACAAACCTGTTGAGTTGAATCCCTGGAAGCCGCACGGCAGAAAAAGAGAACTGACTTCTAAAAGTTGTCCTCTGACTTCTGTCCGTACATCCTGGCACACATATGTCATCTGTTTTTCCTCTCTGTCTCTCTAATGTTTTCTCCCCAAAATAGACTATTTTTAAGATGGTTTTTAATATAAAAATGTATTTGTTGAATATTGGGAGGGTGGAAGAAAATATGTAGCAGAGAACAAATTTCAGTCCTCCTACAAAGCCAGTAGGTAGCCCACTGTCACATAGCAACTTGACCCCATGACAAAGAGAACACTGTGGAATTGGCCCAAGTGGATGTTCTGCCTGACCAGCTCCTGTCTTCCTTCAGTCATGACTGTGGGAATGTATTGCTTCATTAATAGGAAGGTCACATGAAGAGTTATATTAAATATCAGGATTTTAGGCCAGACGATCAATATATTTGATGCAAAAAAAAAAAGCTTTTCCATGCGGACTAGATGGTAGGCAAACTTTGGCAAAGACCATCACAAGGTGAAATTTTCACGATTTGTGCTTGAATTCATTCATGAATTCTTTTGAGCATACGAATCCTTAAGTGTGTTCTATGCTACTGATCATCTTGATGGTAGCTTTGAAATCTGAGTGTTTCAGGGGAAAGAATAGGATCTGAATTCTGTCCCAGGCTGACCTTGTATGTACTTCAGGCTTGCCTTGACTCACAGAGATCCTTCTGAGTCATCCTTCAGAGAGTTGTGATTGTAGGCATGAGGTACATGGCTAGAGTTCTGCTTTGTTTTCAATTACGTGATTGAAAGCTCATTATGGAACTTCTTCACTCCGGAGCTAAATGCCGGTCTGCACAGTAAAAACTGAGATGAAAAACCATTGTTGGGCCCGCCCAGGATTTGCCCCAGGGCATGGCCGAGCACATGGGACTAAAGATGGCGCTGAAGGCAAGTGTCCTGGGCATAACCCTGATCACATTACAGGGCCCCTAATTGGTTTTCAGGTATTGACCTGCCCGCTGTGCTGAGTGATTGGACTTCACCTGTGGTACCTGTAGGTTGTTTTAACCTTTGACGCAATTGGCTGCCCATTTGGTGCCATCTAATTATTTGTCTATATAAGCTCCTTTGTTTCCCCCAAAAACCGAGATTTGCTTCTGACAAACTCCCTGTCCCCTGGTCAAGTCTCTGGGAAATTGAGGCGGAGGCCGGGATGGCTGGAACCTGCCTTTTTTCGTCCTCACAGCCAGGAGCTGTGCAATCGTGTGAATGAGTGTGCAAGTGGGTAGAGACACGCTACGCCGTGGGTGAGTGGACTCTACAAACCATGCTTACAGAAAGCTAATGCCAGAGCAAGTTTTGCTGAAGTCGGGACCTAGTATTGCCAACCTTCCAGCATGCTTCAATGCCTTACTCTTGCTTGCCAAGTAGCTGTTGAATTTACAAGTCAGAAGCCTTCTACATTCTGCCTGTGATTATGCTGTGGAGCTTTTCAGTTTGAAGCGCTGAAACAGGTAATGCTGGGGACCGTGGTTGCCGTCTTGAGTCCTTGGTGGCAGGTGTGTTCCTTCCTCAGGCAAATCAGGAGCTGCAGGCTTTGGAGGAGGAAGTGGCCCAAATGCAAGATGCAGCTCGCCTCTTTGAAGTGGCTCTGCCCGAGTACAAGCCAATGAAGCAGTGTCGCCGCGAGATGCAGCTGCTCAAGGGCCTGTGGGATGTCATCATCTGTGTCACAGTAAGAAGACTGTCTCCAAATCATGTTTCCTTCTTCTCGTAAGACTTTTGAATAACCACGCAGTGTTCAGTGTCTGTAGTCTTCCAGTTGCCTTCACGCAGTGTCTCGAAATAAACATGTCAGAGTCCTCTCCCTTCCCGTTTTCTCAGAATTAAGGTTCCTACATCTCTCTTAGTGGAAGACTCTCACCCGAATATCCGTTGATCTTGTCTTCTGTTCAGGGTCAAACTTTGTATAACAAGTAGACTGCCTCAGGTACTTTGGTGGCAGTTCACAGAATAGAAAGAAAAATGAATATGTACGTATATATTAAATATACACAGTTAACTATGCATATAAGCTCACGGATTTTTTTCTATACACAGATGTAATTTTCTATACACCTATATAAACAGACCCTTAACTAAAATAGTATATGATTAGTTAAGCTTAAAAGCTTACGTCTAAAAAGAAATTCTAGGGAAAGATAGATCCTGCAAAAATCTCTTAAGTTAGTTGAAAGTCATGTGAAACAATGTTAAGGAATTGTTAGTAAGATCTTTTTTTTTTTTTTTTTGGTTGTAATGAAGAGTGTTTGTGAAACACACAGGAGTATAGAAGCCTGTTATATTATTAAATAACCACATTATTTGACAAGCATAGGATTAGGTAATAGTGGCAGCGTGTGTATGGAATTCATCATCGACTCTAGAAAATACTACATCATGTTTTAGCCTTCAGCTTGACATGTTCTGGCAACTTCTTTTTTGTTTTGTTTTGGTGATAGGGAAGTTTCGACTTGTGCAGTTCACCTTTTAAAATTTTTCTTTCCACCGGAGGAGGGGGTCGCCATGTATCATCAGTTTATATATTTTGCTGTGGAGACTCACTCTCGCCAAATGTCCCTGACACTTTTATCTGCTTGTGCGTTTTCAGAGAAGCATTGATAATTGGACCAAAACCCAGTGGAGACAGATTAATGTGGAACAGATGGACGGAGAGCTCAGAAGGTTTGCCAAGGCAGGTCCATAACTGTCTGTTACAGCCATTTGTCTTTCCCAGCCCCTCCTCCTCCCGTCTTCTCTCGCCTCCTATCTGGTGTGCCGGGCTGCATGTTCTTATTTACTTTAAACACGATGAGACCAGATAGTATTTTTTTCCTACACCGAGCCAGTTGCCTGTCTAATCAAGCCTGCCTTTCCATGAATGAGTTGATAAAAGCATATTAGGGCTAATGAGTTTGTGAGAAACAGCTCTTAACGATGAGCGCTGCGATCGATCATCTAGCATGGAGAGAAAGATGAAGAGGATCAGGACTGAGGGCCGAGGCTTAGACAGGGGTGTTGGTTTCTTTCCTTAGCAACCAGCAACGTTTTGAATCCGAAGAGGCACCTCTTGGTTCAGTCTTGTGCCGCATCTGGATTTATATGAAGTACTTCGATCCTTGTCGTTACTGGTCATCCCAGCATCCCAAGAGGGCACAGTATATTGAGAACTTCATGTATTCGAGCTTGGTACCTTGAGAGTTCCCCACAGAAGAAAGTTCTCAATGTACTGCGCCCTCTTGGGATGCTGAAAAAGTTGAAGGGTGCCAACAGCAAGAGGCAGTTTCAAGTGGCAGGGTCCACAAGGCATGGAGGTATGTGCTGATAGATTCAATTGCTTGAGAAGGATCTCTTGACTAGGTGGGTACCATCAGATCCAGTCTTAAAAGAGGGGAGGGAGAAAATAAGGGAGGGAGTGAACACAGGAAAGCTAAGAAAACAAAAGCTGAGGCTTTTGCTTTCCTCCCACTCAGAATGGCCTTGGTCCTGACTGGGTCCCCTGCTCAGCTCCTGTGAACTCCACCTAGTTTGAGTTCCCATAATACCCCTTCCTGAAGAACCCCCACACTTTTCTTATCGCCTTTCCTATTGCTTATCTCAGTTCCCAGTGACTATCCCCCATTTTTAGCCACAGAACTTCATTTTTTAAAAAAACACTGACATTCTCTTTGGCTATGGCGAAACTCAGTTTATTATGGATTTTTCTTTCACAACTGCTGATGGTGGTCTGTGGGCTAAGAGGACAGCTAAGTGAAGGCCCTACTTAAAACATCTTCAAATTAAGAAGCATTAAAGTTCTGAGAAAAAGACACTCACTACTGAGTCAGCGTTTCCAGAAGCCCATTCTAGTGGGTTACGTATTGTAAGAGCTATCTGTTTAGTCCTGGTGACAGTCTGTTTTCACTTTTGTTTCTAAAGGAGCCATTAGGTGTTCTGTAGGACATCCAAATAGCCTTTGTGCCTAAAAATCCTAGGCGCCAAGTATGTAGCTTGTGCACAGTGGACTTGAGATTTGGAGTGAGTGGATCCCTTTCTTTAGGCTAGTCCAGAGGTTTCAGCTTTTAGTCTTCTGTTTTTTAAACAGGGATTCTCTGTGTATTACTGACTAGTCTGGCATTCACTATGCAGCATAGGCTGGTTTCAAGCTCAAGATAGGTCTAAGGACCGGGATTATTGATGTATGCTACCATATCCAACTTCACTGTCTATTTTTTTAACTTTATTTATTCAGTGTGTGTGTGTGTATGTGTGTGTATCAGTGGGCATTGTATGTCCCTGTGGAAGACCAGGGTGACTTCAAAATCATCCTGGATTGCTTTCACCTCCATTTTGCTTCACTCTGGGATTTCCCAGGCTCCACCCACCAGGGCTGGAAATTCAGGCCACTGCTGTTTCTGGCATTTTTATGTGGGACCTGGAATCTGAACGTAGACTCTTCTGCTTGTGAGGTAGAGTCTTAACCCCTGAGCCCTCTCTCCAGCCCTTCACCATCTTTCTTAATCTAGGGATATGGAAGTGGGAGTGTGTATTTTTCTGAAAGAGGATTTTGTGTGTGTGTGTGTGCGTGCGTGCGTGCGTGCGTGCGTGCGTGTTTGTGTGTGTGTGTGTGTGTGTGTGTGTGTGTGTGTGTGCCTGTGGAGGCCCAAGGGTGACTTTGAGAATCCACCTGGATTCTGGATTGCTCTACCTCCTTAGGTTCTGTCTTCCAGGACAAAAATTAGAGGCTGCCATTATTTCTACCTAATATTTTTACATGGGATCCAGGGATCTGAACTCAGGTCCTTTTGCTTGTGAGGGAAAGGTTTTAACCCTTGAGCCAAGCCCCAAGGAGGAAAATTCTATATGTAATATATTATGTATAGGAAGTTGGATTTTCCCCCTTTTATTTCTTTAGGAAATTTGGTCGCTGGACAAGGCGGTCCGTGTCTGGGAAGCGTATGCAGGCCTGGAAGGCACCGTGAAGGACATGGCGACCTCCCTGAGAGCCGTTGCAGAGCTGCAGAGCCCTGCACTCAGGGACAGGCATTGGCAGCAGCTGATGAAGGCCACTGGGGTGCGTATTGAGGCTTCCTTCACTGGGTGCTTCTGTCTGTGAACTGCTCTTCCCAGCTTGCCACATCTGGGACTAGGTAGGCTATGTGGGAGGGTCTCGAGTCCCATGCAGGAGGTCTGGTTCCTTGAGACAGGGTCAGTGATTAGCTGCTAAAACAGCTGAGTTCTCCTTTTTCAGCTCTGTCAACTGCGTGACTCCCAAGCAAGTCACTAAGTCTCTCTGGTTTGGGTTCCATTTTTATTCATATGCTGAGATCACGTGAGCTTGCGTGCACTGCAGCAACACTGTAAGGAGCAGGCGAGGAACACAGGGCAGCGTATGAGTGTGAAAGACAAGCACAGAGTCATCTTGCATGCGGAGAAGACATGGGGGTGACTCTGGAGAAAGGGGTTCCAGCGCTGGGCTTTTTCTGGGTTATGCAATAATAGCCTTTTGGTGATCTGATTGAAAGTGGTTTGTCACATGTCTGTGCCACCTGAAGTTCTGTTTTCTTGCCTTGCCCAGTCTGTGGAAAAGCAGCACATCATCCGTGGGCCTTAGTTTTCAGTGAAAGTGACTTTTATGAGTTTGTAGTGTGTCAAAGGAAGCCTGGAATGTGTGTTTTCTCATTGGAAACAACCAGTCTTCTATGTGAGGAAATGTCGACTAGATGTGATAAAAGTTCACAGAGAAGGAACATGGGTGGGGGTGGGAGGTGACAGGCATCCTGGACCAATGGGCACAGCCTGGGCACTGTGCTTCCCATCTAGCACTGAAAGCCCTGGGGTCCCATGCCTCCCTGAACTCTTCTATGGAATGGAAGTAAGACTTCCCATGCACACATGGTAAGACTGGGTAGTGTACATGTGCATGTACGTAGATCTAGTGTAAGCCATCTACTTAATCCTAAAGCAATTGTGGTTTTTTTTTTGACATTGGATTTTTAAATGCATCACTTATTATTGATATTATATTCATTCAGATAATCTTTTTTGAGTATCAGAGTATGTAAAACTGACTATTAGTCTAGTGTTGTCTCCCCCCTCCTATTTTTGCCAGTAAGCTTTATGCCTTATCGGAGTTTCTAGACCTTTCTGCAAGCTAGGAGAAAGGTATCTTCTCAGTCAGATAATAGGGCGGGGAGAGGGGGTGGCGGTGGTAGTGGGGCTTGTCTGATGATACGAGGGAAGAGGTGGCAGGGATCTAGTCTTGTCCTGTCTGTCACTGGGGTTGGAATCTATGTTCAGCGCACAAGCAGCACAGTAGTTTGGGGCAGCCCCGTTGCACCCACTGCCTGCTGTCTAGGACAGACCGGGCTCCCATCTATTCTGGAGTAAAGTCAGGAGCAAGACAGGCACAGGATGACCACCTCAGCTGCCTTGCCCAGGACTTCGTGGACTCAGATTTTTTTTTAAATTTTTTTATTATTATTATTATTTATTCAACTGTGTGCATATGCATGTGTATGTGCGTGCGTGTGTGTGTGTGTGTGTGTGTGTGTGTGTGTATGTGTGTGTAGAACCACGGACGAATTCGCGAACCACATGAACGCCTCCACCTCCTTCTGCCCCGGGATTCACAAGCTCTGCCCTACCAGGACCAGAAGCGCAGGCCACCCCCTCTTCCGCCTGGCATCTATACGTGGGATCTGGGATCCGAACTCAGGACCTTCCGCCTACAAGGTGGAGGCTTAACCCCTGAGCCACCTCTCCAGCCCCTCGTGGACTCAGATTTTAGCAGTGAAATGTCCACATATCCAGTCGTGTCTAGGCCTGATCATCTGCAGGGTCCGTTCTAATTCCCAAGGGTTGTTAGTCCATTTGGATGTAGGAAGGACTGAGCATCCTTTAACCAAGCACCAGGGGCAGTAGGGAGCCAAGAGGATGATGAGGAAATGGACGCTTGTGACTCTTTCCCAGGACAAACTTGAAGAATGGCATGAGTGCGCATACTTTCTGCCAAGCAGCTAAGATTAAATTAGTGATAAAACTAATTTCAATCACAGAAGCGGCTGGGAATATGTTCCGTGAGCAAGGGCGCTTCAGGAAGAAAAGACAAATGGGCTTCAGCCTGCTTCCTGGGATTTCAACCAAATTAAAATACATGAATGATGACATTCCTCTTAAAAATGGGTTTGTGGGCACAGGAAATAGAAAGATATAGACACGGAAGGATCTATAAGACAAAGTGGCACATGTGAGCAGGGCAGAGACCTTGGTCCTGGCTGCCCACGGGCAATGCCTCTGGAATCAAGAGCTGAAAGCAGATCCCCGCATTGCCCACACCCCTTAGGACCTGCGGCTCTGTGTGCTATAGACCGCACCCCCCCCTTTTCTTCCTCATCAGGTCAGATTTTCAGTAACTGAATCCACGACACTGGCAGACTTGCTGGCGTTACAGCTGCACAGGGTGGAAGATGACGTGCGGAACATCGTGGCCCAGGCGGTGAAGGAGCAGGGCACCGAGAAGGTAGAGTCCTCAGGACTTCGAGGTCCCTGTGAAGCTGGCTTTATGTGTGGTAGTATAGAAGCCCCATTGGGAGAGGTTCTTTAGGTGCCCTAGGATGTGGAAGCACTTAATGCAAATCCTTACCTGCTGCCAGCAAGCCAGGCAGCTGAGGCAGGCTGTGGAACCTGTAAAGGCACAGACAGCAATCTTGGCCCAGCTGATGGGTGTAGAAAACACTTCGTGTCCTTGCCTTTAGCAAGTCCTACTCCAAACTCAACTTACATCCACTCATTTAATCTTGTGCAGTAGATAGTGTTATCCCTAATTTACAGATTAAGCCATAGGCTTGCATGGGGCCTGAGATTCAGTCTGGCCCTCAGGACACTGCCAGTCACCTCTCTGTGCTGGGCAATTTACAGATAATGCCCATCAGACCTTTACATCATCTTTTGAGCTTCATCCAGTGTTTGTTTCCCTATTGGAGAACACATATAAAATTCAGACCCACTAGACGTTTGGTGTTGGTGTGATGCTTGTTCTTTGGCAGGATGGAATTCATCCTCTTAATCTTGTCACCATGAATTATCTCAAGAAAAATTAAGGCCAACCCCCTCCCATCCCAAGGCTCAGGGAATGTTGAGGAAGAGGAAGCAGTAAGATTCTGTAAGAGCCTGAAAGGGCGTATGAGTGTGGTCCACACATTACCTTCTGGACATGACACAGGATTTGTCCTATCAACATTTTATCACAGCAGGGGAAAGATCTTGAGAGACCACACACCTCTCTGGAGGTTGATGAGGGTTAATGCTGATATGGGGGAGGGAGAGAAGATGCTTTCCTCAGTGGTATAACCACACATACGTGATGTGTGCTCTAGTAAATACTCAGGCAACTGTCATCAAAGGCAACCCTGGTGAATCCCAGTGGGGCACATATGAGAAGAGACATGAAAATAGCCTGTCAGGGAAGAAGAAGGATTATTGGCAAAAGAAAGGAGGATGGGACTGGGGATTAAGATGGGAAGATATCATAGTGGTTCATATGAAACAGAATAAAAAAATATTAAAAAGGAGGTTAGTATTTCATATTAACTGTGTTTTTACAAATTAATTTTTTTCCTAAAAATTCCAGATAATAACTGAGATATTGGTCTTAAATTACACTTTTAAAATTAATACTTGGGATTCCTAGGTTATTGCTGAAATCAGCCAGACCTGGGCGACCATGGAGTTTTCTTACGATGTTCACTATCGAACAGGTGTTCCATTACTGATGTCTGATGAGCAACTCTTTGAAACTCTAGAGCACAACCAAGTAAGACGGACAATATTCTTCCACATTTTCAAGTATTCATTTATGAGTTTAAATTGTTTTCTAAGTTTTAATTCTCAAGATTTAGCCATTCGGGTTCACTGGCTATGTACTTAAGCCTGGCTCCAGGTGTAGTAGCGGTTGATACTCAAGGGTGTGGATGCTCATTCTCTTGGGTCTCACAGCTGAGCAAACAGATAGCCAGAAACAGTCCTAGGAGTCGGACAGAGCCCTCTGATTGAAAAAGGTTGAAAACATCCAGGGTGGTCCTCAGAAGGACTTAGACTGAACATCCATGCATGGGCTAACGTTCAACATTTTATCACAGCAGGGGAAAGGTTGGCTATGCAGCGGAACAGCTTTGGTTGCATTTGGAGTATCAGAGAGTACCTGCCATTCAGGAGAATTTTAAGATGTTAGGTTCCTTGGCATATGAATTTTCCTCATGGAAGTAATGCACAATCAGAGAGACAGATGTGAGTGTGGCATATGTGACTTTAGATTGCAACTTTGCTGGTATGGGTCACTTTGGGCCTGAAAAGGAGGAAAAGTGGAAGCAACTATTTGAAGCAAAGTGTAACTGTCATTATGAGGAGCATGAATCACTTAGTAAAAGGCAAAAGATTTATACTATCTAAGGAGAAACCACTATATGATGTAAAGCACTTGAGAAACTGCTATACAGATGTAACACAATTGTTATTGGTGGATTAGTGCGAGGATAATTTATGCGAAGGTGGAAGTCAATCCAGAGCGCTGCACAGAGGTTTGGTGTCGCAGGAGAGTTGGAGCCATTATTAGCAGCCTGAGAATCTATAAGTGGGGAAGAGAGAAGTCAGCTGGGTCCAGAGTCTAGAGAAGAGTTGATTGGGTTAACAAAAGGAAAAGGAATAGGACAGGCAAGGGACCATGGTGTGGGATTAGCATGGGAATTCTGGGGCATCACAGAAACCATGATGGGATTTGTCTCCAAAGACGAGGTATAAATGTGACAGACCCAGAGCATCTGAACCTGGGGAGAAGTCATTCCATCCGGTGGCTTCTTGAGCTGTCCGTGTCAGAGCTCTACAGACCGCCGTGTGTGACAGCATGTCATCGTGACCAGGCAGCCGCAGAGCACAGTGACCAGCAGCAAGGAGAGGGAAGGAGAAATGCTTTGCCTACTGAGCTACATCCCCAACTTCCAACCCGACTTATTTTGCTTTTCTGTTGCAACAGGAACAGTTGCAAGAAGCACCTTATTGTGGGAGACATTAGATACAACCATTGTAGTTACCTTGTTTCTTTGGCCGGACACATTAAGATGAATATTTCCAGCTCCGTGCACTCATTTGGCAAGAGCTGGATATGGTGCCTGTGTGGGTGTTTCATGCAAGGTCCACGCACCCAGCAATCAGAACAGCCCAGGGTCTGCCTTGCGGTGACACTCGGGTCAGCCAATCACTACTGACAAGTGTCTGCCTGTCACCTAGGTTCAGTTGCACTCTCTCCTTCAAAGCAAGTACGTGGAATACTTCATCCAGCAAGTCTTAAACTGGCAACATAAATTAAATGTAGCCGACTCAGTCATCTTTACTTGGATGGAAGTCCAGCGCACTTGGTCTCACCTGGAAAGTATTTTCCTTTGTTCTGAAGACATTAGGATCCAGCTGGTGGAAGATGCCAGGAGATTCGACCTAGTAGATGCCGAATTTAAGGTTCGTTAGACACAGGCAGTATGCTGCAGCGTGCTGGTCTCGAAACATTTTGACCACTATTTGAAAGTTTCATAGAGATCTGTGATTTGCTGTCATATTTCTCAGATACAATATTTGCATTTCAGTAAACAGGGGTCAGGAAAGTTTTTCTATGAATGAGCAAGGAGTGAACATTCTATGCTTTTAGAATTTGTGCCACTCCATAAACAATTATTCAGGGTTATCACTGTGGGTGGCATGATGGAACACAGAGACACGAAGTAAATAAGTGGATATGGCTGTGTACCAGCTAAACCCCATGTGTAAACCTTAATAATGTGCAAACATTGACAGTGGAATGCCCTGTCGTTTTCCTTTGTCACAAAACATTGTGCTTCTTTTGAAATGCTTCGACCCCTTGAAAATGCTCCTGCATCATGCATAGCAGACATCAGGTCACAACTGTCCCATGTGTCACCGACAGCCAGCCTCTCACAAGGGGTAAAGAGTCTTAGTAAAAGGCTGAGAGTGGAAATGCGTAGCAAATACTGCTACCAGCTTGTTTCTACCTTTCCCGCGAGACCCACCAAGAACACGTGGAGGTGTGCAATGGTGGTGACTCATGGGTTCAGGAACTTCAAGCACAGAGTAACAGTTACGCTTCTTTAAAAAAAAAAAAAAAGAACCAAGGCTTCTCCCCACCTCCCATTTCTGTCTAAAAGTAGAACTCTAAAAAGACCTGTAATCTGTTCCTCTCTTGACAAGGGAAGAAGAGCTGCTTGGTACTGATGTACTTTGTAAGCTTCCGACCCTTCTTTACATTCCTCCCTTCCTCCTTTCCTCTTCCTTTTCCTTTTTTGCTATTTTTTTTTTGTCCATTCAGAAGACAGAAGTTCTCTATGGGCCCAGAATGGTGGTGTGCCAAAATATTTGTCTTGATGATACACGGCTTTTGATTATCAGAAAATTTAAAAACAAAGCAATCGTGGGGTGAGGGACTCCTAGCATCTCCTCAATTTGTTCACTCAAGATTTTGCTCATATATGTATTTTTCGTGTGTGCATGTGTGTTTTGTGTGTACCAGAGGGTACTTGAGTGTGTGTACTTGTTGAGGCCTAAGAGTGACTTCAGGAATCATCCTGGATACCTACTAGGGCAAGAAGTACAGGCTGCTGTCATTTCCACCTAGCATTTTTATGTGGGATCTGGGGATCTAAACTCAGGTCTCTTTGCTTGGGAAGCAAAGGTTTTATCCCCTGAGGCAGCTCTCCAGCCCTGCTCTTATATTTTAATTCCTACCATGGGAAAAAAAAAACTTGAGGCTTTTCTAATGTTCCTGTTCTACTTTTATATAGGAGCTAATGTTCCAGGCAGCCAAAACAAAAAATGTTTTAGAAGCAACATGCAGACCCCATCTCTATGAGCAACTTAAAGACTTACAGCACAGGTAAGAAGAGAGTCCCTGGAGGAGATCAGTTCGTTGCAGGTATATGAAATTGTTTCCACATGTCTAATGGGATTTAGCATCACTCTATTGTATGGTCAGTCTCTGCTAAGTCACTTTATAGTTTTGCTTTTAATTACCTAATTGTCTGGTATGTGTTAAGTAATATATGTTAGGTGTTCAAACAAATTTAAGTATATTTCCATTTTCTGAAAAGACTATTATAAATAGTCGCTCTAGGATTTTCCAAGCTCTGCCTACCAGAGCCGGAAGTGCAGGCCACTGCCATTTCTGCCTGGTGTTTTTACATGGGACCTGGGCTCTGAACTCAGAACATTCTGCTTGCAAGGCAGAGTCTTAATCCCTGAGCCATCTTTCCAGCCCTAGTTGCATTTTCGAAAGCCCATTCTGAAGACTGTTTGCAAAGTGACTTCAAACTATAAATTTCCAATAACTAGTGGTCACAAGAGTATTCTGGCATTTGATTTTAAGCTGGCAAATCAACTCCATGCAGTGAGAAACTTGCCAACAGAGCCGCATTCTTTGTAGCTGGCCAGTAACTGGGGCTCCAGTGGAAATGATTCTGAACCTTAGGACAGTATTGAATACCTAAGATGGATGGAAGTCACTTGTGTTTTTAGATGTCTAGTGGGGGAAAAGGACTCTATGCCAGTTATATGTCTTGCTAATACATTTTGTCGTCAGATTGAGCAATGCCAAAACTAATCTTCAGCAAGAAAAGCAGTGAGTGACATAAATGCAAGTCTGGTCTATGTATTCAGCCTTAACTATCTATGCACATGTATATATTGTGTGTGTATGTGTGTGTGTGTGTGTGTGTGTGTGTATGTACCTGAGCATGTGAGTCACTCTTGGTCTTGTTCTATGCTGATCTATGTATTTAGCTTCAACTAAGTATGTGTGTATTTGTGTCCCTCTTGATCTGGTTATATACTCATCTATGCATTTAATCTCAATTAAGTGTTTGTGTGCGTGTGTGTGTGTGTGCATTCCTCTGTCGCACTGGGCTGGTTGTGAGAAGACTGGACATACCAATAGCCAGCAGCGAGGACACCTGTGTGATAGCCAGCTCCCTAGGTGAATGGATTTGTATACCAGGTTTGTTCTCTTGTGGTGTCGATGACGGATATGCCAGGTACATCATGACTTCATGTTTGCATCCATGCAGGCTTTCCCTTTGTGAAAAGGCTCTTGCTGAGTATCTGGAAACGAAGCGCGTAGCTTTCCCTCGCTTCTATTTCATCTCTTCCTCTGACCTACTGGACATTCTCTCCAAAGGAGCTCAGCCAAAACAGGTAATTTTTTTTGGAAGTCTTATGTTCTACTGGATTAGCTGAGGAATGTCCCAGTTTCTCTGTCATGATCGAGTGCCATCTGTCATGTCACGTGTGCCAAGAACTGGAAAATCTGCACTGAGAATCCTTACTGCACCAACGGAGGAATGTCAGGGCCTGAGCTGAAGGGAAAGGAGGACCAACTGCTTGAGCTCAGGAAAGGATGCAGCATGAGGTGGGTATGCCTAGAACCTGAAGCAAGCGGCGAGAGGGGCACTGTCCTCCTCACCCCCACCCCAGGAACGAGACCAGGATTGGAGCCCCTGGCAACTGGGTGGCGGCTTTCCTAGGGAAAGTGGGTCACTCAGGACAAAAATCACGAATGGTGCTTCCTTACCCCCCTCCCCTCAGTTCCAGAGCACCTGTCGTCATTATTAGGTTGGACTCATCTTAATGGCTCTCGGAGTTGGATTTCTTTTTACCATTTCAGACCCATTCTCTTCTTCCAGCTTCCTCCATTTATGCAGAAATAGTATACCACCAGCTCCCTAATCCTCATGTCAGTATTTAAAGCAAATAAAAGCTGACGCTATCTTGTACAATCTGAGAACTAAGTGTAGAAACAAACTCTGCCCATTTTGAAGCACTCCTTTCTGGAAATGCTTAAAGGATAGTATGTGTCCCTTAGATGTGTCCCCCTCATTGAATTCCCTCATTTTTTCCTGTATATGTGTATGGAGTATATGTATGTGTGCATCTGTATTTGCATGTAGATGGGTGCAGAGGCATACATATACACGTCTCTACATGTGTGTAATGGTCAGAGAATGTTATCAGGAATCATCTTTGATGCTCATTCACCTTATTGTTTTGAGGCGGAATCTCTAATTAAATCTACCTGTAGGGCTAGTCTGCTTGCCAGCTTACGCTGGGGATCCTTAGGGTCAGGAGCTAGAATTACAGGTGGGCTATTGGACCTGTCTGACTTTTTGTTAACATGGGGTCCAGGGATCAGAACTCCAGTCCTTTTGCTTGTGCGGCAAGTGATTTGGCCACTGAGTTGTCTCCCCAGCACTCCACTCTGATTTTACATGTTTGGGGAAGCTAATGTTGGAAATGTCCTAGGAAAGAGAATTTTGCAGATTGTATAGAAGCTGAAGACTGTGCTTTCCCACTATGGAATTATTCTTTTCTGCAAAAAAGAAAAAATGAAATATTTCTCCAGGTAGTTTTTTCATGTGTGTGCGTGTGTATGTGTATGTAGGACACTTGAGTGTGTGTGCTTGCGGAGGCTCAAGAGTGGCATTGGTAAACATTCTGGTTTGCTCTAGCTGCTTATTATTTTGCTCTGAAGTTTCCGAGAGCTGTAGGACTACAGGCTGCTGTCATGGCTGCCTGACATTTTTATGTGGGATCCAAGGATCCGAACTCAAGTCCTTTTGCTTACTAACCCCCAGGCCATCTCTCCAGCCCTACTCTAGATATTTGTATGCTATTTTCTTTGGAACATGACTCTCTTTGCTACACGGTTGCCTGCATTTTGCTGTTAGCGGGATGCAACATTTCTACCTATTCCTTCTATTTAACTTTGAATGAGAGTTGGTATAATACCTGCTCATGTCGCTTAAACCTCAAGGGAAATCTTGCCACCCTAATAGATTTGTTGGACAACATGGACAGCTTTTTCTGAGACTCCATTCAGGAACTGTTTTATGCATCCATTTGAACTCCTGGGTGGCTTTGCCAATACAGATTCTTTTGATTGGTTAAAGAGGAGTTCACCGTGATGGCTAATCTCAGTTGTTCTGCAGCATCAATGTGCGTTCTGAGTTCCCAGTTGCTGGCTGTGGACTGGTTTATGCTCTCAGCAATTATCTGGGACTGTGTAGCTAGGCTGTTCTGTCTTCCCCTCTTTGCAATATCAGCATCAGTTTCAAACCACCAGACAGCGTTTTCATCCTTGCTCTTTGTGCTGATGTCCCTGAATGTGCTCCTTGTAGCGTGGCCAAGATAACATGGTAATTGCAGTTTGCGAAGTAACAGAGGGATTTGCGAAGTAACAGAAGGATTTCCTTGTTCAAGGACCCCTTTGAGGGCAGATAACTAACTCATCGTGACATTGTGTGAATGGCCTGAATTTTTCAGCTCCTTTTCCCGCTCACTCACACTCAATTTAAGTGTTGGTCCAAGAGAGAGTGTCTGAAGTTAATTGTGGAGTTTGATCAGTTTGAACATACCACTGAAACAAATCTCTGTTCTGTGGGAACAAGCTCCTGATTTAAGACGCTGGGGCTGGGATGCCAGAGTGATGCGATCGTGTATGTCAGGCGCCTTCTGTGACTGTTAAACATTACTAAGCTGGTGAAGGTCAGCTTTTAAAGATTTCTCCCTATATATAATTTAGCTTCACTTTCCAAGGGCATGGATTATCAGAAGAACTGAGGGCTGAACTTCTGTAGCAAAACTTTCCATTATTTGCTATAGAAATAAAGCTTGGAAAAGTCACAGATGTGATGCAGTAATTAAGTGCAACTGCTATGAGGTTCTCAGGTTCAAAACTACCATTATTTTTTCCCACTCCTTAAAAAAGTTGTTTGCATCTAGGAACTCACTATAGTGAGACTTGTCCTTACCAGACTTACATAATGACTGACATACCAACATGTCCCCATAGACTACATAGGAATTCGGGAGAGATAAGAACATACAGTGGAAACCTTGGGGGACTAAAGCTGCATGAGTGAAAGGAAATGCCTCTATCAATAGGGTGGCCCAAAAAGAGACAACTTGGCATGCCACAAAGATATGAATCCCCACAAGAGTGGACAAGCCAGAGGGAACCCCATGGTTCATAGGAGCAGACAGGTAGGAGGGTGGGAGGGAGTGGGAGAGATTGGTGAAGGGATGGAAGGCAGGGACGGTGGAGGGAAGCAGGGATAAGTACTTGATATGCTCTAAAAAGTGGGAAAAGTGAAGGAGAGATTGCTGAGACGTTACAAGTGCCTGCTTCATAGTCCTGGGGTTGGAGTTCAGATCCCAGAACCATGTGACCAGCTGGAGTCCAGTCTCACCTCTGCAGTGTATATGCAGAGGCCCATATCCTTACACACTCTTTCTCACACACACATGCACACACACACCCATAGTCACACATATGCCTACACATACATACATACAAATAAATGAGTAATCTATCTGCAAGCTGAAGAGATGGATCAATGGGTAGAGGACTTGTCACATACGTATGAGAACCGAGTTTGGTTTCCCAGAACCTATGTACAGCTGGGCACAACAGTGCACACCTACAATCTCAGCTTTCTATGGCAAAATGGTGGGTCGAGTCAGGAGAATACCCGGGAAGTACATAGACCAGCTAGCTGGCATATGCAGCAGTGACCCATAAGAAACCTTGGCTCAAGATGAAAGGCAAAGACGGACGACTGAGAAGTATCCTCTAACCTCCACACGCATGCTGTGGCATGGGCATCACTATGCTCACACGAACACACACCAAGTTGAAAAAGACACCCGCTTGTATTTTTCAGCTGAACTAATAAAATTAAATATATTTGGTTGCCCTCATGTGCTCTTCCAGTGTGTATGCCTTACCTTAGAATAGCTAACAGCTCTACATAGTCACTGGCCCAAATGAAATAAAAGGTAATTTACCCAGAGAGAGTTTGCTCATTTTCCTTTCCTATATCCACTTTGAGATGTTTAACTGGTCTATGATAATTAGTTTATGGGATGTTTCTTCCTCATGGAGCCTGACTGGAAGAGAATTTTCCAGCACTGAAATGCAGTTAGAGGTGACTATTGAGTACTTTAAATGTGACAACTAAGGAACCGACTTTTCCATTTTAATCATCTCAATTTAATCCAATTAATTCAGCCGTTAGGAAAGATAAGTGTGTTTGTAATAGTTTGGATGAATGGATCAATCTTTGCCCTGTATATTATATGAGTTCAGAATACAGATCAAGCATTTCTTAAGAAACTTCAGGGGTCACTGAAATAAGTTGGTTAAGTACATACATTGCAAACCTGGTGATTTGGTAACTTGAATTTGATTCCCAGATGCCCACGTGGTAGATGGAAAGAAATGACTCCCAAAAGTCAAAGGAATGAAGTCAAAGGATGACTTCTATCCTGGTGCCATGACATTCATGAGCATATGTCTCTCATAAATAAATATTTAAAAAATAAAATTCCAGATTGAAATATGCTTTTTTACATCTAAATACACCCCCTGGTTTTCAAGATTTCCTGCAAAGAAAATGCAAAACCTTCCATTGATCTTTACAATATCACATGTTAAAATGATAATATTTTGGATCTACCAGACAAATATATTGATGCAAATTTTACTTTTTAAAAATACCCTATTTTAACATGATGCCCAAAAGCTGCAGAGATAAGAATCAAAGTCACACTGTATTCTCTGAAAGGACCAGATTAGAGCACATATACTCAGGAACACTCGACATTTCCATCAAATACCCTTCAAGGGAATGAGCACTTGCTAAAGTGAAAGAAACTTATCTTTTAAAAAATCACTCAATGGAAACAAGGTGGCCAATGGCCCAATCGATGCTTTTACACATGGTACTTAGGAATGTGCTGGGAGAAATGTACTTACACTCAGGCAATGGCGAGTGCCGTCGGGTCACAGGGAATCAAACCCTGTGTCCACATGGAGAGTTTTTACAGAGACCTACCTTCTCCGTCTGTCATCTCCTGATAATGCACAAGTTCCAGCACTGGAATTCCAGAGCATTCCAGTATGACGGGGCTCAAGAACCATTCAGAGTATGCCACACCTTCACTCAGAAGAGGATGTGCTTCTGTAGACAGGAGGAGAAGGCTTGAAATGCCTTCACCTAAAATTCCTCACTTCATGCATGCAAGAATAAATAGTTTTAACTGAAATGAAACCCACCCTGTAGCTTAACTTTTCAAGAGGAAATGGAAAAACTGGAGGACCCTGGGTTCTGAAAGTGTGGGGGATGGGGGGAGGTGCTCCTGAATGGAAGGCAGAGCCAGGGAATGAAGAAGGAGGTAGCAGAAGCAGACACACAGAGGACAGTCAGGGCTTGGCCCTGGGCTCCATCAGCTGCAGAACAAACAAGAGAAGCTTCTCACAAAGACGAAGATTATGATAGAGAACACCAAGGGACACATCTTCTCAGTACATTGTGTTTTAAATGGATTCCTTTGCCTAAGGATAGCCTGACACCTAGAGGGTTGGGCTTTTAGGAATGAAAGAGTCTTAATTAAGAATGCCATAAGAAAATCTAGTTTTTAAATAAATACCACACATTATATAGCCCATGGGAGATTCTTTTCTTTTCCTCTCAAAGTAGTTAGCATATTGCCCAGTGCAAATTGTAAAGCATTTCATGTACCTTTTTCAGTTGGTAGATTGTGCTGCTACTGCTTAGGCTTCCTTTGCAGTTCTGTCTTTGGAATTCTCTCTGGAGAGAGCCAATCTGTACGTTATGGAATAATTTCAGTTATTACAATGTGTGATTAAAGTAAAAAGTCACTTTAGTATGTTGAGATCCAGAGTTTAACGTTATGTAATGTTCTGCCAGCAAAGAGTTCTAGATCCTTCAGTCTTGGTTTGATGTCACTTAATGAGGGTCACTCAGTTCTAGGTGGAGTTCAATACATAGGGGCTGTCAGGAAAGTACCTTTCCTTCTAGGAAGAAGGGAAATATCAAGCGAAATCCATTTAAACTCAGTGATGAGCATTTAGAAGTCATTGAAGAGAAGTCTAGATTCAGGGGCAAAGACAGGAAAGAAAGGAAAGCACCGGGAACTTTGCCTGACGTGCTTCCCATTGCCTTGAGATATGAGATGATCCACAGTGAGGCCAGCTGGCCTACATTCTTCTAGTCTCATGGAAGTGGAAAGAAGGAGAAAAAGAAATTTAAGCACCGAATGCAGGTTCACTAAGGAGGTTGTTCTACTGAGTATCAGACAGAAATGGTTTCAAGGTCACTGGAATGGGGTTGGGGAGATTATACTGTGTGCCCCATCTGAACATCAGTTACAGGCCGTTATAGAGCTCAGTGTGACAGGAAAACCCTGAAATGGAGTCAGGCATGTGGATATCTTTCTAGCCTTGGATAAGCAGAATTTTCTTAAAGTGCACTCACAATTTGTAGTTGTAAGGAAAGTTTTTTTTAATTTATTTTTTTTTCTGCTCGTACAAACGTAATAGGTACCCCTGTCCCCTCCCTCCTTCCACCCCTCCCTGGACCTCCCTGCTCCCTCCCCCTTTTTCCCCTTCCTTTCCGCCCTCCCTCCCTTTCTCCCAGTGCTCTCTCCCCCCATCTCTGAAGCATCCTTTAATGTGTATGTCAAACTTTGTAAGGAAAGTTTTTATATGTAATCATTTTTTTCGTTTGCCTAAAAACCACTATTAAGAGATTAGCAAGGCAAAAGAAAAATAAAAGACGTTCATCAAAGCCATTCATAAAGGAATATGTTCTCATGGCAAATATCCAAAGTGTCACTCCTCTTCATAAGTCAGCAGGGAAAAAGAAATGAAAATGGAAATGAGATATAGTTTTGCTTCTGGCAAAGATGGCACAATAGGAAATGGACTTAGTCTCCTGCCTGAAACCAGCAAGAACTTTGGTAAAAACATAGGAAAGAGCTGCTTTCTCGACGCTGGACATGAGGTGCAGGAGGACTGGGGTCTGTGATGCACAAGGAGCAGGCAAGCATGCTCCTCGATTGCTGTTTCAGGCTCCCATCTTCTGACACGACATTAGAACACAAGTCCAGGCAGAACAAGAGTAGCTAGAATGGGCAGAACATGAAGAAGAACAAGATCTCCATAGACTTCAGGGGTTCCTTTGGATAAGCATACATGTGAGACTGGTGTATGCATGTAAGAAATGACCAAATTGAGAGAGGGCTTTGCCTGCCAGGTTGAGCGGTAACAATGCCAGTATCTTCTCAGGGCTGGAATTAGTTCCCCTTTCTCCCAACTTGGTTGGAAAGCCTGTTGTTTCTTGATCGAGTAAAAAAAAAAAAAAAAAAAAAACAAAAAAAAACCTTACTTGGCATCGGGGAATAATTAGTTTGGGTTTGATGCTACTTTAAGCCTGCCAAGTATTTTTTTTCCTCCTGAATAAATCTCAGTATCAAGATTCAAAAGAACCAAGTTTTCCAAGTAATATAACTGTATTCCAAAAAATGTTCTCAATATAGAAATGAAAATGTATTTTCCATTCCTGGACTTTCGTTAAAGGCTACTGGGAATATGAGTGAGCCAGGAATATTCAGCCCATACCAGAAGAGACAAATGAGTAAATCAAAGTTGACTCAGAAGTACAACAGATGTTAGGGCTGGCAGACAAGGACATTGTAAGTTGGTACATCTGTATCCCATATGTACAAAACTGGAGGGATAGAAAATATAAGAAGGTTCCATGTGTATAATTTGACATCCCAGAGTAGAAGGAAGGAAGTTAGAAATATTTATAAAAGCGCAGCCAAAAGTTTTCCAAATCACTAGCAAGTTTTAAGTGTAAGAAATTCAATGATGCCAGGTGTAGTTGCCAAAGGCTTTAGATCTGGCACTCAGGAGGCTGGAGTGCCATAAAATGAAGGCTCTCCTAAGCTACAAAGTTCCAGGTCTCATCTACAGAGTAAGAGCCTACCTCAAAATATAAGTTCTTGTTCGTTGGGAGGAGGAAAGAGAAGGAGACAGCATATGAATATGTTCAAACACAAATATGAAGAAAACTGTGCAAGCTTTTCAAATTGGTAAAAGTCAACAAAAACAAATGAACCTGAACATGGTCCATAAAGCCCCAGGACATAGAAAGGAACAAAGAAAACAGATGACAACTGACTTCACAAGAGAAACAATGCAAGTAAGAGGACAATGGAGTGATAACTTTAAGGCACTAAGAAAAAAAAATCTTCCGGGCTGAAATTCTTTTCCCAAGTGGAAAAAAAAATACATTAAATGTGATGTTTTCAGACCTTCAAAAATCAGGATGATTTTATTGCCAGCAAACTTATGCTATAAGAAACATTAAAGGAAGCACTTTTAGCAAAAGGAAGATGATACCATCTGGGAATCTGGATTTTCACATAAAAATTCCTGAACATTGAAATGCTGACTGTATGGCACTAGACAAAATAGGCATATTAGCCATCCATCAGAAAGCAGATGGTATAAGGAGTAGAAATTTTTAAATCATATAGGCATGAATGTTGCTCCTGGCTCTGATAATTGCTGTATTATTTCTTTATATTTTAAATCCTCATTTCCTTGTGCTCCAAGTGGGTAAATAGAAAGCAATGTCTTTTTGGTTTTCTGAGTGATAAGTAAAATAAACTGCATAAAGAACCAAGAAAATACTTAATTCTATAATATGATAAAAATGGCTACAAGCTCTTCCCCTCCCTTCATGTCTGCCCTTCCAATATGGCACTGCAGATCTCATGAAGCAGGGGAGCTCTTTCTCCATTTGAACTACCCTGTGCTTGCTGCGTCCATGCATCATTAGCAAGAGTCTTTGTATGAGTTCGAATGTGTATGAATATACATGACTGTGTGGGTGCATATGCACACATGTATACATGCATGTGGAAGCCTGAAGTTGATGTCAGGGTCTCCTTGAATTACTCTTCACTTTTATTATTAAGACAAGTTTTCTCTGCTAAACCCACAGCTCATCAGTCGACTAGACTAGCTAGCTTGACCATGGGATTCCTTGTCTTTGCCTCCCACAATGCCACAATGTCTATCCAGCTTTTATGTGCATTCTGGAGATCTGAACTCTCGTCCTCATGATTGAGGGGCAAGTGCCTTATTCACTGAGCCATCTCCCCCTGCCAGCAAGAACTTTCTATGCTGTTGTGGAATGGGCCGTTCCCTTTTTCTACTGGAAGCCTGAGGCCACTCTACTGTGAGTCAGCTCTTACTGCTGGTTAGGCACCTACCTAACCACCGTCAGGATGACCAGCACACAAATCGACATGAATGGGCCACAAACGTGTGAGAACTGGGTCTAGCCAAGGCAATCCAAACTGGCAACACACAGAAGTGTGACCAATGAAGTGGTCCAAATTTTAAGCCACTGAACACTGGAAATAGTTTGTGATACTGTAGAGGCTAGTGTTACCTGTAAGTTAATGTATGCACATGTACAGTGTAAATATATGACATTTTTTACTTATGTCAAGGACTTTATGAACAACTGATTAAAAGTAAAAATACTTTTTGGCAAAATTAAGAAAGTAGTAATACAATATTTCCCTCCCTCCCTTTCTCCCTCCCTTCCTCCCGTTTTCTTTCCTCTTTAAAAAATTTTATTTATCTATTTATTTATTTGTGTATATGGGGGGATGTGTGTGTGTGTGTGTGTGTGTGTGTGTGTATGTGTGTGTGTGTGTGTGTATCAGAGGGCACTTTGTGTCCCTGTGGAGGACCAAGGTGAGTTCCGGAATCTTCCTGGATTGTTTCTACCTCCTCCTTGCTTTGCTCTGGGATTTCCCAGGCTTGGCCCATCGGGGCCACAACTATAGGCTGCACTGATTCCCTCTGGCATTTTTTACATGGGACCTTGGATTTGAACTCAGGACCATCTGCTTGGGCAGAGTCTTAACCCTTAAGCCATCTTCCCAGCCCCCTCTTTCCTTTTTTCTTTCCTACAGATGTCTTGGCTTCAGTACTAGCATCATTTTGGCTTCCAAGGATGGGAAGATTGGGGGAAATACAATAAGTCTGTGTGTTTGTTTTTACTAAGCTGGACTCTTCTGCTTAGTAGAGTATTTATTTCCACCTTTTAATTTGTATAAATATGTCCTCAATTCTTGATATGATTTGGGGTTCACAAAACACACTCAATGAGACATCAAGATTGGCTCCACCAAAATACCAACACTAAAATATTTATAATGCTAAATAACAATAAGGACATAGAGTGATGAGGATATTTATATCTACCCATTGGATAGTAACTGCTAATTAACCATGTTTTCTAAAAAAGAAGACACCTGTTCATTATTACCTAGAAGTATATCACCTCAGAAAGTGCAGACCTGTGGACCAAGAGAGCATATAAATTTTTTCTACCTTCATTATTCACCATTGCCTCAAATTGTAAGCAGCATAACTGTCCTTTAACAATAGATGATAAATTCATTATACTATACTTACCTAATGGAATACCACATAACAAAGAAAAAAGGCAGTGTAATACTTAGTAGTGTGAATAAATTTCAATAATGCAATAATGGATAACAGAAGGCAGTCACATAATTGGACACATTGTATGAATTCACTTTCATAAAGATATGATAGTTGTATTTTTGAGATAATGTCAGTGTTTAGAGGAGTAGGAACCATGGTGGACTATGAGAAATTTTTTCAGTCCTGGTCTTCTATTTTGTAATCAGCAATGGTATTTCAAGAATTATGTTCTCTTTGTAAAGATGTATCACTCTGTATACATATTTTCCCTTTTTTTCTATATGAATTTCAGTTAGAAATTTTTTTGGTCTTAAATTCAATCAGAATGACTGGTTACCTTCATAACATTCTTGTCACTACTACACAAAAAACATGAAAAAAGGAAGGAGACTAGTTGGAAAGATGGTTTTCAATGGAAGGAGAGGGTTATGTGATTTGAAAATGATTTAAACTCGTTTTATATACACCTGAAACTATTAAAAATAAAAAATGTTCTTTTGTGAATGGTAGTGAGATGGCTTGGTGGGTAAAAAATTTGCTCTGAAAGTCTAATGACATGAGTTTGATCCAGACCTCTTGTAAGGATGGATACAGAGAACCGATTGCACAAAGTTGTTTTCTGATCTCCATACATGCACACTTTGTCAGTTACCTGCAACTAAAGGTCATAGAGGTAGATTAATTATCACATTTGAAGTGATGAAGTAAATGTAAATCATTCCATTTAATAATTATAACAATTCTAATAAGTATGAATTCCAGTTTCCAAAGATGGGTAAAGTAACCCCAGTGCCCTGATTACCTGATTCAGATTTGAGATAACGGGAAATGTTGATGGGCCAGTGAGTACAAATAGCAAGTCAGTGCTTGTCAGGAGCCCACAAGCATGCAGCTCAGTCAGCAACAGTCATGTAGTATCTTTCAAGTTCTGTCAGTCATGCACATGCAATTGCACCTGTTTCCAAGATTGTATGACCTCACTGTCCCCAGGATGTTCCCAGACGTGACTGCATAATAATAAATGATGGGAAAGGAAATTAACAGACAATTGAAAGCACAGAATAGTGCAGAAAGTATGTGTCCTGTGGCTAATGCTGAGAGTGAACGTTGGCTCAAATAGGTGGTATTAGAGAAGACAGTTGCCTTGGATGGGCGGCTTGCACCATCTGAGAGTCTGTGTACGGATAGGCATGCAGCTCCCTGGGAATGAATTTTCTGGCATGTCATCCTTTCTGGTTGTAACAGAAAGGATGGCATGTCCCAGAGTAAATGATGCCAGTGAGCAAACAAAATAGAGTAAAACCAAGCAGAAGACCAGAACTTTTACCTTAAGAAACATGCACGGGGCTGCTGAGATGGCGGGGCATACAAGGTGGTGGCTGCAAACCTGGCGAGCTGAGTTTGGTACCCAGAAGCTCCCAGGGTAGAAGGAGAGAACTGGCTTCTGGAAGTTGTCCTCTGACCTCCATGTGCGGAATGCTGCATGTGCAACATAAATAATATTTTAAAAAGCATCATCTAAAATTTTATAGCACTCATAGCTCAAAGAATAAAATGTTGGTGATTGATCCAAACCCAAAGGAATTCTTTGCCAAGACCAGAAAAGATGACCATTCCATAAGTTCTAGGAGAACAATGCTCTTCAAGTTACTCCTGAAAAGTTTTTTTTCCTACAAAGAAAGCACTTGTTTTGATCAGTGTAACATTTTAAATATCACTATACGAAACATGTTTGTCATATTTTCTATTTCCTCACACATTTACAACCAACAGCAAGTTCTTAATGTATTACCAAAAATTTTTGAAGGTCATTGCAGTGTGTTGAGTTTCCTCAATGGTTAGCGTGATTTCAGCTTATATGGCTGTTTTTATGATCCCACACTTCTATGCCAAGTCAGGACTACCTGTGTCCTCAGTAGATGCAAACACTCAATTTATGAATATTGGGAGGAATGTTATTCTCTTTAAAAAAAAACAGTTCAAAGCATAGAAAGTTTTGGCTCCCTTATCAATAGTCTATAAAGTGTTACTTTAATGTATGCTTTTTCATTGTAAAATAAAACATCTTTCCAAGTAGCTAACTAGAAAAGAAATTTTCATTTCTTATGAAATACAAAAATAATCTAAATTGGACAAAACAAGGGTCCATATTCATTTAAAAATTACCTTATTCCCTCAGAAATTTAGGTAATAGAATATTGAAACATCCAGCTTCTACAAAGTCCAAGAGAAGGAAGAGTTATGAGATTTGTACATTGTGGCCACTCACTGGGTAGCTGCAGTAGCTACAGGGCCAGGAGTTGTTGTGAAATTATTTTCTCAGCAAAGCAATAATGTGCCAGGATGTCTGATGGCTGAGGTCTCATTTATCCTACGGCTTTTCCACTGAATATTATCTAGACCCATTACACAGCAGAAGCCATTTGACATCTGCGCACTCTCTGGCCACTTCGGTGAGAAAAGTGAATGGTTAGATTATTACAGAGATGTTCTGTATATAAATGTCCTCTGGGTAATGTGCAAGGATGGAGGAGAATGTGATAACCCAGGTAGTGATCAGCCTCCAGCTTCATTCTCCATGTCCAAAGTAAGCAAGAGGCTCACAAACTCATGTGTGATTTTCTAAAACCGCAAATGCAGCAAAAATTGTAAAGGTTAAAAGCTTACACTTAAGGAGTCTCTTACTGATACTGGTGTTGGTTTTGTCATGCAGATAGCTTAAGCAGGTAGATCTGGTTTCTAGAAACTCTGTTAAATACCAAAAACACATTACCCAGGCAGAGCCTGTCTTCTGGGAAATGTTCCATAGCTTCAAACAATTTTCCAGTTACCAACAACTCTAACTCTGGAAGTGGAAGTCAGAGGACACTTTGCAAAAGGAGCTCCAGAGAGCAGCCTCACAGCAGCAGCTTTGCAGGCTGGTGCCCTCATCCCCTGAGACATCCTGCAGGCTCCTCAAATGAATTGTTTTAAGGTCTATAATCCAGTGTCACTTCGTATAGTCCTGGTGCTGTATGCCACCATTTCCCATCTAGTTCAGAAATATTTTTGTCCCCTCCCAGATACCCTGTGCTCATTAAGGAGTGGCTCTACCTACTTCCCTCTCCCAGGGATCACTAATCTACTGTCGGATGGATAGTGTTATCTACTCTTGGTATTTCATGTAGATGGGATCGCACAGCACACAGGGTTTTAGAGCCAACTGGCTGTTTTCATAGAGCCTAATATTTTAAGTTCATCATCCTACCTCACCCCCCCTTCCCCGGGCTAGAGATTGAGTATCTGGCTTTCTGGGTACTGGATGAGTTCTCTACCATTGAGCTAAATGTCATTCTTTACTTTTTGCGACATGATCTTAAAGTATAGCCCAGGCTGTGCTAGAACTCACAATCTTCCTGCTTATACCCTCCCTAGTGTTAGGATCATAGGTGTGTGTCACACCATTTGCTCTGTTCATTTTTATGGCTGAACAATATTCCATTGCAAATATAGCTTATAACTAGTTTGTTCATTCATCTATTTGGGTGGATGTTTGCTTCGTTTCTCCCTTTTGGTGCTGTGAATAATGCTGTAGTTATCACAGGTATACAAATATCTGAGCAGTTCTTTGAGGATTATAATTGAGGGCTTGTTAGTGAATTCTGTTTAATTTGCTGAGGAAGTACGACACTTTTCTACTTAGCAGTATATACTTGTACCATATGTGAGAGAGGACTGTGTATTCCCACACTGATGCTTCCTGTGGTCTCATCTCTGCCCCAGGAATGATGAGTTTATGTCTTGCCCTATGATGAAAGTCTGCTCCTCTTCTCTTCTTTTAAAAGCTGTCTCACTGTCCATTTCTCCACAGCAGTACCAGGCAGTGCTTTGGAGCGGGGGACCCTGGTCTGGCCTCTGATGAATGGATAATAGACGGAGAGTGTGGTCCAGTTCAGGGCTTCTGTTTGGAGAGCAGTTAGATTCTATTCACTGACCAGCCTCTTAGTGAGACAAATTCTAATGTTTGCCTTTTGATTTGACCTTAATTTTTCAATTTGTCTATTGTACACATCTGGCAAAATGTGTTATTTATTGGGTTCCTTTGGTGAACTAGGATGTAGACTGTGAGAGGTTATGATGACAGAGGAAGGTGACCTTTATTAATGTGGCCCAGAGTTATGGTCCTAAGTCTCATTGCCACTTACAGTAAGAAACTCACTTA
This sequence comes from Typhlomys cinereus, assembly GCA_023101885.1. Taxonomy (NCBI): domain Eukaryota; kingdom Metazoa; phylum Chordata; class Mammalia; order Rodentia; family Platacanthomyidae; genus Typhlomys; species Typhlomys cinereus. The sequence continues at coordinate 14,695,896 of JALPQD010000009.1, forward strand.
TCTTTTCTAACGTTCTTGTCTTAGATAACACGTCACCTTGCCAAGCTCTTCGACAGCATTGCAGATCTGCAGTTTGAAGATACGCCAGATGTTTCTGCACACAGAGCAGTTGGAATGTACAGCAAAGAAAAGGAGTATGTTCCGTTCCAAGCCGGGTGTGAATGCACAGGCCATGTAAGAGTTGATATTAAGACTTTCTGTGCTAAGAGAGTAGTTTTTGAACAATTTCTAAAGGTTGAATTGTAGCAGAAAAACAAACAAATTCCCATTTATGTTGAATTGGGCCCTTGTTGGCTTTGTGCTAAGAGACTGCTGTTCACCCGTCTCCGGTGTGCCAAGTTTCTGCTTTTTAACTTTAGCATCTGGCAAGGTGTCAAAATTGTTTAGAATTGGGTTAGACAGAAGAGATAATCACAAATCATACGGTCTAAAATGCAGAGCAATGAGACACTGTGACTGGGCTTCCACAGAAGTTGCTCAGGTTTTTACTGTCACTCAGAAAGGACAGGACTGGATATCATGAAGTGGTACCTTGTGGCATCTGCTGCTACAGGACTTTTGTGATTGGGTCTTCTGACATACAGTTTGAATGGCATCTTGTAGATAAGGTTGCTAGTCTATCATGATGGCACCTATAGCAATTACTAATCTCGAGTCAAATACCTAAAAAAAAAAAACCAAAACCCAAAACTTAGCAGTTATCCATAAGAACGACTTATTCCACTTTGTGACAGAGCTTTAAGCGTATCCTCAGGATTTAGAGGACTTGAGCCTTTTTCTGATGACACAGGGATAGTTCAAGCTAATCCATAGAGCAACCACGGAAGTAGCCACTATCAAAGTGGGGCGGGTGGGGACCCTAAATGGTCTTTGCAGAAATGTCATTGCAAACTTATCTCAGAAGGATATTCTTGACTCCTGTCTGTTATAACCAGAAAAGCACTGCTGAGCGAAGGGGAAGCAGATGGTAGGACTCTTTGAGTACAACATATTTTTGATCTCTTGGGCTTTTTAGGATATTATCATAATGGTTAGAAAAAAGTCACCATAAACTATCTTGACAAAAGTGTGTTGCTGTCTGCTGCCTCCCCAACAGACTGTTCATCTGCTGGAGTGGTGCCCAGAAGGGGATAGTCCAACTGATGGGTGTGCTTGACACTAGCAAGATCCCCTGATGTTGAAAGTTTTTTACAGGGCTCTAGTTTATTTTATATAAACACTTAATACAAGAGACTTGTTAGCATACACTACTTTCATTCTCTAATTGTCTTCGTTTTGTAAAATGATGTCTTTGTTTTGTCCTCTTACACTTTTTACACACTGTTGTTTGCTTGCAAATTTGGCATACTCCTAGTTCCCCGAAGAGCTCTTTATTGATGACCCGCTTTGCTTCAGATGCTCACTTAGGCTTTTAGGGACCAGAAATGAAGAAGGCATAGTCCATGTCTTTGTCTCATTGAGGAAATAGATATGTAAATAATAACAACCAGAAGTGGCCATTTTTATTGCAGGGGATTAAGTAGAATTTTGTGAGGTATCAAAAGGGAAGACCCAACAAACACTTAGTCAGAGAAGTCACACTGAGCCCAGTTGCTATTGTTCACAGTCATCTGATGACCGTGGACTAACATAAAATGGACTGACTTGTCCAGTTTCGTGTGTGTGAGGTCTTCCCAAATGGCCTGAGAAGTTCTTGTGGACTCTTGGTTCTGCTGAGTACACACATCCTAGAGGACAAAGAACATGTTCAAATGATGTCATTACCGAGATTACTTGCTGCCCGATGACCTCCTCAGTTATCTTTAGTCATGAAAGCAGAGATAAGGGACCCTATTGACTAAGTTAGGGACCAGGAAGCTCAGCTATAAAGCCAGAGAAATTCCTTATAAGAAATGTCAGACTATGGGCAAGTGACGCTTCCTCTTTCAAGAAATGAAATGTTACTTTTCCCAGTGCCTAAGAGTTTGCTGCTGCCATCTTCATAGGGTCTGGGAAAGAAACCTGCTGCTGTATCTTCAGCATGGTCTTTGGAATTTACTCAATATAGTCATTGTTTATTGCTAGGTTCAATTATTTGCAAACAGCCTTTGTAGTCTCTTAGTTTAGTTATGTGATGTAACCAAAGGGAAAAGACACTTGGACAAGAAAAGATATATTTGGGGAAGTAAAATAAGCTTGAAAAAAATTGTCACAAGTCAGTAGTCATCCTAGCTCTCATACCATCTTGCTGTCTAATATTTGATATATTTTGTCTAATATTTGATAAACTTGATTATAATTTAATGAAAGCAAAAATTAGAACCAATAAAGAATATAAGATAATTCCTGCAGGCACACTGGCTTCAGTGTGTACTCACACTGAGTACTGTGAAGATGTTACAGAAGAATTGTGAAGATACTGAAAAATTATCAGAAGATACTGTTTCTATAAATCAATTTTCAATGACACTCAAAGCTCTAGACTAGACTAAGACTCATGCCTCAGTTGGAGACTATGAAGTTTTATTTCTCCAAACACTGTTGGTAGAGGGAATTATTGATCTAGAATCCCTTTGTTTTCAAAGGTAAACACTGGGTAATAAAAAAAACATATCCTATTTAGTTAGAAAAGTCTTTAGCTTGCTGGTAGGTAGAATAAAGTGAGCTATATATTTGGAAGAACACAGACATGATGGAAGAAGCTTAGTTTGAGTTGTCCCTGTTTTGCTGTCTTCTTAATGAGTTAAATCCATATTGGACTAGGACGATAGCTCAGGGGTTAAAACTTTTGCCTTACATGCAAAGGGATCCAAGTTCAGATCCAAGATCCCATGTAAAAATGCGAAGTACATATGGCAGCAGCCTATAGTTCTGGCCCTGGAAGGCAGAGCTTGGAAAACCCCAGAGCAAAGCAGTAAGGAGTTAGAGAAATTCAGGATGATTCACCTTTGGGCTTCCATAGACATACATACTCTAGTGCCCTCTGATACACAGAGAGAGAGAGAGAGAGAGGAAAGAGAGAGAGAGAGATTGATAGATAGGCAGGCAGGCAGGCAGGCAGATAGATGATAGATAAAATCCATATGGTTTTCTTGCTTGGTCTTAGTGGCTGCGGGCAGTATGGAATGTCTCATGTTTTCATTAAGCCCTTGCGATAATATTTCAATTTGCTTCCAAAGGTGGAGACTTGGCTTCTGCGACTTGAACAGACTATGCAAGAGACAGTACGCCAGGCTATCACAGAAGCCATTGTGGCCTATGAGGAGAAACCAAGGGAGCTGTGGATTTTTGACTTCCCAGCTCAAGTGGCACTAACCAGCTCTCAAATATGGTGGACAACAGATGTAGGGATCGCCTTCAGTCGGCTGGAGGAAGGCTATGAAACAGCCTTAAAGGATTTCCACAAGAAGCAGGTACTGTTAAAAGATTTATGATTTTGATGTTTGATGGGACTTGAAGAAGTAGCATCATTTCTTTGTCATTTACCTTTAGGAGAAGAATGTATTCTTCACGTTCCATCCTTAGGAAAATGTGACATTGTTTCCTACATAGTAGGGTTTTTTTTCTACTTAGTAGGTTTAAAGTTACAAGATTCTGTTTAAAGAAGTGATTGGTGTCTTCTCAAGGGACCATGTGTACTGTTCTAGCAGCTATTTGAATGATGAAGTTAAATAATTAATATTCATGGAGATTTTTACCTTAGGTAATTAAGTCACAACTTTGCTATTCTGTTAAAATATTTTTAAGTAAAAATGGTTCCAAGTTAATTTGTTGACATTTAGGCTTTTATTTTAACTATTAAATCAATCATTAATCAAACTTAAATCTCTTTCCACAAACTTATTTCTGCTAAGTTTACTCTAAAATTTTTCTCTACTCTTAATTCATTCTTTCTCTCTGTCTTCTCTTTCTCCAACTTGCCATTGTTTATTTGTTTAAAGTGTTAAGTGGTAAATGAAATTTTTTGGATATCTTTATATCAGTTTTATTTTTTAATTTCACACAATTATGATAATGGTGGCATTATTGTTACATAACCTCTTATTTAAATTTGCCATCATATCTATCAATAACTTTGTTCATCATGTATTTATACTTTACTCCACTTCTTGTTTCTGAATTCAATTCTCTTCTTTCTATGGTACATCTTTTACCAGTTTCTGAAGTGATTATTTATGGTAAGAGACTCTTTAGCCATTTATTTTTACTTTAACTTATTTTTGATAGTTTGATAGGTATAAAATTCTAAATTGGGAGTTATTTTCTTCTACTTAAAAACTAAAATCACAAGGGCTAGAAAAATGGCTCTGGGTTAAAATTCTGCTTTACAAGCAGAAAGATTTGAATTTGGATACGAGATCCCCCATAAAAATGCCAAGCAGAAATGGTGGTGGCCTGAACTTCTGGTTCTGGAAAGCAGAGCCTGGGAAATCCAGAGTGAAGCAAAAAGGTGGTAGAAGCAATCCAGGATGACCCCTGAAGGCACCCTTGGGCCTCCACAGGCACACACAGTGCCCTCTGATACACACATACACACACAAAATAAAATAATTAATAAGCACAAAACTACCCATTATCATATGGCTTGATTGTTGTTGTGGAATCATAGTCAAATTATGTTTTCTTTCTAAGCAGTCAGTCTTGTTTTGGTTGCCTTTGGGCTTTGTGAGACTTTTTCATAGTACACCTGGTTATAAGATTTCTTCCTTTTTCCATCGTCTGCCAGGGAGTCAGACATTTCTTGAATCTTCAGTTTTCACACATTTCTTCCATTTTGGAAAACGCTCTCATTTCTGAACAGAATAAAGCCTTTGCTTCATTCATTCTAGTTTCTTCTTGTAGAGTATTACTAGCTATATGGGGAAACTTCTCATTATTCCTTTCTACCTTTTAAATTCTATTTCATAGTGTCTGACTTAACACCATATCATGCTGTAGCTCAAAGTTAATGCCTTTCATCTCCTTTTATGTAACTTTCTTCCTTGTAGCTTATTATTAAGAAACTGAGTAACTTTGATTCCATTCCCAGCATGTCCCCCTCATTATTACCTGTACCGCCGTGGATGGTCTGTTTACTTGCTCGCTGTCTTCATGTTAGTGTCTGTAAGATGGAGATAATGTGAGTACCTGCATTATAATACGATTAGAAGAAACAAATTAGTTAACATATGTAAAATGCTATTTTAAAATATTTGACAAAATTTAAATACTATGGAAGCATTAATTATTGCTGTTATTGTTAAACTGGTTTGCTGATGATTGCTCCTGAACAATTTATTGTAAATCTTTTCAAATAGGGAGTTGAAAGAATTAATATAATGATGCATATGACCTACATTCCACAATTAATAACAGTCACTGTCATATATTTATGAATAATTTTTAAAGTAGATATTAGACACTTTAATTTTTATTTTAAAAGTTTTTACTCATTTTAATTGATAGAAGTTCCTATATTTACTATGTGTGACATGTTTCAATAAATACATACCTCATAGGATGACTAAGTCTAGCTATTTACCTACATATTGCCTCATATTTGTAACTGTTCTCAACAGTTTTTCAGATATGGCATTTGGTTATCTATTTTCATTGCGAAACATGATAAATCTTGAACTTATTCCTTCTGTCTTACTAAAATTTGCAGACATTTGACTATCATCTCCCCAGTACCCCTGCCTTTAACAACCATCATTTAGCACACTGTGAAATACAGTCTATTTTCTAATATTCCACTTGTAATCCCAACCTTGAAAGGTTGAGCCTGGGAATCTTTGGAGCAGTTGTCTAGCCAGACTAGCCTTACAGACAACTCTTCCGGCAGTATTACTGCTTGTGTAACCTTGGGGAGGGGCCCGCGAGCCTTACTTTTCTGAACTTCTAAGTCAAGTAAGTAGATTCTTAAGCTTCCTGACTCTTACAGAACCTCCCTCCCAGGAGGAAATGGATCAGTTTGGAGGAAATAGTCATACCAGAGCTTCATATCAAAGGAAAAATTACTTTATCAGATAAAGGAAAATCTTTTCTATAACACCCGGAAAGGTTTTACTTTGAAAAGATATCAAATCTTTTCTAATCTGTTGAGATGATCATGCGATTTATCTTTCATCCAGTTGTCCTGATGACTTTTATATTTTGTTGGAGATTCAGCCTGGGACCCCCATGTGTGTTAAGCATGAGCTCTGCCACTGAGCCACATCCACAGCCTTGTGGTAAATTTTTGGATGTTACATCAACTTTGATTTCAGTGTAATAAACTTCACTCAATTATGTTGTATCATCTTTTAGATATATATCTTTGCTGGACTATTATTTACCAAAATGAATTCTACCTTTGTTTATTATGAACATTTGTCTGTAATTCCTTTTCCTATAATATTTTTGTCAGATTTGGGGCTCACAGTATGCTGGAAAGGGAGTTGGAAAGTGGTCTGTCCTCATCTACCTTGTGAAAGAGTTTAAGATAGACATTTCTGATGATATCTGGGCCTGTTTCCTTTGTGTACCCTTTTATGATAAATTCCATATATATATATATATATATTTCACACACACATATGCACTATTTAGTTTAGGGAGCTTCTTGTATCATTTTGGAAATCTGTTTTTTGAAGGACTTACCCATGAATTAGAGCCACCTGGCTGATCAGACTGGTGACTGCCTCTGTGCCAACGTGGCAAAGTGGAGTTGTTTTGATAGAGACCGTATGGCCCACAGAGTGGGAAATAGTCACTGTCTGGTCCCCTGCAGGAAAACGTTGTCTAGCTGTGATCCAAGTTTCCCAGCTGACTGTTGCAAGTTGGCTATGCAGTCTTGGGTTTGTCCTTAAAATGCAAGGAAGGGCTGTCTGATATTTTGCTTTAATTCTTGGTGATGTTAATTTATGTGGGTTTCTTCCCCCTCAGTCAGCCATTTTAGGTGTTTTCCAATTGTATTTCTGTCTGCCAAGAAATAACCTTTGTACTCCGTTGGTTTTCTGAGTTACAGTTTACTGGTTTCTTATCTTACTTGGATTAATTCTGTAGTACTTTGAGTTTAGTGCATTCCTCCTTTTCAAGTTTCTCAAGGTAGGATCTTAGGCTATTTATTGCCTCTACAACTCGAAAGAGGTGGTTCCTGATCTATGGGGCAGCTAGTCCTCAATTTTATCCTGATCCCACTCTTGTGGTGGGATGGTCTGAGGAGGCCACATCAGTAAATGCAAGGAGCCAGGTCCTTGACCCTAGAGTTTTACATAAAGCAACATAGAGATCCTGTTTCGCACAGTGAAAGATTATCACATCACATTTTTGAACATGAAGCACTCAGGCTAGGAATCTAGAAACAGCATCTCTGCAGAAGTACTAAGACTAGAGTCCCAGCTCAGTGAATCAAAGTGCACCCTGCAGTGTGATAACACAGCCCAAACCCTTCCCAAATGGACTGAATGCTCACATAGCCTCTGCGTAAGTCTGTTGTATCTTGTATGATAAATCAACTCTCAATTACTTGTAATGCCCTATACAATCAGAATTATGTGATATTCTAATACTTAATACAGTGCAGATTGTTTTCATATTATGTTTAGTGAACAATGTAACAAGAAAAGCATGTTCAGTGTGGTTGATCAGCTTCTTTTCTGAGTGGGTCTTATCTGCAGCCGGTCACATCTTTAGTGTCCCCATAACAGAGAAGCTATATTGGTCGTCCTGCCAAACCCTCAACAAGCCATTTCTACCACAGGACTAAGTCTGTTTCTATTTTCTGAATATTAGAAAAGACTTGTTCCAGGGCTGGAGAGTGGCTCAGGGGTTAAGCCTCTGCCTTGCAGGCAGAAGGTCCTGAGTTCAGATCCTAGACCCCACGTATAGACACCAGGCAGAAGCAGGGGTGGCCTGCGTTTCTGGTCCTAGTAGGGTGCAGAGCTTGTGAATCCCAGGGCAGAGTAAACAAGGAGGAGGTGGAGGCAGTCCATGGTGGTTCCCGAATTCGTCCGTGGTTCTACACACACACACACACACACACACATACACACACACACACACACGTACAATTGAATTAAAAAAAAAAAGAAAACACTTGTTCCTTATTCTCTCTTCTTTCATATTATGAGTATTTGTGTTCCAGTTTTTTACTTAGAAAACTCTGGCTATTCCCTTTTTTTCTCCTACTTTAAAACCACACAAGAAAATGCAGTAGTTTTTAATGAAAGAAGCATAAAATGTTACTTTACATATTGGAAATCAAACAAGTCATACATGCAAAAACCTTGAGAATATTCTGAGTCACTTCCTGCTCCCTAAATTAAACTGTTGCAACTGGATTGCAGGTTCTTGTTTCCTTCAGAATCAGACAGATTCTGTACCTGAACTGGCTAGAGGTAGGGTAAAAATTGAAAAAATAAATTTGTAATTTTCTCCCATAAAAAAAGAAAACTCTGGCTATTGCTCAGCTTTCCTGGCTCCTTTCTTCTTTTGCCTCTTTCAAGTGTTACACATCGTTCCATATCACTGTGTCCTAGGGCGCTTTTTCACCTCTCCACACCCCCACCTCACATCCCCCATTCCCCACCCCCAGCTATAATCATACATTTCCTTGGCTGATGTTCTTTTTTTCTTTTTTTGGGGGGGGGTTATTGGTGACTTTGGTCTCTGTTCAGTTGTCCATCCCGAAGCTGAGCCAAAGCATACAGGGATTTTTTCATGGAGGTTTCCGCATGCATCCCCAAGCCGGAACATCAAGGTGGGTTCACTCTTCTCCCACACACTGACACATTCCCCTAGTGTCGTTAGGTTCAAGAACTGCTACCAGCTTGCTTCGTCGATGAAGAACTGTCGATGTCTGTCTCTGCTCTTTTTTCCTGCCCCTGTCCTCACTCCTTAGTTCAAGTTGCTCTCCTCTCAGCCGGGTGAGTACAGCTTCCCCTGTAGACTTTTCTCCCGAGTCTTGTTTCCCTCCAGTTCTATCTTCATGCAACAGGTGGAGTTTTCTTCAAAAGCGCCGTCTATGGATCACTTACTCTAGGCGTCCTTCTGTGGCATGAAACAGTCCTACATGGAATCATATCCTGCCTATGAGGGTCTTGCCTTCTTCTTCGACATCCTCAGCACCTGTCCTTCCCTTATGATCCTTCCTGCCATTCTGGACTTAGGATCCTTCAAAGGGCCACCTGTTCCTTTCCAAATGTCTCCACAGCTGTTTCCTGTGGATTAAACTATGTAGCTTGGGTGGCCAGCCCAGAAATTCTCTATCACGTAAGTCCTGTTCATTCTTTGAGTCTTAACATAAATACCCTTTCTTCTAAAAATGGATAGATTAGGCTGGGCAGTAGTCTGTATACAACAGAGCACCTTTTGCTTGCCATAATTATCATTATTATTATCTGCAGTCTTCATTGGCCTGTCAGCTCTGAGAACAGTAATCATGTGTGTCACCTTGCATGAATGAGTGAGATGGAATTGTCTAGTGTGTACTGTAACTGCACATCATTTGTTCAGTTTGTTCTTTATTCCTTATCCACTGTGTGTTGACTGTGCACCTACTTTATGCTGACCATGGTGCTGGGTAGGGGAATATAGTTAAGAATAAGACAGATGTACCATGGACTCTCAGAGCTTCTGGTTGAACTGGCAGAGAAAAAAAACGAGCAAGAAAACAGTTAAAATGATGATAATTGCCCTTAAGACCATGTGGAAAATAAATCCTGTA